>OY756412.1:5827505-7027505 GCA_963576865.1 Anania hortulata | reverse complement strand
AGCTTATCAATATTATACAGACATAAAAAATAAATAATGCGAGCCGCACAACGGGCAGTTAGTAAAAGTCTAGCAAAGAGGAAACAAAAAGAAGAAAGAAGAAAAATGACGAAAAGTAAAAGTAATAAGTGTAATTTTAAATTAAATTGAGTTTTATTAATTCAATTCAACACTGAGCCAATTACAAATCACAAAATAAATAAAACATTGAAAATTTTAAAAAGTATTTTTCATCCCACCATCTCGGAAAGAGTATTTTTAATCTTCAATATCTGAGTGGAAAAGCCGTTTTTATTCTCTAGAGGATAAAGTAAATTGAATTTAGAACATCGTGTGCACTAAGTTTGTGAATTAAAAAAAACATTAAACCTATTTACTGCTACCTCTATGGTGCCGAATATATCATACAACTTTTTTTTAATTTGTTAAAAACTCAGACCTTCTTGGTGTTCTTTTTTCAATTTGCTTTGTACGCGGTTCTTTACGCGGCATTTTTTCACGTCATTGTTAAACCTTATATTAAAAACAAGAAACTTGAAAACAAGTGAAAAAACAAAAATGAGTGATTCTAGCGACGAGGAAGATTGTTTGACGCCAACAGAATTGACTGAAACTGTTAATAATGCGCAAATGAGCTTTCTCCCTCAACAATCACGCGAGAAGTATTTAAAACAGTACGATATGTTCAACACGTGGCGACTAGCAAAAGGAGTCAAAACTTTCTCAGAAAACGTTTTGCTGGCATATTTTATAGAATTATCCGAGAACAAGAAAGCAAGCACTCTATGGAGTACGTATTCGATGCTAAAAGCAACAATAAAGATGAAAAAAGACATACATATCGATACCTATCCTAAATTAGTGGCATTTTTAAAAAGAGCCTCATCTGGTCATCAACCAAAAAAATCAAAGGTTTTCACAGTATCTGATATTGAAAAGTTTCTTAACGAAGCACCCGATTCCGTATATTTGGCGGCAAAAGTAAGTCAGTTGCACATTCAGTATCTACTTAAGTATATTAATCTCAATTAAATAGTATACTTAGTAGATGTTGATAGGCATAATTATGCGTTCATATCAATTTTATTCATTTATCTACTACAATACTCTTTACGTTACAGGTTGTTCTTATTATTGGAATAAACGGAGCATGTCGAACTAATGAACTAACACAACTTAATGTCAAAAACATTGAGAAACATTCAGATGACTTACTATTAATTAATTTACCTAATACAAAGACAAAAAGAGACCGCAACTTCGTCATTCGCAAGGAATACGTAACGATTGTTGAGAAATATCAAGCCTTACGCCCGCCTAACACTCCAATCAATCGATTTTTTCTACAGTATCGCAATGGAAAGTGTGTTAGACAGCCTATGGGTACTAATAAAATTGGCAGTATCCCACGAGAAATAGCAACATTTCTTGAACTTCCAGAACCCCTGTTGTACACGGGTCATTGTTTCCGACGAACTTCAGCCACACTTTTGGCTGATTCCGGAGCTGATCTCCTGTCCCTTAAGCGCCACGGAGGCTGGAAGTCCAATGCAGTTGTAGAGGAATACATAGAGGATTCCATCCAAAATAAGTCTAAAATATGTAAAGGCATCGTAGGAGCCATTACACTGAAAGAGCCTCAATCGGATCCTTGGACTGGCCCTTCTACATCAAAAATAAGCCGTTATGAAACACCTAACCATCTCCCTCTCTCTCCAACATTCACGCCAAGGGTATCCGATGAATCGGTACAACTATTAAGTATGACAGATAGTTTACCGAAAAACAGTACACAAGTGACTAACACCCATATTACAGTACCAAACAAAAATATTACACTCAATTTAAATAACTGTAGCAACGTTACTTTAAAATTTTCTTAATTATACCTTAGTATTATTATAATTTAAAGATTATTCTGTAATACTTGTACCTGTCATAATGTAGTAATTAATACCTAAACGAAATAAAAGTGTACCTATCTTGTGATTGTAAACGTTTTTTTTTTGCATTTAGTCATTTCCTCGCTGAGGTGGAATGAAAAGTTACGTGTTGCACTCGAGTGCAAAGATTTTTCACCTCGTGCTCTTTTGATTCCCTCGCTAACGCTCAGGATTCTAATTTTGAATCACTCGCTGCGCTCGTGATTCAATTTTAGAATCCTTCGCTTGCTCGGTTATCAAAATTGAACACGCGGTTAAAAAGCAACTTTGCACTCTTGTATAACAAATAACTAGTAATTTATTCGTAGGAGACCTTCAGACAAGGAGACCATGTCAGTGCATCGTCGAACGTCAACTCTGTCCCTGATCGGGACTGCGTCTGTGTGGCTTGTGGCAAAAGGAAATGAAGCGTCTTTCTGGAAGTACCGTCGTTTCCTTTCAATCCCGTACCCACTTCCGTAACAATATTTTTGTAATCCCTTTTTAATTTCCTTTATTTTTAAATTCTACTCGAGATGTTTGGTTTTTTTATCAACGTATTACTGTTTTGCGCCAAAAATCCGCTTTAGTGTAATTTTTTTCAAACACCTAACTAAAGAGACACTAAGGTCTTTAAGACAAATATAACGATACCATCCAGCTGTTTGGATAATAGTAAAAAAAACATACAAGGTAAGCGCGATAAACATAACCTTTCCTTGTCCAGTCCAGTCGGGTAATAATGTATTTAATGCCCATTGATGTTGTCGAATTGCTCGCGCAAATAGCACAATTGTAGGATCTGTACGTACCCTCAGACAACACAATTACATTTCTAATTCCGCTGAATTACCTACATATTTGACGGGAAATTATTAAAGACGTGGAATTAACATTTTACAAAATTTAAGTTAAATGGTTCTAAGTATCAGTCTTCCTAAAGTTGCAATGGGTAGAGTACAAAGTGAGAAGACTACTCTACTGCGTAAACCTGAGAAAGTTAATAAGTAAGAGCCAGTGAGGGCCGCCGAAGGTCAATGCAGAGGCCTTTATTCATCAGTGGACGTCCCTAGATCTAGAGAACTAATATGATGATCAAGTTTTTTGTAATACTAATAGAAACAGTATTGTTTAAACGCGACATAACGGTTTCCTTGTTCGTAAACACTATACTATAAGGCCCTAGAATAGAAGCATTAACATTTAACTCTCATGAAAAGGATAAATAAATAAATCATTCATTTGCCAGAATATGGTCACAATAGGTAGGTAAAATCAAGATACAATTTCCAACATATTCTATCGCAATGCGACGTGCAAATGTTATTTAGTAGAGTGTTTAAAAATATATTAAGAGAAACACAGGAAAATTAAAACAGACATGTATAAGATAGCTATTATTGACTCTTACCGAGTTTATTTTTACAATTTTAGTGTTCTTAGAAAATAGGCTTTTACATTAAACATACGCCAGACTTTTTTAATCTCAATACGTTTGCTGTTTCGGACAGCATTGCTGACGATTTCGCCTCCAGCACTACTGGTTGCACGTCCATGTCTTCAGGTAACATGTTTATTAGATAAACTATAAGGTGAGAAGTCTAGTGTATTCAGGTTGGGACTAAGATTGTTCGAGGCATGAGATAGGACCAAGGCGGCCAGGCCAATAAACGTAAGAAAACACTACCGATAGTGTGCCGTTTTGTAACTCTATGATGTTTGGTCATTGCTCATCAATTTAGGGAGATCATTAAAGCGAGTAGTGCCTCTAAATTATCGATTTGAAACGTTTTGGTACGAATACTGCACGAAAACTCATAAAATACGGTTCATAACAGCGCGCAATGAAACGTGCTGTTACGATAATCGCTGCGACTTTAGGTAGAGAAAATTGGGCAAAATAATATTTTTCGCATGGACGCAAATGTTTGATTAAGAGCCCTATGCACTGTTTATAGTTATTAAATTGGCTTATCAATCGATGTAAATCAGTCAAGCGGTTAAAAAGAAGACAGAGAATTAACATATATTTCTTAGTTTTTTCAATGATTTCGATATTCCTATAACTACTCCTGAAGTTATACCTACTAGAAACACAGACTAAGCTCAAAATGTTGTGTAGGTTTTGTTGACAATTCTTAGCATATTTTTAATATTTTTCTGACAATTTGGTCTTAAGTAGTACTAATAGTAATACTGTTAAAACCACATTTGGCGAGTTTCCTCTCCTTGATGAAAAATACTCAAATAGCACAGTAGCTTGTGGTGAGTAAATCGCGCAATCGTCGGTAAAGTGAAACATCGCTCTCAGCCAAGACCGACGCGTCGCGTCAACGCGTTAAAGCGTGTACATGTCAGATGTCTTGTGCATATGTTCTTAGGGTTCCGAACGTCAGTGAAAAAACGATAATATGATGACTAAATGATGAAATGAATAAAAAAATACAGAAAGCAGTTCTTTACACATAACACAGAGTAACGTTATCGCTGTGCGCGCTAACTCAATAACAACAACAATAGTTGAAACGCGTATATGCCTAAAATTGAATGCTTTAATTTCATTTTGTTTAGAGAACAAATAGTGTCTAGACAAACCTAACATAGGCTTTAAGAATCTATTAACTAAATTTATGTATTAACTTTCTTGAAATAAAAATAAATTCATTAATTTACATAATTTCTATTTCATCTTAAACATATAAAGAAAAGCACTCTCCATGCAAGTGTAACTCGCACTCGGCTGGTTTTTTAGGGTTCCGTAGCCAAATGGCAAAAACAGAACCCTAATGGATTCGTTATGTCTGTCTGTCCGTCCGTATGTCACAGCCACCTTTTTCGAAACTATAGGAACTCTACTGTTGAAACTTGGTAAGTAGATGTATTCCGTGAACCGCATTAAGATTTCCACACAAAAATAGAAAAAAAACAATAAATTGTAGGGGTTCCTCATACTTAGAACTGAAACTCAAGATTTTTTTCATCAAACCCATACGTGTGGGGTATCTATGGATAGGGCTTCAAAAATGATATTGAGGTTTCTATTTTTTTTTTTATAAAACAATTAGTTTGCGCGAGAGACACTTCTAAAGTGGTAAAAGGTGCCCCCCCCCCCTGTAACTTCCAAAATAAGAGAATGCCAAAACTAAAAATAATTGATATACATTACCATGCAAACTTCCACCGAAAATTGGTTTGAACGAGATCTAGTAAGTATTATTTTTTAATACGTCATAAATCGTAAATATATCTTTTATATTATGTTACTTAATGCTACGGAACCCTTCATAGGCGAGTCCGACTCGCACTTGGCCGCTTTTTATTTTATTGAAACAAAGTACTCGTGATGAGGGGAGTGTTATTCTAGGTGTCATTACTGTTGGAAGTACTATTATCTATTCTGTGGTTGTAGTCGTAGACATATGTCGACTCCCAGGTGAGGAAATTACGGCAATAGCTATATTCTCCTCAGTGTGAGCAACAACGATCAATACGTGCTCCCTAGACGATATCGGCTATTGTCCAATAATCCTCACTGAGCGGTTGCATCAGGGATAGGGTTTCCAAACTGCTGATTTTAGTAGGATATTCCAGCTTGAATCGTTATAAGAGGCATGTGTTTGTGTATGAGTTTCTTTCTGAGTGAACGATCAATTTAGTGTGGTTCAATAAGTAAGCCAAAGGAGAGGAAACGCGTTTAACTTAGTGCTACTTTAATCGTCAGTAGTGTGACATCCAAACGTCTCAGTAAAAAATAGAAATGAGATTACTTATATTAGTCAATGTCAAAAAAAAACGGTCATACTGATGCTCCATAAAAAAATGGTATTAATATTAATGTCCGAAGTGTCCTTGCCCCAGCACTATTAAATTTGTTATTTCAAGCCTTGAGACAGCTGTGTGCTTGTGGGCAAGCCTCCGGGAGGCCTCTTGGACCTGCGCATCGGTTCTAAATTTGGAGGTTTTGGTTTTTCGACGCCTGACAGTTGCCTGGGACGCCAAGTGGTTGCCAGGGAAGCTAACCAACCAGAGGTGGCAGCGCATGTTTGGCAGTATCCTCGGCAACGGAAAGAGAAGCTGTCAGAAGCCAGTGTGACAAAATGACTTGTTTGTAAATATTTTTATGTTTTTGTATGTTTTTATTCCATAATTTTGTAAGTACCAAATAGTCTGTAATTTGTAAGTATTTTTATGAGTTTTAACGCTTTTTCTAATTCTTCAGTGCCCTCAAATGACGTCAGCAGTGTCTCGTCGGAGAATTTAATTCGTTGTCCACAATGCTCCCAGCCTCGATACTTTAAAGGCCAACGTGGCCTTAAAATTCACACTTCTCGGATTCATCAGAATACTTTAAATTATGTACAGGCTAATCTTCCCGGTCCATCTACATATCCACCACTTCCATCCAGTGAACCTTTTGAAAAAAAATTAGCAACTCTGAAACATACGCACCCCATCATCAAACGCATTCCACGGGGCGCTCGCACCGCAGTCGCACATTCGTTAAGCCAAACCATTTCACGTGTCATCGCTGAAAACAGTATTGAGGCTTGGGAGCATTTATTTACTTTTACGTATAGAATACTTCATGTACACTCCATCCATAGCAACACACATTCATTAACCCATAAAATAAAAGAAAACTGTGCCAATTCTTTAGTATGGCAACCCTCACACAGTATTTCCACGCGTCCATTTGTTCATCACCATAATAGCAGTTTTAATTCAAAATATATAGAATCAAAATTAAGTGACGGTGATGTCAAAGGTGCAGCGCGACTTTTGTTCTCCGACGACCTCGTTGCGCCCAATTCTCCTGATACCCTCTCAGCTTTACAAAGTAAGCATCCACTTTCAGCAGCTAACAGCCAACTTCCCAATCAACCGGATCCTGCACAACCATATCTTCAGACAACTCCAGAAGCAGTAATGAGCGCCATCAATTCCTTTCGTAGTGGCTCTGCCGGCGGCATGGACGGCCTTACTCCCCAGCATTTAAAAGATCTAATAAGTGTCAGTTGTGGTGAGTCCGGTAGTGTCCTACTGGGGAAATTGGTGGGCCTCATTAATGTTATGCTTTCTGGTAGTGTCAACCCACATTTCACAGGTTTTTTATATGGTGCCAACCTCTGTGCGCTTAACCCTTCCACCGGGGTGCGCATTTAATTAAAAATGGCGCGAAACTGCGACGGGGCATCGGCGGGTTTCGGCCACTTGACTACTCGGGTTACAAAAACAAAGATTTCTCAGAATCTATAAGAGTCGGGCGCATGTTTATTGTACCGCCGAGTTCGTCTTGAAACAAGCTATACTTATTGTTAAATAATCTAAGCATTTGAGAATATGCAACGCTGACAATATCTAGTTAAACTTGAAGCTTTGATTTTTTCTCCGAGTTTTGTATTTAAACCATCAATTCTAATAAATGAACACTATTTTTAGAGAAATAGACTTTTATTTTACATAATAAGACATCATTTTACCATAATATAACGTAAAAAAGTTACCGGAGGCGGTACATTATTTATTCAAAGAGCATGAGAACAGCGCCGAGCGCTGCACGTACCAAGAGTTAGCGCGAGAATTGATGAAGTGTGTCAAAAAAAAGTATGGCGGCCGGGCCTCCTGTTGCAACATATGCGATCCTTGTCTTTCCTATGATGTTTTGTTTCATTTTTACGAACGAGTTTGTTCAGAAACAAACAGCTGCGACGATTTAAATCTTAGTTTAAATATCGAACACGATATGGCTGATTCACAGTTGAAGTCATTTTGACAGAAAACACGATATGTCTAATTCCGCAGTGGAAGAGTTAAAAAAAGGGATGGCGGTATTAGGCCTATAGCCGTAGGCTCCGTTTTGCGTCGCCTTGCTGCCAAACTATGCTGTAGGGCTATTTCAGATAATCTTGCAGCATATTTTGAGCCTGTTCAACTCGGTTTTGGCATTAAAGGGGGTTGTGAAGCCGCCATTCACTCTGCCCGTACATTTGTACTTAATAACCCAAATGATATATTGCTGAAAGTGGATGTCACAAACGCCTTCAACTCGATAGATAGAGGCACTTTGTTGACACAAATTAAGTCCAGGACTCCGACTATTTATCCATTTCTTTGGCAGTGTTACAGCACTCCAAGTAAACTACAATTTAGGGATAAATTGATAGAGTCAGCAGTTGGTTGTCAACAAGGTGACCCTCTAGGTCCTGCTATTTTTGGCCTCTCCATTCATCCTTTAATTAATCAGGTAAATTCTAAATTTAACGTGTGGTATTTAGATGACGGTACCCTTGGAGGTGACCCTAATACTGTTTTGGCTGACCTAACTTCTCTGATTCAAAATTTCAATAATGCTGGTCTAGATTTAAATTTCGCTAAATGTGAGTTGTTCATTCCAGACACTTGTCATGATCCCAATTCCATTATTCAAAATTTCAATAACATTGCTCCCAATTTGAAAATAATTAAAAAAGATTCTTTTCGCCTCCTTGGGTCGCCAATATTTGAGGAATCTTTCGGCCCTTTTGTTGAGGAAAAATTAAATAGTTTTGATATTGTTTCCGATCGTATTGTCAAAATTAATACTCATTTCGCCTACACAATTATCCGCTATTGTCTTTTTGCCCCAAAATTCACATTTTGTGTCCGTTCTTCTCATTTTTGGAAATTTCCAGGTTTGACTTCAAAATTAGACGACTCTGTTAAAAACATTCTTTCTTCTGTGCTGAACCTCTCTTTGGATTGTCGAACCTGGACCCAGGCCTCACTCCCTATCAGGTTTGGAGGTATTGGGATACGCAAAATTTCTAGTGTTGCTCTCCCTGCTTTCTTGTCCTCGGCTCATAGCACCCAAGTGCTGGTTACTAAAATACTTAGCAAGTCTTTTGGTAATCCAGCAATTGCCTATCAAGCCGAGGCCATCAACTCATGGAGACAATTATGCGCTGAAGATATTCCTTCGTCGGTATCTTCACAAAGACAATGGGACGAGCCGCTCTGTAGACTAGTACGGAATAATTTATTAAACACGTCTACTAGTCCTGCAGATCGGGCTCGTCTCCTTGCCGTGGCCGAGTGGGAATCAGGACTATGGCTTCAATCTCTCCCATCTCCACAGCTAGGTACTTTTTTAGACAATACTTCCTTTAACCTTGCTGTATCTCTTCGTTTGGGGGCACCATGCAATGTCCCACATCGTTGTCCCTGCGGCGATATGGTTGACTCACTGGGTCATCACGGCCTGTCGTGCAGCAGAAGCGCCGGGAGATTTTCCCGACACACCAGCCTTAACGACATCATCCGCAGGGCTCTTGCTAGCGCTTCGATACCGGCTATTCTTGAACCGAATGGCCTGGTGCGGAGTGATGGCAGGAGGCCTGATGGTATGACCTTGGTTCCGTGGAAGATGGGTCGGCCCCTAGTGTGGGACGCAACCTGTGTTGACACACTGGCTCCGACTCATCTTCCACAAACCTCGTCAGGGGTAGGCACTGCTGCTGCATCAGCGGAGTCCCTCAAACGTCGCAAATATGCAGATATTAGTAATACCTGCATATTTGAACCTTTTGGGGTTGAGACGCTCGGGCCTTGGGGACCTAGCGCACATCGGCTGTACAGTCAGTTAGCCAAGCGGCTGATTGATTGTACGGGCGATCGGAGGGCTGGCGCATTTCTAGGCCAACGTATCAGTTTGGCTATACAGCGTGGAAATGCGGCCAGCGTTTTGGGGACTATGTCACTGTGTTCGGACGGCGATCTGGGACCCATTTTTTATTTGTGATTTATTTTGTAAATATTTATTTGGTAAGTTTTAGTTTTAAGTTTAATTTTAGTTTTCTTTGTATATAACCTAGGACTAAATTGGTTGTTTAAATAAATAATAAACTTATATTTAATCTTTTTGTCCGTCTTTTTCAATTTGCTCCGAATCTACTGTACCTAGTTGAAATTTCGTACATACATTCATTTAGGTTTCCCATTAATTTTATTAATGTTAATTGTAGCTACTTGATACTAGGACTCACAAATTACAATTTCTGTTAACGGATCATCAATACCTACATACTCTGGGTACTTCAAACTCTAAAGAAAGATGCCTAACTAATTCTTGAGAACAGTATATTTTTTATATCTCGAATGCCTCTAAAAACTAAACTCTGTATACGTAGGTCACACTATAAGTTTTGCGTAACTTAAAAAAACAACATGTTACAACCAAAATATTATGTTTATTGCTTTTCAAAATACTCTCCTTTACATTTTAAAATTTTTTTCATGCGATCGAACCATTTTTTAAAACAGGAGGACCACAGATCTGAAGGCATGTTTAGTACGTGCTGATTGAACGCTATCACTGCCTCTTCGGAGTTGGTAAAAGTAAAACCTCTCATCAAATCTTTGATTTTGGGGAAATTACAGAAATCACAGGGTGCTAGATCGGGGCTATGCGCAGGATGGGTGACGAGTTGTACTTTTTCGGAAGCTAAAAATGACTTTGTTTTGTTGGCCGTGTGTGAAGAAGCGTTGTCATGATGTAGGAGAACGCGTCTTTGGGTCGTCTTTCGCAAACTTTTTCTAACACTCTGGGTAAACAAATGGTAGAATACCACTCGGCATTAACACTCTTTTGATCTTCAAGTAGAATTGTACAGATGGGACCCGTAGCTGTAACTTTACAGATCCTACGCCCGTCCGCAAAGGCGGAGACAAGGCGAGCGCACGGACCAGTTTAAATAACTTGGATCTGTACTTCACGCGTGGGCCAAATGGCGAGAGGTGACTGGTGTCATCTGTGACCTCAGAATTCCGGTTAAGCTTAAAGGACAGATCTATAAGTCCATCATTAGGCCTGTCCTTTTATATGGCAGTGAAGAGTAGCCGCTACTTGAGCGACACAAGCTGGAACTGCGTGTCACAGAGATGAATATGCTGCGGTGGATGTGCGGAGTCACGCGAAAGGACCGCGTGAGGAACTCGCGCATCCGCGGTAGCCTTCGTGTCCGTGATATTGCAGACAAACTGCAGGAGAGTCGCCTACGCTGGTACGGCCATGTTTTGCGGAAACCGGCAAGCTACGTAGGAAACAAATGTCTGGCTCTGCCGCCATCGCCATCGCAAAAGGGGTAGACCCAAGAAATGGTGGCTTGACGTCATGAGGGCTGACATACGTGCCAATGATCTCACAACTAGAGACGCTCAAGACCGCGCGAAGTGGAGGAGTAAATCAAGGAAAGCGGACCCTGGGCTCCGAAGCAATGGCTTTGGACGCAACCGGTATTGACCGTATAGATGAAAAAGAAGAAGAAAATCAAAAAGTAAAAGAAATATTCCGTAAAATTTAATTGTGATTTGGTAACCCACTAAAGGCGTTATTCTGGAAACAGGCGGTCGTTAAAGTGAATAGAGCGAATTTATCACGCGACTGCACGGAACGGATTTATGTTCCCTGCTAGATAGTGATGGAGGCGGAAGATTGGTCGACTTATTTCTATTGAGTTGAAGATAGCTGCCACTTATCTTTTTCATCGAGATTAGATTAAATGCTTGTGTCACTCAAAAACATGTCTTAGAAGAATTTTGTAGATAAAATATATTTAAATAGAAATAACGATTTCCTAATTTTATTCTCATCTTACGTATCGATACTTACTGATGTAAGTAAAATACTTTAATTAAACTAAGTTGCTATTATTTTTAAAAAAAACTACCTAGGTAACGAGATGCTGCAATGTAACCCTGTATAAATAAAAATCAATTGACGAATGTATATAAGCGCATCACTTCAGAACGGCTGCACCTATTTGGCTACTTCTTTTTGATTGTCATGAAAAGTTTTGTGAGAAAAAAAACTGGAAAAGTCTCCTGGAAATTTTCCTTTTACATTTCCAAAATTGAACAAGACAACGTCTATCGGGACACAAGCTTGTGATACAAACACTCACACAAGTTAGTTAAACCTTTCTACGAAGTCTGTCTGGCTGGGGTGTCTGTGTGGTGAGCATCGTGGCTAGCACTTAGCGTATACATATATTTAGCCTACTGTTTGTCCGTTTGCACTAGGCATAAAGGATTAAACTCTCGCGCTTCTGCTTACTAATATTGTGGATTTGCAATGGGCTTGTTTCCTGGGTAAAAAAAAGATTTTTCTATTTAGTCCGTCAAAGTTTAATGTTAAATGTGAATTTAAATTTAGCACACACATAAGAAGATAATACTTTCACTAGTAGATCATATGAAATATTAATTATACATTTTTCCAATAACCAAGCCCTTTTTAACGACTAAACAAAGCTTGTACTATGGTAACTAGATAACAGATCAACATACATAACGTCGGTGACCAGTGAAAACCTCGTAATCGTTTTAAGATGATATAACAGGAGATAAAAAAGGTCCGTTTCGCCCCGCAATACGCGACCTGTGTCAGTGACGAAGTTTTCTCTAAATCCAATAGATAGACGTTGTATGATTTCAAACGAAATACGGATCAGTTCAAGATGTGGGATGAGAGGTTTTCTAAACAAAACTACCAAAAAGTTCTAAATGATTTACGAGGTTTTCACTAGTCGCCGAAATACATTTATAAACATCCATTTGCCCCTTGCGGAATCCGAACCCATAACCGCTGGCTTTGTAGTCCAAAGCGCGAACCATTACACCATACGGTCGTCGTTAACTTGTGATCCTATTTCATGATCTAACATCAACCCATTAACTTGGGCATGTAAATGTACAATTACGGTCATGCAACACGCAAGTTTAATTAGATATGCTGTTTGTGTTGATATTAGCAATTACGGATTACCTGCGGAAGGAGACCACATTGCATTATGTAATTATAGTTAAATCCATTGCGCTCGGGCTTAAACTACTGTCAGAGTGATCTGAAATATCGTGTCCATGAGCGATGTCTATGTGTGCGTTGCGTTAAATGAAATGAAATGAAATGAAAAGTATTTATTTCTCAGAAAGTGGTAGCTTATGGTCTTATAAATAAATCAACACATTCTGCCAATAATGACGTAGAAATATTAACATAGTAATTATTATAGGTCAGTTAATTATAAATAAAGTTAATCAATTATCAAACATATTATCTTTAATTGTCATATTTAAAAAGTCCTTAACGGAGTAAAAGCATTCTTTCAATAACCATATTTTCAGTTTACATTTGAACTGGCTCAATGTCATTGCTCTAACATTAGCAGGAAGCTTATTATACAATTTTATTGCATTACAGTAAACATTGGTTGAAAATATCTGAAGTCTTTTGTGTGGTACGTAAAGCTTAAGTTTATCTCTTCTCCCTCTGTTGCTTCTAAGCACCTCGTCATGCAGCGGGAAGAGTTGTGGATGTTTTTTAACAAACAAGCAGATTTCAAATATGTATTGACATGGTAGGGGCAAGATTTTAAGCGCCTTAAACAATGGCGTACAATGTTCTAGGTAGTTAAGATTACACACAGTGCCGGAAACCTTTAGCACGCATTGTATTAAGCTTAACTTCTGATACACATAATAACAAATTTATAACATTAGACTTTATCTATAGCTTTAGGTAACTAACAAATGTAAGACGTTGCTTAAAACAGGGTGTACTATAAAATCCAGGAAGCCTATTACCAAAAACGAAATACGATGTTTCGGACGAAACGAAAGACAAACGATACACAAACGATAGGCTTACTAACTACGTAACACTTTTGGATGTCGATGTTTTAATCGGATGCGACATATTTTCGGAACGACTTCGTGAATGAATGAATAAAATGTTATATATCGTATTATTTCAAAAAATCCGAAGCGTTATGTAGTAAGCAATCCGAAAAACGATTATAGTATTAACGGATTTCGTTTTTCGTAGTAGACCTGCACAGGCGGAACTGTGGACAAATGCCCGGGTAAACGCCTGGGGCGCTGACCCGTAGTCTACTCACTCAATGGCACCGGTGGACACCGTCAGGTTTTAAACGTAAAACGCACCTCACTTTAGAGGTCTGGAGTCCCACAAAACCCCCCACCACCCCCATCACCTCAATATAAGAGTACAACAACGAAATATTACTACCAGAGAAATAAAGAAATCGTAAAAAATATATTAGATAGTCCATTCCAATATCAATAGTCCATATCTATATTATGGAAATAGCGCATTCGTTTGTATGGAGCATTAAAAAACTTGATGTAAACAACTCATTGAAATAGATAGATAAATATTGGATAACATCACAAATATTGCTCTGATTCTATGATAAGTAGCCAAAGCACCTGTGTTACAGTAATCAGAAACAACGACGGTACCACAACACTTTAACCCTAGTAAATATAGTTATTTTCCTACATTGATTCTTATTTTACTCTGATTCAGATATTCCAATGTTTCTGATTTAGCCCAACACCTTCATCGTTCGTGGGTGGGGCATAGCAAGTCGTACTACCAGGTTTCTAGCTGACATACGCTGATTAGGTAGGTACACCACAGATTTCTGTGTGACTATGCTGGCCGGGTGACCGCCTCCTTTGCTGTGCCTAGGAAAAGTCCAACATAATCTGCTTCCTTATGCAGCTGAGAAGTATGTCCACCTCGTCTGTATGAAGTGTATCCACCTCATAGTTAATAATAAATAAAAATAAAGTAAATTCTAGTTTTGTCCCTGGGAGGGAGTGTTACGCTAACTTTGCACTAGTTAAAGTAATTATACAATTTTAACTTAAAATCTGTGTTTCAAAAATGGCCTTCACTGGGCAAAATGAAGACAACACTCCCAGTTAACTTTACACTAGAAAATCGGACATTCTGTAATGTAACTTCAAATTGAAAAGCTAAATTATACTAAAAAATTTAACTAACCCACTTCAGGCTTGTAACTGTTCAAACAAACTTCACTCATTGGGTAAACAGCCTAACTACTCCACAAACTCTCTTTGTAACCAAACCACATAACGTTTGTTATGGGACTGATTCATTAAAACTTTATCAAGTTTCAGTCTGAGAACAATATTATGAGTTAAATTATATTACATTCAAAGTACTGGTTGCTTTTAGTTGGTCAACAACAATAAGATTGGAATGGGTATGGCTTTGAGGTGCTTGCAAACAGTCCCGAATTGGATTTTGAGTTTGGGACAATTTCGTTTTTTTTTTATTGTCTTGAGTCTGGGTGTACTGGAAGATACCTCACACTGTCTGGTCACACAAGAATGTTGATTCCTTATTACTTCGAGTCCCAAATGAGTAGTTTGGCGTATGTTCATACAACGTGTAACGACAAAATCTCCAGAACCAGAAAGGCACCTTAACGCTGATCTTCCGTGGACACTAGCGAAGGCAGGAACATTTAATATGCGCGCCTATATAAATTATATTTCAAATGTGGGTCTCTATTATTCGGTCTGTCATCATATTAGCGCCACTACGCTTATTAAGACGTCATATTATTTAGTACTTCTGGCCGTGACTTCGTCCCCGTCCCCGTAGACTTACGAAATCAACCAAAAAGGAATGAAAATCATCCCACGGGAAAGCACGTAAACTTATGTGTCAATCTTGTGTAGATCAATAACTAAATGTCGGCGCGGCGCTATCAGCTATATGCCATTTCCGTCATTTGACGGCTGTCAGTTGAGTTTAATACATGCCAATCCGATGACAACAAAAACGCCTTCGCGCCACTCTTGCCATCTTGCTCCAGCCGCCATCGAATCGACATCGTAAATTTCGATAATTCAATTTCATCTGTTTGCATCACGGCCTACAGTGCAAGTTTTTGTTGTTATTTAATTAGTATCGATTACAAGTAATATTAAGAAGTTGTTGGAGTAGTTATTTCTCTAATCCCGTCATTATGAACGAAAACGTAACCCCCTTACTAGAACATTAGCTATAGCTACTGAAACTATCTCAAATATAAGGCTGTGCTATTCTACCTGTCATCATAGGAAACGGACAGTTCAGCGGTTAGCATAATAAAGTAACAAACATCCAAACATAAGACTTTCACATTTAAATCTTAGTAATATTGTACCTTAACTAACCCCGTGAATTATCATTCTCACATGGTAAACAAGCATAAAAAATAATTACATTTCTGTCACACAAATAGATGGAGTCGCAAAAAACATAATGGAATAATAAGAGAATGCAAATAAATGAGACGTCACTCATGTCGATGTTCCATTACGATCGGGTTATTGAATTCCAGCCCAGAGCAAATATGGTATGGAAGTATTGTTCCCCGCCTTATTATTTTAACGATCTTTTAATAGTTACCATGTGTGAAACGGAATCTGAAAACGTGAAACGGAAGAAGACAGGTTGTTAGAATATGATGATTGCTATTATTATGCTGAAAAAGGTATCTGCTAACATTATCATACAATGCATAAATATTATGTTAAAATCAGAAATTTCATATCATCTTAAAAAAAAAAGCATAACGGTTTCTAAGAATTAAGTTTTGTATGTTTTTTTATCAAATGATATCTAATTTCTATCTCTAGATTTTCGGCTTTATAGGGTCATTAGCCTAACACCCAGTATTTTTTCCGTGATAAATAAATTAATAATAATAATAATTATAGAATCATACCCCTTCTCGAAAAAGCAGTAATTCTGAATACATGCCGAATCACACGCAAAATTGTGTCCTCTGATATTTCAACACCTCACGCTGTTACGCTTGGCTAAGACCCGCGTAGCAAGCGTTATTACCCATCGGTATACCCGATAAAGAAAAAAAATTACCGAAAAAAATAATTAAATGTCGTTAGCTAAGGATTAATTCTTCTTTAGTCTTCTGTAAAATTTTTGAATCCTGTAAGTACTGGTAATTAAATAGAATAAAAATAAGTTTCTTTATAAAAAAAACAACTAAGAATTAGGATAATGTCACGATTTTTTTTTTAAAAGAATTTAAGGCATGATATACCTCTTGTGATATGACCTGGGTTTAACAGCGCCAGAATTTCGCTGTTAAACATTCACATTGCAAGGCATTCAACAAACATGCATCGGATAACGGAATATGAATGAAACTTTGATGTTCGTGCCAAATGCAGCATCGGTCAGGGCTACGGACATGTTACGTACAGATGACACATCCACAAGGTCTCACATCCAGTTGTAACGCGAAAGCTAGGCAAATAATCCGGCTAAAAAATTTCAGGAGGAAACTATTTTGAATTTAGATTTTATTTTTTAATATATTTTATTTATTTAGACAAGCCAACTTTTATCTTTTAGCCAACAAGGTTAGACAAGAATTTCAAACAACATATTGCCAACTTCAAGTACTTTATCATAATACATTTGTATAGTATTAACTTCATTATAGGCGACAACAGCATGCACCGGAGACAATAACAATACTTTAATAAAACTAAACATTAAACAAATTTTAAAATAAGAAAAAAGCTCTTTTTGGTAAATTTTGTTTTATTTTTCTACTTGATACAAATATTTTCATCAAACGAGGAGGTTGTAAGTAAAACTGCGGTCTATTTTCCATTATTTGTCATTTTTTGGTGACGAGATTGGGACTAATAAAAAAATATAAATAAAACCTAAATAATGAGCCAGACAACACACCAATTGTCGTAGTATTCTAAAAATATGGAATCAGTATCTTTGTGTTACGAGGTACCAAAAATAATATTTCGCCAACGACGTCAACAAGACAAGGGCCAATTTAAAAAAGGTATTTTTCTAAAATAATTCAAACTGGGAATCAAATTGCAAGATACATGACAGCGCCACTACGCAAATCGGACAGAGAGACATATTAAGCTTAGTTCTGAGAGAGTCAACAACCAAATCGCCACTATACTTCTTGTATGTAGGGATGAAGGATATTCTGGTTTTAAAGCGGACTTGGTTTATTTAAAAAAAAAAACAATAAAACCAATTTATTTCTGCAAATAGGCCTAAATTAAGCTCTTTTACACGTCCTATTTTATTTTTTTTACCCTACCACTGCTTCGAGACAATTGTGGACTAGCGCCGAGAAGAAGCAGCGCAAGAAACTCGGTCACTATTGTCAGCCTCTTTTTAAATAGTATGTTTACATTACAAGATAATATGTACCTGTGCGAGCAGAGCTATAATTCCATACATTTTAATCAAATAAATAGTCATTTACAGTGTAATAACCTTTTTTCATTAAAACCATCTTGACATGCGATTTAAATTTATGTATAGGTAGTTCAGCAATAGACTGCGGCAATTTGTTAAAAAAGCGAATACATTTTCCCATGAACGAATTACCTACTTTATGCAGTCTGAAATTTGGAACGGCAAGTTTGTCTCTATTCCGAGTATTATGATTATGAATGTCACTTTTATTAGGAAATAGATGCAGGTTTTTACGAATATACGTAATATTTTCATAAATGAATTGAGAAGCCACTGTTAATATATTAATTTCTTTGAACATATCTTTTAACGAGTCTCGGGGTCGAAGGTCGTAAAGTGCCCGTACAGCTCTCTTTTGTAGTACAAAGATAAACTCAATATCTGCTGCTGAGCCCCATAACAATATTCCATATGACATAATACTGTGAAAACAGCTAAAATACACCAATACCACCACCACAGTCAAAAGTCTCACGGCATAAGCAGCTGAACTAAGTCTTCCCGACAGAGTCTCAACATGAGCACCCCATTGCAGACGGGAATCTAAAGTTATTCCCAAAAAGGTAGTGGAACTAGACGTATCTAGTCGTTCATCTTTTACAGTAAGATATGTTGGGACTTGCTTTACGTTCGGCATTGTGAATTTAATAGATTTTGTTTTATTTGCATTGAGCATAAGGTTGTTGGTAGTGAACCAATGCAACACTTGCGAGAGAGCATTATTTACATCGTCAAATGTATGTTTACCTCTCTTGATTTTAAAAATCAGTGAAGTATCATCTGCAAATAACACTGTCTCACAGAGGTCTTTCGTAAAAGGAAGGTCGTTAATGTAAATTAGAAACCGCAGGGGTCCTAATATCGATCTCTGAGGCACACCCATGGTAAGAGGCGACCCAGAAGACTCAGTTCCATTGATACAAACTTTTTGTATTCTGCCTGTGAGATAAGAGTTTACTAAATCTAAGGCATCATTTGAAATACCTTATACACACCACCATAAATTACACCATAGTGCCTTAGTTTTTTCAGTAAGGTTTGATGGTCCACACAATCAAAAGCTTTAGAAAGATCACAAAAAACACCCAAAGCATCCTGCCTACTCTCCCAAGCATCAAACACGTGTTTTAAGAGTGCAACTCCAGCATCAGTAGTACTTCTACCTTTTGTGAAACCGTATTGATTGTTATGCAGCAATTTATTGAGGACAAAGTGTGACAAAAGTTGATTAAAAATTACTTTTTCGAAGACCTTACTGAGTACTGGTAATATTGAAATCGGACGAAAATTAGAAGGATCTCTTTTCTCGCCTGACTTAAATAAAGGAATAATTTTACTAAATTTCATTAGAGTTAGAAACTGTTTATTGTCAATACATTTGTTAAAAATTGTTGTGAGATGTGGGGCTATCGCATTTATAATTGTATTGATAATGCTGACAGAGATTCCCCATAAGTCCTCAGTTTTTTTCACGTTTAATTCCTTAAAAGTTTTTACTACTATTTCAGCGTTTATATGCCTAAAATTTAATGGAGTTTTACACTCATCAACACCCGACTTGAGAAGGGATTCAGCTAGTTCAGCAGAAGAAGCCAGTTCCTTAGTTGTGGAGGGAGCTATGTTTGAAAAGAATGTCTCAAAAGCATTTGCAACTTCTGCATTTGAACTAATTACTTTACCCCCAATTTTGAGAGAGTAATCATGATCATTCGGTTTATGCCTACATGTTTCTTTATTTATGATTTTCCATGTGGCCCTTGTTTTATTATTTGAACCCATGATAATATTACGAAGATGATTTGATTTTGCAGTGGCACATACCTTTTTCTGTGGGTTCTGGAAATCTGCTTTTAGACTATACAACTCATATAATGTCTTCCTACTTTTATAAATACCGGGTGTAGCTCATTCATTAAACTTGCGCCTGAGTTTGTTTACTTTTATCGTCTTTTGTGTAAAGATTTTATCAAATTCCTTTTTAATTAAGCCAAAAAGGTTCTCATATAACAGATCAACAGTATGAATAATGCTAGGTTTTAGTGAATCTATACCGTCATAAATTTGTTCCTTAAATCTGTCTATTCTATTAACGGTAATAGGCCTATAAACAGCTTCTATAATGCTTTGGACACGATTGTGTTCAAACGATGCCCTTTGTCCACTATGGTCAGACCTTAAATAATTTATAATTGATTTATCTATTAAATTGCTATTACAAAAATGTTATCTAAGCAAGTAGCTGATGTAGGAGTCACCCTTGTGGGTTTATTAAGTAGGTTAATTAAATTATATGATTTAAAAAGATTAAGAAAATGAACTGAATTCTGTGAATTTACTAATATATCAATATTGAAGTCTCCACATACAACATTTTTTTTATTGGAATTGCAAATCTTTTTCAAGGCCTCTTCCATAGTAGACTCAAAAAGCTGGTAATTTGCAGATGGTGGGCTATAAACACTTAATATAATATACTGCTTTAGCTCAGCACAGGCTATTTCAATAGTTCGTTCAATAGAAAGTGACACAATACCTTTCCGTTCTTTACATTTTAATTCCCTGTTTAATAATACGAGTGACCCACCTCTAATAGCCGACTTCCTTGTGAACGAACTACCGAGTTTATAATTTTCGATGTTTAACATTAATTCATATTGATTAAACCAATGCTCCGTTAAACATATAACATGTACATTTAAATCTTGTAAAAATAAGGCTAATTCTAACTCTTTGCCAGCCAAGCCTTGCATATTTTGATGAACAATATTAAAAGTAGACTTGGCTTTTGTCTTCCCTCTTAGTTTAAAATCTCAGAGGTTGTCAAGGGAATAATATTTAAATTAGTACTAGTACTAATGTGTTGGTCATAGTTTGTTTCAGTTTTGTATTTTAAATTAATACAGTTAATATTAAATGCTAGCAAACTAGCTATTCGTTTCTTAAATTTATAAGGCAGGTGTAAAGACCTGCCAGTCAACTGAAAACAATTGTTAATAAATTTATTTGTGTCAAAAAACACAAATTTGTCATTATGACGTTGAGTCATATTATAAATTAAAGTTTTCAATGAGTGAATACCTTCATTTTCATGCGCCATCTGATTTTGACAGAAAGGTAGGGCACAAAAGAATATTTTCCTAACATTAAGGTCAGACAAAATTGAATAATTTTGCATAATTTTTGTCTTAGTGAGTTTTTGGCTATTTCCTAACATTATTATAAGGATTGAGTCGGAGTTGAATTGACTATTTAAGACACAATTAACTATTTTATCAAGAGTTGCACCTGGCATACAGTTATTAATAACATTACATTTTAATTTCTTACTTAACAAGGAACCGTAACCAACTCCTAATCTATCAGAAAAAATAATTACATTCGGTTTAGTTTTCTTATTATTATAGTGTGATGACGATTTTCAGGTTTTCAGCAGCACCAACCAACAGGAGTAGCCAGATGTCACTAACAATTAAATACATTCAAATCCGCATTTATCTCTCCTCTTGTTAAATCCGACATCCTTCTCTTTCACACATCTTACGTTCCATTTCACACATCCCACATGTATTAACTGCTTCAGATTCTCAGGTATCGTTCGCGTTGCTCTAATTTGTAAGTAGACACCGAACCTAATAATCGTACGTAATTCCTAAATTTCGCGCAATCAGACCTTGGCTCCGGACGGATCGCGATGACAGTCGCTCCACGGTCGCGCGGGTTTTCTCTGAACCATCTCAGTTTAGATCGCTGAATGAAATGTACTATTTATAAACAGCTCGCAATGATTTCAGCCAGATAACACTGGATAGCAATTAAATTTTGGTGTATTTAAGTGAGCTATGCTTTTTCTTTGCAACATAAAATCTGAAACAGGAGATCCGTAGAAGAACAAATGTCACCGACATAGCTTTTCAAAGTGTCAAAGTGCAAAGTTAAAGTGGCAATGATCAGGCCACATCGCTCGCAGATCTGACAACCATTTGGGAAGAGAAATTATTGGGTGACGATCACAAACTAAAAGACGCAGAGTAGGCAGGCCTTCAACCATGTGGACTGGCGACGTAGTCAAGGTTGTGGGAAGCAGCTGGGTGAAAACGGCCCCAAGCCGCTCACTGTGGCATTCTATCCCCTATAGAATGCCACAGTGAGTGTCCAGCCCTGGACTTCCGAAGACTGATGATGATGAATGTGTAGCCATATCCCAAAATAATCAGTCGCCTTATCTTGTGAATAACGGAGTCTGGTGGCAATCGCCCCAAATGTAATAATCAGACTTGACGCATCTATGATCATGATTAAGCGTACCCTGACAGGAACGGGACGAAGCATTAGGAAAGAGAATATCATCCAGAAAAACATGAGGCAGAGAGCACAGAGTAGTTTTTAGTGCTATATGTGTACCTATTTTAATAAATGTGTACGTACGAACTGTAGAGAAACCAATTTCTTTTACTTTACTTTTTTTAATTGTTTTTTTTTACACATCATATTTTGCATTTTCAACCATATTCTATGGCTAACAGGACGGCTTGCAGTAATGCCGCCGCATGCTATACCTACTCATAATTATTCCAATTTTATTAAATTTGATTGAATCTACGCTAACATACTTCTAAGTAGTAACATCCACTAAGATTATTTGAATGGTTTACTAAAATGTTTATTCATCTATCTAAACATTTTTAATAATTTTATTACTTACTTATAAAGTAACCAAAGATGCTGCTGTGGAAATCGAGAAATATTAATAGTAACAGTAGGAATGTTAAACCGAAATTCGATATTGCTCACATTGAATTTCGGATTAACATACTGTTACTATTGATACCAAAAATATCAGTGGAAGAGAGTCAGAGCAAGAGGAAATGTCAGCTATAAAATTAAATAATTTGTTTGGCGTATTGAGAAAAAAATAACGAATGTGTTTATTTTATTCCTTTACCTAGTTTTTTTTTTTACTTCTCCGTTGTTTAGTTGGAAAAGCAGTTGTCCGGATAACGAAAAGACGTAAGTCCAAACAGAGGCAGTTGTTTCACATTTTTAAAAGAAAATATTATCTACTATGAATTGGAAAGTATGAAATAATATTAACATTCATGACATTATACATGGTGATCTAAGGAAAAGGCTTGGATTCGGTTAGGGGTAGTCGAACGAAAAGCATGGTTGATCTATTTTAATACTTTTTATTAATTAAAAGAGCTCTAGAGTGCAAGTTTGGTGTAGTTTGTGTTCTAATGTTTGGTAAAGTGATAACGATCTGAATATAATATCATTGTATTCAACGCGCATGGAGTATAAAGTGACTTGTCTTGAAACCTGCTTCAAAGTGCAGTGGGATCAAATTAGTCAAAAAGGCCTGCCGCTCGCCATCTGATAAGTAGTAAAACCAATAAAAACAATTTATTTCTGGAAATAGAGCAAAACACATGCCAATTATTTTTTACCCTACCGCTGCTTCGGGACAATATTATGGGCTAGCGCCGAGAATAAACAGCGCAAGAAACTCAGTCACTATTGTCGGGCTCTTTTTAAATAGTATATTTACATTACAAGATAAAATGTGTCTGTGCAAGCACGGTAGTATTTAATTCTCTACATGTTTATCATTTAAATAGTAATTAACAGTTTAATAACCTTTTTCATTAAAATCGTCGTGACATGCGATATAAATTAATACACACATAGTTCAGCATTAGACGGTGGTAATTTGATAAAAAAGCAAATACATTTTCCCATGAACGAAAAGGCTAGTTTCCTGGGTCAAAAAAAGATTATTCTATTTATTCCGTCAGTTAGATTATCAAAAAACATTGGACCCATATTTTGTCTTTTGTCAATCAAACAAAAAATGACGAAGATAAAGCGCATCAAAGTTTGGGAGTGAAGTCACGTCTTGCTAAAAAGTATCGCAAGGCGTGACGTTATGCGGAACTTTAACGGGATATGTCTACATCATTTTTTGTTTGATTCAGAAAAGAAAAAATACGTGCCCAATATTTTCTGTTAATCCAACTGACGGACTAATTAGATTTTTTTAGGAAACTAGCCCATCACCCACTTCATTCAGTCTGAAATTACCATGATTGAAAAACGTTTTGCCATGACTGTACGTATACGTAACATCATGGCGATTTGTCCACGTCCTGCTGACGAGGGGTGTACTACGGTATACGGGTCGACTTAGATTACTTACATTATGGCTCTCCGCGATCCTGAGAGAGTGCTTCTGACAGCGTATTTATGAAATATTGTCGAATTTGTTGTTGGCTTGAAATGAAAACTTCTAGAGCACTGTATAAATACTAGTGATATAAAAAAAAACTTTGAACAATCATACTTATTATTTAGCCCTTAAATAAGCAAATCTTGTACTATGGTGACTAGAACAAACCTACTTAAATACATTTAATAACATTCATAATTTAGTACACGAGCATGAAGCAGGAGATCGTGTTTTTGGCGCTATTTACATTCAACAATGGACTGCAATAGGTAGACATGAAGATGATGACTTAGTATAAACGCTCGTGTCTCATTACACAAACTTTTGCTGCTCCTTACGAAATTAGAACCCGCAACAGCCTGGCCTTGTTGTCTCAACACGAACCACTAAGACGGTCGACACTTTGTAAATGATATTATACTTGTATCAAAGTTTGAAGTTAAAGTTTATTGAGTTACCTCTGGTTTCCTTTGGCGAAACGGGTCAATATAGTCTTGTAGAGTTAGTAGCGCATACAAGTTCTAATTTGCGAGTAATTGCAAGCATGCTCTCAATTATAACAAATCCTACGATGTATTAATTGAGAGAATATCCTCAATAAGGAGATCTCTATTCTCAATTAGCACATCGTCAATCAAATTGTGAAATAAAGTTTCACCCGTATTTCAGATAATCTGTTATAATAATGTTTAAAATTTGAACTAGGAAATACTTACATTATTTATATATTATATTAATGTGCGGTTCATGTCCATAGGATGAATTCCGAAAGGTGGACTAAAGTCGTCACGCACTGGCTGCCTATTGACGAACGTCGTTCGAGAGGTAGACTTCAAAAGCGATGGCACGATGACATAGACAATTTTCTCCAAGATTGGAAAGCCCTAACCACCGACAGGGATAACTGGAGAGGTTTGGGGGAGGTCTTTGCCCAGCAGTAGGACAAAAATGGCTAGTAAAAAAAAATTCAACAAGTT
This sequence comes from Anania hortulata, assembly GCA_963576865.1. NCBI lineage: Eukaryota > Metazoa > Arthropoda > Insecta > Lepidoptera > Crambidae > Anania > Anania hortulata. Next base: position 7,002,254 of record OY756412.1, on the reverse strand, counting down.
TGTGTTTAGGTTTTTATTTGCCCTGATGTTACTCAGATATTATGATTAATAATGTGGTATTTTACATTCAAAACCTATTACCAGTCAAAACTACTACTTTTGACAGTTGAAATCAGTCTCTCTGGTTTAGTGGTACGCAAATTGGTCTACAAAATCTTCGATTGCGAATTTGAATCCCGCAAGGAGCAAATGGATGTGTGAAAAGCACGAGTAATACAGCCAAGCCTGTACAGCTTTTTTTTGCTTTGCTCGGAGCTAGATAATTTTAACCAATAAATAAACCAGTAAAGCACTTTATTTCTCAAATTAACCTGAATTATGCTCTTCTACATGTCGATGTTGTTTACCCTATCACTGTTGCAGGCAATATTGTGGGCTAGCGCCTGGAAGAAGAAATTCCAGAAACTCGGTCACTACTGTTTTAAATAGTGTGCTTGAGTGGAGACCGCGACTAGGCAAGCGCAGCGTAGTGTGCTGATGGCAGTGGATGGAAAATAATTGCCGAGGATCGGGCTCAGTGGTGTGCATTGGGAAAGGCCTGGGCATAGGCCCAGAAGTGGACTGTGAAGACGGGCCCAACAAGAGTGCCTCCTTTGTACTAGCTTACGGAGTGGCGTGGTTGAACATTGATATTATGTTTCAATAGGTATGCTTGGTGAAATGAGTTCCACATGTCGTCGTCTCCGGAACAGCAGGTATGCACAAAGAACTTTCTCGAGTAAATAAAAAACAAAAATTCATCTTATCTTAGATTATCAGAATAGTGCATTCTAAAACGAACAATTCAGAGATTTATGTGAAAATTGTTGACTTTTAAATTCCAACAAATTCAGCAAATGAGTTAAGTGTCCTCTTACAAGCCTCAATTTTTTTCCTACCACAAAAAAAAATACTACGAATAATTCTTTTAAAGATTTAATGTAGCATTTTATCTCATACCTTCGTTAAACACCAACTTTATCATCGGAGTGTACCCTGGCGGTCGGCCAAAGAAACCCTTTGCTAATCCGCACGAGACAAGCGAATGCTTTTAGCCGAGGACCGAACATCCGTCAGTGTACACGTGCTTGAGGCAAATTGGCCAATAAATCCATATGTCCTATGAAAAGGGGCATACGAGTCGGTAATGGAGTATCGTCATCATGTAGGGTTTATATCTGTATACGAGTATAAAGTAGTTACGTAAATGTATTAAACGTTAAGAAGGCGATACCTTACATGATCGTTTAGATGGTAAACTGTACAAAAAAAGTAGGATCCCAAACTTTTAAAAATGTTGGTACTCCATTGACGATCTGGTGTAGTGGTTCGCGCTCCGGACTACAGAGCCAGCGGTTGCGGGTTCGAATCCCGCAAGGAGCAAATGTTTGTGTGATGAGCACGAGCATTTGTACCTAAGGCATGGATGTTTATAAAAAGTATCTAAGTATGTTTATATCCATATACATTTTGGAAATATGCAAGTTCGCTCGTAAATACCCTCAATTTACTATGAGAACAATAGACCAGCAGCATCGTCGGTATCCCACACGATTTAAGCACAAACTAGTCCTACCACAATCTAAACTTCGTTTACACAGCCACAGCCCTAACGTCATGCTAATTAAAATATATAACCATTTGCCAGAAAAAATAAAGGATGAAACAAATGATAGGCACTTCGAAAGTATATTAAAAAATACACTAATAAATAAATGTTACTACACATTGACAGAATTTTTTGAGGATAAATATTTTTTATTTTTTGATTAATTGCAAATAATGACATTTACACATTGACAATTTGACACATAATCATATATGCACATAATGACATTTGACACAATTTAATTTATTTAATTTATATTTTTGACTTATTATTATTTTTTGACAATTTGACAATGAATGAGTAATCATTTATTTTATGTCTTGATCGGAACACGCTACTGTAATCCAATTGATTGATTTATTAATAATTTATAATGCTTTTTTATAATTTATTTAAATTCTTAATTGTTACAATTTTTTGACAAACGATTGGATTCTCTGTAGTTAAATTTAGTAATTATGTAATTTTGTCAGTAAAGTATTACCTTATTATTGTAAATTTGAAACGAAAAAAATATTAATACCTACCTACTTTAATTTGCTATGCCCGACAGGGTCCATATGTCACCTGTATTCACTTTCTTTATGCGTTGTAGTTAAAGTTGAATATCAGTACAATAACCTTTTTAGTATTTAGGTACTAATTACCCCGTTAACATCCAAGCGGTCTCATGAGACCGCATAACAATGGAATATCTATTGTGTCTCGTTTTCGTATGCTTGATTAGACAGCTAACAGCTAACATTTAACCGAAACCGTCACTAAAATTATTTCAAGATATCGGTGTTGTGTCCGGTACTAATTGTTGTTGTTTCTCAGCAGCCTTACGTAACTTTAACAAAGTACATAACTTTACATCCACCCTGTATTGTATACGGGCCTTTTCTTTACAACAACAATAATTACTTAAGAAGTGTGTTTCTGTTTGTGTATACTTGTAACTTGGGCACATTGCATTTTAACGCTACGGAAAATGCCTGTATACAATTTACTAACATACTTGTAAAGAAAATATACATTCTTACCAAATGGATTAATCATCATCATCATTATAGAAAATAGAACGTCCACTGTTAAACGCACGTAGAACGTAGAATTCACGGCCGATGGGGCAGAAGGGTTCTGGAATGGAGGCCGCGTACCGGCAAGCGCAGTGTAGGACGTCCACCCACAAGGTGGTCAGACGACCTGGTAAGGGTCCCAGGAAGACGCTGGATGCATGCCGCTTCCAACCGGCCAATCTGGAAGTCAATGGGGGAGGCCGATGTTCAGCATTGGACGTCCTATGGCTGAAATGATGATGGTGATGATGACTGTTGAACACAGGCCTCCCCAACCACTTCCAGTCTGGCTGGTTGGCCTGCATCCAGCGGCTTCCTGCAACCTTTACCAGGCCGTGTGTGTATCGACCTTGTACCACCATACCACCATATCCACCTTGTAGTTGGACATTCTACGCTTTGCTTGCCGGTACGTGGCCTCCATTCTAAAACCTTTCTGCCCAATCAGCCGTCAGTTCTACGATTAATGTAACTTTGTTTATTAACTCAATTATTATTATTATTACAGACCGTATCCGGTACAACAATAGAGCAGATGATGCCATTCATGTTTATTTAATAATTAAAACTCATTATTCTCGAATTGAAATAATATCATAAAATTCGGTCTTCCAAAAGCACGTACTTGGAAATTCTGTCCAAAATCCATTTAAAATGAAGACAAAACATTTAACTTTCACACGTACAATTCGTGGAAAGTTCCGACATTAGTTCCACGCTGTACTAATCGCACCAAACAACTAATGCAGAATATGTATACAACGGCGCGTGTCAACATTTACACTAGACTTCAGCTGTCGCTTGTATTTATTGTTCGTAGTCGCCACCACAGAATAGAAAGGTGTAGAGGACCCACTCTTATGTGTTACGTTACTACCTAGTTTCGTTCTAAAAACAAAAGACCTCGAACTTTTTTGTATGGAGCCTGGCGTACCTCAAGTTGCAAATAACCTTAATTAACGTTATTTTGGTGTTATGTTTGGTGTGAACAAAGTATATAATTTACGACATTTCGTGAAAGAGTACTTGTTGTTTGTAATTATTTTCTTTATCGATTAACGTATGTTAATGTTGGCAATTGGAATAGCTTGAGGTATGCCAATTAGGTTCGATGCCTTTGTGTGTATCCAAAATCAATGACACTATTGCTTAATGCGTCCACTCGGCAACCAAAACGCGGCGCGAGACCGCGTTACAACATTTTTTTTATCAAAGGTAATATTTTCTGATCTGATTCTAATCTGGCTGAAATATGCAAAATATTTTTGAACCTTCCATACTAAATGAATCTCCTAACCGGGCATTTTGTATGGCAGGGCCAACATTATCTTTGTTTTCATAAACTTGTTAAACTCTATGAGCAAAGCCATATCTTGAGATGTGGTTAAACCACAAATCATAGAAAGAAAGAAATATGTTAGGACTCGTATTCGACGATTACGTCGACTTAGGGTACCTGTGTCGCCGAATTATTTAACGTGTATAATGAGCACCAGTAGTTGTCATAGTCTTGAAGTAAGGAATTATCACCCTTGTGTTACGAGGTACTGTATTGTTAGGGTTCCGTACCCAAAAGATAAAAACGGGACACTATTACTAAGACTCTAATGTCCGTCTGTCTGTCCGTCACCAGGCTCTATCTCATGAACCGTGATAGCCAGACAGTTAAAATTTTCACAGATGATGTATTTCTGTTGCCGCTATAATAACAAATACTAAAAACAGAATAAAATCAATATTGAAGTGGTGCTCCCATACAACAAACGTGTTTTTTTTTTGCCGTTTTCTGCTCGGTATTAATAACGGCAACAGGTAGACAGGCTATATTCACAGAATATTTAGTTGTATTACTTTAATAGTGTCAAATGTTGTATAGATAATGGTACGGAACCCTTCGTGCGCGAGTTCGACTCGTACTAGGCCGGTTTTTTTTATTTTTGCCGAAAGCATGTCCTATATAACACACATAGACCCAAACCTATTAAGGAAAGTTTGTTGCCTGAATTGACCAAACCGGGAATCAAACACGAAACGTTGCCTTCACAAAGAATTAATTAGCTAATAAATGTATTAAATGCACTAGACCAGCTCTACTGTTTCTATCTATAATATGAGTCTCCTTTATTTATTGCTCGTAGTCACCCTAGCTCGTAGCACTGAGCGCATTCGTAGCAAGGAATAATACTGGGCTATTTTGGTTAGGTATGGTACTCGAACGGGAGTCATAGAGACAAGTGATTTACATGACGCTTTAGTAAGGCATGCAGTAATTACTTACTCTCACTATCATTATATTTTCAGCCATAGGACGTCCACTGCTGAATGCAGTGGTGCTGCTGCCTTCCCCAATGACTTTCATTGGGAGGGATTGCCAATACTCGTCACGCTTGGTAGGCGGATTGGCGAGCGCAGTTTTTTATGAGATTTCGCACGCAGACTCTGCTGCCCGTCTCGTGCTACAGAAATTAGTCGCCTTTTACGATACGCCTCCGGTTAGCGTTGGGGAAGTGTATTCATTACGGCCGTCCCCACACGCCACAGTACTTACTTTAAATAAATTTTTTTGGTGGTACTATCATAGTATTCAATTAATTTTAAAACAAAATCAGTTGACTAAAATTATAATTCATTGATAAGTTTTAAAATCAAACAAAATTAGAAACCAGGTGGTACTTAATGACAACTTATTTTTAAATATATTACAAAAATAGTGTGATAATATGAAGTGAATCCATAAGTACACATATTGTGAATATTTCTTTTCTGCTACTTTATATAAAGCTAGTTGATACTAAGTAACACTTTTATTGTGTAAACCTAAGGGACTTAGTAAAACCATTGTAAGTTGACATTATTTTCATCATTCCAAAGTACATAATGTCCTACAGACACATTAATTCTGCCTCATAACCTTTGACAAAATAAAATCAACCCAGCCAAAGTTAATACAGTTAAAGCTCCTGCTAAAGCCGCTAAACTTTTAACGTTAATTTCAGCAGTGAACACCGCAAATGGTGCAGCGTAAACAATGCAAGCAAAGGTAAACATTCCTGTTGCCTTCTGTTTATTGTTCACTTGTCTACATTGGAGCGTAGCACTGAACGCAGTCGTAGCAAAGTGCAGAATTTTATTATGGTGTTACAAAGTTTCGTAGCATTTAAACGGGCAAAATAACGGCGCACCTTTGGTAGCTTTTAGTTTTCTAGTTTCAAAATCGTTCTTTTTTACGAGGAGAAATATTCTTTTACGAAATTGGTTAGGTCATTACAGGGATCGGAAACCTGTTATTTTACTATGGAACCTTAACCGGAATAATAAAGGTTTTCGCTAAATTAACTATCACATACTCCAAATACCGGCTTAAAAGCTATGGCAAATTTAGTTTTATCGTCAAATCTTTACAACTACTATCAAATAGTAGAAATGGGTCTTATACATTCTGAAATAAATATTAACAGGTTTCGATCCTTGGGTCAGACAGAGTCGAACCAAAAAAAACTCTCCGGAATCTTTCCCTTTACGAGTAATCTTAGTAAATATCTAACTTTTATTTTGAATATGAAAATTTTTAGGTTTGTTACTCAATCGCGGTTTAACGACTGAACGGAATTAGCTATTGACTAACACAGGATAGTTTTTATCTCGTTTTTGTGTTTCTGTGGGATGATTTTCATTCCTCTTAAGCTTAACTCTGAAGTCTGCACAGATGAAATCGCGGGCAGAAGGTAGTGATTTAATAATATTAAAAGCTAGTACGATTACCTTTTTATCCACACTTTCACGCGTTGCATTCAAACCAATTTAAAGAGAAGTCAGAGAGATGCATGGATGGAAAACAAAGTATAAAAAAATAAAAAAATAAAACGCTAAAAATAATCTTAACACTTAAGTACCTAATCAGTTACTTTTGGAGCCGGTGCAAGCAAACGAAAACATAGAATCTCTCATCGACTGTCACCGACTCCAAAAGTAACTGATTAGGTACTTAAGTGTTAAGATTACTTTTAGCGTTTTAGTTTGTTGATGTCGGTTTTTATTTTTTTAATAAAATTAACTTATTTCATCTATATTAGTGATAAATCCTAATCAAAACAAATCTTACAAGTACAAACATAATTTAACAGCTGAACACCGATTTCATTTCCTATTTTTCCACCCTTACGGTTGAATTTTTTTCCGCAAATTTTGATTATAGTATCTTTAAAGTTAGCCTAAAAGCTATTCATTAAAAAAAGAATCATCAAAATCGGTTTACATTTGGCAAATATATTAGGTAAGATAGATACTAAAATCGGTTGGCGTGGTACGGAGTTCAATGAATGAATGAATGAATGAATGAATGAAATATTTATTTGCTTAAAACACGGTATTCATACAAAGATATTTACAGTACATATTACGATAGAGCTCAAGCGTGTTTTACCGATTTATCGGTGGGCAAAAATTTAATTATTTAATCTAATGTCATCGTGTCTAACACAAATTAATATGAATAAGTCAAATAAATGTCAATAAAAAATACAGTAACCCAATATCACAATGTAGCTTACAAGTCAAAACAATATAACACAATACAATATAATGTCAAATACATCGAAAATTAACGTTGGGTCAATCAAAAAATACAAGAATTTCAGAGATTATCGGTGGCAATTAGTTAACAAAAAAAAAACCAATAGAATAAGATAATGCAATATAACAATAATTATTAGGTTACACTATCAGGTCACACATTTAAAGTGCCCTTTGGAACAGTATTTTATAAACTCTTCAGTGGTATAAAAACAATTTTCTACTAAAATATTGAACAATTTGTTTCTGAAGAGTCTTATTGGCAAATGTTTAAGCGGGCATGGCAGTAGGTTATACAGCTTTATGCACATAATATAGCAATTTTTTGAGAAACACTTGGTGGTTGATTGGGGTCTAACAAATCGTCCAGGATACCGAGTCAAGAATCAATGCAATGTTTGTCGATTTTCTTATAGATCCCATCATCAGAATTTGACCAAATTTATATGGGACCATTCTGAAAGTATTACCTATCAAACAAAAAAATAATTATCGAAATCGGTCAACGTAGTAGCGAATGATCGCTGAACATACATAAAAAAAATAAAAAAAAGATTCCGACGAATTGAGAACCTCCTCCTTTTTTTAAGTCGGTTAAAAAGGTTTTTTTTCTGATGTACGGAACTCTTTAAAAAATATAAATGAAGTAATAGAAAATAAGTAACACATTAACTGATACGTAGGTACAGTTAAGAGTTTTTACGTAAATAGCAATTACTTTGCTAATCCGTTGGGTTATGACAGTGACTTTTGTTCGTTTACGGATCTATTTATTTTTGATTCGAACCCTAAAGGAAATACCGAGCATAGCCCTTTCCACAGCACGCTGTGCAACCTTGAGCTTTCTTATGAGACCCATAGTGAGAGGCCACATTTCAGTTCCATTCCATGTGCCATCACTGGTAACACGCACTCATTGTAGACTTTCATCTTTAGGCTTTAGGTATAGTTTCTCGAACGCTGCCCAGCCAAGTTCGATTCGACGATTGACCGCCTTCTCAAAATTAAACCTACCCAACTCGATCACTTGTCTTAAGTAGACCTATTTGTCAATAATTATAAGAGTATTATAGTATTTTGTATATGAACACAGTTAACGACATTAATTTATAAATCTGCACTCCTTTGAAAGCAATTGTTAACTTCGTTGCTAATCTAACTTTTATTTGAAGTCTATTACAAACGATTGATATCAGACTTGTATCCACATCGGTTTCAATTAACATCTATCAACTTCTAAAGCTTATTGTGCCAGCTCAAACACTAACACCTAATGCACAAATAGTGTAGGGTGTAAACAAACCGGTTAGGTAAACATTCGCGTCGCCAACTGTTTATTGTTTACGCTTGCTTAATGAATACAAATCGGTTTTTAGAATCCAACACCCTGAGCCCTATTGTCGGAACGTTCGCTGCAATATTCAAACAATAGCTTGGAAAAGTATTTTTGAAAACAAAACATTTCTTACTTTTATTCAATTGTAATATGTAACCATTTATTTTTATTTATTCATGTAGAAATGAGTTCCAAGGCTTAAAGCTAAGTTTACCAGACGATGTAATCTCAACCAGCTTTAATTTTGTAAAGTTAACGACATATGGAAAGGAATATCCTAGGAATTTTAAGTATGTTAATGTGTGGTGTATGCTTAGTTGGTCGGACGGACACGACAGACGGATCAAATCCGCAACTCTATCATCCGCCAAGAACTGGGATCACAGACGTGGGAGATAAAGCTGCCAAGTTGAAGTGGGAATGGGCGGGTCATGTCCATAGGATGGATCCTGAAAGGTGGACAAAAGTCGTCACGCACTGGCTGCCTACTGACGGACATCGTTCGAGAGGTAGACCTCGAAAGCGATGGCTCGAATTTTCTTCAAGATTGGCAAACCTTAACCACCGACAGAGATGGGTTTTGGGGGAGGTCTTTACATATCAGTCTACAACAAAATGTCTTTCCTCAAATATTTTTTAACTTAAAATTCAAAATGTAGTTTAATATCAATTTCAAAAACATTATATTTTTGGTAAGTTTATATGCGGTTGACTTTACACGGCGATTCGACACCGAACATTATTTTCTTTTTCTGGTCCCTTTATATGAGGTCGAGTCTCCTCATCTTCAGGCGCCAGGGTAATCTATCATGCGGGTCCAGCTGTGACCGTTCCAAATCTTTGGATACGTGGTCACGGGCGTCTCCTTCTCCACCTGTCTCTTTGCTTTCCTGAGATAGCCAAGGCATCCAACATTCATAATAATAAAATTTAAATACTACGTTATTCGTACCTAAAAATTTAATAAACTTGGCGGCAAACTACCCTATATTCATACGTTAAAGATTACTGTCGATTTAAAGTAAATGATGTTATTACTTATATAAATGCCGGATATACCTATATATTAATTACGGAATAAACATATTTTGAAGCATTTAGCTATTATTCAGAATATAAGTATCATGCTAATTCCAACCTTCTTCATACATTAATTCGATAATGTTACCCTAACAACAAATGATTCTTGAATAATATCTTATCAAAATATTCTGAAGAATGTTTATGTTACCATTTTTATTCATAAGAACAGATAATTAATGCGATCAAGTAATGATCTCGTTACAATTTGGCATCTAAATATACATATAATGCGAAGACATCTACAAGACAATAGCGAACTAATGATTAGTTTGATAAATGAGTTGTCTGTGAAGATGGTCACAACCTAGATATATCAGCCGTATTTCTAGTTAATAACCATTACCATGTCAGCCTATAGTGCAGTCCACTCTTTGGGGGACCAAAGAGTGCCAATGAGCACGATCTCCCGCTTTTTTCATCCAGCCACTGCCAGCCATCTTCCTGAGGTCATCGGTCCACGAACTGCGGGGTGTCCTACTCTGCGTTTTCAGTTGAGCGTTGGGATCTCCACTTGAGAACCAGTTCACCGGTTCTGCGACAGATGTGGCCGGCCCACTGCCACTTCAGGTTGCTACAATTTTTTGAAATTTAAAATCTAATATCGTTTATAGACTGCAGTCAGCTCCATTTTAGAAGATTTTAGGCTGTTACCGAAAGGGTAGATCTAAATATGAAGGTTTTGATTTATAAAGTCGTGCGAAGTACACACCAATGGTCATAATAATGTATCTCGAAGTAAGGAATAGGTATATAAGTAATACGAAAACCTTCATTCTGAAATTATTATCACGAATTTCAAAGCGCCGAATCTCTAAATTGCAAAAATGTAAAGTCGTATTTATTATATAAGTATTTATCAGTAGTCGTATGACTACTTATTATTAGATAAATATAATAATCCATCAAACCATATTTTTTAAAATTTAAAATGACAAAACCTAACGATTATAATTTCTAATTTTAAAATGGCGAGTTTAAATAGAATCGAACCACTTCAAATTCCGACCTAATATTTATCTGACATATCAATAATACGAATACCGATTATAAGAATGGCAAATATTTATAATTCCATAAATTACATAACTAACACAATCAATATTTCTTAAATTACTAACTTTACTTACTCATTAGCAAACAGGCATTCAATCATGTAAACATGCATACAAACAAACAAGCATGCATGCTAACAAGCGTGCAAGCAAGGCAAGCATGTATGAATTAGGATTTTCTCTTCTCCGACGTTGCGGGGCCTTTTCGGCCTTACACTTATAAAACGCAGCCACCCAGGCTCGCTTCCTTAGTTTTTGCAACCTCAGCCGCTCCAGTTCGCCTTTTTACAGTGGACGAAGGATGCTTTCTCTCCGCCCCTTTGGCTTTTTAATTACACTCTCACGGCGAAGAAACCGATAGAGGGTGTCCCTTCTTCTCATCCCATCTTAGGAATTTTGATATTCGGAATACTGTTTTTGGGTTAAAAACGCTGCGGTGCTTTAATTTTAAGTAGGTACATATGGTGATAATCGGAAAAAAATAATTTGTATTACTAATCAAAGTGAAATTCGTAATTTTTAATATTTGAAATTGTAATTTGAATTATAAAGTTTTGATTAATGACAATCGGAATATCCAAATTCAGAATTAAATAATTTTGCATATTTATTTCCCTGCAAAGAATCTAAATCTATGGCGTCTCTCAGCACACCGAGCTAGTCAGATTTCGATGCTATCTTAAGCCATCTACGCTGCGGTTGTGATTGTTGACCATTCCAACCATATTCTGGGACATTTATCACAAGCATCTCCGTGCTTCGGAAGGCACGTTAAAAGTTGACCTCGAGTAATATATCTTGATACTAGTCGTGTAGACTATTCATAGGCCTTTAGGTGGATTAATAACACCTGCGTTCTGACGTTAGGTTTAGTCAACGGCATTTACAACATCCCTAATACCGCACTGGCCTGCATGGTGGAGCATTGCCCAAACCACCTCATAGTTGAGGTGAGGCCTGTGCCCTGCAGTGGGACGTATATGGGTATACTTAACTTCATTTTAAATAGAACAAAGCTTTAAAACAAGTATTAATGATGCTTAATTGGCAATTAAAATTTTCATCGATGTTTAATCAAACATCTCTTTTACCTTATTTATCCATGCTTATGATATTAATGAGATATTGAAAGTTGATCAAACAATTTCGGTTTCATCATTACTTTGTTAACTGTTAACGTTAACTGCATCTGCACCAATTAAGTTCTTATTTACATAAATAAATAAATTCAACATGAGGTAAATAGTAAAATAGTACATTTCTGGGCAGGTGGATCTACGAGCATAAACTCAATAATACTAATAGTCATTTATTCAGTATATAAGTCCTCTTCCGGGCACTTATACACGTCCAAAAAAAAATACAGTCGAATTGAGAAACTCCTCCTTTTTTGAATTCGGTTGAAAAATATACTTTGTCCTACCACCGCTTCGGGACTACATGAGAAGAAACGGCGCAACAAACTCAGTCACCTTTGTCAGCCTTTATTACAAGAAATTTACAAGACATGTAGTAAGTGCGAACGCATGCAATGCATACGTGTTGGTATTGTCTTTTGTTATTGGATTGGCTGTTCAGTTTGTATTATATTAGCTATTGAATGGTAGAGCCTAGAGGAACGTAATCCTCGCATTGTGAAGAAATGAGACTGACGTAATACTTGAATGAGCTTGAATAAAATAGCACAATATTGCAAGTTATTACGAATATAGATACTAATCCATAATAACTACTATTAAATACAAATACTACACAACTATGTACCTCTTACAAAAACAAATAATAACTAATTTCATCCATTGTTATTGCTTTGTTTCGGGAATTCATTAATTGGTTTTATGTGTATTGTGATTATTGTTTGTATCATGCGCTATCCATCGAGTGCAAAGCTTTCGCACCTGCAGATGCGCAATTATAAAATGTTTTGTACTAATACAGCTAACGGCCCAATTTTCTGACAAGTAATTTATTTTAATTACAATAAGTTGTGTGTAAATGTTGGAAGAATTAATTTTTTAATCATCATCATCATTTTAGCCATAGGACGTCCACTGCTGAACATAGGCCTCCCCCAATGACTTCCAGATTGGCCGGTTGGAAGCGGCCTGCATCCAGCGTCTTCCTGCGACCCTTACCAGGTCGTCTGACCACCTTGTGAGTGGACGTCCTACGTTGCGCTTGCCGGTACGCGGCCTCCATTCTAGTGTTTCCTTGCGAGATCGAATCAAAAATGAGGTGATCCGTAAACGAACAAAAGTTGCTGACATAGCCCAACGGATTAGCAAGCTGAAGTGGCAGTGGGCGGGGCACATAGCACGTAGAACTGACGGCCGATGGGGCAGAAAGGTTCTAGAATTTTTAAATATTTTAAGTAGATTACAATATTAATGTCACTTTAATTACACTTTTATTCTTTAAGGGTACAGTTTTTTTTCTCATGAGTTACAAAACCTTAAATACAATTCGAAGTTAATGCTACATTTATTTGCAATAAACTCAAGTCTTTAGCACAACAGCTTTTCAAAACGTAATAAGCAAACTCTCAAAGTTAGCTAAGCGATGTGTACTTTGATTAACGTAACGCTCGCGAACGCCTTCGCCCGCATACTCAAACATCAAGTGCACATCTTGTAAATTAATTTTAAGTTAGAACCGAGTTGTAGAAAGTAGGTACAATGTTTAAGTAAGTGTAATTCTTTATTTAACTACAGAATGACTAGCATACAGCGTATTTTTTTGTTATTGTAAAATACTTAAAGGTTTATATATACTTAAGATAACAAAAAACTTTTCCCGAGTAACTATTTGCCTATCTAGACTTTATTGTGATCAAAGTACCAAACTATTTATTACCAAAAAAGCGGACGGCAAACAAACATACATACATACAACAAAATTATAATCCTATTATTTCGGATCGATTTATCGTAGTAGCGCAATGGTAGCTTTCAACGCAAAGGATCTTAGTGTTCGATTCCCGGCCGAAGTCATTCAGGAACGAGCTTTTCTAAGCTTTGTTTCGGGTGTATTTGAAGAAACCCCTGACAAAATTCGTTGTATGGTACTTCATTACACAAGGATGTAAATTCCTTACTTCGAGCCCACTCCACAAGAATGTTTTCTAAGGCATATTTATTTTTGTCCCTAAGTCCCTTAGTCCTGTTATCGTTAGAGCGGCTGAACTGATTTAACGCGACTTCCTTAATAAGTAAAAAATAAAGGTGGTTAGGTGTTTTACAAAATGAAGTCAAAAAATCTTAGATTTATAGATTATGCAGCTTCCACTGAAGAGTTGCCCAAAAGGGTTTGTACACTGTACAATTCGACCTAGCCTATTTTTAATTCCAAAAATTGAAAAATCGATGGCAAATGCCAGTAAATAAACGTATAATACTTATACCAGTTATATATAAACTCGTCTTATATAACACGATAATTAAAGTACACGTATTCTTCCTCCTCATAATAAAGGTAATCATCACCATGATCAGCCTTTGGAAGTGCACTGCTGGAAGTCCTCAGTGAGCAGCTTTAGGCCGTTTGCATTCACGGGATTTTTGCAACCTTGACTAGGTCATCAGTCCACAAGGTGGGAGGCCTACCTAAGCTGCGTCTTCCAGTTCGCGTTCGCCACTCGAAATACTTTTTTCCACAAAGGTACAGCAAGCAAGGCAAGCAAAGGTAAAGGTACAGCTCACCGAGCGATGTGGCCTCCTGTCGTTGAATTTGATTCTTTTACGGATATTCTGATAAAAAAATAAAGGTAACGAATTATGGATTCGGTGGGGGGTAATCGAACAAAAAGCATTGTCGATCTATTTTAATGGTTTTTATTTATCATTTAAAGAGCTTTAGTGTGCATGTTTGGTCTAGTTAGTGTGCTAATGTTTGTTGAAGTGATCAAGATTTGAAACTATTGAAATATCATTGTATTCAATGCCGCATTGAGTGTCATGTGACTTTTCTCAAGACAACTCGCTTTAGACCCGATAGCCTGCCTCTACATGACTACTACCTGATAAACCTGCTTCTACGGGAAGAGTAGCCTTCACTGAATCCAACAAAAGCAATAAAAACTAAACACCCTTTATTTATTGTGAACACTATATCAAGAAAACACTCGATATTGGCAGAATCACTGCTCTCCTTATAGAGCGGGAGTCCACAATTAAAAAATCTCAACTATCGAAGAATCTTCTAATTCCTTCAAGTTTTAGGTTAGTTTATTTTTGTGTTATTAGAATTTTAATTGTTATATTCGAATAAAAATATAAAAGGTAATTTCGCTTATATAACTCGTTCCACTTCTTTTGTTTTTAATGAAGAGAAAACCGTTTTTATTCTTTATAATTAATGCATTGATAAAACAGTAGATGGTACATTAATTAATTTCAGACTCTGTTAATAAATTACCAATTTTAATTCCTTTGAAATTATACTCATATCGAAATGTCACGTGGAATGATTGATCTAGTATATTGTAGATCAAGTACAAAAAAATAAATAAATTGCCTTCCTCGTTCGGCAGTTTCGGTACCGAAGGCTCTCGCAATAAATCGACGAGAAAATAATGTAATTGATAGGATTAATCAGATCTCGCTTAATGAATTGATGTTCTCATTGAAATTGGTAAAAACGAAAGAAAATTGGGCTGGTTAAAATTCATTGCTTTCAATGTTTACTGGGTGTTGGCGTTATTGGGGAATTTAATTAAATTCAGGTTGGAAGGTAGTAGATTTTTTTACTGTTTACCCAAACTTTTAAATTAATAGCGTTAGTCACAGAACATCAAAAAGCGTCATTTCTCTATTCTGTGACGACGACCTCCGTATCTGAGAGACGAGTACGGACGTCAACATCTCCGAGGTCCCGGGTTCGATACCCGGTCGGGTCAATGTAGAAAATAAACTTTTCTGTATTTTTCCGGGTCTGAGTTTTGTAGTACTGTCGTGGTTTCTGATTTCTATAACACAAGTGCTTTTACTTACCTAACGATCAGAGCAATGTGTATGATGTTGTTAAATATTTTTATTTATTTATTTGTGTTCTGTGATATTAAACTCAAAGCATTAGCTTATCAGGAGTAATGCCTTGGGCACACAGCCTGCGAGACGAAACGGTGACGGGACGGTAGAGCGACACCTGTTTGTAATAAACTGAAGTACTACACACAGACTACACACAGCTCCACTACTACTAGTACTACACACCCTACGCGACCCCTTCGCGTTAACGAAACCGTCACGCCCGCAGTGTAACATGCATGCCGCGCTGCCGCCCCGTCGCCGTCCCGTCGCCGTCCCGTCGCCGTCGCGCCCCACCGGCTGAGTGCCCAAGACATACCGACGGCTTTCTTTAGGTTTAATCATATTCATATTCGTTTGATACAGCTGTTCTAAAAATATGTCATTTTATTACAAAAGGCATTGTAAAAACCGCTTACGTCTCTTTTGCTTTTCAAAAAGACCAAATAAGCGTCAGAGGATTTTACTTAATATCAGATTGACAAACGATTATGCTTCGCCACTACTCCTTCTGCGTCATTTCACCCACTTTGATCCCACTGCAGCATTTCTCCTTCTAAGAACACCGTATGTTACGGTCTTGTGCCGGTGCTGTAGTGTCCGGACCGACGACCTTGGGAATATAGCTGGCAGTGCCTGAATGAAAAAAGAGAAAGAAGAAAAACGTAAACCTACTTAAGTACGTCTAGCAGTAACTGCAAGGCTGGCATGATGATGATGTTGATGGACTCCTGTCGTATTTTGTGGCAGCACCCATCATCATCATGGCATTTTATTTACATACGACAGGAAAACTACTTTGAAAACCTTAAAGATCTATATTATGTTCAGATACAGACCAATTTGGAGCTCTGATTTCTATGCTCAAATGAGTCACGTCGTGAGGCTATGAATCTCTCGCCTAATCTTAAAGAAAAATCCTCACGTACTCGTAACGTTTGCAAAGATTACAATTTCAAAGTTCACATTAATCATCTAGGAATGAGAATAATCTAGAAAAATAAGAATCTGAGAAATGACGAAAATGAAATTTCAGTTGAAAAAAATGAAGCTCTGTTAGGCTTCATATTTTTCTTGTACTGTATAACGAATTTTAGCTTGCAATTTTAATTTTTTTGCGTTGCGTAAGAACACGAAGTTTAGTTAATAATAAGCAAAACATATTTTGTAATATGAGTATTGGTTAAAAAGAAAAATATCAAAATTGAAGTACCTACTGGCTTAGTAAGTTTTTTTTTTTCTTCATTTTGCAGCTAAATGTTAGGTGTTAACAATATTAGTGCCCCCGCCAAAACGAGCTAAGCAAAACGCATGCGCACTACCTACCTTTTCTCGATTAAGAATTATCCTAATACTAATAGTGAATATTGCATTAGCTATATTTAATAATTTTCAATATTAAATATTACGAATTGTGATAAAGCAATTTTTGTTTGTAATGTTCGAAAACCTATAAATTTTCGTTATACTTTTTATTCGCTTTGAAATAAACCAAATACCTATAAAGTTTTCAATTTAATTTTGACATTTCACTAATGCAATAATAAATTAACGATCTTAACCTTTTACCACGTGGGCGCAAGCACAGCAAAATAAGGCAGGGTCGTTAATCATAATCATAGTCCGAGAAAAACAGATAACACATTATACTACACAGTTTAAACAAAACAATGGTTAACTCGTGATCCTTAACGCACTTAAATAAAAACCTTTATCTACATATATAACACAAAATCGGGTTAATTACACTATTTATAAGTCAAGAACGGCTGAACCGATTTTTATGAACATTGATTTGTCGAATTGGTCTCGGCCCCGAATAGTAGAATAACTAGAAAAAAAAATTATGAAGGGGCGGCACGAAGTACGCCGGGACAGCTTGTACTTAATAAATTAATACTTTAAAGTAATACATTTTATATAAAAATACGGGGCCTTTACTATTAAAATACCTCCTGACACACAGAAAAAGAGTAGCAAGCACCTCTTTTCTTGTACATTCAATGGGGATTCTAGGTAGACTTCGACTTAAACTTGGCAACTTCTACGGCATTTTGTGTCGTTCTGTTCAGGTCATCCCTTAAGCAGATGTAGGAACATAAAGAGCAGGATAGTAGTAGATTGTCCCTAGTTTTTGGTTTTGCACCATAGTCACAATTACTCTATCGCTCGGTCCTCGGTATTCAATTATCTTACAAACTTATGATCACATACTCAAACACGTTTACAAAACTCTGAGTGGGCTGAGCTGTCTTGTTTGTTTTGCATGTGTCATAACCGAACCCGTTTAACTCGCATGACTCGAGTTTTTTTAACGAATGATACTTGCGAGTCACTCGTTTGAATACCAGAATTAATGGTGGAGGGCACCAGAGCGGACTTCTGAAAGTTCAGTCAACTTCAGTTTCTTGTGGCTTCAAAACAGATTTAACATTAAAAATGCTTGTAACGCCGTATAATAAACGAGTGCTTTTAATTTACGAGAAGGATACTTTATAGTAAGCCTAATTATTACCTTGAGGTTCAAATTATTGCCGAATTTTAGTCAAAATCGGTTCATGTCATAAAATTCGAAAGTTTTTAAAAAATGTACCCTCGCATGTATATATATGTATATTCCTATATACATGCGAGGATGCGTATGTGATCAGAAAAAATGTAGACGTTTTTCAAGAAATATACGCTTACAGAATCGCACAAGTCAGGAAGTCGCTGGATGCAGGCCGCTTATAACCGGCCAATCTGGAAGTCATCGGGGGAAGCCTATGTTCAGCATTGGACGCCCTATGGCTACGTAATATTTTAATTTCAATTGAATTATTTGTTGTTTACCAATTACCAATATGAAAACGGTTTAAACAACATTCCACATTTTCCGGTAATAGTATTGCAATTAGTATGACCTACTACGCTATTTATCTTGAATGTACCAAACGAATCAAATACATAAATACATATCGAATTATGTATTGCGTTCATAAATTGGTAAAGGAAAAAAAAACAGGCCAAGTACGAGTCAGACTCGCGTACACAGACATACACGAACAACAAAGTGTTCCTATTTTCTTTTGAGGTACAGAACTTTAAAAAAACAATTTAAAAGTGTGTGTTAATGAAATAAGCTCCGTTCTTAGATGTAGGTAACAAAAAAACGTTCTCTAGACGGAATAACAGCGGGCTAATGGCCGACGCGGGGAAACGCCGGCTGTGGAGAATTTATCAACAGGCTGCTAGTGAGGTGGGCAGGTCGATGAATAATACTTTTCAACGGGTAGAAACTTATTAAATACTAGCTTCCGCCCGCGACTTCGTCTGCGTGGAGTTCGGTCTGTCACTTAAAGTCTTTATTAACGACGAAATAAAGCTATTTTAGAACTTTGATTAGCATAAAAAGATTATAGTGAGTCTACCTTAAAAGATAGAAATAATATCATGTTTTTTTTTAACTTTTAAAGGGGAATAATTTCGATAAAACTGTTATACTCTTGATTAGGAGTAAACGGGTTCTAGATTGGAGAACACGTCTTGGCAAACGTAGTGTTAGACGCCCCCCAGCTCGATGGACTGACAACCTTAGGAAGATAGCTGGCACTAGATGGATGTAAAAAGCGGGAGATCGTGCTCTTTGGCGCTCTGCGGGAGATGCTTACAACCAGTAGTGGATGTAATGAGCTAACTTCAATCGTTTACGCAGCGCACAATTATTTCTCGTTTTTGCAACATTTTTTATGGATGCTCCGCTCCTATTGGTCTTAGCGTGATTTTACTCGTATATAGCCTATCCTATAACCTTTCTTGATAAATGGATTATCCAACGGCGGTGCTGTCGTTAGAAGCACTTTTAGGTAAAGTAGGAGAAATTTGAATTAGAATTAAGAAGGAGAGACGAACCTTGTTCTTAGAAGCAAGAAGTACCTTTTTAGTAAGAAATTCAATTTCTGACCTTTTTACAGTGTTTAAATTAATACTTTTGAAAATGAATTTACTTGACGCAAACTATATGTAAACAACAGTGATATATGCTCTTCGGGCCCACCCCACCATTATAATCAGAGTATAAAAATATTTTTAACGGATTCAGTTAGAAAACGTGGGATAAAATATAAGATGTTTTCATTTTGCTGGATTTAATTTAATATTCACGTTAAATGAAACGACGATCGCTGAGCCAGAAAGAGACCTAATAATTTGAACCATTTTTTTTTCCAGTGTAAATACCTTGTAACAATGATAGACTAAGTAATCTATATATAAATATAAAAGAAATTCGGGTTAGGTACACCATTTATAAGTCGGGAACGGTTTGACAAATTTTTATGATCTTTAGTTTGTTAGTTATGTCTCCGTCACGAATAGCAGAATATAAAAAAAATAAAATTCACGAAAAAATAAATATTTGTAAAGGCGGTACGAAGTTCGCCGGGACAGCTAGTTTATTTACCTATACTATAAAATCATTTTTTTCATTTTCTCTTCTAGTTATAAAAATAACTAAAAATTACATAGCATGCCATGGCAACCTGTTACTAAGGCGGCATTTAGTCTATAACCAATATTTATTTATTTATTGATTTTAGGAAGACCAAGGTTTGCAATTTTTCAATATATACAAAAATAACACTAAAAAAACACTTACAGATCCACACAGATAGAGAATAACATATGTAATGTAATAAAGTTTTAAAGACCCTTGTTAAGACTGTACCAAAGAGAGGAGGACCCTGTTGCCTGTAACACAGTTATATCCTACCATAGGCAACAGTTGACATTATCTTTCTATATTGCATATTTGCATTATCATCATCATTATCATCATTTCAGCCATAGGACGTCCACTGCTGAACATAGGCCTCCCCCAGTGACTTTCAGTGGCGGGTCGGCAAGCGCAGTTTTTAATAAGATTTCGCACACAGACGCTGCTGCCCGTCTCGTGCTACAGGAATTAGTCGCCTCTTACGACACGCCACCTGTTGGCGGTGGGGAAGTGTATTCTTTACGGCCGTCGTCCTCGTCCTAATATTTACATGCGTGATATTTACTGTGCTGTACTTATTTTTAGAGAAATTGTACTTTAACTATGAATTAAAGAATATCATATCATATCATCTCATCATCAATAATTACATGTCTTACTAATTTTATTGTAATTGCGTTCGTCTCGTTGTTTGTCCTAATAAAATAAATAAATAAAATAACAAGAAAGTGTGAAATGTTAAATGATGAAATCATTTTGTTAACTTCTCTACAAACTGCTCAGTACAAGGATCGAAACCGGTTAATATTTATTTCAGAATGTATAAGACCCATTTCTATTATTTGATAGAAGTTGTAAAGATTTGACCGTAAAACTAAATTTGCCATAGCTAGCGAAAACCTTTATTATTCCGGTTAAGGTTCCATAGTAAAATAATCGGTTTCCGATCCCTGAGTAACTACTTTAACCCATTCACTGCCTAAGAGCTAGTCTACACGGCGCGTTGCGTCGTTGCAACGTACATACTCGTATTTTGACGCATAGCCGGCCACACAGACGCTGCGCTATCGCAGCGTTACTACAACACAGTCTAGACGCGTGCGCCGCGTGGACTGGCCCTATGAGTAAACAGTATAGGCAAAACTATTGTTTTAAATACTGTTTAATCATTCTCTCTATTGATGAAAACTGTATCAAAATCCGTTGCGTAGTTTAAAAGACCTAAGCGTACAGACGGCAAGAAGCGACTTTGTTTTATACTGTGTATAGATATGTAATTTATCGTTCAAGGAATCTACAAAACAAAAATAAATAAACTAGTGTTAAGAAAAGCTTATTGAAATAATCTAATAAGACTATTATTTACTTTTGAAATTACTTACGTTGAGTGACTTTTTACGAACGTCCCAACGTTTTTTCCAAGTCACGGCTTAAACTCAACTTTCCCTCGAATGAATAGATGAACGCGCTTTTAAAAGTTTTCTGCTTAATCCCTCTAAGATCGGGTGACCACGCTATAAAACAAAATTTGAGGGTATATGGCAATATTTATTATTACTTGTGTTGACATAAGTGTTGGTATTATACACATTTGTGTACGTACCCGACAAAAGTTTTTTGTCGTGACTCCATTTGTGTGGAATTAGGATTATCATATCTTCTAAGTTGTTATAAATATGTCTTGGAATTTATATGATTTGCGGCGACAAAAATGTAGCCTATAATTTTATCCAAGTCATAGTTGTATGTAACCCGTAAATATCCATCCAGTTGGTTAAAACGAAGACATGTAACTGGCCTTAGTAAACAGATGTTTCGCCGCCAATCACTAGATACGTCTACACGTGACACGTTCAAACTGAACCACTGTGACAATCAGATCTACACATTTTGGCAGATAGAATAATATAAATATATATTGTGCAGTTAGTCAGAAGGGTGGCTAGTCAACGAAGAACTAACTATGAACTTTAATATACAGTACCTAAGCAGTACTGTTCATACGTCAAACTCTAAACAGAAAACACAAAACACGGTTGTAATTCAATACCTAAATTTAATACTGTTTAAGAAGCCTATGGTTAGATCCCTAAAATGAGGTGTGATCGCTTTAGTTAAGTCGACACAAAACTGGCATAAAACTATGCTATCACCACCAAGATAGTGCTAGACTAACTCACTGTACTGGCATGGTACTGTCATCCAGTGTTGTAGTAGTTGAGTAGAATTTAATATATTTAATGCTAACCAAGTAATGTAGAATGTGTACGTAATAATTATGTAGAATTTATTTTATTGGTTTTTTTTTGTTATTTTGTAGTAAACCTATGAAACTGCAACTATGGGGTTTTTCTTGTAATTGTCACTATATGCACGATTACAATTAAAATAAATTAAAGCGTAATTGAGTCAAACATTATTATAATGCAATGGATTTTCTTGAACTTAATAAAGCACTGTTTGTGTTTTGTCTCTGTCATCTGACAAAAAAGTAACGCCATTGCAACCGCGTGAACTAGATGATGATGATGCTTCCTTGGCCCCTCATCAGGGACATAGGGCTCGCAGAAGGGCTTTCCAATTTTTTCGATCCTGCGCAGCAACCTCCAGCTCCTCCCAGCTTAGACCAGTTGAAGCAGCCTCTTGTCCAACTGATCGCCGCCAAGTCAAACAAGGTCAAGTCAAGCGTGAACTAGAACTAATCTTAAATAATAGATTAGGTTTTTTTTAATGTTTTATTTATAGCAACCACAAAAATGACTTCAAGCTTCCTGAAGTTGGCGTCAATGAGAGAACAGAGATGTGTGTCAGTCAATGAATTTTACTGCAGTCCTGAAATAACTAAAAGCATGCGGCCCCTACGTAGCTCTCACGTCCGAGTTGGCTACTTGTTATAATTTCGCAATTTAAAGTAGACGACGCCTATGGGACCTAAGTTGGGCTTTATGGCCGTCAGATCGCAGCGATCTGTATTCCTGTCTTGTAATTAAATGTGCTTTTTAAATCTCTCCTTAGGTTACCTGACGTAAAACAAAATAGTTTTGTTTTAATACTCTGTTTTGTAACAAACCAAACCGCCTAAAGGTGTTATGGTAATACTGACTGGTAGAACTATTAAAGGAATTTGATACATCGACCACTTCTAAATAGTAAAACAAAGACGTGTGTGAGACGCGACGTATATATAGAACGAACAAACAAGGTTGAACCAATACTACTTTATAAGAGCTTATAGTTAGGCCCAAGTTTAAGCCTAAATTTAATGACACGTCTATGTGGTATAATATCAAGGCTATTCTTTAGTTTTTTACTTTTCTTTTAATGAGGCAGAATGTGTAAATAATTAAGCCGAGTATTAATTAATTAAACAAAATGCTTTCGAGCTTCTGTAATCCCTGTCTAGCTCAGATAACCCAGTGTAGTTACTTTTCCTTACATTTTAGCCCAATTTATGCTGACGTCATGAGTAAAATAACAAGATTTGGAAGATGAAAGTATCACCTGACGCTCGCCTTCATAAAATGAAGCCGCAGTGTTGGGTCTAAATTAGAGTTCACGTCAAAAACCTGGGTGTAACTATAACTTTGATCAAAGGTTTTGACGAAATCAGTATCCACAGTGGGAACTATTGTAAAATAACCAAATTTTTTGTTTTACCATTGGTCCCACAGAAGTAACAAAATTAACTCATCAGGAAAACAACCCTAGTATATTCCTCGTTAAACCTAACACACTATATTGTGTCGTGCTTCGTAGTCAACAAGGAACCCATGTCCGTCCGTCTGTTTGATTATCTGCTGCTTAACCTATTATTTTGTACAAAATACATTTAAAATTACGTAGATAAAGTTGTTAGTTGTACGGGTAGTAAACATAAGTGTAAGAACAATGTACAATAATGGGAATATAAAATTAGAACATCCTTAAGCCCCCTTTTAAGTCCGCATATTATCACAGGCACAATTACGGAAGCCTACAATACGATCCCCGTGGCTTAAATCGCGCTTGGACGGTTTTGTAGATCTTTTAATTTAATTATTCTGAGTGTTATAAAAAAACTTGTCGTATATTGTTTTATTTCAAGCTCCACCTAGACTTTTACAAAAACACCGGACGCAGAGTTGATCTTGTCAAGTAACATGTATAATCTTGATAAAACTTCGAACATACAACATAATATACATTGTACGGTTATGTTATCTGCGTGTAAAATATTACATACATTATTTATCAGAGTAACTTCTAGGACTTTGTTTCATAGGGTTCAGGATACGTGATTTAGCAAACGAAATAAAATACTGCTCGTAAATTGTATTAAATAATAATAACTAAAACTGCACCTGCAAAGCTAAAATCTGTAATTTGAGAAAATTTATAGCTGATGTTTTCTGCAACTAAGTTCGGGAAAGACAATTTAGATCGGGCAATTACTTTGCATTATTTATGCATCTTAGCAAGTGTTTTACCAAATAAAAAGTCACTCTTAAAAGTAATTAAACATTTGAGTTAATTGATCTTTATTAAAAATATAAAAAAATGAAATTAAAATAAATGACAGGTATTATTAAAATTCATTTTTATTCATACCGTATAACTTGTGTCTATGTGGACATGTGACACATGACACATTTTCATTTTTACATTTTAACAAAACCAAAAGTTTGCAATTCCACTGTCAACATTACTTAAGTAATTAACGGCAAACCACATTAAACATATTGCGACGGTATCTCGCGAATTATTTGGTAATAAATCCCAAAATGCAACATTTACAAATTGAATTTATTAAGGCTTTACACAGATTACATGTTATTCTTCGTAAATATTTACGCATTTTAAAACGCAAGGTGTTCTTATCTTCTACACGACTTATTTTTTTAAATTCTTTTTTAAATATAAACCTTTTTTCTTTCTTACTCGACAGAATTATTTTTTATTGATTTTTAAATCTAATGGTTAAAATCTTTTAAAATTTGTACTGCAATAGATAGATATAATATGCATCGATAAACTCTTTATTTCACATTACTCAAACCAAACAGTACAGAGAAACAATATATTTAGAGTGACAATAATTATAGTATATCTAAATTCAGTTCGATTTAACACAAAGCTACGTGTCATACTAACCCAGTTTTTTTATGAAAATTTGCCCGAGTTGTAGCCAGGCATAGTAATAAAATATCGTATTTTTTCCAGACAAATAAGAAACCTGTTGCCATGAAGTAATATATTTTCTATTTATAACCATGTTGTCTAAAGTTTTAATCAAAAATATTTTTTTTAATGGCTTTTGTTTTATTATTTTCTAAAAATGATTTTTTATTTGTTGCATTTAGAATATACTGAAAAAAAGCGGTTATAAAGAGAAGAAGAAAAAGTCTCTTCAATCAAATTAATATTCAGCAAAAATTAAGTCTTGAAATACAACTTACGAAATAAATATAGGTATTATAGCCAATACTTCTCCAAAACCAAGGCAATAAAGCAATACAACTTGATACCATCAGCTCCATCTCCAAATAAACATGTAGCTGTAGCCTCGTCACCTTGCCGTGCGCTCGTAAAGACAGTAAATTCAATATGGCGTCTGTTCGGCGAATTCAACATTGTTGGCAACGTTAAAAACTAACAAAGTAGAAAGAATAGCTGGCATCACTATCAGCAAAAAGATCTGAGGTTATGGCCTGAGCACGGGGGCGCGCCGCTTTCACTTGAAAGAAAATTATAATTGAATATTGCTATTTGGCTAATAAAAAAAGAGTTTTTATAGCATTAAAGAATTTTTTGACATTAAATGATATTGATGGACCATTTATTTTATTTTATAAATTAATTAATAAAGTCTTAATTGTTTATTTCATTGAATTTTGTGACGGTACCTATATTAACTATGACTATTAATATATGTAATTACCGTTACCATGGACCTTTAATTTAATTTAATAATAATGGGTGGGTACCTATAGACGGCGGTCGCCGAAGAGTTAGACCCAAAAAAAGATGGTGTGACGACTTGGTTAACTTAACGAGGGATTGGGAGTCATTGGCGATAGATAGAGATCGATCGAAGAGTCTGGGGGAGACCTTTGCCCAGCAGTGGGATTGAAAAGGTTGATAAAAAAAAATTGTGTTAAAATTTTTGCATGCCACCACGATGGCAAAACATGAGTTCTTTTCGTTTAATTGTATCATCTGTATGCTACCATGTTTTTGCAAATATAGAATATTTCTATTTCTATTTCAAAAACAGCCGTAAGTAAAATGTTATTAAAGTTTTGGTGGTTTACAAGCTTGTTGTTAGATAACTCTTTAAATACTCGTTGAGTATTATTCAAGTTCGTTTATTACATTGGCATCAAAGCAGCTTAAAGTTAATACTTTGTTGTTTAATTTGTCACAGGCACAACGTCGTCAACAAAATATTTAAACTTGTCTTGACTTGTAAAAGGAAGTTATTGAATAAATTAGGTCCTTATATAAGCCGAATAAACGAAAATTTACATTACTTATGCCGTTTTACAAACTGAAATACGGATTATTTACAGGCAAACTAGATACTGACTAATTGAGAACCTTTTCTTTTGAAGTTGGTTAAAACATGTTTTGTAAATCGGTTGACGAACTTACAATGTTTTGGTAGCCTAGCTGTCAATGAACTTATCGATCATTAAACAGCTGCCGATCGTATTTTTAGACGCCATCGAAGCTAAGTTGCGAACATAAATCAACCAAGAACCAACACGTGACGCGCAAATATTTTTTAATCAAAAAATACATTAAAAGTCGACTCGCCGTAAGCGTCACTTTACCGGCGACTCGTAAACTCGATTTCCATCGCGGCCTACAAAACGTTCCTGGAATATTAGCCATTACCGCGTCATTCCAGCAGAGGTTGTTTTATTGCAGCTCGCTTCCTGACCTTTATGAAGTAGATGAGATGACTCGCATTGATAAGGTTTTACAGATTTCACTTTAATAGGTTTTGTTAAAGTGAAGGTTGTTTACTATTGCAAAAGTTACCCTGAGACTTGAAAAGAACTGTGTAAGGAAATTAATAACTTAATTAATTGATGAAAATATTATGTAGGTATATTCGCAAAAACCTTTATCTATTTCCTAATAGGAAAGACAAACATAATTTTAATACCCGGAATAAAGATTGGAAGGGCAAGTTTCCCTTCCAAAAAACTTCGAACTTTTTTGTATGGAGCCTAGCATAAATAAATAAAGTTACAAGATACCTAAAGTTGCAAGTACCTAAAAAAACGTTATTTTGTAATATGAAACATACGTCAATCGACAGAGTATATAATTACAAACAACAAATACTCTTTGACAAAATGACGTAAATGATATACTTTGTTCAGAATTTCAGTTTGAATATGTACCTAAGTATATAAAAATAAATATTACCGATACCAAATCAATGTGTGCGTCAACTTAAAAACAACAAAAATGACTTATTCGTTAAGCATTTTCGCCAATCCATCTCCGGAATAAATACATCAAGCCTAATATAGTAGCAGTGATAAATCCGTTTTTTCCAAATCCGCGAGTTAAAGCGGCAGGCTCGTTGGCTAATCCGATTTGTCTTGCTTCGCCATTTCTCATGTGAAACGACGCGATTAGGCGACAAGTGAAAACATGGAGGGGGAAACGTTTGAAGACAAAAGAATAATCACAGTATTTTGTTTACGTTTTAAGCGCAAACTCCGTGGTACTTCTCTCTGTAGATTACTTCTATTCATGACCGTTATTCTGACGAATGGTAGCGTCAAATTGACGCGTCTATGGCAGACTTTGCTTAATTCCTAAATTTAATTTATATTAATATATATTCATTCATTTCAGCCATAGGACGTCCACTGCTGAACATAGGCCTCCTCCAGTGATTTCCAGATTGACCGGTTCTAAGCGGCCTGCATCCAGCGGCTTTCAGAAACCTTTACCAGGTCGACCGTCTACCTTGTGGGTGGACGTTCTACGCTGTGCTTGCCGGAAAGTGGCCTCCATTCTAAAACCCTTCTGCACCATCGTATGTAAAATGTATTAATCATAGCTAATCGAAGGGAAAGATTACATTGACCCTTTGTTTTAAAAAAATGT
This sequence comes from Anania hortulata, assembly GCA_963576865.1. Classification (NCBI taxonomy): domain Eukaryota; kingdom Metazoa; phylum Arthropoda; class Insecta; order Lepidoptera; family Crambidae; genus Anania; species Anania hortulata. The sequence goes on along the minus strand of OY756412.1, from coordinate 6,973,955 downwards.
AATTAATTTTGAATATCGTTTCAATTCACCTCCATTACATTATATTCTGCTTAGCCAAGGTCACCTCAAGCAGGACAAAGTCAAGGGAAAAAGCCAGAGCCAAAAAGTAAAAAGCTCTGTGGAATCACTTCTCGTAGTCCGTAGTCCAAGCTACATGCTACGTAATTATCGCCGTAGCACGTAGCTTAATTCATCGTATTCGTAGCCAGACGTAGCAAAATTATCTGAAACTTTTACTTTCGGCTAAGGAAAAATCTAAAGATATTTGAACTAGAACGTGCTATGAAAATGGATTGACTGTACTTTGAGCCTAAACACTTTAGGGGAGGTAAATATTTATAATTTTAAATTACGGATAGTGGTCCAATAGAACCACATACTTACTTTTTGCATTGTTAAAAATGTTATGTGTTATAGGGGTGTACCTAAAACTTTCGTCAAAAAATATTTTAAAATTATATTCTAAATGGCAGATAATTCTGATAAAAATTACATATTACCCATAATACAGACAGATACAGAAGGTTCAATCCCCATTCATGCCCAATTTCTTAATCTTAAAATATTATTATTTAATCAATAACAATTCTAACCTGCGAGAGTAAAACGAGATACGCTCGGTAACTAATAAGTATGTCTGTCATGACGTCCAAAAATGAAGCAAACGAAAGTGGCAATGAGCCGGCCACGTCTGTCGTAGAAACGATGAAAAGTAGAGTAAATGGGTTCTCGAGTGGAGAACACGCCTCGGCAAATATAGTGTAGGACATCCCTCAGCTCGATGGACCGACAACCTTAGGAAGATGGCTGGCAGTAGCTGGATAAAAAACCGGCCAAGTGCGAGTCGGACTCGCGCACCGAGGGTTCCGTACAAACCTGTACCTACCTATATATAAGTTGAGAGAGAGACAATTGAGTCATAGTTATGAGTTATTTTTATTGCAAAATTAAATCCAACATTACGAAAGGTAAATTCCGGTTTACGATTTATGACGTATTAAAAAAAACTACTTACTAGATCTCGTTCAAACCAATTTTCGGTAGAAGTTTGCATGGTAATGTACATCGTAATTTTTTTTTAGTTTTATCAGTCTCTTATTTTAGAAGTTACAGGGGTGAGCACACATTTTACCACTTTGGAAGTGTCTCTCGCTCAAACTATTCAGTTTAGAAAAAAATGATGTTAAAAACCTCAATATCGTTTTTAAAGACCTATCCACGGATACCCCACACGTATGGGTTTGATAAAAAAAAATTTTTTGAGTTTCTATTCTAATTATTATTGTTATATTTACCCCCAAAAATTATTGTTTTTTTACTATTTTTGTGTGAATATCTTAATGCGGTTCATAGAATCAATCTCAACCTACCAAGTTTCAACAGTATAGTACTTATAGTTTCGGAAAAAGTGGCTTGACATACGGACGGACAGACAGACAGACATGACGAATCCATAAGGGTTCCGTTTTTTGCCATTTGACTACGGAACCCTAAAAAGCAGGAGATTGAACTCTTAACGCTCTTTAGGACACCAGTGGACTGCAATAGGCTGACATGATGATGATAAATGACTAATGTCAAACTAAGTTGTTCCGATTTTAAGGCTTCATCTCAATAATATACGTATCTTAGAACAGCTCTATGCTAATGTTTCTTACTCTACAATTCTGTCTTAACAAGGCTACTAACAACCAGAGCCTCATTAAGGCCTGCGCTTTTGTTAGTTACTGCAACGTGGTGGAATACCTCTGTATAAGGTTTCTTAAGGTATTACACCTTGTTAGGAAGACGACGGCAATACCCAGACACTGCCTATTCATAATTGAGTAGTGTTTTCATCGTGAGCGAGAGTAACACGAGGTTTAAACTTGAATATGTCTAGAATTGATTACAAAACTTAGGCTATATCAAGTAACATTATGTAATTACTGTAAATTGTTAGTATTTTCAAAATTGAATGTACATTTAGTAGGACGGTATTCCCCCCGCCAAGTCTATCTAACAACATGGTATGAATCATACTTTTCTCAAAGTTATTGTGATTGTTTGCGTTTAAATGTAAGTAATGTTGTATAAAATACTTAGAAGAACATTTCGCCATGCGAACTCCGATAAAATTTCGATTTACTAAGCGTTTAATCTATTGCATTGTGGATGTACTGAATGTTTGATGTAATGAACTTCGATGTTATTGCTTCGATATACTACTGACGTCAGTCATTGGACAATCGATGTAACTGCATTTGATATTGGATAGCTGGCACTGCACTGCTAACATGGCAGATTGTCAGCTACAAGTTATTTCACAAAATTAACTAAAACCAGTTCAAATTGTGACTACACCCTATAAAATATATTGGAGTAAAAATAGGACAACATCTCATCCTATGGAATCAGAGTAATGTATGTAACCGTAGTAAGTGCCACACAACAACTGTGCCATAATACCTAGACCCGAGACAATATTGAAAAGTTATTTTTCTACATTAACCGACCGGGAATCGATTTCGGGACCTCAGAGATAACAACACTAAATCCAATAAAATACTGACTAAACTATTGTGGTCTAACTAACCTTGCTTTTTAGTATGGGCATTAATTGTAGTTCCCAACGTTTCCGATCATCATTATCATCATCATTTCAGCCATAGGACGTCCACAGCTGAACATAGGCCTCCTCCATTGTCTTCCAGATTGGCCGGTTGAAAGTGGCCTGCTGCGACCCTTACCAGTCCACCTTGTGAGTGGACGTCCTACGCTGCCTACAATGCCGGTACGCGGCCTCCATTCTAGAACCTTTCTGCCCCATCGGCCGTCAGTTCTACGTGTTATTGCCCCGCCCACTGCCACTTCAGCTTGCTAATCCGTTGGGCTATGTCAGAGACTTTTGTTCGTTTACGGATCTCCTCATTTCCGCGACCTTGAGCTTTCTTATGAGGCCCATAGTTAGTGACGTTTCCGATAAAGACAAAATATTAGGCTCAGTGCCCTGTATTAGGAGAGATTTGGTGATGATGGTGACTCGATACAAAAAATGACATAAATATAAACCCATGGCCCGCTGTGCTTCTGATTCTTGTCAGTCTTATTAAGTTTTATAGCTCATTTTATAAGTAATGATAACTAAACTATATTATTAAATATTAACAAACTGGTGAATAATGTTTTACGGTACTCGATCAGTTAGCTCCCTTCATTAAACGTTACGTTAGTCTTAGGTTTATGAATTAACAAAAAGTTAGTTTTTAATTACTGTCTGGCGAAAGCAATAACATCGTCCACGCATAAAATAGACAGGTACAGAAATTCCGCTTGCATACACTCGATTGTTACCTCCACGTGGTACCTATAGGGAAATTAAATTCTAAGAGCAATCGTACAAATTTAAGCGTACTGGTATCAGGCCAATCTTAAGAACAAAATAAAATGCCAAAGCAATATCGATCGTGAAATACGTCTCAATGAAGTGGATAGAAAATGAAAATGGATACCGAATTTTGCGATTGTGCCCTTTACACGACTTACGTAAAAAAACTCAAAGGAAACTATGTTGTATGGTATAAATAAAGAACGAAGAGCAAGAAAGCCCTTAGGCTGCCGCTAAAGATGTGTAAGATCCTCCGCCATTATGATGGGCCAGAATTCCTATAATTGTAAAAGCGGAGACATGTACCATACCATACCCCGATAATCTTTAACAATTTAACATTGTTTATTTGATTTGGTCCAAATTTTCCTTTGTTGTACGTTTCCATTATTTTCGTAATGTACTTTGTTTCGCCAATACTCGGCTCTTTAGGTACATAATATCTTTGATGCGTTCGCCAATTGTGCATGACAACGTTTGAAGTTACATTATTTTTCTAAGAATATCTATCAGATACGAGTAAGTAATGTTAGAACACTGAGACTTGCGATACGTTTATTATTCAAGAGTGCGTGTTGTGTACGTTATCTCTTTAGATTGGCTTCTTAGTGGCAGGCAACATAGTAATACTTTATCATTTCAGCCATAGGACACTAAGATGAACATTGGCCTCCCCCATTGACTTCCAGATTGGCCGGTTATTCAGTATTTTTTCATTATGTTAATATATTTTTTACAATATTTTTCAAAATCGAAATAAATAAATCATTTTTGATTTTGTTTTTTTTTTTTTTTTAACTTCCTTGTTGCATTTTATTAAACACTACACTACACGGGTATTAATACAACACAAACATCTTGTTCAGGTTTGATTTTCCCGATGTTTCGGCCTAGTATCATAGGCCGTGGTCACGGCACCACGGTATGACTGGCGATGTACGGTATCGTCGGCCCGAACGCGATGAAATGAAATGTTCGCCCACCCGCTACAACAATGTTTTGGTGCAGAAAAAATTGGGCAAACCAACCCCATCTAAAATGAAGTAATAAATTTGCTGCAACCTATGTTTGATTGAGTCTACTGGCTACTTACTGTATTGTTGTCAAGTTTAAGCATTAGTTCAAACTTGGGCTTTGCGCCAGTGTTGACCGTTGATTAATTAAAAGATAGGCATTAGTTCTTTAAGCTTTGTTAAGCAAAAACTTCCTGACTATAGCACGAAAACGAAAGTAATTATAATCTATCAAGGTAAAAAAATTGTACATAGACACCCATGACTATACAGTTAAAGTTATCCAATAGTAGTGTCTATGTTCAATTGAACAACTTTAATATCTGATATAATTTGGTCTTATTTTACATTGGGTTTTAAAAATAATAATTATTAAGAATAGCATATGCTATCATAAATTATATTAGGACTGAAATGTTTATACCGGATTTTGATAGATTACTGTACTGACAACGCCTCGATTTAGCCATACATTTGCATGCTTTGTTAAATTAGGCAAAACATGTCATTGAGCTATATTTTGTAATTAATAACACCTGTGTAATACCATGTTTTATTGCAAATAAAGAATTATTTATTATTATTAATAATTATGGCAAAATATTGTTAATTTTCGACAAATTATTAAACATCGATAGCACATTAGCTTAGGCACAAATGCTTGTGTTCATCACACAAATATTTACCCCATGCGGGATCTGAACTCGCAACTACCTAGACTAGCTTAGCTAGCTAATCTTTAGCAATGGTTTAAATCGGTTCTTCGTGTTTATATATGTATTTTAAAAATAATATTCGGCAACATTACATACATTGTTTAATGCTATGGCAAGTTACTAAAGCACCTATATTATTAATAAGAAGCAACGATGGTACCACAACACACACAGACCTGAGACAATAAAGAAAATTTCGTTTTCTACATCGACCCGACCGAGAATCGAACCCAGTATCTCAGAGGTGACGACGTTAAATCCGGCGTGCTCGCCTCTCAGCTACGGAGGCCGTCAAAGTATATATGTAACTTCATTTTCTGTGTTAATCAGTTATCGTTTTTTTTTTCATATTTTGTGTATGTGCTGACTGTTTAAATGTTGTTGTCGTGATGTCTATTGTCAATAAACGTTTTTATTCTTATTCTTAACCAATGTTGCGAGCCTACTGCAACTACGTATGTCATACACCTAGGCATTAGCAATAAATAACACGAACTAGCTAATAAAGTCATCACGGCGCCCATGAAGCAGGATTTATCGGCTTATTCCGCTATTATCGGCACCTGCCTCGACGGATTTATTTGACAAACGATCTAAATCTAATACACATTGTTGAGACATTTAGAATTATAGCTATTCTAAGTGTCTCAAGGTCATAAGTTCAGCTTCCAGTTTGTCGAAGTTTATTGGAGTGCTGCAAAGACGCTTCTAATAATTCTTATACTGTCAAGTAACTCGTGACTCTTGTTGACCACGACAAGTGTGTCGTAGTGTGTGAAGACCCGATAAGCGTAGTGGCGTGAATTAATTAGACGTTGGAAGACGCCTGGCAGTCCTCCCACACGGTGGACTGACGACCTAGTCAAGGTAGCGGGCCCAGAGCTGCTCGCTGTGGCGTTATATAGGGGATACTTATGTTCAGCAGTAGTCTTCCAAAGGCTGATGATGATGACGTCGGAGTGTCCACTTTCTTCCCAATGTACAGTCAACGGCAGGTCAACCTACCAAAAAAGGTAATAGTCATTGAAACGATTTATCAACTTTAAGTCCGAAATTTAAAGATCAATCGAGAAAATTTTACGTTTTGATGTAGGTTGACGAGCTGTTCTCTGTACTCCAGAAATAAAACCCTTCTTCCTTTCCTCAGTTACATATCTACGATAATCTACCTTAATTCTGAATTCCATTCAATGCCGAGTTTCTTCGGAAGATTAAGATAAGTTTTCAGATATACTTAGATCCGAGTTCAGATTACGTGACAGCAAGACAAGAGTGAACAGGCAGCGTTTTATATAGGGTTGTCACTATATCTACAATGTGTAACTCCAACAGCCTCTTAGGGACTGATTCTGGTACTCAACAGCAGCTTTGTGTATGGAACCAAGAACGATATATAATCTATATATATTTAAAAAAGTCGGGTTAGTTACACCATTTATAAATCGAGACCGGCTTCTCCAATTTTTATGATCTTTGCTTTGTTGAATTTGTCTCCGCCCCGAACAGCAGAATAACTACAAAAACACGGAAAAAATTCACAAAAAAAAAGGAAGGGGCGGTACGAAGTTCGCCGAAACAACTAGTTTTAAATAAAATATTTCTCATTAAGTGATATCACGTGACCAAGAAGTGAATATGGTTCTTTTTTTTTAGATAGATTAAATATAATGTGATTATTTTAAAAGATAGGGTGTGAGCTAAAGAGTTTTAAGGATTTTTTATTGAAGTGAGAAGTATGTTGGAAAGTGGAACTTTGTTTTTAATTCATTATATTAAAACCAGACACGGCTTGAAAACATCATTGGTATAATAAAGTTAGAATCTGAATGATCCAATATTTTTGTTACATGACATCCCTACAGTTACTCATATAAGTAGCGCGCTAAAGACCTAACGACAGAAATAGGTACATCTCGTACTTACTTGGAAACAAGTACCTCCAACATGGCTTTAAGAAACTGTGTTCAGTATGCTAAAAGTTTAGAGGCATTGGTTTCTCAATATTTTATTTGTACACGTAACTTAAATATGCGCCAGAGTAGACACTAATTGTCATTGTGTTAAAGTAAAGAATTAACATTATTGCGTTACGCAGTTTTACCAAAGGCGTGCCAGCACACCCAGACTCGAATCAATTATAAAAAACTGATTTCACGCAAAGGTTGAAATCATGGTAAGGCCCCTGAATCCATCGCTGCTTTAGGCGCAGCAGGTTATAAAAAAAGAGGACTCGGGGTGCCGCGAGAGCGGCGCGTGCGTGTCACGTGTAAGACACTACTTCTTTTGTACATAACGTCCGCACCTCGACCGCGACGTTGCGTATGTTCTGCGCCTATATTATATATAAACGGTTAAATGGGCGCCTACAGAAATCCAGCGTACGCCGCGAAAGTAGCCCGCGCGGCGGCCCCCTGACTGTGGGCGCCCATTTAAACGTAGGACCCGCCGTACTCCCGACCCGACCCGTCGCCGTCCCGCTCACGCCTTCTGCGTGTATTACGCTTAAAGTCTATAGTTGAGTAAAACTCTATAGTTTCACGTAAAAATAACATTGCTTATAACGTTAATGTTAAAGCTTAAGACAGAAACAAGTGCCTACCTACATGACTTTTAAAAGAAACTGTGCTGTGTATTTCCCGCGCCTTGGCGTCTGACATGACACCACCGGATGCATGCAGAGAGCATGTATCTGCTTACGGCATCCCACATGTATTTTATTGAAGAAGGTAACTACTTCGTAGTATACGTAGGTCACACTATAAGTTTTGCGTAACTAAAAAACAACATATTGTTATAACCAAAATATTAGGTATGTTTATTGCTTTTCAAAATACTCTCCTTTACATTTTAAACATATTTTTATGCGATCGAACCATTTTTTAAAACAGGGGAACCACAGATCTAAAGGTATGTTTTCTACGTGCTGATTGAACGCTATCACTGCCTCTTCGGAGTTGGTAAAAGTAAAACCTCTAATCAAATCTTTGATTTTGGGGAAAATACAGTAATCACAGGGTGCTAGGTCGGGGCTATGCGCAGGATGGGTGACGAGTTGTACTTTTTCGGAAGCTAAAAATTACTTTATTTTGTTGGCCGTGTGTGAAGAAGCTTTGTCATGATGTAGGAGAACGCGGCTTTTGGGTCGTCTTTCGCAAACTTTTTCTAACACCCTGGGTAAACAAATGGTAGAATACCACTCGGCATTAACACTCTTTTGATCTTCAAGTAGAATTGTACAGATGGGACCCGTAGCTGAGAAAAAAAAACGCGATCATTTTTTTTACCAACGTTTCTCGCCTGCCTCACTTTTGTTGGCCTGTTCTCATTTTCAAATACCCATTCACAAGATTGCTGTTTTTTTTCGGGTTAAAAACAATAAATCCACGTTTCCTTTCCTACGACAATGTCATAAATAGCATTAGAATGTCCGTGGTCGTACTTCAGTAGCATCTGTGAGCACCATTCCACGCGAGCCCGCTTCTGCTCCGCTGTCAGTTCATGAGGGATCCAACGACAGCAAAGTTTCTGAACTTTCAATTCTGAAAAAAAAATCTGAATTTGGCTCATACCAATCCCCAATAGTCCTCGAATTGTCTCATAGGTAAGCCGCGGGTTTTCTTCAATTAGCCGCTTAACATTAGCCACATTATTTTCGTTGACGGCAGTTGAAGGCCGCCTTTCATGAAATTCGTCATGTAAAGAAACTTGACCTCTCTCAAATTCAGCAAACCATCGCCTCACGGTGCTCAAACAAGGTGCTTCTTTCCCAAAAGCATATTGAAGACAAGCGGCACAGTCTTGCGAAGCGAGAGAACTTTTAAAATCATAAAAAATCATCGCTCTAAAATCTTTTCGACTTACTTCCATTTTCGTTGCTTACTTAGAACTTTGATGTGTGATAAAAAAACAATTGACAAATCATTTCCCGCCAATTGTTTTTTTTTATTACTAAGATGGTTGCAACGTTTGAAAAAATATAACATTCGAAATTCAAATAGTTATGATTAGCTAGAAGTGCAAAACTTTTAGTGTGCCCCATGTATTTATTTTCTTTAAAAAACAATTCTGCGGCCCATCAAGGTTGAGATACGATGGTTGACGACTAACATAAGTTAACATGATTTGAGCATCGTACGAATATGAAGTAATGAATACTACGTGAATGTGCGTACGTTTCTAGAATTCAAATATGAATAAAGTGAGTGAAGTAGGTATAGTATTCAGAAAGTATTTAAAGTTACGTATGTACGGCCTTACTAAACCTAGTCTATTTTTTTGTAGTGAGGCCGTTAATGGTAATAAAACGAATCGATGGTACCATTTATTAAACTGAGGTTGTAGATTAAAAACGATAACCAAGATTTGTTTTTTTTAACAGCAATCAACTGTTCAGCCTTAAACTAAGAAATGGTCGTACTGTTGCGACTATATAAGTGATAAACATACTTATTAATAAATCTATTTATATACATACATGAATTAGGTTACAGATCCTAAACTTATCACATAAACATTTGCCTCTGCGGGATTCGAACCATTAACCGCCTGTCTAACCTGTCTTTGTAATCCAGAGTCCCAATAGTCCATATCATCCATAACACATAAACATAACTATGTGTTAACTAACTAGTCAGCTATGAGTTATAATTAGTTGTTACAAGTGAAGCAAATAAAATCATGTTATAAATCCAGCAACAGACCCTTAAAAAATATAATCAGACTTGTTACGATGTATCAGTTAAATTACATTTTTACTGGGGACGTCTTCCAATAGTGATCATGCCCCACAGAACAGGTAGGACACGCTACGCTTTGTTATCTATGTCCCATTGCAAATAAGTGTTAGTTTTCTAGTCTCTGTCATTAAAATACGGTCTTTCAGAAATTTCTAACCAAAATTTTTCTTCTGCACATACGCTTAGATCTTTAAACAACGCAACGAATTAATCAATAGATAGAATGATTCAAGAGGAAAGTTTAAACGGGGTTATTTGTAAAACATCAACAACCTCCTAGGGGCTGATCCTGGTGCTTAAATACAATAACTTTTTCTATGGGAACAAAAAAAAATATTTGACTTTCCCATACTAAGCCGCCACTAACTGACATTAGTTTGTATGGAGCAGTGAAAATTTAATTTTAGATTTCAGTGTTAGTCTCATAGAAAAAGTTCTTGTATTTGAGCACCATAATCAGCCCCTAGGAGGTTGTTGATATACTGGGTTACATTGCAAAGGGGTGCCAAATTTAAAAAAATAAGATCTAGAGAACAATATAGGAAAAAAAATATGTGATTTTTTTAAAATTGTTCTTTGCATGGTTTGATTAAGTTCCTAATTCTGAGCCACTCCAAAAGATTTGGCACCCCTTTGCAATGTAACCCTGTATAAATAAAAATGAATCTATATTTCCTTTGGTCTTCGCATCACGCGTGAACGGATAGAACAATTTCGCTAATTCATTTTTTGTTGTGTTAATGATTGTCAGGAGAATGTTCTTAAGGAAAAAAATAATAAAAAGTTGCTTAGCTATTATAGGTATATGTTTATCTGCAATCATTTATGAATAAACTAAACACAACGCGAACGACATCGCGGGCAACAGCTAGTTATAAATAAACCTATACCCTAATTCTTAAAGTACCTATGTGCGAGTGTTCAATCAATCGCTTCCTCCATTTTCCTGGCACCAGATTAAGATCGAACGGTGCTAAAAGCTTAGCCGGGGTGGAGCGCCCGTTACCGTAGCGATATTGCCAAAGTGCCTTGATCAAGTGGATTGCATTTAATTAAGGTTATTTTACTTTGTTTAGAACACCTTCTATATTATGACGACAGGCTGGTTTAGGGGTTCGCCTAAAAACACTACACTACAAAGGAAATCAGTTACCGATTCGAATTCTTTGACGACCTCCGTAGCCGAGAGGCGTATACCTGACTTCTTGGTGTCGCTATCTCTGATGTCCTGGCTTCGATTCCCGGTCGGTCAATGTAAAAAAATAACTTTTTTATATTGTCTCGGGTCTGGGTGTTGTGGTACTGTCGTTGTTTCTGATTTCTGTAACACCAGTGCTTTAGCTACTTACCATAGGATCAGAGTAATGTATGTGATGTTGTCCAATATTTCTCACTCTCTCTTCCTAGCTTCTTCTTCTTTTCTATCGTATCTTCTTTTCCTTTTTTTCTTTTTTATTTAATCTTTATTGCACATACATTTAAAAAAAAGTTGTACAAATGGCGGACTTAATGCCAAAAGCATTCTCTACCAGTCAACCATGGGGCCATACAGAGATGGTATAGGCGGTGCAACAAAAAACAAATTGTGTAAAATTAAACCATACGAAACTAAAACAAACTAGATGAATATATACAGTTGTACATACTAGATACATACATAGATAGCTATATACGGTATATACATACATAAAATATATACATACATACTTATACATAATATAATTATACACAGATCTCATGCCAGCAGGAATCATGGAAAAGAGAAAAGAGTTAATCCAAAAAATGCTTGCGCAGAGCCTTCTTAAAGGAGAATTTTGACGTGGATTTTCTTCTCCAATGTTGTCCAATATTTAATTAAGGTTATTTAACTTTGTTTTGAAGACCTGTATTTTGACGACCGTCTGGTTTAAGGGTTCTCCTCTGAACTACAAAAGCCAAGCAGTTACCGATACGCATCCCGTAAGGGGCAGGAGTTTTTGCAATGACCCCGTTTGTATCTAAATGATGAATGTTTAAGGTAAAAGTTAGTAGTTTCCCCAAATTTTTAAAATACTTGCCAAATTTTGCCAATGTTTAAAATAAGATAAAAATTAAGTATGTACTTACAATGTAATCCGTATGCAGGTTGTAACGAAAAGGTGAAATAAAACTTTAAGGGGTTATTCTACGGCTAAATTACATCAACTTTTTCTATGGGAACAACATCGAAATCCCAAAAAAAAAAATTTACGTTTCCATACAAACTGATGCCAGCTGGTCGCGTTTTAGTATGGGAAAGTGTTTTTTTTTTGCGATTTTGATGTTGGTCCCATAGAAAAAGTTGATGTAATTTAGTTTTTACTTTTCGTTACACCCTGTATATTAAAACAATGGTTTTTATCTTTTATTCTACACCTTTTTTTTTAAACACAATACATATTTTCTTTATGCAAATCCTTTTTCATTTGACCTCTCGAAAAAAAGATAGTTGCCTCACACTAAAAATGCTTTGCCCCACAATGAAATTGTAAACAATTTATGTTAATGTGATTAGTATTTATGAGTTAATTAATTTGGATTCTATCATGACTTACAAATCAATCATAGTATATTACTAAAAACTCTTTTTTTTTTCTTCCCTTTAGTTCTTTGAACCCTAGTGCTAAACTGTCTTCAGTCCAGCTGACCTACAACATAAAGGGCCTTACTACAAAAAAGATAGACTAGGTTTAACACTGCCTAAAGATTAGCCAACCAATTAAAAAGTATGGTAACATAACCGAGATATGTGTCATGTGTCAATATTCCAAATTGTATGGCTATTCTTTAGACATGGTTTAAACATAGTCTATCTTTTTTGTAGTAAGGCCAAAAATATTTAAGAAGTGGCCCTTATTAGAGCGACTAACCGTAAAAGTATATTTTAAAATAATCCTAAAGAAAGTTGCACTTTTTTTGCACAATTAACGATTTTGAGTTGAATTCTTTAGTAATTTTGTTTTTAAGAAATCTTAGTTTTCCCAAAAACGGTGTGACTTTCAAGACTGTTTTAGTCCAGGAGGTAGTTTTTTATGATCTATGTTCATTTTTCGTTTGGCTCTTCATGGGACAACCTCTATATCCTTTACGACATCTTACGTTTAATAAGACCTCCTTTATCCTCATTATTACGAAGTTCAAAGCCACGTCGCTACATGACTTCCTTCCTCATAACCTCTATTTTGTCCAAGCCGCCATATCGTTTACGACGTATGCTCATAAAGCCTCGCCATGGCCGCCATAAAAGCCATAAAACAACACGACATGCGACACTTATGAATATTTTCACAGAAAATAATAAAGGACATCACGGTGAAGGGATCTGTGATAATTGGATAGGTTTCATTATTAATAATGAAAGGTCGCGCTTACAGTTTACGGTCACTCTATTACTTAATTTCCTCTACCCAAAGATTGTCTATAAAAAATTGCTTTTGGCGTTAAGGTCAATTATTAAGGTGATTGTATATCACTGTGTCTTTTTAGGGTTCCGTAATCAAAACGGAACCTAACTAACTAATATTAAGCATATACATACAGTGCTCTTTTTAGAGTCAAGTGTCCCTCCCCTTTCACTGCCAGCAAAATGATTGCTTAAAAAAAGGAGACGGGGATTTTTGGGCCATTAATGTAAGTAGTTAAAGAATGGTTTAAAAAAAAATTCATATTTTTCCATCCTAATATACAAAAAATCTGCCCATTTCTCTTCCTGGAAACTAAGCAATAAGAAAAACAAGATTTTTATGCAGCCACTATAAAATCGATTAAAATAATATCGATTTGTGTGAATAAAATTACACAATTGATTAAAAAGAAATACTTTTGGTCTATACTAGGCAATTAACGTAAACAAAATAATTATTTGCATTAAAATAAATATATTAAGCTATTTTAGCTAACAAAAAAATATTAATCAAATAAAAAAGATTTCGTTTATTAATCGATTACCTAAATAAAACCGATACTGTATATTTATTCTGTGCACTGATAGTGACAGCTGGCTTGTCAAATAAATAAATAATCTTTGGATCACTCGACGTTTCGTATTTTACGTTTCTGCGTGTGCGTTTTGTTTGAGGGATTTCATATTATCTTTTTGTTTTTTCATCGACCACGGCTTTGTTTCACTAATTCTGACCCTGCCTAACCTGAACGACCCTGCAATGCTTTTAATCTGGACACGGAAGATCTTGCTTATACGTCTGACTTAGATTTTTTACTTTGGATTTTACTACCGGCATGGACTGGATACAGAAGATAATGATCTCTGTGTAAACTGTGTAACAGCGACTAGTCACTGTATGCACTAGGCAGACGACCTCTAAACGATGAAACTACTTTGCATATATTTCAACAATAGCTTGCACCTCAGTCTGTAACTATACCTTATCTAACCAGTTGTTGTCGTCTAGTTTGTGGCCTAAATGTAAATGACTGTATAGGTAACGTAAAAATATCTTTTGTATTTCAGAAATCAGCTGTTTATGACATAACCTTACTTTTACTAAATGCTTAATTCATCGGCTCTGAGATTGTCAAAAATCGCAGAATTTTCAGTCAAGGTTTGCCAAGTATTAATCTATTCATTTACACCATTTTCATCTTATTACATCAAGGGCCCAAATTTGTATGGAAACGTTTCCATCTCCTTTACGACCGTAGTATTTATAACGATGTTACAGGAAAAACTATCACAGCTAGGTAGGCTTAACTAGTTAACTACTTAGTACGAAGACTACTTAGTAGTTTTTGTCTCCAAGTGAATTAAGGAAAATTGTCATTCCTTTTTAGGGTTCCATAGCCAAATGGCAAAAAACGGAACCCTTATAGCTTCGTCATGTCTGTCTGTCTATCCGTCAGTATGTCACAGCCACTTTTTTCCGAAACTATAAGAACTATACTGTTGAAACTTGGTAAGAAAATGTATTCTGTGAACCGCATTAAGATTTTCACACAAAAAAGAAAAAAAAAACAATAAATTTTGCGAGTTCCCCATTCATAGAACTGAAACTCAAAGCATTTTTTTCATCAAACCTATCTATGGATAGGTCTTCAAAAATGATATTGAGGTTTCTAATATTATTTTATTTTCTAAACTGAATAATTTGCGCGAGAGACACTTCCAAAATGGTTAAATGTGTGTCCCCCCTGTAACTTCTAAAATAAGAGAATGATAAAACTAAAAAAAATATATGATATACATTACCATGCAAACTTCCACCGACAATTAGTTTGAACGAGATCTAGTAAGTAGTTTTTATTTTATACGGCATAAATCGTAAACCGGAATTTACCTTTCGTAATGTTATGGATTTCATTTTGCAATAAAAATACCACAACTATGACTCGATTGTCGTGATGGGTGAACTTTTACTTATATAGGTACCTACAGGTTTGTACGGAACCCTCGGTGCGCGAGTCTGACTCGCACTTGGCCGGTTTTTATAAACCATAATTAATAGTATGGTAGTAAAACTGCCCCAAAAACATACCACGTACTTTAACCAACGAAAATACTGTTGAAGTAAGTATATTAGTTGTCAGCGTAAATCTTAAAACATGCCTTTAAAATAACTTCATTACTTAATCACTTCATCTGAATTCTCACTGTGTCGAAACTGAATACCAAATAAATGGTTTTTTTTACTTATTTTATCAACAGACGTAATTAATTTTATCCATGAATCACATTAATCCGCAAAGTTTTACTCTTCCATATCATACAGCGTCCTAGGATCACCCCCTAGAATCTAGAAGGTAGTAAACTAATAAATTAGGACCTTATATAACTAGGTAACCCCGTTTTAGGGGATGATTCTAACCCTAAATAACCGGGGTTAAACCCCATTTAAAGGCATGATTTTACTTCTCAAATACAATCATTTATTAAGCATTAGGTCCCTTTTTTAGCAAATAGATCTAGAATCTAACAAAGTGCTCGAATACCTGTACTAATATTCGAGTCTCCTTCTCGAGTTCTTTTTCTAAAAAAATTCTAACGAGTACCAAAATCCTCGAAAACTAAAAATACCCTACGTAACACATCACTAGCTAGCAAATAAAAAATGGTTACTTATCATAAGATTTATCCTGTGGTACTTAAATCTTTTTTTATTCTGCCTTTGCTGATTCGGATAAGACCCAATTCCCGTAATTTGACAATAGTCGCAATCCGGTGTCTATACGCTCCCAGTAATATTACCATCACAAACCATTCTCGTAAACCCATAAAATGCAATTATAGTTCGTAGTGCGACTAAAAATCGAAGAAAATAAAATTTGTTTTTTTAACTCTATTTTCAGTCGTATTGGGATAGTTTTGATAATTTTACGTCAAATTAAAAGTTTACGAGAATACCGTTTGTGATTGTAATGTTACTACATTTATGCGTTCGTGGTTTGGGAGTCCTTGTTTAATATAATATTATAGAGGATTATTCAGTAATTTGAACTCCTATTGTTCTCCGAACAAATAGTGGTTTCATAAACAATGCGAGTCTATTATCCCCTAAGAATTGAACTACGAATTATTGCTATAGTGCGTCTATAAATTATGCCCAGACCGGGTACATGAAGCCTACCTACTATCGGCCTTGGGGCGTTTACATTAAACGATTTTCAATGGTGAAGAAACTTTTTACTGTTTATTAAAATTACGTGTTTATTTTTATTTTTTTTTATTTCAACATTTACTTTATTTATTTAGACATATAGTCTTAGTTTGAATTATGTCTTTTTTATAAATATTTTTAGGCTAATCAATTAATTATTTACAAGTATGTTACCATTATCGAGACTTGTCAAATTTGACAACAGTTCAAACTGTAAGATCCATAAACTTACCTTGGTGCAAAAGTTATTCCGTAATAAAACGGGTTTATTACTAACACGGTAAAGGTATATCTTATGTAATGTAAATAATCACTAAGCTGATGAGGCAATGGGTAGACACCAGTAGACAATTTATAATAACAAAAAAGGTAATTTTGCCATGAATGTCATTAATTTATTATTTTATTTTTTAGACGTAGGACATCCACTGCTGAACATAGGCCTCCCCCAATGACTTTCATTAGGGGGATTGCCAATACTCGCCACGCTTGGTAGGCGGGTTGGCGAGCATAGTTTTTTATAAGATTTCGCATAAAGATGCTGCTGCCCGTCTCGTGCCATATGAATTAGTTGCCTCTTACGACACGCCTCCTATTAGCGGTGGGGAAGTGTATTATTTACGGCCGTCTCCACACCGCACGTTATGTAGTTTCAATAGTGTCTAGCTCTTATGAAAAAGATCTCTCCGAAACTAAATTCTTTTATATCTTTTAATATTCTGATGCTTATAGTTGCCAAAAAGAGATACCTACTGTGTAAATGGCTATTTCCTTTCTATAGGATTACCTACAATGCGGTTAACTTTACAAAGGCAATACGGGGCAATACAGCCTAGCTTAAGTTTACAGCCTGAGTAAAGCGTTTTGCATTTTATTGGTAGGTCTAAAACACAGCACAGCTACGTGAAATGGTATCAGGCGTTCTTGAATTAATTACACATAGATACGAAAGAAATTCGCGCCCAATTTGAAGTAACTAAATTGAAGCAACAGAGGGCTCTCTACGCCTGACAGCTCCGTAGTGTCAATCCGCTCCGAACGCAAGACAATCGAGATGTAGGCATTGCCTTTATCTAATTTTCCCCGGTTTTGGGGAAAATTACTATTAAGAGCAACCCTATATTATAGTGGTGTGCGTGTGTCTGTGCGTAAACATTTGCACTGCTTTAATTTTGTAATCTCCGTTTGTAAACCGACCTATCATTCTATGCTATCGTATTAATTACTTTGCGGAAGTCTATAACAAAATAATTGTAACAAAATGTTTTTGTGTTTACAATTTCAATTAAAATTTTACAATCACCACCTGTTCTGTACACTCAGTCGATAGACAAACACAAGGACTGCATGCCGTGCCTTCATAACTAGGCTAAAATTGTGAACAAAATATTTATTTATAGCACAAATTAAAATCGTACAAAATGTGGACTTGATGCCATGTGGCAATCTTTAACAGTCGACCATTAGGCTAAACAGAGATGTTTTGTGGGCAGTGCGACAAGATGTAAAAAAAATGTTTTTCATAAAATACATGTAACTACTATTTTTGATACAAGATATGGTATGTACGTCCCTTTCGCAGACTTATCTGTTTTGGTTTCAGAAAAAGATAAGTTTTTACTTTGTCGATGCTGAAACGGATTATTAACGATTGCGTACAATTCGGTTTTTATGTTATCGCGCATCCTTCGGGATATGGAAATATAAATTGCTAATATAACAATGCCAATGTCACACTCGAATTGCAAAGCTAAAGTGGCAATGAGCTGGCCACTTCACTTGCAGCACTGACATTCGTTGGGGAAGAAATTATCTCGACTCGAGTGGTGATCGACGCAGCGTGGGCAGGCAGGAGGCCTGGCAGGTGTACTGACGACCAGTTAGTCAAGGTCAAGACAGTCGCTGGATCCAAACGACCCAGAGCCATGGCGTACAGAGGAGGCTTATATCCAGCAGAGAACCTCCAAAGGCTGATGATGATGAATGTCTCTTTCTCTCTCAATCACGAAATATAATACGTGGTCTTCGGTCACTTCTGTTTAATTTTACACACACAAACTAATTTAAATAAACTTAGACTGATCGAGACATGTCTAATTTGACGATGTCTATATGTATTTCAGTATCTTTATCTGTTACCCGCGTTGCTTAGTTTGGGACTAGAAAATTGGTGTGATTGTGAAAACAATTTATTTATTTTATTTGTCAACACTTAAAATTGGTAAGCTATTTACCGTGTTTTTCAGCAAATAAACGATTTCTATTTCTATTTTTATTTCTATTCTTTTGTCTTGATTTAAATTTTGTCTACAATTTTATTAATAAGACGTAGATATGCTGAACTATCTGTGGCTGTTTACTATATTTGTTTGTACCGGGAATCCTTTTAGCAGAAACAACCTTAGTACTTACCTACGTTGAAACGTCCAAATTACAATTACTAAATTAGGAACCATGTTCATCCTTTACTTGGATTAGATAATCCAGTTTCAACGTAATTATTTCCTTACCTGTCCTACACAGTTAACCTTTATATGTTTATAATAACTCCGTTCCTAAGTCAGTGTAGTAAGGTGTAAAATTGAGTAAACTTTTGATGTCGTCTGTACCGGGGATAACTCTTGAACAGCAAAACCAATCGCAATCGTGTTTCGATGAACAACTCGAAATCTATTTAGCAAACGAGTGAGTTCTTCGTTTGTAGGAAATTCGATTGTTTAGTAGGCAGGTAAGGCTGAAGCCAGACAAGTAGAAGCTTCGCTTAGAGCTACTAAGTGCTGCGCAGCATGCGGTGACATGCTCTATCGAATCAACGTATGGATGGACAATTGCAATGACGCCTAACGTTGTTGCTGTACGCTGCGTGCATAATTAATAGTCCGAGCTCCTAAATTTGAATATACTTACATAACAAATTAATAATGGATAAACATACTTAATAACATAAACACCCATGACTTAAGCTCAAATACTCGTGCTCATCAACCAAATATTTGCCCCTCCCGGGATTTAAACCTGCAACCACCTGGCTTTGTACGCGTGAATTAGACCCGATAGTCAACGGACAGACCGATAGACATTGTTACATTGTCAAAGTTGCGCGTTTCGCCAAGTGTGACGCTTCAGGTTGTAAATCTTTGGCCCCAGTGTACATAAACTAGTCTTTTTAAAGAGACAAATAAAGCCTGAAGACATCTTTAGATAAAGGAAGACGTAGCGAATGGTAGCATAGATAGATACTTAAATTAAATAATACTAAGTGTTATTATACAAATAGGTATAGTATACTTTATTAAGAAAACCGAGTGCGTCTGTGCGTGTCGGGGCACGCGCAATGTAGAGTTCAGTAGTTTAGGTTTTCCGTAGTTTTTTTAACCTGTTTTAAATAGGTACTTAACAAGTTCATATGATATCATATCTTATCAAATCATTTATCAATGCATAAACATGGGTATAACAGGACACTTAAAATATTATTAGGTACAGCCATGATTCACCTTAAAGGTATATGAATATATTAGTGGACAGTCTTGCTAAATTATAATTCTATTATATTATTATTACATTATTGTCACTCATATTAATTAGTAGTAGTAGATCATCCAAGTAGTTTTCTGGTCTAAGTACATTCGATAAGTTTACTGTGTAACTTGTAAAGCCTGTGGTCTATATTTTCAGAAATAAGGGGGTAAGCGTATATTATGCGAGTAATTAGTTGAGATTTGTGTATCTCAACCTATCCGTCATTAGTTCAAACTCTAAAAATGAACTTGCCGACTCTCTGTAACACAATTACGTTACGAAGACTCATGAATACTTCAAACGCTAAGTGTTCATTAAAAATTAATGAACGTGTATGTCTCACTTTACACCCGAAAGAGTTGCCCGGAATTCTTCGAGTTTTAACAAGGATAATGTTTCAGGGAGTTCGTGCGTGAAAGTTGGGAGGCTTACCTCTCATCGCCTGAGGCGTGCACAATATATTATTGAAAGAATACCTTCTAGGTGAGGTTTGGTCTAAGTTCTTGAGAAGGAGTATCAATAGATATTAGAACCCTAGTAACCCTTGTTGTATATATTATGTGCTTTAGAGCTAACAATAAAGTTTAATTCAACAGTTTGGTACACTTTTACACAAACACGTGTTCAATGTATGTGATGTTGTCCAATATTTAATTTATTTATTATTTATTTAACATACAGAGGCGCAATATGCGGTGAAGGTATGAGCAAATTGTGGTGTGACGTGACACCGTCTATATCTATACTTAAAATAAAACTGTAAAAAGTCAATTCATCTATATTCACAAAAAAAAAAAAACAGTCCCCAGGCTTTCTCTATGATCAGTGGAGACCAAAAAAATGCGTTTTTAGAATTCTTGTCTGTATGTATGTGTGCTAACTATAGGCTCGGAAACTACTAAGCCGATTTTGATTTAGTTTTTACTGTTTGGTATATTACACTTAATGAAGACTCACACTGTATATTGGTTATAAATAGGTACATTAAACAGATTATTATAGACCCTGTTGAGCACAACAATATTATAGTCTGACAGACTATAATAGTAGGTGCCTATTATTAATGTTTTTGTTTTTTTGTTTCACAAAGGTCAGCAATTAATTCTAGTTACATATCTACAATATTACAATGGGCTGGCATGATGATAATACTGATTTGTAACTAGTCACGACAATCTACAAGTGATCATGACACGGAATATATATTGACCTCTGCTACAAGGGACGCGAGTCTTCGGAAACTTTTTATTAGAACTTAGTAATAAAGTTAAAAGTCCATTTCTAAACAACAGTTCCCTCACAAGAATAATTTCGTTTTCCGCTTGCTCTTTGATTCAGTACCATTTTACACTCATTATAAAGTTACTTGGTCTTGATAAGTCGATAAATTAGCGGAGAAAGTTGGTGGTCTCACATTATAATTTCTAAGACTCGAATCTTCTTCAATTTCTTCCTAATTTGGAATTACTAACTTTTGGCAGGATTTGCGTAATATCATAACATAACTACTATTGCTTTGTAAACTTTCCATAATGCTAAAGATATATTCTTTATGTGAATTTAGTTTCCCATTTATTAAGCTATATCTGGAAAGATCGATAAAAAGTTTATTTGCCTTTCTATTTTCTGTCAAATTTTTGCCAAGGGTCTTGGATGTATCGAACATAATATTATCATCGTCACATGAAGAATAATATTATCTTATTTTTCTTCTGTCGTGTCAATGGCGATTCTAGATGGACTTCGACCAAAACTTGGTGACCTCTACGGCATTTTATGTCGCTCTGCTTAGATCATCCCTCGTGCAGGAGTAAGGAAACCAAGGGCGGAATAGTAGGTGAGCCATAGTTTGTGGGTCCTCGCCACAGTCACATCCACTCTGACGCTCGATCTTTACCAATCTTCCTTGTGCCTTGTGGTCAAGGCTGTTCGTGCCCAGATAATAGGTGTTCTACAACCGATATAAAATTGAGAGGTGGGGGTGTTTTGGACGACCAGAGCAAATTTTTAGCATCTGTGGGCTGAGTAGGGATGGCATTGTATAGAATATGGAAACTTATTCGGCCCTTCATTCTCGCTTCGGGTACGTGTTAATAGTAAGTTGGTATAGACCAAACTATAAAACTACTCATGTATTCGTTTTAGTTTTGACCTTGTTTTAAAACCTAATCCTTATCTTAATTTTAGCCTGCCGAAATTCACGAGCTGGTTATCCACCACACTACAGATAAAAAATCACTTTACACGGCACTTGCATACACTATCCAAAATATAGCTTTGCTATACCATCAGTAAGTAACCATTTTCCAGCTCCATACATAGATATCAACACGTAATTCAAAGTTTCCTGAAAGCCGCTAAAGGTACTATCAATAACACTTTGAAACAAGCTTACTTTTAAAGCACAGTCAGCAAGAAAAGAGAAAAGCAATTTCGAGCCACATCAAATTTTATCTTTACGACGAATTACGTTCCGCGCGATAGTGCGTTTGGGCTATTAGTTCTTTAGGTTATTATCGGTATAACAGTACAAATAGTATAACAACTGCAACGATGTAAATAAAGTCATTTATGTAATACTCGACAGAAAATAAATAATACTAGTTGATGCCTGCAACTTCTTTCGCAATTTAAAGACCCAATTCAATTCAAAAATCTTTCCCAGCGTACGCATAATTATTCACAATCGGATTAGTATATTAGTTTAGAAACGCATAGGGGAAAACAAACAAAAAAAATTTAATTTTTGGTATGTATACATAACAGTTCTTCTACCATGGAAGCCTTCGATTATATAGCAATAGACATAACGTGAATCTGCAAATAAAAAAAGTTCCGACGAATTAATAACTTTTTTCCTTTTTTGAAGTCAGTTAAAAAATACACTTCTTTTAAAACTTCTTAATAAGTGTCATTAATAAAGCGAAATAGTATAATTTAATATTCCGCAATATGGCGGAAATATATTATAAACCGTTCCGGGTTATGATGAGATTATATGAGACTTCATTTAAGTAGATTTACTTCACACGAGAAGAGATTGATCTAAAACTAATTTTGTGTTACCTACTTTTACCGTCGAGTGTACTCGTAGATAAAACACCCACTTGCATCTCATAGGCAAAGCTTTGCAAACTAAAAGCAACTTGTTCAAGTTGCGCTACTCAAACGTGAGATGGAAACATAAAGCAAGGTTTTATGGCTCCGTGGGATTATAAGTGGTGTATTTAACACTGTGTAGTAACAAACTAATAACAAATATAATCATAACACTAGCCCACAAATTGTCCCGAAGCAGTGGTAGGGCAAAAAAAATATATTGGTACTTGTAAAAGTGCTTTTAATGGCCTATTTGCAAAAATAAATGGTTTTAATTTGGATTTTTATAAGCAGTTGTATAGTTGCCGAATCTGACTTCGCCTCACACCCGTGTGTCGTGAGTTAGCAACCGACTGCAGATACCTTTAGTTTTTTTTTAATCTATTTACAGATTCCAATATACATATACTAATACTTTTTTTTTTTCTAAAGATGGCCCCAAACAAAGCAGATCTTGTATATGATGAATAGTAACTTGGATAGTTCCACTTTATGATATCTTTATGATTTATGACTCGGCTACAAATGCTCATGCTCATCACTAGTGATCGGAGTAGGTAGATTGATTTAGAGTCAATGATCTCAAATATTGATGTTAATGTGGACATGCCTCCAAAATTCCGGAATTTCTTGGTATCAGTTTTTGAAAAAAAAAAGGCATATCCGTATTACATCAAATCAATCTTCCTACTCCGATCATTGCTAATCAAACAAACACTTCCCTTGCGGGATTCGACTCCCTTTGTAGTCCGGAGCGCGAACTAGTAAAGACGGTCGTCAAACGATGAGTCAAAATACTTTGCAAAATTTATTTGACTTATTCTGAAAGAATATTTATAGGTTATTGACGACCTTCGTAGCCGTGAGGCGAGCATACCGGAGTTGGTGTCGCTATCTCTGAGGTCCCGGGTTCGATTCCCGGTCGGTCAATGTAGAAAAATAACTTTTCTATTTTGTTTCGAGTCTGTGTGTTATGGTACCGTCGTTGTTTCTGATTTCTGTAACACAAGTGCTTAGGCTACTTAACTTAGGTTCAGAGCAATGGATGTTGTCCAATATTTATAAAATTTATTTTAAAAAATCTCAAATTTATTTCGAGTAGTAGAAGTATATTAGCCGTTCAGGCATGTTCCAGGGATTGTGCTACCGACCGTTACAATTATGAATTTTTTTCGCTTTTTATATCCTACTTTAATGCAAAAGTTTTCATGAATGCCTGTTTGTTAGTAAATTACGTCGAACGGATCTAGATTTCATTTGGCACAGAAATAAATTATAGCCTAGAAAAGAAAATAGGATACTTTTTATCCCGGAAAAATTTATGGTTCCTGAGAAATGTAAGATATCAGACACAGAATGGGTACCTATGACACGCTAGATCAGGGTTACATTGCAAAGGGGTGCCAAATTAAGAAAATAAGATCTAGGTAACAATATAAAGAAGGATCTTAATCGTTGTTATTTTTAATAATCGTAGTTAAGTTAAAAAAAAAGGTCGCTGTTCATTGCATTAAAAAAGGGAAAAAAATTGTAACTATAGTTGTGGCTCGCAACTTCGTTCGCGTGCTCATTAGTTTAGACAAACTATGCTTTTACAAAGACCACGCAAACGAAGTCGCAGGCAAAAACTAGTTTTTATATTATTTTATGTAGCTTTTCTATAATGTATGTTAGTGAGTCATATTGTCTGTGCTATTTGGGTGAGATGTCCAATTCTTAATTAACATATTTCTTCTTTTAATCATATTTTGCAACCCTACCGGGATAACGGCAAAGCTGTGAGATGGTAGAAATGGTTAAGACAATGGCACCCATTTGTACAAAATTCTGTCAACAGAACCTATAACTCCATATACCCGACACACGCTTAACCAGTCTCGCCTTACTTAGGCACTTACTCCGAGGTTTCGTTTGCTAAAAGTTTGGGACAGCATAAAACTTTTGTCCCTAAAGAAAAAATGACGGGAGTAATCTTTTGCCTGTTTCGTCATAAACTCGGTCGCTGCCTTGTTTCATAATATTGTTAGTGTGTAGTTAGTTAGTTAGTTTAGCTGGGTTTTTCCGCACTTAGCGTCTTGATTAGGCCATAGTACGTGCTACGAGAACATATACTTTCTTACTCCAACCAGCCTAGGTCATCCCAGAAAGTTTGCAGCCTTTTCAGACTGCTGCAGGCTTTTGAGAGCGATCCTGGTGATTGGATTGGATGGATGGATGGATGGATATATTCCATAAACACGTTATGTGGGGTCTTCTGCTATGTTAAACAGGTGCTTGTTTAGAGAAAAGTGACCAATTACAACATCTATAATTATATATTACGGATTTTGTTCCTTCTTATTTTAATGAAGTTGCGGGCTAGCTTTTTTAATTCCACCGAAACAGCATTTGTTGTATACCTGCATCCTTCAGTGTTTCTCCATTCTGTTAGATGTGATTCTTTAGTTCTGTCGCGCAACCATGCTTTTATTTGGCCCTGAGATATGGGCAGTACTAGTTCCGGTCCGTGTATTAATGCCTTCGATTCGAAAAGCCAGTTCGTCTGATGCGTCATTGTTGTAAGTATGTAATTTTTTTTAAAAGTACATTGAGTTAACTTTAGTCAATATGTAATTGATTGCTCAAGATAACTGTACTTTTTTTTATTCGATATTTTGGTACTGTTGCAAGCATTATGACGAAAGAACTGAAATCTAAGGGGGTGAATGTTATGGTAAGGGGAAGCTATCTCCACTATAGCTCGTCAAGTCCATGCGCGATACTCGCATGAGGGCGACAGACGCTGACGATGACAAGAGGAGTAGGTCAGCAGCGTGTAGAGGTGTCTTCTTCTCAGTCGTATAATAATAATAATAAAATCATTAATTAGCCAGAATATAGTTACACAGTTTTGTTCATTTCTGAAGGTCGCGTCCATGAAAGGCCTGCGCAGATTTTCTCGCAATTTCCCGCCATCTTGTCCGGTTTTCAGCTTCTTTTAGGACAGTTGGCACCATGAGGCCAGTAAGAGCAGACAGCTGGTCACACCAGCAGCTTGGTGATCGGCGGCGTGGTCTTCTCCTTTCCATCTCGCTAACCACAACCAACTTGTCGAGGTTATCTGGCCGTCGACGGGCAATATGATCAAAGTAGCCAAGGATGCGCTAGTAACAGTTCGCTGAGAGTCTAGTTTTTTATTGAGCCGTTGGCTGAAGGTGTAGTGGGCTAGTTAAGAATTTTCCTTGGTAACTAATTCCTTAAAAAATATTTAATAAATGAACGAGAAACCATTCCGGTATTATAAGATTTGATTGGTATTATTTCTAGTACGTTAAGATATTCGAAGTTTGTGATAAAAATAACCGATAAGTAAAGCAACAGTTCCAAATTGGAAACGATTGTTAGGAACTTCGAACAATAAGAGAGGGTCGGCGCTCCAGACACAAGAGGATTAAAATTCAGTGGCTTCCATTATACTTCGTTGCTGAGTGGGCATTAAAATGCGCGCGCATTACCAAAACTTTTTTATTTGTTTTGAAATGCTCAAAGGAGTTTTTTAGGTTTTTTTGATTAGAGGCTTTTACGTTTTGGGGATTGGAGCTACTTTGTGTTATGTCTTGACATTGAAAGTATACCTTATCCTTTTTTTTTAAATTAAATTTAGAGTATGTGATATGAAAGTTGCATTGAAAGACGCGTTCAAGGTCATGGAATGGAAGGAGGTAGGCCTTCAGATAAACATAGACGAAGGTACGAAGCTCATGTCGAATGCCCATGTTGCAGCCTACCCAGTCTTTGTGAAAAGCTCCATTTGACAAATATATCTATCTGGGAGAAGTGATCCAGTTGGGTAGGTCCAATTTTGAGATGGAGGTCAATCGTCGAATTTAACTCGGCTGTGCAGCATTCGGGAAACTTCACAACGACTGGGCGAGAGCCCAAAATGCCTCAGTGCCTAAAAATGAAAGTCTACAACTAGTGAGTGTTACCAGTTATGATATATGAAACTGAAACATGGTCTCTCACTATATGGGTCTTATAAGAAAGCTCAAGGTTGCACAGCGTGCTATGGAAAGGGCTATGCTTGGTGTTTCTTTGCAAGATCAAATTGAAAATGAGAAATGAGGAGATCCGTAATCGAACAAAAGTCACTGGCATAGCCAATTGAAGCCACGTACAAGCGCAGGGTAGAACGTCAGAAAGGCCGAACAATCTGGAAGTCATTGGGGGAGGTCTATACTCACCGGCTTGAGGCTGCTCTTGCGGCTCTTGACGGCTGAAATGATGATGACGAATATAAGATAAAAATTGTGGCAAATGTGGCAATCGCATCTTCTTACGTGTAATTTATAAGTAATGACTTGTTACTGAATTTTTTATTTAAATTAATCACCATAACATTAGATTTAAAATATAAATTTCATGCCTCTTTTACCTACCTTGATGTTTTTTTTTGTTTTTTGTTTTATGCAACCTTACAAGTTGAACAAGTGTGTGTGTTAATTGATGAGTGTGCGCAGGCAGCCTAAGGCTGGCTCTGTGACTGGTTTAGAATTACATCTGCCCCTATGTCTATCCAAAAAAAATATAGAACCATATTTCACTTAAAGAATACAAGAAAACAGTAGCTAGAACAACAAAGCACTTTCATATTTAATTCAATAAGAAAATTTTCTACCTCACCAAATATTTTACCGTCCATAAAAGCAGCCGTAATTCTTATCAGTGTCCGTAAACAAAATCCGTAGAGCTGATGACGACATCAAGCAATACGCTTACAATCATAAAGAGGCCAATTCTAGTAATTTCTTATGCCTATCGTTAATGTCGCAGGCAGTTAGCTAAACTAGTGTTACAGGTTTTCATCCAGACATCATAGATAGGGTTTTATCTGCTATCAACTCTAGTAAGGCGGTGCTGAGCTGTGCAGTTTTATCAAACTCCGGAATCGGCGCTGAGCGGAGTAGATTAGCAGAATTAAGTATTCGCTGATGCGTAGCTGAGCTTAGGTACACCGCCCAGATCTGAGCTTGGCACACTGCCTAAATCGGCACCCCATGTGACGTATCAGTTTTCCATAGTGTAACGTTGTGGATTTGGTCGTATCGAATATTGCGCATTTGTCTTTTGAATTCTCGCGCGGATTCCATATGGCCTTCCTGTCTTTCGTCCCTGTCACTCTCGATATGTCCTTGTCTTTCTCAGCAGAATTACATTGGAATAAAAGTCACAGTATTACAATACTAGGAGTTGATGGTGAGTTCAGGTTTCGAGGCTTGAATGTCTTCAATGCTCTGTTCAAGCAGCCCCTGTGATTTTCGTTCTTGTTTCAGATTGATTTTGCCAGGAATACCTAATTGCCATGCCAGCATAGCACATGGTATTACAGACAGGGTTGGGTGGGAGCAGGCGTCATCAAATGGTTTTCAAGAAGTAATTCATTTAGTCACTGATGACGTGCTGCACGGGATTTGAAATTGAAATTTATATTTTAATTTAATTTTGATTGGATTCAATTTTGAAGTCTGAAGCTTTTTTTGTTATTTTTGAAGCCATGTGAGATCAGCCCACCACGTGGGAATAATATTATCTGCACAGCACCCCTACCATCACAAATGCTAGCCACTGCTTAGCTTGGGCTTCCCCGCAGGTATCATCAATAACTCCAGAAAGAGGTCGGTCTAAATTTAATTTAAATTTGATTAGGGCAGTGTGACCTAGTTAGATAACATAAGTTATTTACATTCAACAATGTGGTGGTAAATACTAGATTGCAAGTATTTCTTTATGAATATAAAAGTGTAAACACCAAAATTAGAACCCATTATTGTTCGGCCCCTCCGATGAACTAGTTTTGTGTCTTAAATTCCTTAAGTATATCTAAGGGCCAATAGATGAGCTTATCTTTCATATACTAGTGTTGTAAACCCAATAATCTCAATTTAAATAAAACCAAATAACTCCAAATTGTTTCTTTTTTATTTTCTTTTGTCCGTGGAACCCGTAGGGCACTCTAACACACCAGGTTTTCACGTGACAATAGAATGACGCCGCTCATCTCTACTACCGCCGCTAAACACCGTTCATTAGAGCGCAGCTAAGCTCAGCTTATAAAATCATCATCATCATCATTTCCCTAGTGACTTACAGATTGGCCGGTTGGAAGCAGCCTGCATCCAGCGGCTTCCACCTTGTGGGTGGACGTCCTGCGCTGCGCTTAACGTTACGTGACCTCCATTCTAGAACCTTTTTGCCCCATTGGCCGTCAGTTCTACGTGCTATGTGCCTCGACCACTGCCACTTCAGCATGCCAATCCTTTGGGCTATGTCAGCAACTTGTGTTTGTTTACGGATCTCCTCATTTCTGATTCGATCTCGCAAAGAAACGCCGAGCATTGCCCTTTCCATAGCACCCTTAAGCTTTCGTATAAGCTATTAAAATAAAAAGACTCTATTGGTTGATTTCCACACATCAGGGATCTGGGAAGTTCACCTCAAGTGACCTCAATAGAGTATCAATTCACCCTTACATAAGTCTTCGCCACCTTCCACGCTAACACTAGTCAGTCATGGGACCTAAGTAATCAATGTTGAAGTAAAAAAAACGTATTGTTTATTCTGAATAGAGTTTGATGAAAAATGACAATGCTTAGACACTGTTTTAGGTTAATGGATTATGGATCATGTTAATGGAATGTATGAGGTTAATGGTTAGGCACCAATTGCGAGACTTAGTTTTTTTAGCGTTTTATGGTAAATTTTTATCTTTGGGTTAGGAAATTGATTTTATTAGGGAGTAAAGAAAAAAGCATGCAGTATCTGTCTCTATTTTAGAAATAGAAATACATACGCGTTTTTTATTAAATGCCCGTTCCGAGCTTAAAAGCGACACACGAGACATTTTTGCATTCAGATCCTCTGCATAGTATAGTTGGGGGAAGTTGTCTTATTTTTACTAGCAAAGCGACCCTCGGTTCAGCTCGCGTAGAAAATTAAATTCCCTTTCTTTTGGGACATTTATTTAATACTTTTTTTCTTCTTAGTGTTAGTTTTAATATTTTCTTGCTTTCAATGTTTAAAAAGAAGTCGCTTAAAATTTTTGTTAATCCGAAAAAAAAAAGATTAAATGTCGTATATTCAAAGATTTCTTTTTAGTGAAGGGCGCCCTCTTAATTGGTAGAGCGATAATATTATTCGCAAAGCTGCTGGCAGCGGATGGAAACTGATAACCGAAGACTAGGAAAGGCCTATGTCTAGTTGTGGACAAACGTGGGCTGATTAAGATGAGATGTATGTTTTTACTGAGGCTGATTTAGATTTAGATTTTGTTATTTTGACAGTTTTCTGCATATTATTTAAATAGTTGTACCGTAACACACCTCTTGAGCCACCTCTGTGTAACTTTATGATGGGTGCGCAATAAAGGCGTTCGCCATTAACACTAAAAGCCTCGTAAATTATACGTTTTATCTGTCTCCCTTCCCGACCATTTTTGCGAACGGCACTTGTCGGCGGAACCGAATGTTTTTGTTGAAGTCGTATTTGTAAACGAATCCGACTTTTTAAAACGATCCTTTCTAATACTACTGTGCAAGTATCATAACGGATAACGTAAAAAGATTTAATATGTATTAAAAAATATATTAATATTTTATCTTTTCGATCTGTCTCGCCTGTTAGAAGACGCTACCGCAAAAAAAAGTTACCAGAACTTAGTACAGCAGCAAGGATGTTAATTCTTTGCTCTGATACCGTAATGATTGATCAATTGTCGTAAACCTTTAACTGTCTTTATTCAAAAGAAAAAGCAATATGTAATGTAAGTTCATCTACTATAAAAGATTATAAATTGATTACCTAAGTCAATAACAACTGACCACAAAAAATGATGTTTGATTTATGATTATTTAAAAAAAACAATCAAACACTAACAAATGTGTCTTCACACGCATTAATCAGTTAACATGTTTACTTGAACGCGTATTCCCTGGGAGCTAAGATAAAAAAAACTCATTTTCAGAGTCAGGTTAGTGATTTTCTATGTGCATAATTTTGTTTAAATATTGTTGTATACCGTTGATGCGTAATTGAGTAACAAACTGCTTGTCTAATATAAATAACGTTTATTTTAGCATCCCCAAATTTTTACAGTAATGTTGAATATTACTACGGGTCAACTGTTTTCTCTATTAAAGCAATTTGAGTTGTAAGGTCCAAAGTTAAGCCATTGTAAACGTACTTGTTTAATCTCTCTTTTTCACCATTTAAATGGGAAATGAATCCACTTTGATATGTTTTCAAGTTTCCTTGATATTCCAAGTTTCCCCCCTTTATCAAAGTACTCCACAAATAATGTAAATTTTCAGCTGATTAAAGTGTATTGGCGAAGTTATAATCATGTTTGTGTTAGCTTACAAAAATAACATTCTGTAAAAATAAATACGAGAGTTTACATCTCTTACGCGTGTGCTTTATGTGCATCGAGGACATACTCCACAGAGCACTAATACGAAACAACTACATATTTATCGATCAGTGATTTTTACTGAATCTAAGTATGAGTTTACAATTTTGTGAGCTCTCGCCCTCACTTTTTTTTTTAATTTATTCTTTATTTAACACTTACATTGCACAACTTAAATACAGTCATACAATCAACAACTTATAAAACTACTTTATGAGGCTAGTTATATGCAACTTTAAAAGTTAATTAGCATAATAAGTATATACTTATTAGGACAGATTGTTAAAGAAACTAAATGTCTGTATAATTAAGATAAAATTGCAAAATTATTGTACTAATTTACGCTTACTTCATAATAAATAGTGGGTAGGATACAAGTGTACACCAAAACAAAAAGGCCTCACTAAAACAGTAGGTACTGATTCCGGTGCCCAAATTCTTAAACTTATTCTATAAAACTAACATCGAAATCTCAAAAAAAAAAGTCCAATATTACTTGGTCACATGATATCATTTGTATGTTGTATATGTATCCCATAAAAAAGATTGTTGTATTTGAGCAGCTGTTTTTGCGTATTTGGTGACTGTTAAACATTGTTTTTTTTAAATACTTAGATGTTTAAACTTGCGCGCGCTGTCCCTGGTGACAAATGTTTTTTTTAAACCATTAACAAAATCTCAAAAAATAAAAACCGTATATCCATATTTCGCTTCTTCGATCGCTCATTTATTGATTTTTAATTATTTATTGGATACACAAAAACCTTACAGTTATATTTAAAGTCTCTGATTTCTGAATTAAACTAAAAAATTTATGGCAGAATAATTTTATAACCCTCAAAACTGTGCATTTTCTCTTCTTACAGTCTAATATAGATAAAATTGTTACTAACTCGCGTGTCTGAAATACTTACTGCGCAAAAGTACCTACCTATCTCCCAGGAGACGTATACTTCCATCTGGTGCTGGTAAGCGAATGTTTTATTTGAATTAAGCACCACAGTAGCGGGTGGGGGTGGAAGGGTTGGAATAATCTAAAAATAATCAACAATAAATTTATCGACCGTCTGGTGTAGTGGTTCGCGCTTCAGACTACAAAGCCAGCGATTGCAAGATTCGAATCCTGGCACGGGCAAATGTTTGTGTGATGATCACGAGCATTTGTACCTAAGGCTAAGATGTTTATAAAAGTATTTAAGTATGTTTATCCGTTATTTAGTCGCGATAGCACAAGCATTGCTTAGTTTGCCCCCAAACTTACCCCTTACAACCCCAAACTAAGCTAAGCTTGTACTATGGTGACTAGGTATCGCATAAACATACATAAATACTTTAATAATCATCCATGGCTTAGGTACAGACAACAGCTCGTTACCCTTCCTTTGGCACGGTAATAAATCACTTTCACCTTACAATTGGCACAGGTGAGCAGCGCATGACGCAGATAATGACGCGTTTTGGTCAAACTAACATATGGTGGCTTAGCCGGCACGTAAGGGGGTTGTATTGTATACCTTTGGAATCCTTAGGAAACAACCTATTTTATTATGTACTAAATTAGGCAATTCGAGTTAACTACGCGATTTATTAGCGACATGAATCCAGCTGACCTTGAATTTCCCCGATTTTTGCAAAAAAAGGTAATTATCTACCAAATAAACAATATTCTATCGAGAGATTGCCTTTCATTTATTTCATTATTCATCAATACGAATTTACAATGGATTTTAAGCACAAACAAACAAAAAGTCAACTCCATAAAAATTTTGCTAAATAATGGCTTTTTTTGGCAAAAGTCTTTTGCAGACCACCCGCCAACACGGGAAAATAAATTTTTGCAAAAAATTAAGTTGGCCAATTAGCCTCAAAAAAACGACTGAATTACAAAGAATGATTCATAATATTGTTATTCTTGAAATAATAATGTTAGAAAAGTAAATAATTAATACATAATTAAGGTAAATGAAAATACCGCTGCAAAATCACCCTAAAATCGGCAGGTACCTCGAACAAATGGTATGTAGAACAAAACTCATTTATTTTTCCTAAAAAGTAAATATGTATTCATAAAGCTTATCAAATTTACTTTAGATTTATCATAAAATAAAGGATAAGGATTAAACTTTGATATTCTAAAAATGACCAACAAAATCATACATTTTTGTTGTCAAGTGCCGTCGCGCTAAATATTTTCATATTGTAAGTAATTATGGCTTATTAAAACAAATCTATTAAATTAATTACGTTGCTGACTCTATAAATAGATTTATTAAAGCTTTATTTGATATGAATTTATCGAATTAATATTGAAACTAACCAAAAATCTCGAGCAATGGCGGCCGCCAAAATATTTGTTTACATTTTATAAAATTTACCTTGAAATATCATTTTCTCAATTGATATTGATAATTACCTGTCGGCTTTAAAGTTGAAAATCGGTTCAATGACCTTTAACTCTTTGGGTAGTTTGACGTGCCGTTAACTGTACAAATGCTTGTGCTCATCACCTAAACATTTACCCCTTGCAGGATTCGAACCCGCAACCGCTGGCTTTGTAGTCCGGAACGCAAACCCCTATACGGTCAACAAAAACACGCTTCAATACTTGATATTTCACAAAGAGCCACTGAGCCACAAGCACCTCTCTCTATAATCTATGTCGTTATTCAAACAAAACCGTATGCAAAAAGTACTTACAGGTGCATAAATATCTCCTGGGAGATGCATTACTTCCTGCTCTCTGTGAGCGAATTTTTCACTTAAATGACCAGTGGGGGCGGCGGATAACTGCGAATCTACGTTTTTTTTTTCCAACCTGTTCAATCCCACTGCGGGGCAAAGGTCTCCCCCAGACTCTTCCGATCTCTATCTATCGCCAATGACTCCCAATCCCTCGTTAAGTTAACCAAGTCGTCACACCATCTTTTTTTGGGTCTACCTCTTCGGCGACCGCCGTCTATAGGTACCCATCGGGTGACGATTTACCACCCACCTGTCCGGATGCATTCTGAATCTACGTTTATGTGACCAAAATACTTAGTCTTGCCATAAATACTGTTACAATTAAAAATAATCAAAATATTACATCTGAATTTGGAATCCGTCATTTGTTTGCCAGAATCATATGATTTTAGTTGGAATAATAAAAAGTGAGAATAGTATTCTGCTTGTGAACATACATGCAAATATACAGTAAAGTCACTAAGAATAAATGAAATTAATTTAATTGTTTCAAATTACATTACATTAAATTACAGATTACATGTTATTTAACATTATAAAAGCCTTTTTCATGGAATATTGTAAAAATATTTATAGATTTAAATTCATTTTTGTTTTCTACCACTTTTATATATTTCGACAGTTTATTGTACGCTAAGATGCAAACAAACACATTTTTTTTTGTTATTTATTTATTTATTTGGAGAAATATACGAAATTTAGATTTAAATTCATTATTGTTTTGTTATTTGTTTCTATCCTCACGTGTCTTTCCTGACGATTTTTAAAGAAACCGGATTCTCAAAAATTCCCAGAATTTAACACATTTTGTTATTTCTTCTACGATGATCAATTTTTAGCGTAGGTAAACTTGTATCTGCCTAAAAAGATGTCCACCATCATCAGTTCACATTAGTCCACAGCTGAACATAGCCATCTCCCAATGCACGCCACTGAGCCCGCTCCTCGCGTATTCTTTTCCATCTGCCAGCGGCAGCGAATAATCGCTACACCAGATTGTGTAAAAAAAATCTTGAGATCAGGTGTACGAATATACGGGTATTCTCATGTAACTTGGCCAAATAGGTCAAATAAAGTTATGAAAAAGTTTTTTTTAAATATTATAAACAAAGATATTGATAAAACTTTACATAAATGTAACTATTAAACCAAGTACATAATATCGCTATGTGCAAAGTGGGTGGTAGGGGCCGTCAAATCGATCGCAGCACGCAATGTAGCAAAAATGTGAAAAAACTCTGAACTGTCATGTGTCAAATTGCTATATTTCCATACAATTCCATACTAACGTTATTGAGTATTTTTAAGTAAAAGCGTTGAAATTCGCGATATAGGTGTTGTGTTATAAAGTGTAAAAACAAAGGAAAAACAGTTCGTGCCAGTTCGTGCATGTTTTATTCGTTTCCAACATCAAGATGAAAATTGGAGCAAATAAATAAATGAATAGCTGCTGTGAAAAGAAAAACGTTCGTAGGGAGTTCAGTCACAGACGTTTGTATTATGATCACAGCTCTTATTAAGTAGCTTTTTCCGTTGGTTCTAAGCTCCTCAAAGTCTCTCTTATGCCGTGCTAATAATACTAAGTTTTTCCCTTTTTGCACAGTTTAAGGTTAGAAAGTTATATCATTTTGTATAGATTCAAATCCCGTACGTATTAAAATATTCATATTTTAGTTGAAGTAAGAAAATGACTTATTATAATATGCACAAACTTTTTAGATATTTTCATCTAATTTCGAAGAAAAACAATCCGAGAATCATTCTTAAACCATCCAGTTGCCATAATTTTAGAAATGTTAAGTCCACAATAATTGTGATCACTAGGGGCGCTGTCATCGCGCACACAGCGAATAGTATTATTGTTTTTTTATTTTTTATTAGACCTTTATTTCAGGTGAATACACCCATATAGCAGACAAACAATAAATAATAACCAAGTTTGTACGGTGTTTCCATACAGCTTTAAATGATAGAAGATTGATAGAAGAATAATAAATTTTATTGATGTAGTTAATTTGATAATAATATGATAATGAGTGCACGCGATGATTGCTAAATGCGGACTGAAGTAATTGGCTGAATAAGGTGAATGATAATTGGGTCATTGTAGGTAAATTCGTAGAGCTGAATGGACAAAATGTACGTGTGTTGCACCGTACATGCTCCGGGGGAGGAGATGTTGGAAAGGGATGCTGAGAAATGATGATGATTGATGATATGATACAAAATTAACTTAATAAATTACACGTCAACTTATAAATTTCAATACAACATTATTTCTTAACATGATTGCAAAACGAAGGGGATGTCGCCTTGTTAACTAGCCGCGCGTATCGTAGGTCGGCCAATTCGACTTCGTTGCCCTCGGATGAAGTGTCGTTTGATGGTTCACGATGGCCTGCGGTTCTCATGCTTGTAGCTTGGCGCGGCGGGCGAGGCGCCGCCGCCGGGCCTTGCGCAGGAGGTGGCGGGGGCGCCGCGAGTATGACCGGCGGGGGCGCCGCGAGTATGACCGGCGGCGGCGGCGGCGGGCTGCGCGCCTCCGCAGCGGAGCTCGGCCTGCTGACTGTATGCTTGCGACATTTGCTCAATCGTCGCCAGATGATTGCAATGCTTGCACAAATTATGATGACTATGATTATGTTTATTAACACATATTGTGTGATATCATGAGATGTAGCATCGTTTGATAAGATACTGTCTATATCGGCATTTTTCAGTTGTTGAATTTGTGATCCGATTTTTTTCAATTCATTTCGAACCTGAGTATGGTTCAAAAAGTCTTCCTCACTTCGCGACTCTGTGTTATTGATAAAAGGGAGTTCTAACTCTATTATGTAGTTGATGGACGGGATTTCAATTTTTAACACGTCTGCTTCTGTGTCAAGGTGGTTTTCTTGTGTCTTATGAGAGTATATTGTAAACTCTTTATTTTTGATAATACACCCTTCACTAAGGTTGATAATTCCGCTGCCATTTAATTGCTCTGATGTAACTTGACTCCCACAAATGATACGTAATCCGCACGGCTTGCAGCATGAGTACAGATGTGTGTTTGTTTCGTGAAGTTGTGACCACGTAGGCTGACACGTCATGGTGTTGGTGACGCACTGCGATGAAACGTCATCCTTTACGCAGAGACTTTTATCCGACGTAATGTGATGTATAGGCATTTGTAATGGACACAGGTATGTGCTGTCGTCATATAGTTTGCATGTTTGTAAATCGGCATGTTTCAAACTTAGGAATGAATCCTTTTGGATATTCATCGCTACGTACTCTGATATAGGTTTTATGCTGATCATGTTGTTTTCCATCTTATGTTGAATCGGAATCAAACGATAGATCTCGTAGTAGTCTCTAGCGATCAATGGTATTCTGATTTCGAAGATGAAGAACTGCTTAGTCATTTTTGCTTTGACTTTTAGGAGATGATATGGCTTGGGAACATCGCTCATGATGCTATTGATAGGTAATGACAAGTCCTTTGGTAGTTGACCTGATATAACATTCAGTTCATTTGTAAGTTGATCAGGTGTTATCAGATGAATGTTAAATGATCCGTAGTGTAGGTCAATTACAGTGTCGAGTAAGTATTCCTGTATATTCCTCAGGTTTAATAATAGACTGTGTGCAATAAAAGCTGATAATGCGAATTCGTTGCTCGTTGCTAAGTGTTGTATTTTTTCATTGATTGAGTTCGTAGTTTTTTCTAACTGTATGATATGCTGATTTATAATTTTATTTGATTGTTCATAGTTGCTTCAATTCTCTGTAGTAAGTTGTGCTCTGCTTCAACGACCGAAGTCTGATTTTTCCATAAGTTAACTATGTGTTTCTGATTAATCCTAAGTGATTCAATATCCTTCTGATATTGTTCCGCAAATTTGTCGTCGAGTACTCCGAATAGCGAATTTGCGATGTTACCTATTCCATTGACAAGGCCACGGCGAACGCGAGGCCGTGCGTCGGTGATTTGCTGACCGAGCAACATGTGATCGTAGTGATCGAGTTCCTTTACGCCGTGACGTAGCTGTACTAATATTGCGTCACATAATGATGGTTTATTATCACTGCGACATAGTTTTCCCAGGTTGTCAATGTATTTAGATAGCATTTTGGACCCGTCCCAGTAGGGGTTCATGTTATAATACACGATAAGCTTCCATTCGTTTCTTGATAGATGCATATCGGAAATCTTATCGAAGTAAATTGTTTGATTTTGTTTTAATTCTGCTATGGTGTAAGTACAATGTACTGGTAGTATGAGCATCATTGTAA
This sequence comes from Anania hortulata, assembly GCA_963576865.1. NCBI lineage: Eukaryota > Metazoa > Arthropoda > Insecta > Lepidoptera > Crambidae > Anania > Anania hortulata. The sequence goes on along the minus strand of OY756412.1, from coordinate 6,935,407 downwards.
GTAAAGTGATTGCTAATGTTTTGAGGCTTGATGTTATTATCGGTTTGGTCTTATGTGTCGTAGTCGTATTTTTTAATTGATCTTGATTAGTGCTTTGCTGGACATTTTGAGTTTCTTGATTATTGACAGGCAACGGTGATAACTTGACAATAGGCCTCTGAATGATGCCGTTCTTTGTTTTAACGCTGACGACTCGTACACGACCGTCTCTGCCAGGGTGCAGTTCAATCACTCTGCCGAGGGACCACTTGCCAGCAGGCAGGTTGGCATCGTGAATGATTACGATGTCTCCTAGCTTTTGATTTTCTTGTGGCTGTTGCCATTTACTCCGTGATGATAGTTGGCACAAATATTCATTTTGCCATCGCTTCCAAATGTCGTTGAAGATTTTTTGGGTTAGCTGCCATCTAGTTCTTTCATCTCGTTCCGTTTCCAAAATAGTTAGTGTGGGTCCACTTGCCAGGAAATGTGAAGGAGTGAGAAAATCGAGGTCATCGGGGTCTTCTGAAATAGCACAGAGTGGCCTGGTGTTTAGGCACGCCTCTATTTGTGATAGTAGAGTGGAGTACTCCTCATACGTGAGTTTTTGCTCTCCAACGACCCTACGCAGGTGATGTTTTAAGCTTTTAACCGCGCTTTCCCATAACCCTCCAGCACTGGGCCATGATGGAGCGTTGAAATGAAATTCGATTTTCATGTCTGTGGCTTGTGAATAGAATTCACTATCTAGTGTTGCTTGAAGGTTGATAAACTCTTGCTTAAGGATACGATTGGCACCCACGAAATTGGTACCGTTATCGCAATATACATGGCGCGGTGCACCTCGGCGGGCTGCCATCCTACGCAGTGCTGCTAAGAATGCTGATGATGATAGGTCTGAGACCAGTTCCAGATGGACAGCTTTCGTCACCATGCATACAAATACCGCGACGTATCCTTTAGTTGTCTTCACGCCTCGACCTTTGTTCGTCTTTACATCGACGAAACCCGTAAAATCGACGCCTGTGTTGAGAAAAGGACGAGTTGGGTTGCTGCGAGCGGCCGGTAAGTCGCCCATTAATTGATATTGCTTTACAGGGTTTTGTCTTTTGCAGGTAACGCAGCCACTGACGTGTTTCTTGACTGCTCGGTTCCCTCCTATTACCCAGTAATTGTAGCGGAGACGAGATAGAGTCAACCGTGCTCCTCCATGGAAAGTGTCTCTATGTGCTTGATCTATAAGCAAGTTCGTAAGATGACCACTATGGGGGATGATTAAGGGATATTTCATTTCCACGTTGATTTGAGCATGCTTTATTCTGCCGCCAACTCTCAATAATCCATCTTGATCTAAGAAAGGATTTAAGCTGAGAATTTTGCTCTTCGGTTCTATGCTTTTCTGTGCTTTCAGGTTGTTTATTTCATTTCCAAATTCAATGTTTTGAAAATTTTTAATTATTAATTGTTTTGCGCGTAGTAATTCGCTGACCGATAAATACTTCGTGTTGTTTGATAATAGACGGTTACGCGACACCACACGTAATACCCAGGCAAGTACTCGGGTTGCTTGAATGAAGTTGCTACGACTGTATACTATGTCACTTATTATTACTTCATCTTGAATTGTTGTAGTAACGTTTGATTGTGCTATTTTCTTAACTTCCTGATTATTGACATAGATCGGATATTCTTTGTGATGTTCAGGATTGTATGATGATAACCAACTTGGTCCGGTCCACCATAAGGTATGTTCTTGTAGGTTTTTCACGGAGATACCTCGGCTGGCGCAATCAGCGGGGTTTTCCGCAGACTTTACATAGCGCCAACAGGTTGGAGGCATAATTGCTTTTATTTGCTCAACTCTATTTGCTACGAAAGCTTTCCATCTATTGGAGTCGCCTTGTATCCATCCCAAGGCTGCAGTTGAGTCAGTCCACCCGAATATTTTGATGTTGTGATTTTGTAAGCTTTTTATAACTTTTTCCATAAGTTGTGTTAATAGGCGGCATGACATCAATTCGAGCCGTGGTAATGTGATATCTTTTTTGATAGGTACAAGCTTTGCCTTGGCTGCTGCTATGATTATAGATGATTTCTCTGTGTTATATTGGTTATTGTTTTTTACTTTATAAAAGATAACGCAAGCGTAGGCTTTCGTTGATGAGTCACAAAACCCGTGAAGTTCTATGTCGTCTTTTTCGTGACTTTTCAACCATCTTTGCACTTTGATATGATTGATGCCTTCTAGGTCTTCTTTGATATTTCCCCATTCTATGTTAAATTCATTTGATAGTTCACTGTTCCATTCCACATCTTGTAGCCAAAGTTTTTGAAATAATAGTTTTAATTTTGTAGTCACCGGGGAAAGCCAACCAAGTGGGTCGAATATTTTCGAAATTTCTGACAGTAGCATGCGTTTTGTGAGCTTTGATGGTGTTGGATGAAGGTTCAATTGAAAGATAAAAACGTCTTTATTTGAATTCCAGCTTAATCCAAGTGTTTTAGTAGATTCGGCGTATTTGAAGTTAAAAGCTTCGTGATTTGTTTCAGATGCTGATGATCCCTCTTCTACGTGTCTTAGCTCATGTTTATTTGAAGACCATTTTCGAAAGTTAAAACCTCCTGATTTAAGCAGTGTTATCAGGTCTGTTTGTAATTGCTTTGCTTGGCTGATGCTGTGACTTCCACTTAAAAGGTCATCCATGTAGAAGTCTTCTTCTAATGCTTGCTTTACTGTTGATTGGTATTTATGACCTTCATCGTTTGCTAGCTGCTTCAAGGTCATCATGGCCAGGAATGGTGCAGCTTTAGTTCCGTATGTTACGGTTGCTAAGTTGTACTCTCGTAATAACTCTTGTGTGCTATCTCTCCAAACTATTTTTTGTAGATTTTGATCTTCCTGATGTACCAAAATTTGCCTGAACATCTTCTCGATGTCGGCAGTAAATGCGACTTGATATTGTCTCCATTTCAAAATTAGTGATAATAGGTCCTGTTGTAAGTTAGGCCCGCTGTACATAAGATCATTGAGACTGAGGCCCGATGACGTAGGCGATGACGCGTTGAATACAACGCGTAATGCTGTCGTTGTAGACTCGGCTCGGATAACACAATGATGCGGCAGGTAACATGTAGGTGTTTTATTACCGTTATTGTTTACCTCGGTCATATGTTCGAGATTGATATATTCGTTGATAAATGATTTGTAGCCTTGATACATGGTCTCGTTTTTTACGAACCTTTTTTCTAGCTGACGAAACTGTGCTATTGCTCTCGGTTTCGAGTCACCAAGTTTCTCGAAAGCGTTCGGTTTCATTGGAAGTCTCACAATGTAACGACCGTCTCCTTGGCCTGTCGTTTGCTCTTTATATAGCTGTACACAATGATGATCTTCTTGGCTTAGTTGGTCACTATCACCGATGTCTTCTACGGACCAAAATCTTTGAATGTCATCGATGTTATGCAGTATAACGTTGCATTGATATTGAGACGTTTTTACGTTGCCACATAATAACCATCCTAGTTGGGTCTGCTGTGCTACGGGTTGTGATTCATTGTCACCCTTGATGATCCCTCCCTGAATGATGAGTGAATATATGTCAGCACCTAATAGTAGGTCGACAGGTCTGCTTACGTAAAACTCAGGGTCTGCTAAGGTGATATGTTCAATGTGTGGCCATGAAGGTTTGGAAAATGTTTGATTAGGAAGATTGTTGATGAGATTTTTCATTATAACTGCGTTGGTGTTGAACGTAAAATCGCTATGAATAGCTGACGCTGTTATATCAATCGACCCCTTGCTGTTATTGGTTTGTGCACCCAATCCAAATACTACTCCACTGCAGTGCCGCCGGGGTAGTCGGAGTTTCTGTGCAGCATTCTCAGTGATGAGAGAAATCTGAGAACCTTGATCGATAAGTGCTCTCATTGTGTGATATGTGCCATCTGCGGCTGATACATTGATGAGTGCCGTTGCTAATAGGATTTCAGATGACTTGTTTTGCGAGACATTGACGGTGTCCTTAGACTTGTTTGATGTGTTGCTAGGTGACTTATTAAATGCGTCATGCAGCAGGGTATTGTGTTGTTTAGTACATTTACTGCATGTCTTAGTAGAGTGACATTTATTTCCATTGTGATCGTACAAACAGTTTATACAAAGGTGTAAGTTATTCACTGTTTTTAATTTTATTTCATTTGGCATTTGAAGGAAGTCTTCGCAGTTAAAAATTCCATGTTTTCCTTTGCAATTAGGGCACCGAATTGCTGATGATGCATACAATGCCTTCGGTATAGACTTGCTTTGATATGCATTATTTGCAGAAAATTTATTAAAATTATTATGTTGAAATGATTTTCTAGTGAACGATGATACTTGCAACGTTGGCTTATTGATATTGCTGTCTTTGTCTTGCTTACGCCTTGATGCTTCGAGTGACGTAAATTTGTTTTCAAGGAACTCGAAAAATTCCGCTAATGTAGGTAGCTCTCGGGGATGTTTCAATGATTCTATGTACTCTTTGTGGGTGTCACTATCAAGTTTTTGTGATAAAATGTGAACTATAAGAGGGTCCCAAGATGAGATGTCTACTCCGAGAGTTTTGATGGCGTTCAGACATTCGTTGGAAGTGTCGTGAATCTTCTTGATTAGGGATGCTGTTGCATTGATGGTAGAGTCATAAGAATGTTGACATGAGAACTAAATATTAGTTTGATGTTGTTGTATCTATGGTTTAAAATATCCCAGCATACTTGATAATTATCTGAACTAATGTTTAAGTGATTTATTAGTTTCTCTGCTTCACCCTTGACCTTACTTTTTAGGAATTGCATTTTTTGCGCGTTGGACATAGAGCAATTGCTGTGTATGGATTCTATAAACAGATCCTTGAATGAGACCCATCTTTGATAGTCGCCGTTGAATGTAGGGATGTCCATAGTCGGTGTTGATTGTGTTTTATAGGATGCTGACCACCTTTTTTGATTTAACACTTCTTTGATCTCTTTGTATTCTCTTTCATAGGCGTTATAATTTCGATTGTTGTCCTCATCGTCTTCATAGAGCTCACTGTCTATCTCCCAGTGTAGAGAGTCGATGGTACTCCACCGTGACTCTATGTTTTTGAGGACATCGTCAAATTGCCACTTCTCTGATAGTTTATTAAAGTCAATGCTGGTGATTGTACGAGAGAAAGCTTTATAGTTACTTATTTGCTTACGAAACATTTCATCTAATTTGCTACTAGTACCTCTGCTCTTCCTTTGGTCGTGGTTTGCTTGTTTTGTTTCCAAAATATGTTGTTGGGACCTAGCCTGCGGGGCGGGCGGCTGGGTGACACCGGAGGTGCTGGCGCCGGTGGCATGCTGCGAGGCTGTAACTTCTCGCAACACAGTCAGCGGCACGGTTTCTGCTGGGCCGACCATAGGAGTGCTGATTGCTGCTGTTTTAGTAGATTTTTCCACGATAAAGAGTTTATCCAAGAAAGGTTTTGCTGGTTTTTCACACGAGTCAGGAGGTTCCTTGTGCAAAGAGTAGAGTTGGAGGTATTCTAATAGCTGCTCATAGTAATTATTAGTTCGTAGATAGTAGTTAAGTTCGAAATATTCATGTTCAGTGCTTTGATAATCAATTATTTTCGCATGATTGCTATGGAATTCGTTCCAATAGGCTTCCAGAGTTGATAACCGTCTTTGGATGTTTGAGTAGGTCCTGCGTTCAGGCCCCTCCTTGCTGAAGTTGGTAAAAATGCTTTCAATGCTTTGCATTAGTTGATACTGTGTGCTGATGAGGTCTTCCATTTTTTGCTTGAAAGATGATGCTTAATCGATGATACTAAACTGCTAAATTAGTTTTGTGGTTTTGCAATCCCTGTGGATAGTGTGCGCCTTCTCAATCTAGCCGGTGATTCCCGCTTCTGAGAGGCCGGCAGACCGATTCGCTATCGCACAGAAACACAAAAAACACAAAACTGATAGTGTACTGAAGATGTATGGTTGTAATTGCTTCACAAACTTCGTAGAATTTAGTACAGTCACAAAATGTTCCACATTTCACTGATAGTTTTTTGCTGATATTGCTAGTTCGTTACACCTCACATACGACGAAATAACACGATTTGTTAATTGTAGTTAAAACGCACACGCGAGGTCCAACGGCTTCGAAGGACCATAAAGTTGTACGGTGTTTCCATACAGCTTTAAATGATAGAAGATTGATAGAAGAATAATAGATTTTATTGATGTAGTTAATTTGATAATAATATGATAATGAGTGCACGCGATGATTGCTAAATGCGGACTGAAGTAATTGGCTGAATAAGGTGAATGATAATTGGGTCATTGTAGGTAAATTCGTAGAGCTGAATGGACAAAATGTACGTGTGTTGCACCGTACAAAGTTAATATAAAAATAGATATTAATTAAAGTTATATAAAAATAAAATATGACAACATTAACTCTGTAAAAAAAAATTCCGATACAACTGTAACATCTTTAAGTAAAGTGTAACAAATTAATTTATGTATGCACATAAATGATATTCTGTTTTTTTTTTTAATTTTTACACAGACAAATAAGTGAAACAAGAAATGTTTTTCACCATTCAACTAAAAGACAAAAGAAGTTGAAGGTTACACTTGAACAAAAAGGTTTAAACTTTCCAAGTGTGTTTTTATCTTTGCCGAATAATCTTATACGCCCAGTTTAAAAAGACCCCTTTCCTTTATTTAAATTACCTTTTCATTTAGTATTTTTGATAGATCCTTCTAAAGTAAGGAGTATAGCTTTAATAGCTTAATCATCACCTTCCGATAAAGTCAAATTTTAAGTTAATTACAAGAAATAGAATTACATAATGACCCTCTTCGTCGTCATATTTCGAGCGAAATCCGAAGAGTAATTTGAAACAAACTTGGAAAGTATAAAAACTTTTAATTTGAACCCTATTCCTAAAATTATAAGGTTCATTTTAGTCCTAGGACTGTATGCTTTCAAAATTTTGTGAATATTCTCAGATTTTAGTTGTTCGATATAATTTATTATTAACGCCAGGTATTTCCTACCCTTTCAGAGAGTTTAATTACTTTAGTTAGGTTAATGTTATAGTCATCATTATAATTTCCGAGCGTTATTAAATTAATTATTGATTACCATTCTGAAATGATCACGAAAACCTTGATTATTTTTTTAAACGCCAGAGTTAAAAAATATTTCTTTTCTCATTGCCTCATTGGATGTTAGTAATAAAGATAGTAAGTTTACAATAATCTTTTAAATTCTTCAATCAATTTTTTAAATTATCGATTTATTTTATTAAAGGAGCATCATCGAAATTGTTAAGAAATACTAAGTATTTAATGTTGCTCCCGAAAGTTGTTATATTCGAGTTGATTTTATGGTTTAATGGAGTCTTATTCTTTTATAATTACTATATACATATTTACTATCATCATCATCATTTCAGCCATAGGATGCCCACTGCTAAACAAAGGTTTCACCCACTCGCCATGCTTGGCAGGCGGGTTGGCGAGCGCAGTTTTTTGTAAGAATTGACATAAAGACGCTGCTGCACAGCAGCCCGTCTCCCGTCCCCTCTCCCGCCCGTCGAAGTGTATTCTTTACGGCTGTCCCCACACGGCACACGGTATTTATTATACACTAAGATAGTACCCCTTGATCCCCAAACACTAGGAAATACATAAACTCCTCTTATGGAAGCCCCGACATGAATCTCACAAGACCGTACCGTAGCCTAAAACGGTATTGCGATCCGACGGACCATTCTAGGCTCTAACGCTAAGGGTATTTGTGCTGGAATTGCGTAGCGTAGGTATGCTTAGAATGTGTAGAGGACGAACGATTACGCTCCATGCATGAGGCCTGCAGTCAGCGGAATGCGGGACGAAATGCAAGTATAGGGGCAGTGTTACATTTGGTGTTGGGCTATGTTAGTAAGAGGGAGCTAGAGCGGATTTGCTTTATCAGAACGGTAAGGAGCAGGTATTCTTTTAGAATAAAGCTAAAAGATTGATTGCTAAGAAATTATGCTTGTTTGTCACAGCCTAAAACACATTTTATGCAATTATAATAAATGTTTTGGTTCAAAACATATAATATAATGAAAATCAGTTATGGATACACTGATGTGACAATTTATTCCTGCATTGTCATCGGCTTAATGTACAGACACATTTGGTAAAACATAAATTCTGATTCTGTTTCACTTACAACTTACTGTTAAAATTGGCATGGGCATACAATGACAAACGAAAAATAAAAATAATATAATAAAACACTATCCTTTGCCAAAATGTATATATTAGACTTGTGCGGTTACCGAATAAGCACTTAATATACAGTAAAGACCCACACCTCGTTATAGTCAAAATAAATCACTATCCTTACATAGTCTAATTATTATACTAGGCCTTAGTACGGCTTATGTACCTTTGCTTAGCCTATTTTCTTGAGTTTTCAAGTGAAGTCGGATTGTTACTTAAATAGTAACAATTCGACTTGCTCACAATGAAAAAAATACTACAACGACCTGTGAATACGTCATAAAAATATTTTAAAAAACACTTTGCAGCATCAATTAACGAGTCAGGATTATTTTTACGAAAAGAAATATGAAATAGTAACTCGGAAAATATTAAATCTATTTTTATTTTTACAAAACACAATCACTGAACTTGAAGATTTTCATGAGAGATAGCGGAATATCCTGTGTCCTTACCCCAACTTCAGCACATGAGAGAATACCCCAGAAATTGTTGTGACGTTTTGTACGACTCAGCTTTTTGAGGCATTGCCGAGGCTGAGATATTTGCTTACTACTACTTCTTAGGCTACTTTTATTCGGAATGCAAAATGAAATTACATTTTCTTAGGGAAATGAAATCGTTTCGTGAATGGTACGTTTTATCCAACTTACACAGGTGGGTGGGAAGACGATCCAAGTCAAGACTAAATGACTCAGCGCCTTAACACGATTAGGGTCGACCCTTAATCAAAAAATTAGGCAAGAAAGAACAAGATTTTTAGCCGGCATAGCTTCTAATCCTAACATGTTAACCAAGTGACATATTTGGAAGCTGTCGGTTATGGAAACCAAAAGACTAAGATACGATTTCACAATTACTCTTCTTCTCAAGCTTGTTAATCGTTAACCTAAATTTTAAATAATAAATCCCAATAAAACTTATGTATAGCATGGTAATACTGCAGTATACAGGGTTATTTATAACATCAACAACCCCCTAGGAGCTGAATCTGGTTATGGGATTTTTTATGTTTTAAAAATAACCTGGTATTATTCTTGATATTAAATCATCATCATTTCAGCCATAGGACGCGTCCAATGCTGAACATGCGCCTCTCCCGAAAACTTATCATCGGAGAGGGATTGCCAATACTCGCTACGCTTGGCAGGCGGGTTGGTGAGCGCAGTTTTTTATAATATTTCGCAAGCAGACGCTGCTCCCCATCTCGTACTACAGGAATTAGTCGTCTCTTATGAAACGTCTCCTGTTGGCGGTAGGGAAGTGTATTCTTTACAGCCGTCCCCACACGGCATTATTAAATGATATTTATATATTTAATGGTATCTGCTAATGTAGTACGGCATTCCAAAATGTAAATCTCTTTTGTTTATGGCCGTCGATATTTTTTTGGCAAAGTAAATTACATTTTCTTAAAAATGGAATTACTTATTAAGGCATCATCACTCTCTCCCGTCCCTAGTATTCTTGCATGGTCAGCCTAGAAGATGTATCACTACATGAAAGTAATGTATTACTAGGGTTGACAAATAAGCAAAAAAAAACTTTTTTTATTTTTCATTAAAAAGTTGTCAACTTTTTTTTTGACGCAAAAAATTAATTTACGCAAAACCGACCATGAATTACCTGGTTCTGTAAAGGTTTTTTTATTCTCTTGACATTGACAGCTGGCTTGTAGTTTAGGATCGACGACTGACACTAAAAGGAAGATTTTGGACCTAGACAAAATAAATAATGTTTAACATTTTGATCGGCATGTAGCAGGTGTACCGTCGTTGTTTCTGATTTCTGTAACACAAGTGCTTAAGCTACTTATCATAGGATCAGAGCAATGTATGTGATGTTGTCTAATATATAAATATAATATTGAAAAAAAAAGGTGCTGTGTGATCTACATCTAAAAAACACTTTCCCATACTAAAACGCGTCCAGCTAGCATCAGTTTGTATGGAAACGTCAATTATTTTTTTTGAGATTTTGATGTTGGTCCCATAGAAAAAGTTAATGTAATTTAGCCGTAGAATAACCCCTTAAAGTTTTATTTCACCTTTTCGTTACACCCTGTATATACAAAAATGAATCCCTATTTCCCTTTACCGATTTCATCCATCTTTTTTTAAAGTTTTCTAATACTTCGAAGAAGGTTCTTACGGAAAAAAATAATTAATAAAGTTGCGTAGAAAATCCTATTTAAATAAATTAAAGACCGGACGAACGAAGTCGCGGGCAAAAGCTAGTTTTGTATTTTTTTAAAGTTATAAATCTTGGTGTTTTTATTACTATTATGGCGTCTTTTCGACATAATACTACTACTATCATCACGTTGATCAGATCACGTTAATCCTCATCTAGAAATAGGCTTGTACCAATAGAGATGATGACTGGGTTAAGAAAATGAAATTCTATTTAGCCCGTCAGTTAGATTATCAAAAAATAATGGACACTTATTTTTTCTTTTGTCAATCGACCAAAAAATTACAAAGATAATGCGCGTCAGTTCGGGAATGGAGGCTCATGACGTCACTCCTAAGTAAAAATTGTACCAAGGCATGACGTCATGCGACATTCAAATCGATATATCTCTGTTATATTTAGGCTATATGAAAAAAGAGAAAAATACGTGTCCAATATTTTTTGATAATCTACCAGATAAATGAAGAAAACAGTTACTCGTCATCCCTATTCACGCTACTGAGCCTACCACCACAAACCCTGTAGCAACCCTAGATATTCTAGCACAAGTCTAATATTTTGGTACCTCCAAAGGGTAATAAATCACGAGGCGCGAACGTTATTACAAACATGTTCTGAATGATCATTCACACTTGTTATGTTTTACACATACATTGTATACAGGGTGATTGTGAAATCACTAGCTGTGCCCGTGAATTTACCCGCGTAGAATATTATTTTACTCCCTTACTATCCCTAACTTGAAAAATGATGCAAACTTTCATCCCCTATTTCACCGCTTTCAAGATTTATTTTTGCGACAAAAAATTGCCTGTGTCTTTTTCAAAGTTCCGTCTATCTCCATACTAAAATTAATCAAAATTAGTTCCGTGGTTTAGGCTTGATAACGTAACCAATTGTAAAGACGTAGTCAATTGATAAAATTTGAGGTTTTGCGATACGTTGATGAGCTGTTGACTGCAAAACGACATTTATAGTATACATATTCCGAAGTCAGTTTATAGTATTATATATTCCGAAAGAATATGGTTCATATTGGTAACTAGCTTTGCCCGCGACTTCCTTCGCGAAAGCTCTAGGGTTTTTGGTATATGTCATATTAAGATGAGCTGTGGTCTACGTTGAAGCACTTTTATCAAGCAAGAGCTTTTTAATTTCGGTTTAATAACTCCCATGTTGTATTTATCAGAAGACGTAACTCAGGTAGAGAGTTCCTTCGCGGGTCCTTTAATTGATGTTAAAACAAAGTGCTTGTCCGTGTCTTTGGAATTTAAAACACAGTCCGTGTCTTTGGAATTTAAAGAACAGTAAATCAGTGTCGCTGAGGTTTTCGTTTGGTGGTGGAACGGAGATTAGATTGTGCAGTCCCATTGCACTGTCTCCAAAACGTATTCGGTAAAAACATATAGTATTACATTTAGAATTTTAACTTTTATATAGCTATAGAGCTGTGTGAGCCCATACATAGGTATGGCTCTATGGGGTATTTCTCCTTCCACTCCTTTAAGCGGGCGTCTTTAGCATCCCCGTCCAGAGGAGAGACCTAAGAAGTAGGAAATTGTTTGCAGACCTTTGGTACACAGGTGTTATAGAATGGTTATGAAGACACCCGACTGCAAACAATTTCCTTCTACTTTGTTTTTTTTCAAACTTTTTAGTTCGCTTTTGTTAACGGCAGTCGTGCGTGTTAATTTTCAATTATTATTTTTATAACTATTACTTATCGAAAAGTACAAGTAAGCATAAAACTCGTTTAAACATTTGTAATCACCATTCCTTTCAAAACTATTCAAAACTATTTATTTAAAAGTTAAGAATATTTTTTCGTCAAGCTAAAAGTATTAATATCGATTAAGGAATTTAGTATTTATGGTGGAATAAATCGTGCCGTGTGTGGATGGCCGTAAAGAATACTTTCCGCCACCGAGAGGCGTGTCGTATGAGGCGACTAATTCCTGTAGACGGGCAGCAGCGACTGCGTGCGAAATGTTATAAAAAACTGCGCTCGCCAACCCGCCTGCCAAGCGTGGCGAGTATTGGCAACCCCCCCGATGATAAGTCTTGGGGATGATGAAAGTCATTGGGGAAAGCCTGTTTTCAGTTGTGAACGTCGTGTCGACGAGTGGCTGAAATGATGATGATGATGATAATTGTGAAATAAAGAAACTCACACACATACCTTCATACATACATGATCCCTGAAAACATTACGCTCCTTTTTTAAATTAAATTAAATTTCAGTTCGTAAAAATCAGTTTGTAAGTTACAAAAGAGACATAGACATAGAGAGAGATTTTTGGGCAGTTGCGTAAAAATATAATTATGTAGTGTTAAATATTATAAGGTGGTACAAAACTGTTCATAACAATTAACTTTTTTTATAGGACTGACAAAAAAGAGACTTACGATTTCTCCACTGCACCAACAAGAGAGTTTAAATTACTACGTAGTTGGGCTTGCTTTTGATTACTTTTTTTACCTCTATATGATTCAATGCTTTCTTCTGTTTTTTAATCTTTTAAAGCTATTATTTTCCAAGCAAAGTTCGTGATAACCCTTCGTGTGCCATTAAAAATTTTCCCTATTGTTTTCCATTGTTTTTCCGGTCTACGACGGGTAAGTGGAACGCGAAGGGAATGCTCGTAATGTCCGAATAAATATTTTAGGGAAATTAAAAACTGCCAGGAAAATTGTTAAATTAGGGTATGAAAGTTTTTTTTTTCTTCTATTTTAATATAAAAGTTAGCAGTTCAATTACCAATAATACCGCGAAAAATTCTAAACCTGTAACGGACTGCTGATTCACGCCCATACAATAGAGGAAATTGTAGCAATATTTCGAAATATCGCCAGTATCATTCACGTTGCAACAATAGGGTGTTCTGCAGATAGTTGTAATCGTGACAGCCGGCCGGGCATTGTCGCCCGGTGCAGTTCACACGGCTAGTTACGGGTTATCCGGATACGATGAAACAAGCAAACAAATGTACCCTACCAAATAGTACAGAATAAATGCATGAAGGCGCGAGATTGTTCCTTCATTAGAACATTCCATTGTTAGGGCGTGTGTATGGTGACGTGGAAGAAGGTAGATATTTGTTTCCACACCGCAACAATATACAACAGCATACAGCCCTTTGTTATTGCTTCTTTTAGTAGGAGGATTTAAAAACCTATGTCCTTTCTTGGGGTATTCTTAAAAATTACGAGTAAATAATAATATAAAATCGGTTTCGTTGTTTTTGCCGTAAAAGCATAACAGATAGACAGACAGAGATCTTTTCACAAATCTAATATCATTATGAAGTATCCTAGATTAGTAAAATCTACGAGTATTGCAGGCGAATAATTTACTCTCTGTACGAAATAGTGAGCATTCACCCTAAGCGCGCATTACGTTATTTCCTGGATGAGAGTCGTTATGTGAGCTTCACGTCTCGTCAGCTTCCAGAATATGTGCCCAGATTTAACGCTTCCGTATGTTAAATGGTGAAAAATGTTACTTGTAAGAGAGAAAACTCTTGGGTGAGAAAACTCTTTTGATGAATAGGTACTGAAATATCTGTTAAATGGGTGTTGTGAACATAATGCCACTTGTAAATGAAGTATTAAGTTTTAAAGCATGTCTAATCACGACATTTCATTGAAACCTTAAAAAAAATATTAGTAATTTAGTCCAGGGACGAGTGATACTAATAAATAACTATCTATTTAATGTAAGTACCTACTACTAAATAGATGATTCAGTGAACTTTGTACTATCATTATAGTGCATTCAAAAACTAAATGTGTTTCTTTTTTCAAATTTTGTTTTTCGGCTGTTCTATCCGGTTATTCCTTATTTTCTTTTTTTCTATATCACCAGTATTGTGGCGAATAAAACGAAACAAATCAAATCTAGCGAGACTATATGCGTTATTCTCGCAAGAAGTCGAGAATTGTTTTACTACATGTATAGAATTATAACACCTATTTAACATTAGGATGTAGGATCTCTAGCTTTGTACATAACGACAAAAATCCAGAAGCCTCTGCTGGTATTCGAACTAACGAACCGACGGTTATAAGGCCCGACCCAAATTTTATTATTTATTTTGAAATTATTGATAAATCACACGGTACAGTACAGGACAATTTTTTTTAAAAATCTACTTACTAAAAGTAGCCCTTATATATTTTACGTTACATGCTCCTGCGTAGGTCACAGCTTTTCTTACGTGTACTTTATTTCAACAAAATTGGTCTAGTAGATTCAAAGCAAATTGTCCATGACAGACGGACAGACGGTCACCACGAGTGATTCTTTATGAGTTCCGTTTTTTAATTACCAGGACAGAAAAAATATCAGGACAAACGCTTTATTGTTTTTTAGTAAGATATTTATTTAATCCACAGCCTAATTTACTTCCTGCGTCCTTTAATTAATATTCCCGTTATATTTTCGCGTTTTCAAAGGTGCGTTAAATAAAGAAGCCTCGGCTTTGTGCGCCACCGGCAGTGGAAGCCTGCGCGCCGGAAGTGGCCCGCGAGGCGGGGCGGAAGTGACGTCACTACGCTACGCACCCGCGCTTACCTGCGCAATCGGCGTTGTTCCAATTTCGAAATTCCACTGAATGGTTGAATGGGAACACACTGTGAATGTAACGGAATTTATTCAGTAATGTAATGTAAAATAATACACACTGGGGAATAACATAGAAAAACAACAAACAGATTATTTCTTTTTCTAATTAAACTAGACTCATTTATCTACTAACACTGTCATACTAAGCATACATAATATTTACCTTTTTAGTGCGATAATGTAGTACCTGAAGACGTATTTTTGTCTATCTATATTTGTCTATCTATATTTTTGTCTATGATTTACGTATCATGCGAATTCCAATCCGAATACGAAAGCGCAAGATTGCGAAGAATGCGAAGTGTAGACACAGCTTTCATGTGTACGTTAGCTTGTTATGGTAATGAATTTGCCAAACAATGGTCTTGATTTAAGGAAGAAATTGTTGGCTTCAACGGGTATTTAGTTCGTTGACAGATTTAGTCTGTCCATGTCACTTCGACAAAGCAAGTCGCTCTTATATCGGTCACGCCAACGAAGAGCGTTTAAATATGAGTAAACACAGTAAAAACAAAACGAACGCGATCACTAAATCCTTTGAAAATACTAGGTTAAAAGTATTATTATAATTCAATATCGAATGGTTTCCGGAGTATTTATATTTACTTTAGAAATACGGCATTGCTGCAATAAAAATGATATTGGACGTTTACTTTTGAAGTAGGTCAGCTAGTATAATTCTGTTCCCTATAATTGCGTTGCTAGCGCTTCCCGGTCTCACGGATATCTGGGTTACATTATTGACACCCCATACAAAAACTAATTTTCTGTTGCTCTAAAAATTATCATTTACATTTAAACCTCATGTTGCACAGAATACGCATCGGCAACTCCATATTTATATAAAAGGTTGCAAATGTCTAAGCAATGAAAACTATAGGTAGTTTTCATCAGAAGTATCGTGTGTCGTCTTCATAAACAGACTGCCCCGTTAAGACCACGACACCTACACAACATTATAATAAACTTTTTTTCTTTTACTTGTTTTTTTAAATTGTCCAATTTGAATTTGGAAGGTGGAATAATTTTGGCCAATTTTTTTTAAATCATAAAATACAAGTTGTTCAAAATGTTGTAAAAAGCGTGGTCATGTGGTATTCACGGGACACTGTAAAAACGTTGCTCGTCGCCCGTTGTGTAGATTAAGGTTATTATCATCATCATGTCAGCCTCTTGCAGTCCACTGCTGGATGACAAAGAGCACCAAAAAACACGATCTACCGCTTTTTTCATTCAGCCACTGCCAGCCATCTTCCTAAGGTCGTCGGTCTATCGAGCTGCAATGCGGGGCGCCCTATACTACGTTTGCCAAGGCGCAGTCTCCACTCGAGAACCCGACTCCACCTTTCATCGGTTCTGCGACAGATATGGCCATTCACATCTGTCACCACTTTAGCCACTTTAGCTTGCTAAATTTTTTGTCTTGGACATAGACAAAAAATATTGTCCATTACTAAAGATTATGGTTATAATATCTTGCTCATAACTAAGTAAGGTTACAATTCACAAAGTACAGTAATTGCGGCAAATGTGTTGACTGATACCTTCTTTAGTCGCCAACTATATGGAACTAAAGTTATGAACAAAGCTATTAGAATAGTTCTATGTCTGCTGTTAATTTTAGAAGAATAATATTTTTGTAAATTTACTTTATACGTACAATGTACCTCCCTTTTAAGAGGGATCTGTAAAGAAAACGGCCTCGTTAAGTCCTATCAGATGGTTTTCCCACAGAGGACAATCTGTTTGATCTATGTCCCTTTCATAATTACTGCTTTTTTCATCAACGACAAGGTTTTCATTGAAAACGCCAAGACAAAAGACTTGTCCCGAAATTCTGGCGAGGGAAAAACTAAGGACCCGCGTTCACTAGGTAGCCAATCAGCGAATATAAAAAGAATATGTTGTGTTTGATGGGGAGGACTAAAATCGCATAAAAAAGAGAGACGGAACAAAAAATATTAAGAAGTATAGATTTTTTTATTATCAAAAACTTTAGTTAATATTTCCATTAGGTGTTGTTAAAGCCGGTTTCACCATTATCCTCAACATAAAACATAGGCCTCCCCCAGTAACTTCCAGATTGGCCGGTTGGAAGCGGCCTGCATCCAGCGGCTTCCTGCAACCTTTAGCAGGTCGTCGGTCCACCTTGTGGGTAGACGTCCTACGCTCCGTTTAACGTTACATGGCTCCCATTCTAGAACTTTTCTGCAAAGCCAGTTTAGAAAGTCAGATATTTCAACATCTGACTGTACTCTGTAGAAGGCGAAAGTTTTAATCAACGATAATTATTTAGTATGTTTTCATCATCACTACGCACAAAAGTGTGACTGCTTTGACATAAGCGCGCAAAAATATTAAAGATGCCACAGACAGGTTCACAGTTTAATTTTTGTAATCAAATTCATCAAATATGTCGTCAATCTAAAAACTAATCGTCATAATAATCATGTATTCAACATAAAGACCCATCCGGGCACATATACACGTGCCAAAAATAAAGCTTACCCTACCACCGCTTATGGACTACATATCACCTGGTAATGAGAAGAAACGGTGCAACAAACTTAGTCACGTTTTTCAGCATTTTTCAAGGAAATACAGCTACAAGACATGTGTTAAGTGCGAGCTAAGCAGGTTAAGTCCATGCACTCGTGTCGTTTAAGTAATCGCCTACTTTATAATATCCTTTCAGGATGTTTTAATGTGAATTGAGTGAAAAAGCGATATAATACAAATTTAAATAAGTAATATAACCTTATCAGGTTTTTGGGCATTAAATGTGTATTATTTTATAGAACTTGTGACTTAAAATAATTTTAGGCTACATAACAGCCAACTTGTCTAGTGTGCGAAGGCCCTTAGCGGCCGTAGGCGTACTGCGGTTTATTGTGGGTGGTCGTGAAACTAGTTTTTGTGGAGCTCCCACTATCACTGATCCAGATAACTAAGTTTACCTACCCAAAACCATCTAAGTGTAAACACTGTTAGAGATCCTACAATATTAGATATCTTTCAACTGCGTACCTTTTACCTAATTATTTCGCACATATTGTGACCGCTTTTATATGTTTAAGTATATTCACCACAGATATTTCGTTTACTAAACAAATATATATTATATTCGATTAAGGAATAAGAAGATAATTTTAAAACCTGTCCAAATACTTATTGTTCTTACTTAAATAAAATAAATAAATAAATTGCTTCCAAAATCATACCAATAAACAAGCTCAAATTGACCAGTTTTTTTTTTTTTAAACTATTGCACAAAACTTTAAAAAGTGTACAATAGGTGGACTTAATGCTAAAAGCATTCTCTGCCAGCCAACCTTAGTTGTACCTTGTGTTATATATGGCGGTTAGATAACGGATAAACATACTTAAATCTTCATCGTCATCATCAATTTAGGCATAGGACGTCCACTGCTGCACATAGGCCTCCCCTAGTGACTCCAGATCTTAGGTACAAAATATGCTCTGCTCATCAAACAGCTGCTCCTTGTGGGATTTGAACCCGCAACTCTTACTCTTAGTAATATAACTAATATCAGAAGCAGCCTACAATATTTAATAAACTTTTACCATAATTGACAAAAATATCGGTAAACATAAATAAAATAAATACATTCAGCCAAACATAGAACCTCCTCCTTTATTGATGTCTGATAAAGATTAGTACTTCACTTCATTCATTACTCCATGTAGCCTGCTCTTAGACGAATGTCATGGGCATTCCGAGGCCTAGTTTAATTCCGCGGTTTTCTACGTGTTATTTGTTTTCGTCAAGGTACTTGTTGTGGTTTCAATTGTTATTTACAAATTGTTATTAAGTATTAAATGTTTGAATTCTAATTTATTTTAACAACTTTCAGGTCTCTTTAGAGCCTAACCACTCTGCTACTTTCAACAAAAAGCCGAGGGACATGTTTTGACTGTTCTGAAAAAAAAACCGTTGATTCTCTAAACGAAGCGTTTGGATATTATAACCTACTTAGTACACACTTTGCACACCTGGTTTTGTAACTTTATTCCATACTAGCTGTTGCCCGTGACTTTGTTTGCGTAGTTTATTCAATAAAGGAATTTTGGCGCAGCTTTCTTAATCTTTTTTCGTAAGAACCTTCTACAAAGTATTAAAAAACTTAAAAAAAGATAGATGAAATCGGTAAAATCGTTCTCAAGTTACGGCGTGACGTGGCCAGAGGAGTTCATTTTTATAATGGACAAGGAATTTTTGGATGTAGGTATAAAATTCCCGCGATATCGAACGAACGAACGATCGAACAAAATAGTAAATATGTAATAAGCGAAATTCACAGCTGTAAGGTTAACACGATGTATTATAATAATGCATATTATTATTTTTTTTAGTTTTTAGCATATTTTTTGACTTATCATTTCTATAGAACTCAGACAAGCGAGTCTGAGAACCTGCTAAAGAAAAGCTTTGAATAAAAAATGTTTACCGTTTGAATGAGCCGAGTAGGGGAGATTTAAATTTTCACGACCTACTTTTATTTTTAGCCCAGTCAAGCACACGCTACCTTTTGGTCTTAGACATAGAGACATTACTCAAACAGACTCCCCGTTGCAATAATTTGGTTTGAATATCCTAAGCTATCACTATAAAATAACTCTGGAATAGCACATGCAAAATATTATCAAGGCATGAGCGGCGGCAAGCGCAGCGTAGAACGTCCACCGAAAAGGTGGATAAACGACCTGGTAAAGGTTGTAGGATGCCGCTGGATGCAGGCTGCTTCCAACCGGTCAATCTGGAGGTCATATGGGGAGGCCTGTTTTTAGCAGTGGATGTCCTATGGCTGATATGATGATGATGATGAGCTGTGATGTTAGGTAGTGTAAGTAGGGGCTTGTCTACCCCTACAGCGTTATCTGCCGCTGCTGACCTAGAGCACCTCGTCCCCGTGAGCTTCTGTCGCCTCACATGAGTATACGAGTTATTAAGATTCGATAACATTCAAATAAATGCCGTGTGGGGACGACCGTAAAGAATACATTTTCCTACCGCCAACAGGAGGCGTGTCGTAACAGGTGACTAATTCCCATAATACGAGACGGGCAGCAGCGTCTGCGTGCTAAATGTTACAAAAAACTGCGCTCGCCAACCCGCCTGCCAAGCGTGGCGAGTATTGGCTTTATTATAGGTCATTGAGAGAGGCCTATGTTCAGCAGTGGACGTCCTATGGCTGAAATGATAAACATTCAAATTAACAACAATAACATTTATTGTCAAACTCAACCAAACATATTATAAAGTTCTGATTTGTGACCTAGACACTTCTTCAAGGTTTATTAATTGTCATAGTTAGTTAGTAGTCGGACTACACCGGATGATTCATTTTGAATCGGCGACCGGCGATCCGCGATTCAAGGTCGTGGAGCGTAGATCTTAGCTCACCACGGGCGCTTGGGTCGTGAGCCAGGCCACACCGACCGCGCCTTTGACCTGGCCTGACCTGAATGTGACATTCAGAAATTTTCGATAACGAGTTGTCAACCGGTGAATCACGTGACACTAATGTTAAATCCTGTAGTGTCACGTGGTTTTCTGATTGTCAATTAGACAAGACTATAAAAGTTACAATTGTAAAACAAAATTTTGTAAATTTGCTTATCGTGTTTTCGCTATTTTCTAAAGTTGTTACCTGTGTTAATTTTGTCTATTGATGCCAAGTTTGACATCTGTTAATATCAACAGCCCTATGCTGTTTATTTTAAATTTATAATGGCGAGAATAAAAATTTCCTAAGTTTTAATTAAACTAGAGATAGAGAAAATCCATAGCAATCACTTTTTTCCTTCAGCTGCGTCTATATGCTAAGTTTTCTATGGTGAAGCCTATATCAGTCCCATTTATCTAAATGCTAGTAGACAAACATTTTGCTTGACGTTCTATTAATATTGTGATAAAGGGGCGTGCATCCCATATAGGCTATTATGCAGAGCCTACCTTCATAAAAAACCGACAGAACAGCTGACCATAATTATTAATTACGTATTCAACAATAAACAGTAAATATATTGTAACTATTTTGTCGTCTACCTGTATTTATTCCTTGCTAAAGCGCGCAACTTAGATCGTTACTGTGCAATTTAACGAATGGTAGGCTGCCGCGAGATCGCCTACTGTTTCACGCAAACTTACTCAATTTTCACTCACAGCCTACCCCCATCTGAAACCAATGCACGCCCCTGGATAAGGAACCCTAAGTAAAAAGGAATAAAAAGTAAACATACATGACTAAGGGCCGATACGGTCAAACACAAAGCTATACCAGAATAACGGGTATAATTTAACACCTTGAATTTACCCTTGGATAACTTCGATTACGTTTCTCGAGCAATACACTATACTGGGTATTGTTATTCTGTAGTTCAAGAGTGAACGATCAACGAATTGATTTATTTATTTAGACTTTATTGCACAAATTAAAAATCATACAAAAGGTGGACTTAATGCCATGAGGCATTCTTTACCAGTCGACCATAATGATATAACCAAAATCCATGTAATCCATTTCTCCTAGGTTGACTTGAAAGGCCAAAACATTTTAATTTTGTAGGAGTGACAATGCTAGATGTTGACAACATGTCAGTTTCGAGGTGACAGGAGTGGATTTGACAAGTGACAACTTTAACATTTACTTATTCGCAATTTCATTTATACACTGTCAAAATCGCCTGGTTTAATATTTTTTATAGATTAGTGGTTGGTAGTAGTTGATTAAGCAGTGGTATCTCGTAATCTCAAGTTAAAACTTACACCAGCTTGGTCGAATCCGGTCTAAGTAATTGATGAACTTACGATGGTATTTATAGAGACTAAAATTGTAAATAGGGAAACAATAAAGTAGGTACGTGCTTGGGTCAGTGGCGGCAGCGCTTTGATATTGATCACCAAAATAAAGCAATCATCGCTATTATTGTGAGTGATCTCCATAGCCGAGGGGCGAGCATACCGGATTTGGTGTCGCTATCTCTAGGGTCCCAGGTTCGATTCCCAGAGTGTCAATGAAGAAAACGAGCTTTTCAATATTGTATTGGGTCTGGGTGTTGTGGTACCGTCGTTGTATCTGATTTCTGTAACACCAGTGCTTTAGCTACTTACCATAGGAACATAGAAATGTAAGTGATATTGTCCAATATTTATTTATTTAGTAACAATTATCACAAGCATCGCCGACTCTCCATTCTTCGAAAGGAACGTTAAAAATTTGTCCCGGCATATATTGCTTAATCTAGTCGTGAAGCCTAATCATAGGCCTTAATTAAGGCGGCTTGATATCATCCTACAGTAAGGTTCTGTCACTGGCCTACAACACACCTCCACCTACCAGCGCTGGGCCCACGTGGTGAGGTATGGCCCAAACCAGCTCATAGTTAAGGTGAGGCCTACGCCCTGTAACCTGCAGTGTTTATAGGCTAACTTTACGGCTTTTTTTGGCGTAACAATACAATATAAATAAATTAATTGGTTTTCACAATCACACCAATTATCTAGCCCCAAACTAAGCAAAGCTTGTAATATGGTGACTAGATAACAGATAAACATACTTAAATACATTTATAAACATCCATGACTTAGGTACAAATGCTCGTTCTCATCACACAGACATTTGCCCCTTGCGGAATTCGAACCCGCAACCGCTGGCTTTATAGTCCGGAGCGCGAACCACTACACCAAAAGGTCTCCAAATATGCATCAGAAAAGATTATACTTTACTAACTTAAGGAACTAACATCCTTGTGTCATGTCATGATTAATAAGGTATCATTTTTCTAGCGTGTTAAATCTCCCAACAGTCAATTTAAGTCTTATTTTTCATTGCTACAAATGTATTTGAAACACTAAAAACATAGCACTCGAATAATTTATCCTTCCGTCTCGTATAATGAGATTATTACCGCTTTCTTTACTAGAATAAATACATAATCAGATTACTCCTAATGAAGCTCACTCGAATATTTTTTCGAAAGAATAAACGTAATGTATTATGATAATAAAGAGAGGTTCCTAACTCGATTAGAACGACTCTCAAACCTCGATATTTGTAGAGGAACATTATGTTTGCTTATTAAGAATGATATGGCTTGAGGGCGGCCAAAACCAAGTTTTGTATCTCTCTCTATAATTTACTCTTATTCTTTCTACAATACTGTCAATGACCCCGTATTTACTGACCGTGGAGAAAACATAGTTTTTCTAATGGAGACCATGTCAGTAATAATTAGTACAATATCAACACACGGATAATATTATACCGAATAAAGTATAGTATACTTGACCGTATGAAGATAAACTAATTTATAATATTGTTTTTGCTAACTGATTGTTTGCAATGCCATGACATTAATCTTGTCTAATCCTATTACGGGTGGAGGCAATAGTGACGTTAAATACATAAATAATGTTTGTATAATTGAAATAAACTAAAGGGGAGACAAAATAACATTACCACAAAATAACACCAAACACAAACTTACCGGCAAATTGATTAAGATGGCTCTAACGTTACCTAAAATTATTAAATAAACGCGGGTAAAGAGATTGAACGTTTTAGGGTTCCTTAACTCAGAGGAAAAAGGAACCCAAGGATCACTTCGTTGTCCATCTGTCTGTCAGTCAAGATCCTTTACAGCAGGAACTGCCATCGAACCTGCTCCGTACACCTAAGATAGAGAGGAACCAAACCATTTTAGAACATGGATACAGTGCTAAATTCTTACACATATAACCTTAGCGTTAATCTTTGTAGAAAACTCCCATGCATCGGGCCTAACATTGGCGAACCTACCGAGTTAAAACGACCAAATTCGTTTATCGTAAGTTAATTATCGTTTATTACAAAAATATACCTCTACGAAAATAAAAGCATAGATTTTAGCTTTACAAACCCTTTTTTAATTACCTTTACGTGTTGTTTTTATCTATATAGACTCAGCAGCAAAAAATAATTAAGTAGGTGAAGTGTTCTTAAATCTGCGTAATGTTTAAAAATATATTATTAGGAAGATGGCTGCGTGGGTAGACTAAAAAAGCGGGAGATCGTACTCTTTCACGCTCTTCGGGGGAGGCTCACGTCCAGCAGTGGACTGCAATGGGCTGACATGGTGATAATGTTGATAAATGTGACCTGTCTGATGTACTAAATTCTTAAGTAAACTTTATTTATTGAAAGATAAAGGCTACGTTTACACAAGGTGATCTTAATACTATGAGGCTTTTTTTGTCATCGAACCTTTCGGCTAACCTAAAATTGTGCATCTTTCTGTAAACACAAATTGTAACTGCTTTGTATGGTGTACAATAAAGAGTATCTATCTATCTAACCAGAAAATATTTGTTTAGCTTTATAGTTCAAAACTTAACCAAGGATGAGACAAATTTTAGGCTTAAAGTCAGTCACCATACTCTCCAACATCTTTTCCATCAGAACCCAATAAAATCAAATTTAATTCGACGTCCTGATAGGCGTTGTAGTAACATTCAAGATAGCTATAAGAAGTTAAAAATCATTTTTTATAAACAAAAAACACAGATGTGCAAACGGCTTGGTAAATGTTGCAGGAAGCCGCTGGATGCAGGCCGCTTCCAACCGGCCAATCTGGAAGTCACTGGGGGAGGCCTATGTTCAGCAGTGGACGTCCTATGACTGAAATGATGATGATGAAACGGCTTCCAAACATTTCTACCGATATCCATCTTCAATGACTTCTTCAATGAATAAAGGATAACCAACCCGTTCCTGCTTCCCTATTAAGGGCTACGCCTCGTACCCGTAAATAACCTAATGCCGGTGAGTTTCCGTGTTAGCAATCTGTAAAAGAAATTCTTAAAAATAAAATAAAAACCGACAAAAACAATTATAAATATAAAATAACTAATTAGGGATGATATTTTTTTTTACTTTTAAATTCGACACAATCAAATTGAGAACTTACTCCTTTTTGAAGTCAATTTAAAAACACTGAATTATTTTTGCTTGTGTAATTTTAAAAAGTCAGTTACCAACCTAATGTAACCTCAGTAGGTAACAGTAAACAAATGGCATAAGCCTCCTTAAGAATAATGTGGTTTGAGCCATAGACCACAACGCTCAGTGCCAGCAGTGTAACCTAAAAAATTAACAAAGCACCCTTATTTCCCACAATACCTCAAAGTATTCACGCTTAAAGCCAAAGCCCTCAAATTGAAATACAAATTACCTTAGCAGAGACTTCAAAGGGAATTCCTTCAGTGTATCCCTACGCACTACAAAAAACACGCGAAGAATTATGCGAGCGTATATTACATGTTCATAAATTATTCCCGCACGAGAATTAAGTAGAAGGCAATAGGCCAGGGAACTGGAGCTGTCGTGAAAAATTAAAAGCCTACTAAAATTTCCCAGGAAAAACTAAAATCTATATACATAAAACAAAGTCGGGCTAGTTACACCATTTTTTTTTTTTGATTTTTACGATTTAAGATTTTTTGGATTTGGCTCCTTCCCGAATAGCAGAATAACTATTAAAATATCGAAAAATTCACGAAAAAAAAAAAATCGAGGTGGTACTAACTACTAAGTTCGCCGGGACAGCTAGTCTATATATATAAAATAAAATCGGGTTAGTTACACCATATAAAAGTTAAGAACGGCTGGGCCGATTATTATCATTTATGTTTTTTTGGATTTGTCTCCGTCCCGAATAGCAGAATAACTATTAAAACATTGGAAAAATTCACAATTAAAAAGTATGAAGAGGTAGTACGAAGTTTGCCGGGACAGCTAGTTAATAATAAATATTAGACAACATCACACACATTGCTCTGATTCTGATCCTATGGTAAGTGGTCAAAGCACTTGTGTTTCAGAAATCAGAAACAACAACGTTACCAAAACCCCCAGGCCCGAGACAATATAGAAACGTCCTTTTTCTACATCGCGTTGACCGACCGGGAATCGAACCCGGGACCTCAGAGATACCGACACCAAGTCCGGTATGCTCGCCACTCGGGTACGGCACTTGTCAAAATTATATTTTTCCGAGTAAGCTCGCTTCCATTGGCTTTCTGGATTTGATAAAAATGATACAATTATTAATTTCAGAACGCATTCTATGATATTCAGCCTTGTGCACCAACCGTACTCCACGGCCTTCAGTTCTACGTGTTATGTGCCCCGCCTACTGCCACTTTCGCAATTGAATATAAATAAAAAAAATGAAAAAATTGATGTAAGCCGGCTACATCTGTCGCAGAACCGATGAAAGATTGAGTAAATGGGTTCTCGATTGGAGACCACGATTCGGCAAACGTAGTGTAGGACGTCCCCGAGTCGATAGACCAACGGCCTTAGTTCAAGTTCAAAAGTTTATTTGCAAAAAATAAAATTAGGAAGATGGCAGTGGCTGGATGAAAATAGCTGGAGATCGTGTTTTTTGGCGTTGGTTTACGTCCAGCAGAGGACTGCAATAGGCTGGCATGATGATGATGATGATGACCATAGAAGTGAGGCAAGGCAAGTGGGTTTCATCGCTGAAAAAATATAAACGTAAGTATTTAATATTTCTTATTGTTTAGTTCTAACGCTAAACCGGCTACAATTAAACAAAAGGTATTTATATCCATTATAAGCTGAACTATTACTAAATAGTTTGACTGTAGCCGTGTCTACCAGTACTTACGACATACCTATTTTGTTAACACAAAGCACTCCTTTTTCAAAGAAGCATCGTTGCAGTTTATGGGCGAGTAACTTTCTACTATACAGGGTGGCAGGTTGAACGGAGCCATTATTTTCAATACGATGTTCTAGCCGTTATTTTGACTAGGTACAATAATAAGAAGAAATAATCTGAGGTATCATACATTTCGTCGAGGTACAAGACAATATTTGATGGAAAGGTAATAACAATATTCTGCCAATTTCGACGTTCTATAGTAATAGTTGATGTTAATGGTTAGAACATCCGGTTAGAGCGATGTCCTTTTCCAACCTGTCACCCTTTATTTCCACAGTAGCTTGGCCATTTTATGCATTGGCTTCTGAATATAAAACTATCCCGTATTTCGCTGCACGATCACAGAAAGATTTACGCTCAATCTTGTAATGCTACGACACGACTGTAATACTCATAAAGGTTTCCTTAGGAAGTCGTAAATCACTCGGACAGTTCTACGGTACCGATAGTGGTGTAAAGTGGCGCGCCCACCTTTCCGCAGTCCGCACAGGCCACAGCGCACTCACGGCATCAGTTTGACCTGCGTGCATTAACATAATTATTTCAGATATTTGGTATCATGCGTGTATTTTTACAATCTGTCATCACGAAAATCTGAGGGACACACAAGATACCAAATATTTCTAAACAAATTTTAGGCCATTCTGAGGAATGCAATCGTGATTTTGATGTTTACAAATGGTCAGGTATATTAAGGATATTGATGGTAATAAAACTAAACAAATTAACCAAAGAAACATGGAAGGAAACTTAAAAAAATTGTTGGACATAAATCGGGCATTTGACCAGGCAATTTTTTTATTAATTAAAAGGTTTTATTCAGCTTACCGTGTTTGTGTCTTGTATCGGTTAAATCGGTCCTGTAGAGCGATTGATTGTACTTACCTTTAATTCTGTTGATAAACGCCCCACGGTTTTATTTTAGTCTGATCAATGCTCATGCTTGCTGACGAGAGTGGTGATAATTGGGATCTGGTAGCTAACTATTTATTTTTTAGCTTTTAGTACTTTTTCTGCATCAATAATAGTATGTTTCTTTACAATAAAACTTTTTAAATTTTTTTTTTTTTTTATCCATGTGTCTGTTAGCAAACTTTTTCAATTTTATGAGCATGGGAACAACAATATTCTGTATGGCTAAACCTTTATGTTATATTTTGTACACGTTGTGTGCCGGTGGCGTCACTTAAATAAGTTCCGCATTATAATTTTGCAATAACAATCTATATTCCAAATTAACTCCATGGGCGTAGTACGATATTACGGAACAGGAATCCGTTTTACGTCACTGTTTTTTTTTTGCTTTTGGTGACTATCTGGGGACGGTAAATTAGTGGTCAAATTTTTAAAAAAATTGGACCGTAAATATTAATGTTCAATTTTTTTTTGGGTTTATCTTTCAAAAAAGTAGGTATTTGTAAAGTTTAAAACCTTTGAAAACCCACTTTTATCCCCTGGACTACACCCGAAGGTGGAGTATACAGACAAAGCTTTATTGCACTCCTATAATATTCATACAAGATTGAGTTGGGAGTTTTCGTTTCAACGGCAAACAGTTTTCGGGACTGCCTCATGATTTGTGGGAACAAATTGGCAATCTAGTTTCATTTCGATAAATATCAAATTTTTTGCTAATATTAGCATAAAATTATGTACTATTTATATCCCAGAATATGTTTCACTTTTTGTTTGACCGATGTATCACATATGATACATAACAATTTTACCTATTATGTCTGCTCTTAGACAGGCAACTGATAAAGAAGTGGATGGTGCGTATTTGAAAATGGACGTCTACAAAAGTAAATGTTTTTTTTTATTCAACTTTAACTAAAACGAATTAAATGTGTGTACACTTCCAGGACTTAAAAAAAATCTTATACAGTCATGGCTTTTAAGCATTTAAAATACTAAAATAGCACTCAAATCCAAGGCTTCGCTATTTCATCTTTCATCGTGGTCTTGCTGTGTTTATTATATATCGATATTTTACCACCATTGCAGTAATCGGCAGTAGTATTGATAGTTGCTTGCTGTACAAGCAAGCTTCAATACCTACTTGTAATGCTACAGGGGGCGTGTCGTAAGAGGCGACTAATTCCTGTAGTACGAGACTGGCAGCGGCGTTTTCGTGCGAAATCTTATAAAAAACTGCGCTGGCCAACCCGCCGGCCAAGCGTGGTGAGTATTGGCAATTCCCCCTGATGAGCAGTCATTAGGGGAGGCCTTTGTTTAGCAGTGGACGTCCTATGGCTGAAATGATGATGATGATGATGATCAAAGTAACTGATCAAAAACAATTTTTTGAAACTACTGACTCTTCTTAAAGTCACATTACCTCACTTCTATATTTGACTTGTGCGTGATGATTTTGTCAGACAATTGTGATATGTTTTAGATTAGTAAACTAGGTTAAAGTTGATTTATCCCGAGAGTCGAACCACAAACTTGCCCAAACTAAGTCCATGAACTGTATTAGGTGTAGCGCTAATCCGACATAATGTCGACGGTAGAGTGCTTATCAAAATGTCATTGCCATCGCTTCTAGGGTTGTGTATTAGCCTTTTAGGACTAACTTTCTCCAGCTAGGGGCTCAACTTTTTAATTAGGCCTGCGACGTTCAACTATAACGCTTTTTTTATTTAATTAATTTCTAATTGAACATTTTATCTCGTCGTTTTACATATTACTGTAAAAACTATTGATGAAAACTTGTAATGCCTTAGTACCTACTATACATTATTTGTAAACTAAATGTAACATTGATAGCTGTTTGATTCCTTAATTAAGATAAATAATTAAATAAATTAGTATATACATTTTAAATTTACCTAAAATATATGACGTCACGTATATTATACAATATTAAACTGATTTTTCAGATTTAAAACCACAATTATCCATTTCAAATTTGAGCCAGTAATGTCAAAAGATTTGTAAGCTGTCACTTAATCCGATTCAATGGGGATGCACACTGCACATTTATCCCGATAGGTGTCGCATTATGTCAGCAGGAGCTGCATGTCACGGAGATGTAGGTATATGCTGCGGTGGAAGTGCGGAGTCACGCGGAAGGACCGCGTGAGGAACTAGCGCATCCACGGTAGCCTTCGTGTCCGTAATATTGCAGACAAACTGGAGGAGAGTCGCCTACGCTGGTACGGCCATGTTTTGCGGAAACCGGCAAGCTACATATAAAACAAATGTTTGGCCATGTCACTACCGCCGGGTCCTGGCAAAAGGGTAGACCCAAGAAATGCTGGCTTGACGTCGTAAGGGCTGACATGCATGCCAATGATCTCACAACTAGAGACGCAAAACCATGCGAAGTGGAGGGGTAAATCAAGAAAAGCGGACCATGGACTCCAAAGCTATGGCTTTGGACGCAACTGGGATTGAGTGTTTAGATGAAGAAGAAGAAGAGGTGTCGCATTGTGTTTGGTCTTGACCGTAGTGATTATTTGATCAGTGGTTCTGTCACTGATGACACTGATCTAAAAATCACTACGATAAAGGTTATAATAAATTGTTGAACATGTGTCAAACTTGCGTCATACTAGCGAGCACAGAAAAAAAATCTAACTTTGTCATATGCGTGTATATTAGTTGATAATGATTGACAAGACCAAATACACATCACAGATTAGACAGAGTATGATACACATTCCCCATTTGGCAAAATGAGAA
Organism: Anania hortulata; assembly: GCA_963576865.1. Classification (NCBI taxonomy): domain Eukaryota; kingdom Metazoa; phylum Arthropoda; class Insecta; order Lepidoptera; family Crambidae; genus Anania; species Anania hortulata. Next base: position 6,904,893 of record OY756412.1, on the reverse strand, counting down.
CTCGAGTTGAATTGTTTTTCTTGAGGCTCTCATAGAAAAGTTGTAGTAAATCAGCAGCTGATTACGTGGTTTTATAGTGTGCCATATTTTTTGTACAGCCTGTATGTACACTAACAAATACGAATTATTTCGTCACAAAAAGATGTAAGCGAAAAAAACAGAAAATGGCGGCTGATTACTTTGCCAAAATGTTAAAAACCCTTGGCCCCTCAGCCTAGGGCAGCGAGATAGAAAGTAATTTGATTGTAACGCGGTCTCATAGTTCCGCTTGGTGTTTCACGAGTTACGGTACCAATAATCAAAAAGCTTCTTCTTCTTCCTGTCGCCATCCAATGCTGAGTTCAGGTATCCTCCATAACACGATATTTTCAATGGTCCTGAGCCTTCTGCATCCGTCCCCTCCAAGCCACCTTTACCAGGTATTCGGTCCACCTAGCGTGCGGCCTGCCCACGCTCTTAAGAGTGGCAGCCCTACCCTTGTGACTAGACCTCGGCAGGGGTACCAAAAGGGGTTTTAATCTTGCGAGGCCGTTTTGCAGCGACAATTAATCATCGCTAAGACATTCGCTAAGCCCCACATGACACGTTATCGGGTGGGGCACTCCGGCAAAACTCTAAGCCGTAGCCTCAAACTGTTTTAATGTGATTTAGGTAGTGTTGATGTCGAAAAGTTATTTTGTTGTTTTTTAATAAAATTAACAAGAAATATTAGTGGGGTAAACTAGTATATTATACGTCATGAATTTATTTATGTTTATTGCACAGACAATACATATTGACACAGACATAAATAAGTTGTGCAAATCGAGGACTTAGTGCCAGAAACGATCATTAGACTGGGCAGATAAAGAATAAAGTAAATGAGTGAGTATTTGATTAGAAACTACTTTTATTTTATTTTTTGGGTATGCACTGGGTACATTGGTTTGTCGTCGCTATAAAAGTGTAACGATATATTATATCGAAAGTGGCACGTATTATTGAGAATACGGCAAACATTAGACGTAGTTTTCGAATGCATTTTTCTTAAAATCACCTTTTGTTAATCAATATCTGTAGCTCGGAGACCCCAATCTGTTTTGGAAAAAAAATTAAATTAGTATCACGCAACACTTTTCGGAAATCCATAGCTAATTGTTAGCAAAAGAATGTCATTTTCATATTTATTTAATAAAATTACACCCACACACATAATCGAATTGCAGAGAAGATCCCCATTTTCTCTGCTACAAAATCTAGTTGTTTTTTTTTACGCCTCTCACCTCAACAACCACAAGTGACACAGTATAAAAATACCGCAGTGTACTCAGTCCGAACTAATAGGAGTCATCACGGCCACCTGCACCTAACGGCTGGTCGTTAGCCTAATACAAATCGTACACATTTTTCAACATTACAGCGCTGAATCAGCTGAGCTATTCTTCTCTAGATAGTTTATGTCCAAGATCATTAACTATGTTCGCTTAAAGAATGGTTTCATAAGTTATTCATATCCATTATAAAACAAATGAATTGCGCTAAACAATTCATTAATCTTATTAAAAAGGTCCTTTACAAAATTGCAACTACTCTTGACACTTGACTTGACAAAGTTAACACTTTTATTTCAAGTGAAATAATATCTTTAAAACTGCTAAGGTTAGTTGAGAGCAACATTGAAAATATTAAATACTTACTATCATTTGGTTAGGATGTTATGATTACATGTTTTCTTAATGCTTTTCAACAGCAAAATCAGTTTTAAAAGAGGTTACGATGACCATGTCTTTAGATTTTGCGCTCCACACTACAAAGCTACGTTTTATAAACCAGTAAGTCGGCTGCCCCATTTCAAAACCTAGTAAGTCTCCAGGATGCGATTTTGATATTTTTGGCTAAATACCATTTTCTAGTAAGCCTCTAATTTATGCAAAAACACCCACATCGATAGCTCAGATAGATAAAAAGTTACGGTCTAGTAAGTGGATGTACCTTTTCGAATTGAGCCGACTTGACCATTTCAAAACATAGCAAGTCACAAAACCATTTCAAAAGCCTAGCAAGTGCAGTTCACTTGCTATATTTTGAAATGGTCATTTGACATACTAGGTTTTGGAGTAGTTACTACAGGTTTTTAATGATTTTTAAGTCTAGTAACTGGAAATATAATGCTAGTTACTTGGTTTTTTATATGAGTATTTCGTAGTTTAAAAGTTTAAAGCGCGCGAATCTGAAAACTTTTTGTGTTCTTGTAAGTGTTAAATATTTGCCTAATAAATGCCCTAAACTTACTTTAGGAACAGATTTATCTTTTGTAAAGTAAAATACGTATTTATTTAGTTTTTAGGGATTTAGGGTTTTTTTTCCTTTTACCTAATACTAGTGATGTTCTGAATAGTTAAATAATAATACCTTGTTTTTATTGTTTATTTCATAAAAACTTTTTGTTTGCGTATATGTGCAAAAGATTTGTTGCAAACATATACCTAGAACTTACCGACTTTAAGGGAGAGATTTCTATTTTGAATCTACAAGAAATTAATTAATCGAGGTATGAAATTGACAGATTTTATTGCTTATCTAACTTGTGCTTATACGATGTCGCTATTTTTTATATTTTTATGCTGTTTTTTTATTATTTCTACCTTAAACCTACTAGTGATGGCATGTATAGCTGCATAGTAATACTTCTTTTATTTCATTGAAATATTGCTCGCATTAAAAGCGAGAAATATCTACCTAAATCTAATTTTTTATTTGTAATTAATAATTATTTTATTGTGAACGTGTTTGTCTATTAATTGTCAAACCGAAGCAAACAAACTACTGAATACTTTTTGACGAATACACGATTATTATATTTTGTTCTGAAATCAATTAGTAGTAGTAGTAGTAGTAAGTAATAAAATAGTAGCGTCCGGTTAATTGTAAACCACAAACTCGGACACGTTTTTCCAAAGAATTGTATGTTTTTCTATAGTAAAATTTTATTGTATTATTATTATGATGTATTTAAAAGTTGAAGTGCATCCGCTTCCCTCATCAATTCAATACAATAGGGAATATGCATAAGATAAATATCGATCACCGTATTTGATCGTAAGGTACTTGTATTAAAAAGAAGACAATAGTGAAAACAAATTAAAATTGCCCAAATATTTGCTGAGATACACACCGTTTAAAAAGTAATCTCTGATTGTCTCTATGAAAGTCGTAAACAAAATAATAATGTCAAGTCTATATCAGACATTTCTGTCTAACTAACCACTTTAAGATTTATAACTTTTAGACCGATTATTAATTATTATTTACCTGTTGTGGTATTATTTTTTCAAATTATTTTATATTATTGTATGTGTGTTACTAGAAATTATAAATAAGAACGTGCATATTCGTTAAAAAAAAGGTTACGGAAAAAAAACAATTGAAAAAAGTGGAAAAAAATATTGTTATTGTTTACAACTTTAATTAAACTTAATTTTTCTAATTCCAACTTTACTTATTTTTCTATTACCCACATGCCTGCGGGTATATTTCATAAATATTTTCTCATCTCTAGAGCTGTTACTAGGTTTTGGTCTGGATAAATGAGTACCTAAATGATCAATTTAACCATATCAAAACCCAGTAAGTCCTTTCTAGCAGAGTTACTAGGTTTTGAAATGGTATTTTGGCTCTTCTTTTTATAAGATAGTCAATTTCAAAGTCATTAAGTCTTATAAAACTTGTACTATTCAAAGTAAATATGTAATATACACTTCAAAAAAAAGCTAATTTTTTTCTCTATTTTTTAAATACAAACATGTTATTAAATTCTTTATACTTTTGGAAGGCTAGCTTGAAACACGTTTTGCGCTCTCCTGTAAAGTTGTGTCAAACACACTTACTAGGTTTTGAAATTGAGCAGCCGAAGTGGCAAGTGAGCATTTGCCATGGATGTGTGTCCCACATTTACGTGGACTTTGGTTAACAATATTATGTTGACTTTGGTTGACAAGGTCATCTGGTGCCATCTGTGATTGGCTTTACCTGTGTTTCTCCATTGCTTGCTGCAAATTTGGTGTGATTTTTGAAAGACTTTATTTATTTAAATGAAAATTTTCTAATACATAATATGTATTTCTAATACATAATATGGAAATTCAACAAACAAAATGTACAGATCGATAGAGACTTAAATTTTGAGTAAAACTTTATAAAGAATGTATTTTCGGCCTTATGTCTCTTACGCCCTTTGAGTCCAGAAGTATTGATATAACCTTACCTTTTAGGTATGACATCATCATCATATCGTATGGCATTTAGCTGCTTTAATCCTAATTTAAATGTCGAGTGCTAGTTGGCGTAACAAGTCCTCAGAGGCTGGGGTGAAACGAGTAAGTTCCCGCAGGACACCAGGAAGACAGTAAAGCTGGCAATCGTTTGCGATGTGCGCCAGGGTCTGCTCTGCGGCACCACAATCACAGGCCGGTGATTGGAACGGTCGTATCCTGTCCTGAACATTTGCCTTACCCATACTTGACGTGTAGAGCTAAAACCAGCGGGCTTTGATGTCGGGGCTAGAACTAACTAACTTAGGTATGTCACAAAGCCAACACGTAAAAACCTGCACGTTTGGAAGTAATAAAAGAACTATCCCAAAGTAAGGACAATTCCATACGTGTTCTTTTTCATCTGTTCAATGAGAAAAGTAAAAAAGATACCCATAGATTAAAGAGCGTCCCTTCTGCTCTTTGCTAGCTAATCCGCAAATGTAACCGGAAGGTAGAAAAACATACGTCACAAAGTGTATTTAAAAAGCATAGAAATAGTATTTTAACAAAACCTTTGACTCAAGTTATCTTTGTTTGTTTTATACAAATAAATAAATAAATATTAAACAACATCACATCCTAAAATAAGTAACTTAAGCACTTATGTTACAGAAATCAGAAACAACGACGGTACCACAACACCCAGACCCGAGACAATATATAGAAGAGCTTTTTTTTCTACATTTTCTAACCGAGAATCGAACCCGAAACCTCAGAGATAGTGACACCAAGTCTAGTATGCTCGCCTCTGGGCTACGGAGGTCGTAAAAAAAATCGCAAGATCACGATAAAAATTCTAACTTTTGTTTTAGTCTACAATAAAGATTTAAAATTAAAAATCAATAAACATTAAACAATAGACAATTTATTTTTGTGTTTTTATGTATTTTTACTGTTCCTTTTTATTTAAACTTTTATTTATTACCAAAATTTAAAAAACGTATAAAAGTACTATGTACGTTTTTCTTTTCGTAGCTATACTAAGAATAAGAATAAGAATAATATATTTTATTTGCGAAAAACATGGTACAATCTTAGGTCTTATAATAGGTATAATATGAACAAACATGTTTTACCGATTTATCGATATGCAAACATTTCGTCGTCGTGCAATTGAATCTTACTTATAAACAAAACATCACATCAAATTATAGCTCACCAATTAATCATGGCTACTAACTCCCGTCACTTGCTATTATTTTTCACGAAGCACGAGATGGGAATTCAGTAGAATTAATTTCCGTACGTTGCTTTCTGCAAGTAACATGCCTTTTCGCGACGATTTACATACACTCGTATATTCCTTTAGATATTTTAATCTATTTTACAAGGTTAGGGAGAGTGTGCTCGATCGACGGGCTTTGTGCAACCGGCAGAACAGGCAGGGTGACTCTTATCCCGAAAATGGTGAGACAGGATAAGGAAACGTTTAGAAAAATTTAATGGTAATCTCATTGAAAGATCATCCGCAGTTACAGACTTGGGCATTTATCTCGACTCAAAGATGTTGTTTTCACTACATATTTTAGTAATAGTAGTAGTATCAGTAATTTAGGCTTTATAATAAGAATTTGTAAACCATTTAGGAATGTAAAAATCATTAAAACTATATACTACGCATACTGTCACAGTATACTAGAATACGGAAGCCCAATATGCCAAATATACGCACAGTTTAAAAAAATTTCAAAAATTATGTGTTAAGCATCTAAATTTTAAGACATCTAGACGTCGCAAGGGCAACTCGGACGACTGTCGTTATTTCAATCTCCAAACACTTGAATATCGACGTGAAGCATTGGACATAATATGTTTGCTATATAACATCATAAACAATAACTTAGATGCCCCTAACCTTCTGTCAGGGATTAATTTCTGCTCTCCTAAATTTCACACTAGACACACACCGTTATTCCACATACCTAAGCACCGTACTAATTAAGCACGAAATGCTGTGTTGACCCGCTTGAAATAAGTGTGCATTAAAAAGGCAATTAAAAAAATAATAAAAAAAATTATGACAAATACTTAAACTAAATTATTTTTATAGATTATATAAAGAAAAAAAAATCCTTATACCTATACTTATTGGGATGGTGCCGGTTACTTGCAGGCACCTGTCAGGTTTTCACTGTCGCCTATTATTGGCGTAAGGTGCCATGAGCCAATGGGCAACTTTTCTTTTTCTATTTTGACGGGTGCTTGCGACAACCGGCACTATCTCAAATACATCTAATACATCTACTTACATTAATAAAAATTAAAAATAAAAATTTCAGTACTCTTAATTGGTTAGAACTAGCATCTTTTACCACATCTGGATGAATGTTTAACTTTGTTGCTTTGTTGTTACTTATAATAAGAAACTTTGTACAAATACAAATTAAGCATGTTATGAAACTTTGTTATTGGCTAAGTGTCACTTTTGTTAAACTAGGCTTATAAGTACATTGTAATAAAGCTGTTGAGTTTCTCAATAAATAAAATAAAAATAAAACAGTGTCTAAACGTTTTTGAGTAACAAATACAGTACAAAAGAATAGAACACAAAACCATAAAATCAGCCCATGAACAACAACTATTTTATTATTTAAACCTCATCGAAAATAGCAGCAACATCGAAATAGTGTTTCCTACTGACAATATGTGTCTGGGTCTGCATTACATTTATGTTCTCTTGTTTTAAGAGAATAAACAAACACTGACAGAACTACGCAATTACAAAGAACAATTAGGGTCATATGTGTCACAATAACACAAATGCGTACAGATAACTTCCTTTACGTTTAAATTTTCGATACTTATTTTTTTTATTCTAATTTATTACTTAGTCGTTTTAATTGTAACTTTTTCCAAGATGCGTTGAATTAAAATTGTACTTTTTACAAAATGATTTTTTTAATCCGCTTTTTCACAAAACACACAGTAACCCTACCTCGATATTAACAAACAGTTTTTCGGCTTCGTTTTGTGCGCGACGTAACCCTATGAAAAGCAACTCTTTTCGCGGAACTACGGGTTTGATCTGAGCCATTCCGAGTCTATTCTTAGCCCAAATCGTTTTTAAATATAACTTTGTTCAGAAAAATAATAAAATTGTTGAGTTCCGATTGTAATTTGAATTTCCGTTTTCATGGTGATATGATTGGTTTTATTTCATTTACCTACTATTTAAAACACGTTTTTCATTAATCATCATCAATTCAGCCTTAAAACGTCCTCTGATGAACACAGGCCTCCCCCGATGACTTTCATCGGGGGGGGATTGCCAGTACTCGCCTCGCTTGGCAGGCGGGTTGGCGAGCGCAGTTTTTTATAACATTTCACACGCAGACATTGCTGCCCGTCTCATGCTACAGGAATTAGTCGCCTCTTACGAAACGCCTCCTGTTGGCGGTGGGGAAGTGTATTCCTTACGGCACACGTTTTTACCCGTACGTAATTAATTCAGATAACTAATGAATTTATATCTGGTTTTTTGTACCTTAACATAACGTATTGATGTATTTAATTATTTAAAACTGTACAGCACAAACTTATAAAAAGTGTGAAAAAAGGTGAACTTAATGCCAGAATCATTCTCTGCCAGTCAACTTATAGGTCATGCAGAAAGCTTGCATAAGGTGCGGTGAAAATAATGATGTCAGCTGGTCGACGACGGTAAAGGGAACTAAAATTTGATTTTGCGATTTCCATTAAAACGTTTTTGTGCTTGAGCAGTAGAATCACCTTCTACGGGTAAGTTTGCTAATTAATTATGACATTAGAGTCGTTAGTAACATACGCCACATATAGTAAATTTATTTCGCAAATAACTAGGTACATGCTTATTTGCGAAAAAAAGATATATTCAGATAAATTTATTAGAGGTCAAAATTTGCTCCCGGTACTCTCACTTCACTTATGGCGTTTCACACACGCAGACAAAATAATTGCCATTCATAATGGAATAGCCAGTCCAGGTAATTGATCGTGTACTACGTCAAACCACAAGTAAATATCACACGCAATCGTAAATGCAAGAAGCATTGATTTAAATAGTAAAGATACGGCTTACAGAACCAATCACTCTACACGTTTACCATACAGGACACACTAACGCCATCTATTAGAACTACCCTAAACTGTATCGTAAACGATTAAACAGCAACACACCATGCGTTGCTTTATATTATGCCAAATGTTGAGATTATGGAATCAAAATTTCTAAAACAATGTAAACATGTTTCTTATATAACATATTTTCGACTTACCTGACATATTAAATATCGTACTTTTTATTAGTTGTGCTTTTGTCGTAGTAAACACGAAAAATCTTATCATTTTCCTAATTTCAACGTACCTTCTCTCTCGACGACAGCCGACAGCCGACTACGTCACTTCGGTCTAAAGAGGATCACCTTAGGGCCACGGTAGTAGCAACAGTTTAACATGCGGTCCGCCCTGTCCTTACGAAGTAATATTTAAGTCAATGGCAAGAAGTTTATAATCTTGAAAGAGAACATACATACGAGTAAACAGTATTTTTATATTCATTCATTTTAGAATTCCACTAACCTATGCACTGACCTATCTCCGCCTCGTAGAATGCTTCTCTAATGAGACCGAGTGGCTAGTAGTTTAGTGATCGTGAGCTTATTGCATTCCCGGGAATATACCACGAAGGTGCCACAGAGATACCGTAAAGTCGAATTACGTAACGTACGTAACATCTGCTATGTTTCTTTCATCCACACTGGCGACCTCAGTAGCCGAGAAGCGAGCATACCCCACTTGGTGTCGCTATCTCTGATGTCCCAAGTTCGATTCCCGGGCGGTCAATGTAGAAAAATTGCTTTTCTATACTGTCTCGGGTCTGGGTGTTGTGGTACTGTCGTTGTTTCTGATTTCAGTGTGCTAAAGATACTTATCATAGGATCAGAGCAATGTATGTGATGTTGTCCAATATTTATACATATTTATAATAACACTTGAAAAATAGACCTACTCCTCAAGATTGAAGATCGTAGATTTGGATTAAACACCTGAGTTCAAGCTGCAAATAAGCAGTGGCAAAAGCTAATGTCATTTCAATGATTACGAATTCGGATATTTAATGTTACTTTGTCTAGGCCTTTCTCTTCGTATAATAATTTAGATTTACATTGGCTCTGTCAGTTTTTCTGACTTAACCCAAAGTCAGTACAGGGCTCTTCCCTGATGAATCTGTTTTGTGATAGATTATCGAAACCATTTCATGGAGCCTAATACATTGGCGCAGTGGTCAAGTCAGATAACGAACTTTTAAAACTAGCACAGGTTTGGATATATTATGCTAGGAGACACAGCTGGCAAAATTTGTTTTCTGGTACTTCGTAACACAAGGATGTTATTTTGTTTTAAGTAAACTTTTATACTTTTGCGTTGCTTGAACTCAAATGGAAATTAACACGATCATTCTAAATATTTAATCTTTTATTAGCCTGACTTTTTGACTTCTTCTTCATACCTATTATTTATGTATTTATTTATCATAGCGTCGCATCTCTATGGCGTTCTGTCGCAGTCACTTGACGACCATTTTTATCGCAGCTCGTGTTTGCCCGACCAAACACGGCCGCTTTGTCCGCCCCACCACTATCTGCCTGTTTCATTGTCGTCGTAACATTTATAAAACCTTCAATTCGTTTATTTCGGTGAATGGATGGCTTTATGCAGATTTTTATACAGGAAGAAGAGAAACAGCTGTTTTGTTCAGTAATATTTATTTATCACAACATATTTGAACAATGGTAAAATTTAGGTGCATTTTTAGGGTTTCGTACCTTAAAAGAAAAAACCGAATATACTCAGGTCAAGAGTCCCTTGAAGCTGTAAAAAAATCAAACTTTTAAGTTAATTTAAAAAAAGATACAAAACAGTCAAAAATCATTTATTCAGTTTAGACCAGAAAACTGCCACTTATGAACGTCAATAATAACATTATTGGCCCATATGGGGCAGAACATGTCTCCTTATTTTTTGGGCCCTACTAGCGCTTCGAGACACTGTGTCTTGTCTCGAAGCGCTAGTAGGCGCACAATCTGGCAAGTGCTGAGAAGAAACGCCGCAACAAACTTAGTCACCACTAGCTGCCACAAAAAAAAAGAAAAAGGAAATAATGTATACCTGTGCGAGCAGGGCAGTAATTTCAGACATTTTTGACATTTAAATAGTCATTAACAGTATAATAGCCCTTTTTAATTAAAATAATCTTAACATGCGATTTAAACTCAAACATAGGTAGTTCAACAATAGACTGTGGTACATTGTTAAAAAAGCGAATACATTTCCCCATGAACGATGAACCATGAACGAACTTTATGCAGTCTGAAATTTGAAACAGCAAGTTTACCTTTATTCCGGGTATTAAAATTATGTTTGTCACTTTTTTTAGGGAATAGATGCAGGTTTTTGCGAATGTACATAATATTTTCATAAATGAATTGAGAGGCCACTGTAAGTATATTAATTTCCTTAAACAGTTCTTTTAACGAGTCTCGGGGTCGAAGGTTGACGACCATTTATGCCGCAAAAAACGTTTTCGACACTCTCAAAGGAACTCAAAAGAACTTTTTTTTTTAACCATAGCGTCAGCTCTGCTTTGTGTGGCTTAGAACACTGGTTCGAACGTTGCTTTTAAGATCAAATCAAATTTATGTGTTTGTGTACAATCAATAGTTCCTACAACAAAACCTAAAATATTTTTAATGGGGAAGCAGACTGCACATTTATCCCGATAGGTGTCGCATTGTGTTTGGTCTGCTCATAGAGATTATTTGATAATTGGTTCTGTTATGTCATTGACCTGTATAAATACCTGGACAAACTGTCCCACCGGAGGTGCTTGTAGCTCAGTGGCGGAAGCGCTTTGGGAGTGATTACCAAAGCTAAGCCACCTACGCCGCGGTTGTTAGTGGATGGGTGACCATTCCAACCAAATTTAGTGACATATCACAAGCATCTCTGTGCTTCGGGAGGCACGTTAAAAGTTGGTCCCGGCTAATATCGCTTGATTAGGGTGGCTTAAATAACATCTGACAGTAAGGTTAAGTCACTGGTCTTACAACACTCCTCCACCAAACCGCACTGGCCCAATATTTAAAGTTCCAGCTTGCAACCAGCTCATAGTTAAAGTGAGGCATACTTTTACTGTCCGATAGAAATGACATCTAATTTTGAGTGCCCATTTGAAATGCTAAAAGTGAGAGTATAGAAAATTGATTTTGACGTTCTCGTCAGAGACGATAATGGTTCTCGTATACTCCATATGACTTTGCCTAAACAAAAGCCTATAGCGCCAAAACGGCGATAATCAAATAGGCAATAATTCATTTTGACAGCAACCTGTCCAAGTTAATACAGGTCAGTAAATGTAATATTTGTGTGCATTTGTACCTAAGTCATGGATGTTTAGAAAATAATTTATGTATGTTTATCCATGTCTAGTCGACATAGTATAAGCTTTGCTTAGTTTGGGGCTAGCTAATGAGTGTGATTGTGGAAAGATTATATCATTAATACACTTAGTTCTCATATTTATATTTAGTAAAAAAAAACAACTAGTTATTAAGGGGCACACTATCAATAAATGATTACTTCTACAACGTGTTCCTTTTGATTTCCCATAAATTTAGGAGATAAGTTAGACCTCCTCCAGGAACGACTTGTTGAAAGATTTTTTCGGAATGATCACTTGTTTTTTGATTTCATAAAACTATTTATATGCACTTGATGTCTTATACAAATACAATCATTGGACAAATACCAACTTCTAATGTTTTTACCACTTATATTGACCAAGGCGACTATGTGCGTAACATTTAAGGCGCTATCTGTCATACTAGGAAAAAACTCCATACAATTGTACTCTCTGCCCACAATACCTATCTTGTTGTTGTGCCCTACAGGGTCTATAATGATCTATTTTATGTATCTAATTATAACACCTGTGTAACATTATAGAATGCAATAAATATATTGAATTGAATTGTATATAACTTAAATCTCCAATACAGTGCGACTGAGACATTTTATTCTTTCGACAAACACATTCTTTTACGTTATAGCATCGTTGGTTAAAGTTATGGGAAATCAAAAAGAACACAATTTGGATACCGCACTGCTTTTTTATCAGTATTTTATTCTACCCGAAAAATCACGTAACCCAACACAACATTACCCTTACCGGGTTGACGACTTGACAGATTATATTATCCGTCGAATAAAGAGTAATGTTTGTTTAGGAGTCCGAAAAAAGCCGGGAACCCTTTCAGATGTGTCAGGTTTGCATATCACTAAGTACGAATAGTTAATACCTATACCGATTATAATAATGTACCTATATAACATTAATAATATACTTTTCTGCATTTGAGTTGACCCATTCTTAAAACCATGAAAAACAATTTATTTATTTACCTACTCAAATAAAGAGATCGGAATCAGACTTATGGAAGTGATTACTGAATTAAAAACTCTGTATAACTTACTAAAACAAGAACATTGATTATTGTCAAATTAACATTAATAGGTAACACGTAGTATCTAGTTTTTAAGCAAAATTGTATTCAACGTTGTTTTTTTACCCAATTATAGCAAAGAAAAACCATTACGTATGTATAACCTACATAGATGAATACCCTTTATTGCAACCATACAAAGTACACGTACATGTTATTTACAGAAATTGTAATCATCATCATTCATGTCAGCGTCATAAGACGTCCTGACGCTGAACAAAGGCAGCAGCGTCTTCGTGCTACAGGAATAATCACGAAACCAGAAAAGACCACGAAAAAGGAGAACTGGACAAAGTGGTGTACAGTGTATATGGCGGTTATGCCATGACGGCGGCTTTGTAGGTCGCGACACTAAAAAGGTTAAGAAACGATACATCGTTTCTACTACACAGTAGACCAATAAAAATAACAATCGAATCGTGCCACTCCCCCTGCTTCGGCACTAAAACTTTACTTTAGTGGAAAATCTTGAGAACTCACTAAGGTTTTATTTTACTGTACTATAGAGCTCAACAGACTAGCGCAATGAAAATAGTTTTACGGCTTAATTTGTCCAACTTGGATTTACATTTAAAGCTTAGCTTAGCTTCTTGTTTATTTTCTTGTCTTTTATCTTAATACTTTTTTTGCTGGGGGCGTCTGCCGGCCCACACAGAACCAAGCCAATTTAAAAAAAACGGACAAGTGCGTTTTGGACTCGCCTACCGAGGGTTCCGTACAAAATAGGTAGAATATTATAAATTAAATAGTTCAAGAATCTAGTCTCGCTGTTTAATTACAATTTCATTACAAATGTATAGTTTTCAGATTTTTGTCTTCATCATCATCATGATGATGACAAGTATTTTATTTTGATGCCTTTGAGTGACTAAAAATTTTTTTTTTCGGCTTAAATCTTTTTTACATTAACTCAGAAGTTCGATATTTTTTTGATAGCTTCAAGAGACTCACCTGAATAATGGTTTTAATTTCAACTCGATAGCTAGCTCCACGCGGTTCCAAGATGAAGGGTCTTGACAGGCAAACGGACCGACATCTGTCTAAGTAACAACAAAGTAATCCTATAAGGTTTCCGTTTTTTTTTGAGCTACGGAACCCTAAAAAGATGATTTCTAAATTGAGTTGCATCTTCAATAGAACAAGGGACCTTAATGTTCACAGCGCCACCAATCGGTTCCCCAATGAACTTGCACAAAGTACCTACTTACGCATTCTTCTCAACGTAAAACACGACAAAAGACTTTTAGTCAAGTTACTTCGTTCCATTTCTAAGGTAGCTAGCGTAAACACTTCGGAACGTAAAACCTCATATATAATTCAGTGTACAATATGATATCACATTTTAATGCTGCACTTCTACAAAATTCTTTGAGATGAAGAGGCACATTCGGAGGTGTGTATTCTCACCGAAATGTGAACTTTGTAAGATTAGTGTAAGGTTTAGTTTAGATTGTAACGCGGAAGAATAAAGCAGTCTTGAGAAGGAGCCCACAGTTTTAAACAAAGTGTGTAAAGGCATGTCTTTAGAACGTTACAGAGCGATTTTTGTTTGTAGATTCTATTTTTGGTATGGTAGCGTCGTCATTTAAACCCACGTGAAACCACTGCTGGACATACGCCTCTCCTAATTTACGCCACTGAGCCCACAGAATGCATTAATTTAGACCTCTATTTCTGTGACTGTCTTCTGTGACTGAATGACTCATGGCTATTTGTTTTTACATCAACTGCCTACAGTTTTGCGTACTCTAAAGCTCCAGCCTCCGACCAGCTTAGTAGCTAATATAATAATTCTGAACCTCTGATACCTGTATAAAAATAAAATATAACGCAAGCAAAGCCCAATATCAAAAAAATCATATTAGAAGTGGTTACCTATATAACTATAATTACCAAGGAAACAAGAATGGTTGCAACATCTGCTATTAATGGGTTACCTACAAAATGATTTTAACCTAAAACCATGCTTTTTTTATGAAGATAGAAAATCTAAATTTGTCTAGGCAGCATCTTAGGCAGCTGGGTCAAATCAAGATTACAAATTGCCCGCTATTTCTACTGAAACAACTACGAAAATTCGCTTCGCTTGTCAATGCGATTGGTCTCAATATTGCGACTTTTCCCGTTGATTCTGCTGTTAAGAAGTAACTTACCTTACTTAGTACATTTCTAATGCTGCTTGGGACAATACACAGCCTTATCACCAACAACAAAAGTTCAATTTTAAGTAACTTCAAAGTCGAAGGGACTAAGATTAACTAACAAATAATAAAGTTTCAAAAGTAGACGCCACTTTTTGGTCGGTCACCAATCATTAAAAAAAAGTTGCTGTCGAAGAAAAAAAAATACATTTGACGTAGTGATTTCCAAGGGTTCCAGACTCGATTCCCGAACGGGTGAATTCAGATAACCCGACTTTTTTAAATTGACTTGTGTCTGGGTGTGACGGGAGACGCTCGTGATAAAAAAGATAAATTTGCTAATCCATGATAAATTAGCGGTTACATAATTATACTACCTGACTAAACGCATCTAACAAAATGACCTTCAACCTTTCAAAGTAAACTTAGTAAAAACCTTTAATTAAACTTATTTTCATAAGTATTACTGTAAAAATAAAATGTCCCAAGAAATGGTTGTTCTTACTTATGTAAAAGGTACAGTCAAATGTAAAATTGTGTATTAATTTAGGCAGCGTAATCACTTGTAGTGTAAAAAGTGAAAAACTAGACTGTGCTAATAAAAACCAATTAATATAAAAACCAATTAATATCTCCAGCTAACTTGAACTTTCAGCTTATACGTATTATTAAGCCCGTAAATAAGATGAAAATTTGCCTCAGTAAAAGGAAAAAAATATATATTAAAGAACATAATATCTATACATAATTATAATAAAACTGTAAAAAGTCGATTGTACATTGATTACAAAATGAAAAACAGTGACCAGGCTTTTTCTATGACCAGTAGAGTCCATGAAACGCGTTTTTAGAATTCTTGATAAAAATAAAAATGAATCCCTATTTCCGTTGCTTACTTGAACGTTCTCGCAGAGTACTCGTTCTCGTACGAGAAGTTGCGAGAACGACTTTACTAATGTCACCCGTCTTTTTTATATTTTCTTTGTATACTTTGTAGAAGGTTCTAAAAAAAATTAAGAGAGTTGTGCAGAAAATCCTTTTATAAATAAACTAAAGGCCACATAAAAGTAATAATGTTATTTAATAACCAGATAACACAATGGTCATGGTCTCGTAGTAAGGAATTAACATCCTTGTATTCCGAGGTCCCAGACAATCTAATTTACCCGGGGCCTAGCCCAGCACACCCAGACTCGATCAAGTTATTGTTATTGTCATTAACGATCACGCCATAACCACGACCCATATTCGTTACGGAGGCCGTGTTTTTTGTAACAGTGCATTGGTACCTCACAATGCTTAAAAACACCTTTTGCTGAAGCGAATAGCCTTAAGTAAGCCACTTGCCTAACAAATTGTCTACCTTTCTTAATCTTTAAAAACATTTATTATACAGGGTGGCCGGAAAAGTGAAGTCCAAAAATTTTTTTTTAGTTGCCTAGTGTTGAGAGGTATCTGAATCACCCCTATGTATGTTCTACGATTTTTCGTAGTCGTAAAATCAGTAACTCGAAAACTACGAAAAATCGTAGTGGTGATTCAGATACCTCTCAACACGATGCAACTAAAAAAAAATTTTTGGACGTCACTTTTCTGGCCAACCTGTATAAACAGAATAATAAATGTATTAAGTTATTCGACGACCGTCTGGTGTATTGGCTCGCCCTCCGGACTACAAAGCCTGGCTGGCGGTCGCGGGTTCGAATCCCGCAAGGGGCAAATTGTGTGATGAACACGAGCATTTACACCTAAGTCATGGATGTTTATAAATGTATTTAAGTATGTTTATCCGTTATCTAATCGCCATAAATGCTTTGCTTAGTTTGGGGCAAGATAATTGGTGTGATTGTGGAAACAATATATTTATTAATTTAATGTGGGTTTAACATGAAAACATTCAGTAAAGACATGCACGACTCTGGAACGGACTTCCCTTGAAAATAAAAAAATCCACGTCAAAATTCTCCTTCAAGAAGGCTCTGCGCAAGCATTTTTTGGATTAACCCTTTTCTCTTTTCCATGATTCTCGCTGGCATGAGATCTGTGTATAATTATATTATGTGTAAGTATATATTGTATGTATGTATATACCGTATATAGCTATCTATGTATGTATCTAGTATGTACAACTGTATATATTCATCTAGTTTGTTTTAGTTTTGTATGATTTAATTTAACACAATTTGTTTTTTTGTTGCCTATACCATCTCTGTATGGCTCCATGGTTGACTGGTAGAGAATGCTTTTGGCATTAAGTCCGCCATTTGTACAACTTTTTTTTAAATGTCTGTGCAATAAAGTTTAAATAAAATTTTTAAAAAAAATAAAGAAATAATGCTATTTTTGCTGTCTATAAGTACTCTGTATTGTCTCTTTCAAATACCTACTGAATTAAATTATCATGTCCTTGGTTTTAAAAACGTGTTTTATTAGTGGGGTTGACTGTACAAGCCAAAACAGCAGAAAAAACAAATGGTAATTGAAGTAGAGCATCTAATGCGTACTCTTAACACCACTTACGACGAAACGAGAAAAATCCGTGAAACTAGAACGTAACCTAAGCAAAACAGCCAGACCCGACTAAAAGCATGAAAACGTGATATTTGTCGACTAGTAAAAATAAAATATACGAGAGGAAAAAACTAATTGACTATATAACATTTATATTATACAGGGTGTAGTTTGAACTGTTGCCAAAAGACTTCGAACTTTTTGTATGGAACCTGGCATACCTAAAGATGCAAGTACCTAAAATTACGTTATTTTGGTGTACACCTATAAAACAAATGCAAATCGACACAAAAATAATTACAAACAACAAATATTATTCGACAAAATTGCAAATCAAATCAAATTCGTAATTGATATACTTTGTTCAGAATTTTAGTTTGAATATGTAATATTTATTTTTATTTACAAATTTATATTAAAATAACGTAATTTTAGGTACTTGTAACTGTAGGTATGCCGTTAAGGTTCGATGCTTTTTAAGGAGGTGAATGGGTTGATCAATACGAACAACTTTTTCTAGGGGGTTAACGTCAAAATCATTTTTTAAAAATAGTTGCTGATCCATACATTATCATAGAGGTAGAGCATCAGTTTAGCTTCTGTTCTAGACAACACCCTGTATTGTACTAAAATATGAAGTTTTTAAATTTATTTAATGTATTTTATGTTTTGGAATTGGAAAGTTTTGTTTTTCCTATAAAATCAACTTGTGCCTTATGCTTTTGTTTGAAGCATAATTTTTTTTTAATGATTACACTAGTACAAACATGTTATCATCAGTTTTCATTTATTGTTGTCACATTGTATAAGTAGGTAGCAAGCTATCACTGCTAACTGTGCGTAAGCACATCATTTAACATAAGGTCGGGCCATTAGCCCAAAACAAAACATTACTCTGAAAGCATTGTGCGTTTATCCCAAATTGCTGTGATTTAACTAAACAAAGACCTTAATAGTGAAGTAATAGCCCCATCACAGCCATATTCGTTATTGTATCCTACAAATATTGTCCAAGGCTGAAATGCTCATCGGTGTTAAACATAGGGCTGTTGCCTTTAACCGCCGACGAAAAAAGTGGGATGTTAAAAGTATGACACTCTATACAGGGTTACATTGCAAAAGGGTGCAATATCTTCAGGAGTGGTTAAGAATCAGTAACTTAATCGAACTATGCAAAGAACAAAACAATTATTTTTTCACATTTAATTATTTGTATCCGCTGTTAAAAATCGTAAGCGTGATCGTATGTGCACTGGGTAAGGTCCTTGTTAGCTCGCCGTACCTACGCCTCTGATAAATGACCGCGCGGCTTTCGTAGTCTCGTTATTGACTTTATTTTCGGATGTTTTCGTTAATAATCGTTATTACGATTATTAAAAATAATAACGATTAAGAAGCTTCTTTTTAATGTTTCCTAGATCTTATATTTTAAATTTGGCACCACCCCTTTGCAATGTAACCCTGTATATGTGTCTGTAGTATCTCCCTGTTGCAGCCTCGTAGTCAATGACTTATTCGGACGCAGTTATTTATAAATAGAAAGTCAAATCTCTTCAAGTTTCACCATCATTTCAGCCATACGACGTCCACTGAGGGCCTCCCCCAATCATCATATCGTATGGGATTTATAGCTGCTTGAATCCTAATTTAAATGTCGAGTGCTAGTTGGCGTAACCAGTCCTCAGCGGCTGGGGTAAAAAGATTAAGTTCCCGCAGGCCACCAGGAAAACAGTACAGCTGGCAATCGTTGGCAATATGCGCCAGGGTCTGGTCTGTGGCACCACAATCACAGGCCGGTGACTCCCTTAGCCCCCACTTATAAAGGTGGTGATTGGAACGGCCGTAGCCCCCCCCCCAATGACTTTAAGATTGACCGGTTATCAGCGCTTTTCCTTTTTGGTGAATATATTTCAGCTGAAAATGGAAATTGAACATTCCAATTTTATTTTTTTGTATTGAATTTCTAATAATTCAAAAATACGTCTCCCGGACCAATGACATCTGTTGAGACGTCTTACGAAATATTAAATGCGAATGACATTTATTTTGATCTATTGAAGTATTTTTGTAGCAAATGAAAATATGCTTCTGATTTGCACTAGCACGTGTAAATAGTTAGATAGATAGATACTCTTTATTGCACACCATACAAGTAAAATACACATGATTTTTACGCTAATATCGATCTCTTTCAGACAACCTTTAGGTAGAGGACCACCATTAGAGAAAGGGGAAGGTGTTGCAGAGTTCTTAAAATTCTTTCCCGTACCTGTATAGTTATAAATAATGTAAATGACCCTCCTTTTTAGATAAAAACGGCCTATTCTAGAATCTATAACATAAAAATCATTTTCAATTACGATCTCTATTTACCTTTACTATTATAAGCGTGAAAATTGAGAATAAGATGGCAACCCTACATAGGCTCAAATGGTTCTAGAAAAGCTCAACAAGAAGAGCCAATTTATTTCATGGATAAACGAAAAATAAAATTAGGGTTTTCGCCATATATTCCTCTGTTGATTTTTAGATGATATAAATTAATAATAGTATAAATAAATGTATGACAACATCACATACATTGCTCTGATCCTATGATAAGTAGCTTAAGCATTGCACTTCATCATCATCATCATCATTTCAGCCATAGGACGTCCACTGCTGAATAAGGCCTCCCCCAGTGACTTCCAGATTGTCCGGTTGGAAGCATTGCACTTGTGTTACAGAAATCAGAAAAACGACAGTACCACAACACCCAGGCCCGAGACAATATAGAAGTTATTTTTCTACATTGACCGACCGGGAATCGAACCCGGGGCCTCAGAGATAGCAACACCAAGTCCGGTATACTCGCATCACGGCTACGGAGGTCGACAATATGGGCTTGACCAAAACACCAACTGTCATGGTCTTGAAGTAAAGAATCAATATCCTTGTTAGTAAGATAGTACCAGACAGTGAATTTTGCCAGGGGTGTCTCCCAGTACACTCAGTTCCGAGCCAATTTAGAGAGTTCTATTTCTGAATTGCTCTGAACTGAGAATCGAACCCTAGACTCTTCGATGTCAAGGCTAATAACCGCGTTATTACGCTAATCGGGTCGCCATAATGTAAGTAGAGGTTATTTGTAAAAAAAAAAACTAAACTCGTATAGTTTTCATTAAAAATATTACTAGTTTTGTGGATTAGATACCTCCAAGCAGGGGCGTGCATTGGTTTTAGATGGGGGTAGGCTGTGAGTGAAAATTGAGTAAGTTTGCGTGAAACAGTAGGCGATCTCGCGGCAGCCTAACATTGGTTAAATTGCACAGAAACGATTTAAATTGCGCGCTTTAGTAAGGAATAAGTACAGGTAGACGACAAAATGGTTACAGAATATTTATTGTTTATTGTTGAATACGTAATTAATAATTATGGTTAGCTGTCGGTTTTTTATGAAGGTAGGCTCTGCATAATAGCCTATATGGAATGCACGCCCCTGCCTCCAAGTGTCTTACAAGAAGCTGCATTTTCAGCGTGCGAAGTGACCTTCAATATACATAACGATAAAACGTTTTGTTGAATACTTCCCTCCAATGAATAGTGACGACAAAACGCTCGTGATTATTTCGCACTCCAGGCATTCCTACGCGTTTTGGCCTAGACGAGGGCCGGCTCAATCACAGGGTCGTTTTACGTGTAAAGGCGCGAAAAAAATTGGGTTATTGAGTAGTGATGTCGAAAACTTATTTTGAGCACTATCGAATAGCAACAACTTTGTGTTGCATAATCAGGATTGTAAACGAAACACGGTATTTCTATCCAAATGAGTCGCTATTTGAGTTAGAAAGAAAATATCTTTATTAGGTACACAGCATTGTTTTTCCCGTAGTATTTTTTAAGTCGACAAGACAAGAACACCTATCTTTACAAACATAAATAAAAACACGTTTCATAACATTCAAGTATTGTTGTTTTTATTATTTGCAACTTGCAAAGTTGAATATTTGAACCGACTACCTATTTATTCTATTCCGATTTAAGCCTAAGCCCTCAAAGTAGGACAGACAGATAGGCAGACGAAGAGCATAGGCTAAGTAATAGGATCCCATCGCCAGGATTTGGCAACCATTAGATACGGAATTCTAGAAATGATACTACTATGTAAACTCTGTTACATGATACATTTGATACATAAATGTCGTAGTGTCGTAGCCAGATCTTAAAATTGACCGATTCATGATGTGACCGATCATTTCATAAAATGGTCGTATTTCATGATATGGCCAACTAAAATAACCATATCGTTTAAACGTCAACATTCGATGAAATGTCAATCCACGGATGGCCATATCATTTAAATAAAAATACGTGTACAAGTTACGTGAATTTGTTTAATATTTGAGTTCTTGTAATAAAAATATTGAATAAATTATAATAAGAAAAAAAAAGAAAGAAAATTTTTAAGCAAAACTAATAAATAAAAATACTTGAATAGCTAAATAACCTAACTAACATCTCAATTTACGTTCCGAACTCCTTGATTCTTTGAGTGCCTAGCTTGGGGTATATTTCACTGCACTTTCACCTTCAGTTTACATATTATAATTCACTTTTAGAATAAAATATTTGTCCGCCGCCATTATTAATTAATCACAAAAACAAAGGAACATTAGTCCCTCTACCTGTGGTTATATATACATATATACGCTTTTATCCCAATAATCAACACGAGTGTACTCAATGACCGCTCCTAAGATGTCCACACTATTATTTACAGAGATAAACGGTTGATTAAATTCGAGCTAAAATTAATTCCATCTTATCGATAAATTGTGGACCCCCAACCCAGACAGGCGAGACAAGGGTCTCGGCAAACAACTATGCGAATCGAACGCCTCACGTTACTAATTCACACGAGGATGGGTCACAGAGATAAGAAATTCGGCGCTGATATTTAATCATCTGTTCTCATTTTTTTATTTAAATTACATGTACAAGTTACTTTTAGGTAGCAGATTCTACTATCCGTATACAACTCGCCAATAAGTTCAATGTAATGAGGTTACTCCACGCGGGCGTAATATTTAATACACATGACGAAAACAACATGTGAAACGAGTTGCAAAATATACTTTTTCACAAAGTCCAAAAAGTCTATTTTTCAAGCACTTGATATCAATACAATTATTAGGTAGGGAATGTAGCCCAGAGTATATTCCATACACTAACGAGCACTAGTGGCAACTTCAGGTAACTACGCTGCGTTGAATATGAAGCCACTACTATGGTCTTCAAATAAATTGACAATCCTGAAAAAGTGTACCATTACATAAATTCTATTGTGAGTTATACTCAACTAATTAAGTGTCGTGGGGGGACAACCGTAAAGAATACACTTTCCCCCCGCCAACAGTAGGCGTGTCGTAAGAGACGACTAATTCTCAGTAGCACAAGACGGGCAGCAGCGTCTTCGTGCGAAATCTTATAAAAAAACTGCGCTCGCCAACCCGCCTGCCAAGCCTGGTGAGTATTGGCAATCCCCCTCGATAATAGGTCATTGGGGTAGGCCTATGTTCAGCAGTGGATTTCCTATGGCTGAAATGATGACGTTGAATTGAAACATAAACAATGATTTGGGCACTGAGAAAACGCAGATTCTTTTGGCTTACATTAAATCTTTCTCTCCCTCTCTCTCATGCATTAAAATGTACATCGTTATAAAGGATAGCCTTAGAAATCTAGGATAATCAAATACAAAACAGTAGATTTTCATACAATGGATATATTATACGCAATCAAAAACACAAAAATAATGAACCGTTCTCCCAACAAAAATCCTGCCATCCATGTGTCGATAAAGAATATACAATCATTACGTATCGTTCTAGAGTTTATAGTTTATTACTCTGATAAATAAATTATACAATCCTACCATGTGTTTTAAGCCTACCTCAGATATACACATAGGTTATTAGTGTTATTACATTAGAATTAAAGTAAATAGATATTAATACTGTATTCACATGCTACTAAGATACTTATTTACACCGAGTAGGCTTACAGTTATTAATTTCAATTTCGTCGCAGTAGCAGTTAGCTCAATGAAGTTTTTAAAAACAATCTTACTAATACTATAAATGCGTAAGTTAGAATGAATGGATATTTGTACCTAAATCACGCCATAACGGCAGAACGGTTTTAGATGAAGGCACAGAGACAGATTACAGTCTAGGATAGAGACAGGTTACTTTTTTACAAGCTTTGATTTAACTTGCAATGTATGTATGTATGTAACTATGTTTGTTCGGGTGAAATCTTGCAACTCGATTTTGAAGCAGATATCTTCAACCGATTGAGCTGAAATTTTGTATACACGTTTAGTTTTATATCATATTAACTGTGTGATGACGTTATAAGTTGATAGTTAAAGTTTTAAAGGAAATGTTTATTTTGTTATTTTTATCCATCAAAATTAAAGCGTGTTTTTTTTTTCAATTAAAAAAAAAGTTTTTTTACTTTTATTTTTTTTGTGTATGGTTGGGTAAGGTATGGTTATTGGTTATTGGTGTCTAACGTCAGTATCATCGACTCTACGTGGACAAAATTGCAAGACAATGCTAGTATATCCTTTATAAATAAACTAAAGACCATGACGGAAACGGAAGCGGTTTAAAGAGACGGCGCTAGATGGCGCTAGTGAAACGTGCACCGGACGTAATCGGATCGCCCCACTACTCCCACCACTGCAGCCAAGCCGGGCGTGCGGCTTTATAAGCGACTGTCGCCTCAGTTCGGCACGCATTCACTTCGGTTGCGTCTCGGTGCACGGATCACTGTCTCGGTGAACTAGCACTGCCCCCTCTCTGCCACTCTGCCAGATACCTATGCTATATAGGTTATTTGATTGTCGGCATAATTATAATTCAAATAATTAACAATGAATATTGTAACGTCATTTAATTAATAAAACTCTAGAATTGGAATCCTGGCTGTGGTTTACTTCTGATGTCTAACCCCTCTCCGACATCAGAAGTGGGATACGAAGTTCGGCCCACTTCTAGAAATATAGCTGGCAGCGTGATGCAAGACCAAATGACCCTGTTTATGGAAACTATGTTTTCCAAAATGACTGAAGCCCTATCACATCGAGCTAGTTCCACCCAGTCATTTATTGCCCTTGTGCCCTTTGACCCTGACGACCCTAACTCTGAAATAGAAGGGTGGTGCCAATAACATGAGGCTATAATCAAGAGCAAAAATCTAAGAGGGATAGACCTTATTCTAAATTCCTTATGATAGATTAGCCTTAACCCATTGTCTAAAAGGACGTGCTGCCACGTACCTAACCAAAATACACCCAGACCAGTTTGAATGGTCCTATACTTATACAAGATCATTTTGGTCAAATCTTAAAATTTCAAATAAGTCCAACAGAATCACCCGCTCAAGCCTGCTTGCGGTTATGGCAACTAATTGAAAGAATTCCCGATACCAATCTGCCTGAGAACGTGACCATAGGCTTCATTATCTCAATATTATCTCAGTGTGATAATCTGATACGCCGAGAATTAAATTCCACTGTAATAAATAATAAAGCACAGCTATTCCGAACTTTGCGAGGTATTTCTCTTAAACGTAAAAATGAGAATGCCGAAGTAGATAATTCTGATCCTAAACTCACGACTTTCAATTAATTTCCGTGGGAACTGCAACAATTGTGGCAGAATTGGACATCGAGCTATCGAATGTCGTGACAAAAAGAAGTCCGTTATAACACATCACGGAGTCAGCATTCCAGACGCTCATCAATCAACTCAGAAGCCTCAAGTGACCTGCTACGAGTGCGGCGAACTGGGCCATGTTGTCCCCGGCTGCCCAACGCGAGCTAACAACATAAGAAGAGAACAACCCGCTGCCAACAGTAAAGAAGTCAACGTTTGCTCCAGAACAGCGTGCGACAACCTGGAGTGCAATGGTATTAAGTTATCCCTTATATTTGACTCTGGTTCCGAATGTAGTCTAATCAAGAAGAGTGTTTTACGATTAATCAAGGGAAAGAGATCGTATGATATTGTCCACTTGACAGAAATAGGCAATGGTAGGGTTGATAGTACTGAACAGATTCCTTGCAAAATTATCGTTCTAAAAATTCCAATTAAGGTTGTTTTTCATGTTCTTGCTGATACCTTCGGGACGATGTTCTATTGGGTCGAGATATCCTAACCCAAAATATTCTTGTTGAAATTGGCGAAGATGGCTTCACCGTAAAACAATCCAGGGAAGCTAGCATGTTTTTAAAGTCTGAAAAACCTTTCAAATTTGATTTAGTTGATACAGATTTAACCGGCTCAGATGAAGATAAATTACTCCTCATATTAGAAAAATATTCTGCCCACTTTATCGAAGACTTGCCTACATCCCGAATCCAAACAGGTGAAATAAAAATTGATCTGTTTGATCCACAAAAGACTACATAGACGACCCTATAGATTATCGCGAATCGTATCGAAATCGTAGGCGAATTAATGAAAGCCAAAATTATCCAGGAGAGTTCATCCCCATTTTCTAGTCCCATATTGCTAGTACAAAAAAAAAGATGGTAGTAAGCGAATGGTTGTAGATTATAGGGAGTTGAGTTGGCAACACCAAATCAGAAAACTATCCACTACCTTTGAGTAACTATCAAATTGATAAACTGCATGGTGCACACTATTTTTGTACAATCGATATGGCCTCACTGTTTCATCAATTACCCTTGTAATGACTCTGTAGAATAGACCGCCTTTGTTACCCCTAAAGGTCAATACGAATATCTCGCAATGCTTTTCATGCTTCCAGGTATTTCAAAGAGCAACCAATAATGCCCTTAAGGCTTCCTATTCAAAATGTGATCTAACCCCTCGAGTACATAGATGGTGGGCTAAACTTCAAGCTTACGATTTTGAAATCATGTATAAAGAAGGCCGTAAAATGGCCCACGCAAACTTTATATCCCGTAATGTGTCCGAAAATTGCAGTAACAAGCCCCGCAGTGTAAATTTCCTTGAACTCTACAAAGGCTGGTTGGTTGTTGAACAAGAACGAGATTCAGAACTTTCAGATAGCATTTCTAAAATTCGCAATAATCAATTATCGGATGAAATAGCCCGTACATATGAAGTTAGACAAGGAATACTATATAGAAAAATTGAGCGCTATAGGACTACTAGTTAGTTGCCCATTATACCTCGTTCCCTCGTATGGTCTTTAATTAGCCAGCTTTAATGTCCATAATGAGATTAAGCATTTAGGTTTTGACAAAACTTTGGATAAGCTATACGAAATTTTACTGGTTCCCCAATATGGCTAAATTTGTAAAAAAGTTTATTGATTGCTGTGTCATTTGCAAAACCTATAAGGCCCCGCTGGCGCACAACAAGTGCAGCTGCATTCTATCCCAAAGGATCCAATACCTTGGCTTACGGTACATTTAAACTTAGCAGGAAAATTAAGTGTGACAAAAGCGAACGAAACGAATATTGTTCAGTATTAATAGACGCTTTTACTAAGTACGTACTTCTTGAATATGGTCCAGACCAAAGCTTTTCTCACGCAATTAAAGCCATAAAAAAGGCAGTTAAACTAGTTGGAGCCCCGAAACGTATTATCGCCGATCGCGGTCGATGCTACTATTGTAACGATTTCAAAGATTTTTATAAGGATAATAACATAGAACTTTATCTAATAGCCACTGGTTCCAGTAGAGCTAACGGTCAGGTGGAAAGGGTCATGCGAACTTTAAAAAACATTTTGATTGTAATTGAATGTCATTCCAATAATGTATGGCAGGATCAACTCGGAGATATTCAGCTTTCTCTCAATAGTACACGCTCCAGAGTTACTGGCTTTACGCCTTTTGAGCAGATGTTCGGTGTACAAGCTAATTCATTAAACTTAGCTAGATTGTCTCCCAGTTCATCTGAACCAAATAGAATTAACCTTTCGGAAGCTCGTTCATTGGCATCAGAAAATATCACAAAGATCTGCTCAAACTGATACCTGTAGACTTAATATAGGAAAAGCTGTAATAAGACCTTTCTTGGAAGGAGATTTTGCTTTTGTCAAATGTGAAGAGAGGCATTAAAGTAAATTTGACAAGAAGTTAAAAGAACCTTATAAAATAATAAGTTTTAGATAATGACCGTTATGAGCTAAAACACATCAATGGGTCAAACAGAACTTATAAATTTGCTCGCGAATTTAAGAAAAATACCTGAAGGTCAAAAAGGTTTTCTTAAAATAGCCGATAGTTATAGTAATACCACTGATAATGACGATGATAATGAGCAAGCAACGATAGATGATGTTTTGTCTGAGATAGAGGACGTTGATAATAATGTACAGTCTGATAATAATGGTAACGATTTGTCTCAAATTTTGTGTAATGATGCTTCTGATACTCTCTCAGTCAACTCAGATACCTTATCCGCTGGTTCTGAAACCTTGACGGTCGATTCAGAAGAAACTTTATCTGCTGTATCTATGTGATGTTATGAGTTAGCTTATTGTTGCTGAAGGGGTCTCATCTACTCAAGTGGATGAAGATCTAGACCAGTATTTGAGAGTTAAAGGGGTCTCATCTGCTCATAGATGATGATCTAGGCGCTTATTGTTGCTGAAGGGGTCTCATCTACTCAAGTGGATGAAGATCTAGACCAGTATTTGAGAGTTGAAGGGGTCTCATCTGCTCATAGATGATGATCTAGGCCAACGTTAGATAGCTGTAGGGGTCTTGTCTACGCAGTGGATAATGACCTAGACCAGCATTTGATTGTTGAATAATGTGTAAAACGTTTCTTACTTAGGCATTCGGGAATAAATGCCCGAGGTCGGGCATATTGTCAGAATGGCCGTGACGGAAACGGAAGCGGTTTAAAGAGACGGCGCTAGATGGCGCTAGTGAAACGTGCACCGGACGTAATCGGATCGCCCCACTACTCCCACCACTGCAGCCAAGCCGGGCGTGCGGCTTTATAAGCGACTGTCGCCTCAGTTCGGCACGCATTCACTTCGGTTGCGTCTCGGTGCACGGATCACTGTCTCGGTGAACTAGCACTGCCCCCTCTCTGCCACTCTGCCAGATACCTATGCTATATAGGTTATTTGATTGTCGGCATAATTATAATTCAAATAATTAATAATGAATATTGTAACGTCATTTAATTAATAAAACTCTAGAATTGGAATCCTGGCTGTGGTTTACTTCTGATGTCTAACCCCTCTCCGACAACCACAAGAACGAATAAGAGTAAGATTAAGAAGAATTTATTTGCATAAAACAATGTATGACATTAAATAAAAGCTCAACATTTTTTTGTTCAGTTAAGACGTGCAAAGATTTATATAATCAATTCAATTAATTAATATTCGAACATTACAATTCAACTGCATTTCATTCAATACAATTATTATTATTATATTAGTTATATTTATGGTTATATTTTTTTATGGAAAACATACATGTATGGTCAAATTAAGTTATTTGTCAAAAGGAGTTCTTTGAACTATAACTGAACTTGAACTATGACTATAATTTGAGTTCTAAAACTATAAAAAGCCCTGTCCACCAACCAAATAACAAGTTTGCTCTTTTTAATAAAAGACTTTATTTCGCTAGGAAATTTGTTAAACACCTTTATTGCCATCGAGTAACAGGTCTTATGAGAGGTTGCGAAGTCGCGGGCAACTTGCAAGGCGCAATGATTACACGCAACTTGAGTGAGTACTACAGATTATATTCAGCGAGCCTGCACTGTAGGTGTAGTAGCCTCGTTGAAATTCTCCACCTAGGAATGCTTTCGAGCCTCCCAAACGCTACGAGCTAGAGCAAGTCGGCTAAGTACTACGGAATGTGCTTCGATGAACCTGCGATAGGTAGCATAGCTTCTTTGGCAGTTTCGACTCATCAGATAGTAAATCTTCATTTTAATATTACGCTAAGATACTAAAAATGTTTTCCATAAGTTATGCTATACGCTACGTAGCAACACAGGTTATTATTTGAATGGTATGCGCGACGAAATCCAGACTACAAACAAAGCAAACAGATTGCGGGTTCGAACCCTGCAAGGGGCAAATGTTTGTGTGATGAGCACGAGCATTTTGTACCTAACTCATAAATGTTTATAAATAAATGTTTTTAAATATATTTATCTGTTATCTAGTCGCCATAGTACAAACTTTGCTTAGTGCTAGATAATTGGTGTGATTGTGAAAAAAATATATATTTTATTAGGAACTAACCACTGCGAGGCTTTATTGCAACTGTAAAGCTTGTTTTCCACTAGAGCTATGCGATAAAAAGAAGAAACGTTTCAATACGAATGACAAGCCGAGCGGACTTGCTCGACTTATCATTCCTATGATAAAAACACATTTTCTCTTTTAGCTCTAGTGGAAACGCAGCCTAAGTATTATACTACAAAATGTATTACAATAGGCCCACTACGACGATAGTGTAGCTACGTTCCAATGATTTACTAAGGTATTAGATTTTTCTTGAGAATTAGCATCTCATTCAATACCAGCCTTATTAGCAACTCGGGTAGTATTGCGTTGTGATGAGCTGCCTACTTGAAGTTGAGAGAGAAAGTGATACGACGAGCCTAAGATTATTACGTAGCCTCGCTTCAATCGGTCTAAATAAAAACGTTTCCCAGAATATAAGTACGCGTCTTTGTAGCAATTCAAATAAGCACCAAAATGTGCCAGGAACTACGATGACAGTGTAGTAATCTGAAGGCCTACTACTAAAATGTTTGTTCGTTCGGACGTATAAACCTAACAAATTAAAATACCATCTACTTGTGTGAAACATTTGATACTTATGGACAAATGAATATGGTCGTTTTATACATTTTGTCAAATCAGGTTCTACGTTTGAACGAACGAAACAATTTTTAATAGACCTACTAGGCCTAAGCAATGTTTCAGTATTATAATTATTATAGAGGAAAAATAGATCGAGACAACTATACTGAAGAATACCAGCGTTATTCCTCTGGCCTCCGAAGATACTCCATCTTCGGAGGCCAGCACAGCCATTGTATTCGAACTTACCCAAGTTACTACGACACGCTCTATACTCTAATACGCTACGACTACGGATAACCGTAGCATCTACCTTAGTTGCTACGAAAGCTCGTAGTCGTAGCTCATGGAATACTTACTGCATGGCAGTAATGCATCGTGATATCACAGAATATATAATAGTTCCAGAAACGACTATAATAGAAATGTGCTAGAATAAATAGCTACTCTCACCGAGCGACAACAAAGAGCAAATTAGCTTGCACCAAACTGTGTACTTTAATTTTATAATAGCCTTCAAAGTGTTACTGCAAGCGATAATGCACTAAAACGTTACTAGCGAGAGCTCTTTTTACTTTGAACTGTCTAGGTCATCTAGCTAACGCTCACTCGCAAGGGCTGCTATTTGTGTTTGTGAATTTGATCGACACGAATGAAATAGGTGTGTAGATATTAGTAATGATCCCAATGAAAATGTAATATTACTTTTCACTATATGACAACTTTTTAATATATGACAACAACCTGACCTGATCGTGTAGTGATAAATAGACCTTTAAAAATATCTTTACTAATTAACTAAGGAGTTTAGAGTTTGATAAAATTATAGTTAATGGTTATACTGCAATAATAGATAGCATTATGTTGTGCTACGAAATGTGGTAGGACGAACTGGCGTAGCGTTGTTCCGATGTATTTTTTTAAATTAATTTAGCATAATTGTTTTTGTTTAATGTCGATGATCGTAACAGAAAGTCACTATTAGTTTTATGATAAATACTAACCTTTTTTGCCTTTTGTTGAACATCGTATACATATCTAGTCAAACTAATAACCCAAGTTCTCAATTTACAACAATAAACTGTATCTTACTTATATCACGCACATTTTGAATAATCCTTGGTATTCACGAAATCTATTGTAAGTTTTACACAGTAAATCTTAAACATTATAAAACGCAATAAAATATTGAATTGAATTGAACATCAACTCCAAAATCCCAAGTAGGAACAGCAGGTATCAGATGTTTTGTGTCTTGAAACCAGTCTAGCACACATTATTATGTTACTAAAGGTATAGTCCGTGTTCTGTCACCATTATCAGTCAAAAAAATACGACATGTGACTCAATTTTTTTATATCATTATATTCAACGCCGCAAGTGACTTGTCTCAAGACAACTTGCTTTAGATCCGATAGCGTCCTGAAACTAGCTTCTACGGAAAGAGTAGCCTTCACTGAATCCATGAAAAGCAATACATAATAAACACCCATTATTTATTGTATGTAGAGCAAGATTGGGAAAAAAAATGACCAAATAATCTGGCGCCATCTGAGATTAGCTTTGCCTGCGTTTCCCCATTGGAGACTTTACATCAGGCTGTTAAATTCCATAGTAGCGGGTACGCGGGAACTCATCATGCACTCAGGGACACGGTTTGTTACTCTCAAAAGAGTTTATAACCATCGGAACAAAACATATCTGCAAACGCAGATATAAATCCTTTGTCGATGGTGCTCTAGTTGACGGTGCGAGAACCATATATACGCGTAACACAGATATTTCCAATTTACTTATAAACTTTGTAGTAGTGTAATATTGTTGGCCGTAAAGAATACACTTTCCCACCGCCAACAGGAGGCGGCAGCAGAGTCTGCGTGCGAAACCTTTAAAAAAAACTGCACTCGCCAACCCGCCTGCCAAGCGTGGTGAGCTTTGGCAATCCCCCCGATGGGAGATCATTAGGGGAGGCCTGTGTTCAGCAGTAGACTTCCTATGGCTGAAATGATGATGATGATGTTGATAATGATGATGATAATGATGACTAGCTGTGCCCGCGGCTTCACTCGCGTGGAATATGGTTTTTCACACCCTATTTTACTCGCTTAGGAGATGGAATAAAAATAGTCCCTATGTCCTTCCTAGGGTTCAAGCTCTTTCCGTACAAATCATCAAAAGTTCGGTTTAGCTTTTACTACGAAAAGTAGCTTATGTCCTTTTTTAAGCTCTAGTCTATCTCTGTACCAAATTTCATCAAAATCGGTTTAGTAGTTTAGGCGTGAAAGGTACCAGACAAACAGAGCTACTTTTCATTAATATTATATTAGTAAGGATAAACTACAACAGATTTGATGTAACAAAAGATAATTGAATTCTGAAAAAAAAACTATGCCTTAACTCAATAACAAATAGTTAAGGTACCTTCTATAGGTTGCGTGTGTGTCAAATCGATACTGGGGCCAATTCCCGTAATTTGACAATAGCCGCAATCCGGTATCGATCCGCTCCCAGTAACATTACGATCACAAACGGTATTCTCGTAAACTTTTAATTTGACGTAAAATTATCAAAACTATCCCAATACGACTGAAAATAAAGCAAAAAAAATCAAATTTTGGTTTCTTCCATTTTATGCATTACGAACTATAATTGCATTTTTTGTGTTAACGAGAACACCGTTTGTGATCGTAATGTTACTGGGAGCGGATCGACACCGGGTTGCGGCTATTGTCAAATTAGGGGAATTGGGCCTCAGAAGTAGTTTAAATTCAACTTGAAAACAAGACTTGATTACATCAGTAAGTTACAAGTGAAGCTAATAAAGGCGTGTTAAAAATACGTAGGTCTTCAGTTGAATGTCGTCATCAAGACATCTAATTTAGACATTCGTAATGTTAGGACTGAAATTCTACTTATTCATTCAAGCATATCTCACACAGAGTAAATTTATAACCGATGCTGTGAGAGAAGAATGAAAGGTCAGGAATCAGGATTCGGTGTCATAGTCGAACGTAGTGGTCGAACGACAAGCATGGTCAATTTATTTTAATGGTTTTTATTTATCATTTAAAGAGCTTTAGAGTGCAAGTTAGGTGTAGTTTGTGTTCTAATGTTTGGTGAAGTGATACAGATTTCAAACTATTGAATGAAAAATTCAACGCCGCATCGAGTGTCAAGTGACTTGTCTCAAGACAACTTGCTTTAGACCCGATAGCGTCTTGAAACCTGCTTCTACGGGAACAGTAGCCTTCACTAATGCCAAGAAAAGCAATATAAACTAAACATTGGCAGAATCACTGCTCTGTTTATAGAGCGAGATTGAGTCCATAAAAAAATTTAAAAAATAGAAGAAAGGTCACATTGGTTCGTAAATGTCTTGCCGCACTCAAAGACGTCCCTTAACATTAATGGTGGTACTCACACATGAGAAGACGTGAGTAGGATCTAGGTATAATCGCAACTCTACAATGCTAGCTGTGGATCATCACTTCAGCCAAAGGACGTCCACTGCTGAACAAAGGCCTCCCCCAATGATATCATCAGGGGGAAATTGCCACTACTCGCCACGCTTGGCAGGCGGGTTGGCGAGCGCAGTTTTTATAAGATTTCGCACGATTTCGATATTCTTTACGGCCGTCCCCACACGGCTGGGGTGACTAAGTGTCGATAACTAGACCTATTTGAAAGTGTTGCGTCATTCAATTAAGCGCGAGAATGCAATGCCGGTGATTGAGCGGAAAGAAGAAACTGTTTTTTATAACCAGTTGAATAATGCTACACTTTTAAAAATTCAAGATTTGGACACCCTGATCACCTAGCGGAATAAAAATACTTTATGACCTACATACCTACCTAATATACATAAAAAAAACATAAAAACCGGTCAAGCCGTTTCGCAGGAGTGCGACCACAAATCATTTAGTATTGTGACACGAGAACCACCGTTAGTAATGTGACACGAGAACCACCACAAACACCGTGACACGAGATTTTGGATTATTCCACTATGTTCACCTAGGTGATATCACCCAGGTGAACAAAGTGGAATTGATTAGTCTACTTTGATCACCTCGGAAATAAATCACCTGGGTGAATATATACCTATAGAATATTATCATCGTCTTTATTACAAATGTGTACCTACAGACCATAGACAACAGCAGGTCAATCTACCCAAAAAGTTATTTCATTGAAAAAATTTAAGTCCGACACGTAGATATTAATATCACTTAAGAAAATTTTACGTTTTGTGGTAGATTGTCTGTACGTGCAATTATAAATCTTTTGGTAAACATTTTCAGATCGCGACTATACACAGTAAGTCGTACAGGAACATAGGTATAACCGACCTAAATCTCAGCCCGACACAAAGTGCAAACGTTCGTGAATTAAGCTCCAGTCGTCACTCCTTGAGCGCATTTCGTCTAGAATACCCCGCGAGGCGGGAATTAGCCGAATCTCCCGTCGCGGAGATAATCCCGGCGGGGAGGTGACTACCATGCTCAGGATTTACCAAGAAAATGTTCGATTAAGTACTCTAGCGAGGTAGGTAACAGGTAAGTGACTAGGAGCGGTGAAGATAACATGAAGAACGGAGCTAAATAGAGTTTTAGGTGGAAATGATATTCCACAAAGCAAAATAAGAAGAATCACTTGGCGTCGCTATCTCTGTGGTCTACGGACTCCCGGGTTCGACTCTCAGTCGGGTGACCCGACCCGACTCGAGTCCGTGTAGAAAGAAAACAAACTTATCTCATTTCTGATGGGTCGGGTCTAGATGTTGTAGTACCATAGTTGTTTCTAATTTTTATAACACAAGTGCTTTAGCTACCTTCCTTAGTATCAGAGCAATCAATAAATATAAATAAATTAATAAATAATGGACAACATCATATACCTACATTGCTCTGATCCTATGATAAGTAGCTTAAGCACTTGTGTTACAGAAATAAGTAACAGCGACGGTACCACAACACCCAGACCCGAGACAATATAGAAAAGTTATTTTTCTGCATTGACCGACCGGGAATCGAACCCGGATCCTCAGAGATAGCGACACCAAGTCCGGTATGCTCGCCTCTCTGCTACAGAGGTCGTCAACTAGTAGGCACAACCTAGACAAGCAGAAGAACATTATGCTACCTACAAGATTATTCAGTTCTCAGTTTCGTTTAACAAGGTGTAACTTAAATACCGCACATCGTTCTCAAGGCCTGATTCAGGCGCTTCTTTATATGAGACTAACATCGAAATAGTACGGTAATAAAAATACTTACTTGTCACAATTTCCCTAACAACACAAGAACAACATAAACTAATTATAATGTTACTATTTACCATCTTATATTTGCAATGTTTATATTACCACTGCTGTTATGTTATATTATTAAGGTATTAAATGGATCTGCATATGAATACTTATTCTAGGTACAACCATACGTCACGAAGTTTTTCATTGTAAAAATCGTTTATTTCATCAATCTTACTTTAGCAATCTAAATATGGAACACGAAATAATGTCGGCGTTACCGGGTGAAAGCATGATTAATAGTATTCGTGTTCTATCGAATCTTTTTCTTTGTTCGCTCTTGACGAACGTGCGAACAATGGTCTGGGAGAAGATATTTTGAGTTTCGTTTCGGCACTCAATAGGGACCCTTTGGAAATCGCCCCCCTTTGAAGGAAACATGCTAATAAATGCTGGCCTAAAGCAGAGAACATGGAAATGCTTACAATACTTTAAGCGAATAAGGCCCCTACTACCAAATTACATCTCAATACTTACAGGGTGCACAAAATGTATAACGAAGCTTGAAACTACGCATTCTGTAACGACGAGAAAAGTTCAAACAAGTCCTAAAACCAACATACCTACTAACATCGAAATATAACGCCCAGAACGATAGTTTCCTACAAAGCGGACTGTCAAAAGTAAGGCAAGAATGACATCTTTGTATGCGTAAGTAAGTCGTGTTTACGCTCGACGAAACGCACACAAGTAAAAAATAATGTTGCCTTTATATTAAATTTTACCCAAAAGTAGAGGGTTGAAACGGGGCGCTATGGGGCACGATACTTCGAAAAAATTTCACTGATTTTAAATGGAACATTGGCATAGCCGAATTTTTGAAGTATATTAGTATGCAGCTGGGACTTGTAAAATAGACTAGTCAAAACTTGTCAAGGATCATCTGGGTTAGATTATGTTAAAATCAGTTACTGCCTAAAGCGCCT
This sequence comes from Anania hortulata, assembly GCA_963576865.1. Lineage (NCBI taxonomy): Eukaryota > Metazoa > Arthropoda > Insecta > Lepidoptera > Crambidae > Anania > Anania hortulata. Next base: position 6,868,344 of record OY756412.1, on the reverse strand, counting down.
GCGCTGCCGCGGCAGCGGCCGGCGAGCGCTACATTATAATTCTGGTTCTAAAACTTTGACAATATCCCCGTATAAAATTATACATACAAATATCTCAGTAACGGTGCGTCGGATTCAAAAAATAATAAAATTTTGACCCCCTTAAAAAACGCAGATTGCACCCAGGCCCATAATATTTTGACCTCTAAAAACGGTCGTGCGAGTTGATAAAAAATTCTCAATAAAAGTGTAGCAAAATTACAAGTCCCAGCTCGATCCAAAAAAACGATCGAAAATTCGCCTGTCAATTATATTCCATATAAAATCTGTTAATTTTTGCTTAAGTGTCGCCATAACGCCCCGTTACCTATACTCTGACCGATCGGACCGAGAATCGAACCCGAGACCTAAATAATTCAGTCGTCTCAATTATTTTGATTACAAAACAAAATATAAATTGAGACGTTCCTCTTTTAAAAACAACAAAATGTGGGAAATATTTTTTCTCCATACAGGCAACATTTTCATAAAATGTCAAGACTAATTTATTGTGAATAATTTTTATTTTTGATTTATCTCTTACGTAAAAATATAAGTTTAAACGCTATTCTTACACGTGGAATGTATGTTACAATCTTTTTTGTGTTTTCCTGATGTACTGTGTCATCCGTTCACTTCGCAAACCGTCATGTTTTTTTAATATTCACGCGACACGATCTTGAGCACTAACGGGCCGAGTAATAAACTAAGCCATTATGGCTTAGTTTGTATTGCCTCACTTTACGGACGCGGATTTGGCTTCTGGGCGTTCTATTTCGATGCCTACTAATGAATGAGCATACACAGCAGTCATTTTTTTAACTAGGTATGCGCCGGCTCCAACCGGCCAATCTGGAGGTCAATGGGGAAGGCCTATGTTCAGCAGTGGAGTCCTATGGCTGAAATGATGATGATGATGATGATACGCCGGCTGTTTCCTATCGATGATGGTGATTAAATTTTTAATTCTATAAATTAATGCTAATCCGTTGGGCTATGTCAGCGACTTTTGTTCGTTTACGGATCTCTTCATTTCTGATTAGATCTCGCAAGGAAAAACCAAGCATAGCCCTTTCCATAGCACGCTGTGCGACCTTGAGCTTTCTTATGAGGCTCATAGTGAGAGGCCACGTTTCAGTTCCATATGTCATCACTGGTAACACACACTGGTTGTAGACTTTCGTCTTGAGGCACGCTGAAGTGCTGAAGTGGCTGAGCTGAAGTGGCAGTGGGCGGGGCACATAGCACGTAGAACTGATGGCCGATGGGGCAGAAAGGTTCTAGAATGGAGGCCGCGTACCGGCAAGCGCAGCGTAGGACGTCCACCAAGGTGGTCAGACGACCTGGTAAAGGTCGCAGGAAGACGCTGGATGCAGGCCGCTTCCAACCGGCCAATCTGGAAGTCAATGGGGGAGGCCTATGTTCAGCAGTGGACGTCCTATGGCTGAAATGATGATGATGATAAATTAATGTTTTATATATATGTGGGAATAACGAATATTAAGTTTATTGTTTGTTAAAATAACGTTATTTTGTTACACAATATTTTTAAATTGCAACCCTAATTTTGTTATGTCAGATGTCAGTTTGAATTATGACGGGTGTGAAAGGTGTAAAGACGTACGTTTGTATCAGTTTTTAAATTAAAAGAAAAATTTAAATACGAAGACAACCAACTTGTTTTCAGTGCAAAATCCCACAACTTTTATGGGGGCTCGTCCGGGATTAAGCTCATCATTGAAAACTAGTGGTTCGAGACGACGAAAGACGAAAAGTTAAAACGTAAAATACGACAAAAGGCGTCATCCATGTCAGTGAAGTTCGTATTCGTCTCGCTAGATGTCGCTACGTGAGCTGTTTTACCGACCATCGATAGCTGCGGGATTCGTCAGAATTGCCATATTCTAAAATACCGTTAATGAAATAACGTTATCAGATACTGCTTGGTTTGGACGTTATAAATGAAGAAGACTCGTTACGACGGTGATCATTTTTAATGAATTCAAGTAAAATAGCTTTTTGTACTAAACGACGACGACTTTCTCTTACGACGAAGACGAAAAAGACTAAAGATATTTTACCGAAGATGCCGCCAAAGAAGAAAACCCAGGAACCGAGCAAATATGAAGAATATCAAGAAGACGTTGAAGTTCAGATATCTTTTCGAGACTTAGAAAAGTCGATGAATATTTTTACTGGCGATGATACCTATCCTGTAACAGAATTTATAGAAGAATTTGAAGACATTTCTGATTTGATGAGGTGGACTAATGTAGAAAAATTAGTTTACGTAAAAAGACTGCTAGGAGGTACTGCCAAGCTATTTTTGAGATCTATTGGAAGAGTTAAAGACTACACGAATTTGAAGAAAGCACTTAAGGAAGAATTCGGACCCAAGCTAAATAGCGCAACAATCCACAAAAGACTAGTGGCACGGAAGATGAAGAGCGATGAAACTTACCAACAATACTTTTTGGCAATGAAAGAAATAGCTTTGCACGGAAAAGTTGAAGATGCTGCTCTGATAGAGTATGTTATAGACGGAATAAGAGACGTTGAGACCAATAAAGCTATACTTTATGGCACCGCTGATATTAAAGAATTCAGGAAAAAACTAGAAATATACAGCGAATTTAAGAAAAAACAAGCAAAACCGATACCTTCGACGTCAAATTACCAAGGAAACCAAAGTAACCGAAGATCGGGCAATGCTGAGAACCCTAAAAGAAGATGTTATAACTGCGGGGCTTTAGACCATCAATCTCCTGCATGCGAAAAAGGCATTAAATGCTTTAGATGCAATAAATTTGGACACAAGGCTTTTGATTGTCCCAATAAACCGAAGAAAACGTTAAACATTCTGAAAGAAAAAAAAGAAGACGTACCATTTAAGAAGATAAAGATAGAAGGAATGGAAATGTTAGCTTTGTTTGATACCGGAAGTGACGGTAACTTGATGACTAAAAAGGAATATGAGAAAATAAAAAAGAACGTGAAGACATACAAAGACTCAAAGATTCGTTTGACTGGAATAGCTGAAAAAGAAATATTTACACATGGATTATTCACTATTAAAATTCAGATTGACGATTTCTACACAGATTACTTTCTATTTATATTTCTACACGTTACTTTCTACATAGTAGATGATAACGACATTCCTGTCAACTCTATAATTGGAAATCCAATTCTTGGAGATTTTGAAGTAAAGTTTACTAAAGATGGAATTACTATGAAAAAGATTGAACATTTAACGCTGCTAGTGGAAAAAGATGATAAAATTTTAGAATACGACATAGAAGACTCTAAATACATGACTGAAATTAAGAATATGATAGAAAACTACAAACCTACAAAAGAAATAAAGAAAAGTAACGTTGAATTAAGAATTTTACTTTCCGACGAGACACCAATACACCAAAGTCCAAGACGCTTATACCAACGGAAATGGAAGTTCTTAGCAAACAGATTGACGACTGGCTAGAAGAGGGAATAATTAAACCGAGTAAATCTGATTTTGCATGTCCGACGGTTTTAGCAAATAAAAAAGATGGAACCTACAGAGTGTGTATAGATTTCCGACGTATTAACAAGAAGATAATTAAAGAGAGATTTCCATTACCCTTGATCGAAGACCAAATTGATAAGCTGAAAGAAGCAAAGATGTTTACGTCACTTGACCTTAAGAATGGATTTTTACACGTTGATGTCCATATAGTCAGAAGTATACTTCGTTTGTGACTCCACAAGGCCAGTATGAATTCATAAAAATGCCCTTTGGTTTGTGTACTGCGCCGTCAGTCTTCCAGCGATTCATCAACGATATTTTTTATGACTACATTAACGATGGAACTGTATTAGCTTACCTCGATGACTTGATTATTCCAGCTAGAACAGAAAGTGAAGCATTAAAGAAGATAGAAAAAGTACTGAGAAGAGCTGAAGAATTTGGACTGAATGTAAACTGGAAGAAATGTCATTTTATAAAAAAATAAATTGAATATTTGGGCTACATAATCAGAGAAAATGAAGTTCGTCCGTCAAAAGAAAAGATTAAAGCTGTTTCAAATTTCAAGAAGCCAAACAGTATTAAAGCTGTCCAATCATTCCTCGGACTGACAGGATATTTTAGAAAGTTTATTCGAAACTACTCATTGATTGCTAAACCGATGACCGACCTGTTAAAGAAATACACTGTTTTTATTTTTGACGAAAGATGCGAAGAAGCTTTTCTAAAGTTGAAAAATGTACTTACCAGTTCACCTGTCTTAAAAATCTACAATCCTGATTTGGAAACAGAAGTACACACAGACGCTAGTGCCGACGGATATGGTGCTGTTCTACTACAAAGAAGTCCTAAAGATGACCAACTGCATCCAGTTCATTTTATGAGTAAAAAGACTACACCATCTGAAAGAAAATACCATAGCTATTACTTGGAAATTTTAGCTATTGTAGAAGCAATTAAGAAATTTCGTATTTATTTACAAGGAATACACTTCAAAATTGTTACGGACTGCTCAGCATTAACGATGACACTTCAAAAAAAGGACCGACCTGGATCACGAATGAAACACACCGACGCCCTAAGCCGTTACCCTACGTGTTTAATACTTACCGAGACGACTGCACGTCTGAAGAAGGCACAAGATGATGATGAACACATTCAGCTGCTGAAAAGAATTTTGCAAAAAGAACCCTACCAGAATTACATATCACAGAATGACATATTGTACAAAGAAAGAAATGGAGATAAATTATTTGTTGTACCAAAGAAGATGCAAAATGAAATTATAAGAAAGAATCACGAAAGAGGACATTTTGGTATAGCAAAGACAGAAGAACTGATTAACAGAGAATACTTTATTGAGAATTTACAGACTAAAATTAAAAAAGTGATAGATAACTGCGTTGAGTGCATTCTTGTATCACACAAAAGAGGGAAAAAAGAAGGACTGCTTAACCCAATCAATAAAGGAGATGTGCCTTTGGCAACTTACCACATAGATCACTTAGGACCTCTAACTTCCACGAATAAAAATTATAAATACATTCTCACGGTGGTAGACGCTTTTACTAAGTTTACTTGGATCTATCCTGTAAAGACGTTGACGACGGAAGAAACGCTGAGTAAACTTAGTCTGCAACAACAAGTTTTTGGTTCTCCAGAACGACTAATTACAGATCGTAACGCTGCTTTTACATCCAATGAATTTAAAGTATATTGTCAGAATGAAAATATTACCCATTATTTGATTACGACTGGACAACCCAGAGGAAATGGACAAGTGGAGCGGATCCATCAGATTATAATCGGGATTTTAAGCAAACTTAGCGCAGATGATCCCACGAAATGGTATCGTAAAGTGCCTGCTGTCCAACGTTGTTTGAACGAAACGTATCAAAGAAGCATAGGCATGACGCCGTTCGAATTGATGTTTGGGATAAAGATGAGAGACAGAGATGATGAACTTGTTAAGTTAATAGAAGAAGAAAACATAGAGAGAATGAACGAGAAAAGACATGAGTTAAGAGAAAAGGCAAAAGAATCTATAAAGAAAATTCAAGAGGAAAACATTAAAACTTATAACAAGAAAAGAAGGCAAGCTACAACATATGAGATTGGAGATTTGGTTGCTATCAAGAAGACGCAATTTTCTCAAGGAAGCAAGCTGTACCCTAAATTTCTTGGCCCTTACGAAATTATAAAGAAGAACCGCAATGATAGATATAGGTTGAAGAAAATTGGAAATACCCTATATTAGAAGGCCCTAATAACACGACTAGTTCTGCTGATTTTATGAAGCCGTGGGTCGCTACACAAGATGAAGATATTTCATCTGGGACAGATGAATAATCAGGACAGCCGTGTGGGAATAACGAATATTAAGTTTATTGTTTGTTAAAATAACGTTATTTTGTTACTCAATATTTTTAAATTGCAACCCTAAGTTTGTTATGTCAGATGTCAGTTTGAATTATGACGGGTGTGAAAGGTGTAAAGATTTACGTTTGTATCAGTTTTTAAATTAAAAGAAAATACGAAGACAACCAACTTGTTTTCAGTGCAAAATCCCACATATACTTATCGAAATATAAGAAACTGTTTTCTTTCGCCATTCTTAATTTCTGCGGAATAATTGCGTACTTACCTACGCTTTACTAAGGGCTGATTTATTTGATAGTCAGATATTTTTTATAAGAAGAATAACTTTGACATGTTGACAGTTTTCGTATAGAAAATGTGTGGAACCGTTAATTTTATTCGTTGAATAAGTTATGTGCCAAGTGTAAAGTTTTTATTTAGACACAAAACCACAGAATATATAATAGGGTACAAAACTAAGTAAATGCACGCAACAAAAATAATAATAATAAAGAACACAATAACAGACGAAACTGAAACAAACATTTTTAAATATAATAGTGAACAAAACAAAAAAGTTCCCCTTTCTCTAATGGTTGTCCTCTACCTAAAGGTTGTCTGGAAGAGATCGCTATTAGCGATAAGACCGCTTAAATTGTACATCTTTCTGTAAAAATCATGTGTATATTACTTGTATGGTGTGCAATAAAGAGTATCTATCTATTAAACATAGGGCAATAATAAGAGCATCGATTAAAAACATGGGCAAGCCATGGGGCCGGAGCTGCTTTTTTTCGTTCTCGGGTCCGCGCCTTTTTTTTTTTAAACTCTGCCAGCTTTATGATACTATAGATAGGGTCTATTTTTCAATCGCCAGATAACTTCCGTCATCGTCATCAATCGTTTGACATGTTGACAGTTTTTGTATAGAAAATGTGTCAAAGCGTCACTTTTATTCATCGGACAAAAGTTATCTGGCGATTGAAAAATCGGCCCTAAAAGAAGTAAAACTCGGCGACTGAGCAGTCTAATCTGCACCTCGATTCAGAACCCTACGGTAACACTGTTATCAACCGATTCGGTCAGAAATCAGTCGATTTCTAATAATTTCAATTCGCAATAGCCGTATCGTCGATCAACTTGACATATTTCATACAGAATCGAAATGACGTCCCGTGCGATTACAAGTACTTCTCGACCCGCAAATAATATCAACGCTATTCATAACACAGATACCTATCGAACAAGACATTCCTAACGTCCGATCGATTTCTGTCAGTTAATTAACGAGTGGTACCAAGCACCCGTTATCTTCATAATATTGTAAAAAATATATTTTTGAGTGCTAAATACGCATTTTCAGGTCTCTGCGGGATGCACCAAATCCATTTTATGGTCTACTCCTAGGAAAAACTTAATGTTGTTGTGAATTGAAAATTTACATTGGCACGTCAAATATTAAGTGACATTTCAGTGGCAGGCAACTGCCTGTCACTCAGTAAACATTTACCATGGATTTAACACAAAGGATTATGTATGTTAAAATGTTGCTAAAAGAACTTACACTTTAAAACTCAGCAATAAAGTTTAATTTTCTTTGATGTGATCAAAATGAGGGACTACAAACGGTACCCGCACATTGATTGAGAACCCTACGGTAACTCTGTTATCAACCGATTCAGTCAGAAATCAGTCGATTTCTAATAATTTCAATTCGCAATAATTCGCGTGTTTGTTAATAATGTTTTTATGAGTGTTACATACTTTTTGGTTAAAGTTAAATATTTTTTCGTTTTTCACAATTAAAATATTACATGTAATCGATAGAAATTAACTATTCGTATTGAGGTGTTTTATAATGTATAAAATAAATAAATTTTATTTGAATTTGTAATGTATAATTAATTCAAATTAAATTAAAATATTTTGTAACAATAGGCTTCTTGAATGCAACTTGTAATCAAACCGATACCGATAATATCATACTCGAACTCGAATCGGATACTGTTCTGAATAGTTCTAAATCCGACATTCGATTAGAGAAAGATATCAAATCTTTTGATTCGATTAAATGACCGAAGGATTCTGAATCGAGTTGCCGGCCCATAATATTTTGACCTTTAAAACGGTCAAGTGCGAGTTGGTAATTTTTCTCAGTAAAATTGCAATAAAATTAAATCTAAAAAAATAAATTAAGGCTATGTCAATATTCCATACATGGAGCACATACCCTATAGAGTAGAATGTCATATAATTTGTTCGACGAATTTTTCCACCGTTTTTTAATCTGTATCTGTAACTGGTTAATCGAGCAGGCGTTTTATAAAGTTAACGAAATGTTTGGGCAACACAGTGACTAAACTGGCATTACGTTGACATGTATTAAATTTTTATTGACATAACTATTTTATTGTAACTTTTTTTAACACCTGATTTTATTATATATTGACATTTCATTGTTACTAATGGTTATAGATAAAATAGAATTAGCAACAAAATTTAAAGAACTAATATTTACAAAATGTACACAAAAAAGAAGGTAAAAATATATTTTTTTTTTATATAAAAGCTCAACATCACCCAAACCCACAGGAAAGATAAAGGTACCCAAGAGGCTGGCAGCATTACCTCGCTGAATAGCTAAGTTTATCCGTTGGCCAAGGTAGCTACCAGCCCTCAGGTCACCGGAAACATTGACTACGCGCGTGGATAGTTCGGCAAATAGTTTTTTAGCCTCTGGGCCCCAGGGTCCCAGCGTCTCCACTCCAAAAGGCGCAAAGCGGTAGCAGCTGTCTAAGGCGGAGTTTTTCTTTTTTTTTTGAAGACTCCGCAGAGGCAGCCGCAGTACCCGCAGCCTTTGAACAGGCACGAACGTGGGAGGGGGCCAAAGTGTCCACGCAAGTCGCGTCCCAGACCAACGCACGGCCATTGCTCCAAGGAATAATGGTCATACCGTCATCTCATCTCACGTCGGGCCTTTTGCCATCATCCCGACAAACGCCAGCAGGCTCTAGAATTGCCGGTATTCTAGCTGAGGTGAAGGCCCTTTGGATAATGGCATTTAAACTAGCGTGGCGAGGGATACGGCCCGCACTTTGGGCACAGGACAAACCATGAAGTCCGAGACTATCCACAGCGACACCGCAGCGACAGCGGTGGGGACGAGTGATGTTAGTACCTAGACGTAAGCAGGTAATACTGGAAAGAGAGGTGTTGTCGAGAAGAGTCCCTACGTTGGCAGAAGGCAAAATATGCAACCATAGTCCGGATTCCCATTCAGCAACGGCAATGAGACGGGCACGCTCTGTATCGGTATTACAAGAACTAAAAAGTGAATCGTAAGAAAGTTTACAAAGCGGCTCGTCCCACTGTCTGCGATGAAAGTAAAGTAGGTGGGCTATCATTACATAAGCTAGACCAGGCATTTCTCGCATCCGACTAGCAGGAGACCTCAGCATCGGGAAGCGACAGATTCAATATAGAAAGGAAGAGGTCCTTATTGCTATAGACGGACGAAAGAAAGGCAGGTAGTGCTACACTTGAAATTTTACGAGTGCCCAGACCACCAAATCGAACTGGAAGACAAGCCTGGGCCCAGGAACGATCATTTAAGGGACAATTTAGAATTTTCCGATAAAATTTTTTCAGGGAGTTATCTAAAAGTGCCATTAGACTATCAAATTTCCAAAGTGGAGAGCAACGTAATACATACGTAAATTTACTAATGGATTATTATTATTTTAAAGTTAATTCGATTAGGATTTGTAATTGATTTAAATTAATGATGTAATTTACTATTTTTTTACATGTAATGAATATTATGAATAAAATCTTATCTTATCTTACCTTATCTGTTTTTGTATGGGTAAAAGTTAACAGAACCTAGTCATTTTATTACTAAATGTAAGTAAAAAATCACTTACTATGTAGTTTTGGAAAAAGATGGTTCATATAGCTGCTTTGTAAGGTATGTGCTCGATGACCTACACTTTCTTAGAAATTCAATATATATAACTAAAATTCAGTAAAATGGAGCCCTGGATACCTACTTTTATAAAATCATTTTTACATACATCCCCTATTTTGAATAGTAGTAACTTATAAGCGACCCTTTCAGTTAACGATCTTTAAAATTGCTTATTTCAATCCCGCCTAGACTTACAATTTGGTCACCCTATTTAGAAAGGGACACAATACACCAGTTGGTTGTCTCTGTCGGCACGTTTTTTTCGCACACTGCTCAATCCTTTTAAAAAGAGTGGTAATCCATGACATTTACAAAGCATGTTTTTTAACTGAGACATACTTTTTGGTTTTATATATTTTTTCGTTTTTTACAATTAAAATATTACATGATGGATAGAAATTAATCGCATTAAGGTTTTTTATAATCTATAATAAATAACTTTAATTTGAATTTGTAATATATAATTAATTCAAAGTAAAATAAAATGTTTTGTAACAATAGGCTTCGTGAATACAACTTTTAATCAAATCGATACCGATAACATACTCGAACTCGAATCGGATGCTGTTCTGAATAGCTCTAAATCCGACATTCGATTCGAGAAAGATATCAAATCTTTTGATTCGATTAAATTACTGAAGGATTCTGAATCGAGGTGCTGAAAGTTAATGTACTATCGGGCAGCAATACGAATCATCTTTCTCTGAAACTAGTTAGTGATTTTTCACATACACTTAGTATGAAATGACAACTCCAATCAATGCTCGCGCGTACAAAAACAGTAGGTACAGACATAGTTAAAAAAATGGAAAATCTTGTCGAACAAATCTTAAGAAATTTCTACTCTGTAGGGTATGTGCTCCATGTAATGTACTAATTCATAGAGAAAAACAAAACAATGTTAAAATAATACTGTGTTTTAAGAGCATTATGATTAGGCCCCTCTATTGTAGTATCAAAGATAAAGCAAAACCTGCAGACCAATTTCGAAATAAATAAAAATAAAAACTTAAAATTATTCTATGCGATTTTTAATAATAATCAAAAATACTTACATAAAACATTTTATTACATACACAATTTCTCATTACTGTTTATCATTATGCACAATATGGAGTATATGTATTTAGGTCTAAGTTTTATATTTTATTACACAACTAATGTTGAAGTACAAATGAAAATGACATTGAAAGTGTAAACAGTAAAAATTGACTGTAACAATCGTATTAAGCAAGAATTTTGCTAAAAACACAATCTAAATAAGGTACACCTATTTAAAAACAGAGATGTATTAGGTAAAAAGTTAAATTCCTGTAAAACTTAGTCCTCAATATAGACCCTGTTTTTGTCAACTCTTACTTTGGGGGCACTTCTCAGTTTTTTAATGAATTTTTCAGCAATTCTCTCATCAATTTCTCGTCCTGTTGTCTCTGAATATTCAGACAGCACTTTCTTCTGCAGACGCTTAAATGGCAGCTCATCCCCTTTCTTTTGTAAAGCAGACATTATTGCAGCATGCCAATTAAACTTGTCAGTTTTAGTTACTTCATCAACCTCTTCTCCGTTGGCAACATTCTGGTCATGCAAGCAAATACTTTCATCAAGTATTTCATCAACTTTCAGTTTCTTTTTCTGAGTTTTTTCCTTATTGACAGGTTCGTTTTCAATGTTTTCGGTACCATTTTCCACAACCTCTACAACACCGTTGACAGTGTCTTGCCTCTTTCGTTTCTTATGCTTATTCTTGCCCTCAGCTGGTACAGCATCTTCTTCAATGTTCCCAGATTCAGTCCTGTTCTTCTTCTTCTTACCTTTCTTGCTTGGAGCTTGTGTTACTTCTTCCTCTTCAGCTGGTGGAGCCTCAGCACTGAGCAACTCCGCTTCATACTTCTGTCTTTTTTTTTCTTCTTTGCGCTGTTTTTTTGACAATTTCTTATTGGTTACTTTTTCAACTTCACCATTTTCTGTTTTTTCTTCTTCTGCCTTAGCAGTTTCAGATTGTGTAGCAGCACTTTCCAAATCGGTTTCTTTAGATTCTGATTCTTCTACATCACCATTGGTTTCTTTAGTATGTGTGTCGCCATTGCTTGTAATTGTATCTATGTCAGTATTTATTGTCCCATTACAATAATTGTCATTCTTTTTATTTTGGTTCCTACTTTGATTGTTAACATTGGACAACTCAGAAAGTTTTACAGAAATGAGATCCCAGGCTTGATCAATGTCTTTAGGGTTGGTCTTATGTCCGCAGACATTTTTAACAAAGTTAATGAACTTTGGCTTCTTACGCGGTGTGTTATTATGTTTGCTGATAGTCTCGACGATCTTTCGCACATTATTTGATGCATTTTTTTGTTCATCCAGAACTGATTGCAACATCTCAACCCAGGCACCCTGTTTCTTCTCGCCTTTCTTCTCCTTTGCTGTAAAACCTTTTCCAGAGTATCTTTCTTCTTCTGTTATGCATTTGATGTGGCTTTCATAATCCTGACCACTGAAAAAATACGATATTATTCTATTAAACGTTTGTCATTCGTCATTAAATCTAATAAGAAACCATGATTATTGGTACTAAAATGTTGTAATGTTTACAAACATGTGTAGGTAGATAACCTCTAAATTGTCTCAGTACACTTTTGTTTTTATCATAAAGTCAGTTATTTAACCACACGAGATTACGTCAGTAAATAAACAAATTCTATTATAAATCGAAATAGCACAACGTGGGGGTATTTATACTCACAAAAAATCCTTGAAACAATCCATGCAAGACAGATTGGGGTTACGGTTCCTACATTTAGTCAAGTAATGTTTTTCGACTTTAGGTTTCTGTAAAGACTCACCGCAGTGACCACAAGTAAATACAACCATCTTTTACAACTATACTGCGTGTTCCCAAAAAAATTAGGCCGAGTTATATGATCAATGTAATTGGCAATATTTTATTAAATAATAATTTGCTGTACTATTTATCCCTTATTTCTATTAGAAAACGTCTTAATATCGAGTTCCTAACTATTTAAATACAGTAGAAACCAAAACTTTGCAAAAAATCGCCGAAAACAAATGACAAAAATATTGCAAAATTCCTGAAATATTTCAAAACGTCAATCAGTCATCTGCCAAATTTTGACGTTTAACAAAAAAAAACGGTTTGTTGACACTAGTGCAGTAACTCCACAGATTAATATATGTCTGTCTATCTATTCTCCCATCAAAAAACCTCGGCACACTACTTGACAACGAATCATTTCGGGTGTGTGTGGACTTGCGTATCGGGGCTCCAGTTTGCGAGCCACATCCGTGTCCCTGTGGCAAGCACAGAGTACTCTATTTAGAAGTGAGGAGGTACACAGATTCGGTCTTCATGGTCTCTGTTATCAGCCAAGTGCTGGACCTCTTGCCCGACATGCTGCGCTCAATGATGCTATCAAAAGAGCTCTAAGTCTTGCCAGTATCAACGTTCCTTCCACGCTAGAACCTCGTGTGTTGGTCCGTGATGACGGCAAGAGACCTGATGGTCTTACGCTAATTCCCTGGGAGAGGGGTCGGGCTTTAGTATGGGATGCAACTTGTGTTGATACCTTGGCCCCTTCTCACCTCAGGGAATCAGCTGTTAAAGCAGGGGCTACAGCAGAGTCAGCAGAAAAAGCCAAGTGGCGCAAATGAGAGTCTCTTGCAAGTGACTATGTGTTTGCGCCATTTGGTGTAGAGACGTTTGGACCGTGGGGACCGAATGCTAAATTACTTTTTGGCAAAATAGCACCAAAATTGATTTTATTTCGGAAAATAAAAAAGCTGGTTCGTTCCTGGCACAAAGGCTTAGTTTAGAATTCTAGCAATTCAGCGAGGAAACGCTGCCAGTATCCTCGCCTCCATGCCTCACGGACTCGCTTTTATTTTTAAATAGGTAGTTTTTAGTTTAGGTTAAGTTAGTTTGTTTAAAGTTTTTTATTTTATTAATTCTGTCATTTAATATGTATAGTTCGTAGCAATTTAATTATGTATAAATCTAAAGCAGTAACTCCCGATAGAAATCATTGACAAAATCCCACCCACACATACGCAGCCGTTGCTATTTAACCGTTCATTCGCCTAGGTTCGTCGTTGTCATTCAACAATTCAAATCCTCATTCATTCTATAAGTTTGTTGTGTTGCGGTGGGGTGTGTCCAAAGAAAAATTAACTTAAAATTCAGAAACTGTTGAAAAATTAGTCATGAAATAGTGCCTACAACAATGGAAACTTCTCGCCCTTTCTTTGTTCTTTTATCTGTTGTGGGTATGTACATATTCATTCATAAATTTTCTCACAAAGTTGGTTTCTAAAAAACTTTGAATCTTTATGAATTTATGTATTAGAAACAGTTTTCCCCTAAATGCAACTAAGAGATTTTACTGGAAACACCTGTATGCTCCTAAAAATGTGTTTTATTAAATTTTAATTCAAACCAATCGACAACCAACAAACTTCATGATCATTTTCAGCGACCGTGCACTGCAATTACAATAGTTGGAGCTCGTCTATAGAAAACAGCCTCAAAGACCTGAAGGTAGAAGGTCAAAACGTGATAACTTGGTGCACTATTTCTGCACCGGAGCAAGAAAAATGTGAAAAGTTAATGAAAACTGCTATGCAGGATAAAGGGTTGTTTGGAGCTGACTACATTGAACTGCAGTGTAAAAGGGTAAAGTGTTTTTAAGCTTTTAATTCCTTAACCCATGGGAACAAGACAAAAGAAATTTTATATTTAGTTATGAATTCTCATGACTCATGCATCTGCTTAGCGTTTGGGATTTTATGAATTAGATAATTATACTTAGAATATGAGCTCATCACAAATTAAGTTGGGTTGGTTTAGAAACTCCTTTAAAAAAATATATTTTATTAAAATTTGAAAGACCCATGTTTTATCCAAATTCATTGGTATGCGATTGAATAACAAATCACACAAACATTTACATATAAACTCAAACAGAGGCTAATTTATTAAATAAATGTTGAAATTTATCTCACCAGTAAGATTCCTGTAAAGTCCATTCATCTTTGGTTGATATAAACAATCTTAGCATGATGACTCTCTCTCTCTTAGCTATAATATTATTATCTTACATGGTGGTTGGGTCAGCCATCTGTATCTTTCTTCTCCACTTCTCTCTGTCCTCAACATCGTCGTTCGAAATCTGGCACTCCCTCATGTCCTTTAGCACTACACACTCCCATCTACTCTTGGGTCTACCTCTGGTAGCGCTAGTAGGGCCCAAAAAATAAGGAGACATGTTCTACACCATATGGGCCAATAATGTTATTGACGTTCATAAGTGGCAGTTTTCTGTCCTAAACTGAATAAATGATTTTTGACTTTGACTTTGAATTTCGATCTATGACCAGGGAGGGAAAGCTGCAGTGCGAATTCCCTATGTAATCTAGAGGCCTCCTCTACATTCTTATCTAGGCATGTCTTTTTTTTTCAATAATATAGAGTTAATGGACTGTTGCAATAAAAAGGCTTTTGTATTATGATTAGTTGCTAGTAGGTTATTTTTGTTTCTATCTTAATTTTATACAAATAATTTCAATTAAAAGAAATGTCAAGATATTTTACTATAATACCAAGCAAAAAAAAACAGGCTTTAGGAACTTTTTTATTTTCGTGATTAAAATGACATCTAACTTTTACCTTCCAGGCTTTTGACACTGAAGAGTGCATGACATGGGTAGACCGGGGAGAGGCAACCTTGATTGGCCTAGACGCTGGTGAGGTGTATGTGGCTGGCAGATACCATTCCCTTGTCCCAATAATGATGGAGGTGAGTGTTATTCAGAAGATAACTAAATAATACATTGTACCTTACTTATATATTTCTTGGAAAAATTTAACTAAATACTAAGCTACTAGCTTTCCAATATTTACCGTATGTCATAAGGTAAATTTTGAAAAGCTAAAAACCTTATTCATCTGTAAAATCAGTCCTGTTACTTTCTTATTTCGATATAAACTATGATAAGAATAGCAAGCCAATATGAAACGATTACAAAAAGAAATACTGGTGTAATGTTAAACACAGTTAAACATTATAAAATGGCTAGGTAATAATTTTAGTAGTCAGTCTACATTTTTAAAGGTGTATTTCTGAAAATCCACCCATACAAGACTGCAAACCTTTGATTTTTTTTCTTTCAGATCGCAACTTTTTTTTTCTCATCTTTTACATTTGTTTGTTTTTTTTTTTTGATAAGCTTGAACTTTTTTTTAAAAATGAATACATATTTTGGATATTCGCTTTATTATAACACCGGTGTCTTAAGAAAAATATTTTAAAAAATTAGTCAACGTCGGATGACCTGGAAAATGATAAGACCCATATATGGGTCGGTCAGTATCAACACTCCGTTTTACTTACATACTATAAACAATAAATAGTAATCTAAATAAATCATTTTTTTATCAAAACAATGTATAACATTTGTTTATGTAATATAATTTAACTTATTTTATAATAATAATGTTAGTTTTTCACAAAATTTTATACAGTCTAATAGTTCTAGTAGCAAGTTTAGTGTGTAACTGTATCATTTAACAATTCTTCAAAATAGTTTAGAGAAGGACTTAACTCATTTTAGGTCCTACCCATGGTTTAAAACTAGGAAACTCATTTTAGGTAGGTCACAGTCTGCGTTGGTAGGCTTTATTCTCTACTGATGTAGGATGAAACATAGTAATTTGAGATAGTACTGGTAGTTGCAGATGGCAATGGCTCATCATTATCATAACTAGCCCACGTCAGTCTACTGCTGCACACAGGCGTCTCCTAATGCATGCCATTGAGCCCAATTCTACACTGCCAGCAGCTTTGCGGATATAGATAGAGCGATGATCTAGCTCCATCTTGTCGGAAGGCGCCCTACGCTGCGTTTGCCAAGTGGTGGTCTCCACTCAACACGTTTACCCCATCGGTTATCGGTTCTATGGTAAATGGGACCAGCTAACTGCCCCTTCAGTTTGCTTATTTTTAAGCTATATCGTACTACATACAATATAATAACTACAATACTGATTTTATCCTTTAGAGAAATCCCGAGAATAGCTCTTTTTTTCTCTCTTCTCTAGCACCTCAACGGCTGTTGAACTTCAATACGAGATCTTTTTTGTAAACTAGTCAAGGAAATTCATCAGAGAGCAAGTGCATGTAATAAGAACCAGGTAGATTATGTACAGTAATATTATCCTCTTCTCCAGAATCTTCATTTGTAACAGCGGCATTTGCGTTGCCTGGTGGTTCAAATGTAATGCATTCTGGGACTAGATCATTACTATTGAATAGTTCACTTAACATTTTGTGTAAGATACAAATTTTGTTTTGAAATAAGTTTATTTACTCAAATAAGTCGAA
This sequence comes from Anania hortulata, assembly GCA_963576865.1. Classification (NCBI taxonomy): domain Eukaryota; kingdom Metazoa; phylum Arthropoda; class Insecta; order Lepidoptera; family Crambidae; genus Anania; species Anania hortulata. Next base: position 6,851,099 of record OY756412.1, on the reverse strand, counting down.
TGTTAGGATTGTGCCGACAGGCCCATGTATGGCTTCATTGAATGTACGGCTGAAAAAAAGAGGAAGAAAACGTTAATTTATAGTGGCAGTACGGTATTTTGGAGATAATAACAAAATGTCATAAAAATATACCTTTTTTTTTAAAGACATATTTTATAATTTTTAATTACCACATTAGAAATAGAAATTATTCTAATCACTAGGTTACTTGTCACTACAATGAACGAGTACCTCCTACCTAAAGTCTCTAAAAATATGTGTAACTTGTATAAACTAAATAAATTAATGACGATAGATTTTATTATCTCTCAAAACCCATGTATCGATGACGGGTCGGTTCATCTGGGTTAAATCACTGGAGACATTTATGTCCATCAAACTGCCTAAAAGATGAACTCACATGATCATTTTCGGTTTATTGCTGCAGACTCTCATTCCTTATACAGAAATAAAGAAATTAACCTCTTTTACTATCCCATCATTTTACAATATTTAAATTAATAAATACAAATTCTATGTATCTGATGTAATAATGTTTAAGATCAAATTTTTTATGTCTATTCATAAAATACATTTCATCAACAGCTATATGGCCGTTCAGAGCCCTACCAGTATGCGGTGGCAGTGATCAACAAAGGAGGCCTGCCGGCGGTGCAGCCTGGCTCCGGCCTGTATGCCCTCCGCGGGGCAAAGGCCTGCTTCCCTGGCGTGGGTGCACTGGCCGGCTGGGTGATGCCGATACATGTTGTAAGTGGTGGTCTAGATAGACAGATCAGGCAGTTAAGCTCTCACCCCTAACAAATATGTTATTGATATAAAATTTCAGATTTGGATTGGTATAAATAATACGTAAGTTACAGATATAAGGTTTTAATGTAATTGTATAACTGACTAATAGCTTAATAGGGCTATGTACTAGAAATAATAAAAACAGTGCGTACTGAACAATGCATGCGACGCGACTAGTGTATTGGCTCGACCGAGCGAAAACCTGTTATAACGTTTATTTAGACTGCCCCTATTCAAAATAATTCTAAACGTATATACCAGTTTAAGGTGCCGGGTAAGGAGAATACACGTAAAAGAGGTGTTTTTGGACAAGTTTTCTGGCGAAAATACTGGATATAAGAAGTTTTTCCTGATGTATCTGAATACTAGTTATTATTTCTTATAAACACTAAAAAATATTTCAAAGTACCGCAAATATCGCGAGTTAGTACACATTTATATTTAAAACGACGTGTTTGTTTAGCATCAATGGTTGTGTTTATTTTTTTATTTTTTTCTTTCAAATAGTCAGCAAATTAAGAATTATAAGGTTTTTTAATGGATTTTACTCTTAGCGCCTACTTTTTCATGAGCGGATATTTTGCTCGCAATGATAATCTATTTGCACAAGAGCGCAACGGATGGATGTTTAGTCTGCGAGCAGCATTTGTATTATCTTAGGCACGTAATAGAAGTCGCATTAGTCGACGCTTAATGCTCAAGGTCACTTGCCTTACCCGTCGCCTTGAGTTACAGTTTTGGATTTTATTTCAGATGTCTGATGGTTTCTATTACGGACCTCGATAACATCCCCCGCATGCAACGCACAATTCTGTGTGATTTATGATCGCTGTGTATATAATCACGATAATTATACACAAGGCTGTAGTATAACCCTCATTTCCTATTATTAATAAGATCGTTATTGTTCCAGCTAATGCAAGAAGGTGGTCTGAAGATAACAGACTGCAACAACCATGTGAAATCGGCCACAGAGTTCTTTGGAGAATCCTGCGCACCTAACTCTTTAAAAGATTACTACAATCCTATCGGAGATAATTCTGATAAGTAAGTAGAATTCCAGAATTAGTAATACAACTCGATAATTGGATGTTCTTTTTCTTTTTTGTTATATGACAATCTGCATTTCCACAATGTTAAAACTGTCTTTTGCTGCAGTCTTCCTATAATGCCACTGACAATTATTAGTAATAGTTAAAATGTCAAATTACTGACTTGTATGTTTATCTATAAAATATGATGAGAAAAGTAACAAGGAAGGATTTGACTGACTAAGATATTTGTGAATTAGCTATAATAACCATTGATTAGCAACAACAGGTTTGAAAATGAAACAATTTTTATGAAGCTATGTTAATCCAAAAGGAGACATAAGAACAAATTTTATTTACTTGCATCTGCCATCAACTATTAAATTTGTTATAGCTATAAAGTTTATGTTTTTTGAGGGGAAATCCAGCCCTGTGATGCTGTTAAAAGGTCACTTCGCAATCGAATCACTCGGGTCCATTGAAAAGTGACGTTATATGTTCTTTTTTTTTAAAGTATACAAGCCGCGCTCGCTACCTTTCTCACTCTGACACGCGCCGTGACGTCACAGGTGCAGAAATATTCCGGCGGTTATTACTATCGTTTGTTCGGTCGTATTATCTGCACCTGGGACAGAGCTAGTGCATCTGAGGTCTGAATGTCCAAGGGGAAATGAGGCAAGTAACAACTGCAGAATTATTTCTCGACAAATGGACCTGAGTTGTTTCGGTTACAGATTAGTTACTATTAATTCTAAAACTAATAAATCTTTTGCTTCAAGGCTCTGCAAACTCTGCACCGGTGGGGCAGGGTTCCGTTGCACCTTAGCGGACCCGTACGCAGGGTACGAAGGGGCCCTGAAGTGTCTCGTGGCTAACGGGACGGGGGAAATCGCGTTCGTAAGAGACACCACTATACAGCACGCTTTGCTGTCGCGGAAAATATTGGGTGAGTCCAAAAATCAAGCTTATTATTTCATATTTTGTACGGATTTTTTAACACGCTAATCGTTTACATATTACGTAACGGTATGACCGTTACGGAATATGTGAACGATCCCTAGCGTCCCCAAAAGTGACAGTGCTAAAGAGATAAGAAAAAAGCGTGACAAAGAAGGGGTAAGCTAAATAAGTGTATTCAAATCTTGGAAGTCATTTTACCCTAATTCGGAGCAGACTTAAAGTTGAAAATCGGCCGTTAAAATATTAATTAATAAAATTAATGACTTTTAACTTTTTGGTAGATTGACCTGCCTTTGTCTGTACAATTACCATAGATCGAACTGATCTAATGATCATAGCGCCAAGACGAAGATAGTGAGAGAGAGAGAGACATAAATGAATATTGGACACACACACACACAAAAAGATAAAAAAAACAATTAAGGTAATGACTGTCTTACAGGTTCAAGCCAAGTATAGACGCCAGATCCTCACTCAGACATTGTAAAACCTTGAACGTGTCACAGAAAATTGTATTTTGTGTTTACCAATGCGTGAGGAAATAATCGTTAAATTATAATGACAAAGGAGACAATAATACAAAAAAAAAACAATTAAATTTAAAACAGGCATCAAAAAGATTAGTAGAACTCCTTAATCCTCTTTCAACAAGTAGCATCTCATCTCAGCCTAATTGTTCCAAACAAGTTATCATATCCGTTAGGTGGAGTAACGGAGGATCACTTCGAGCTGATCTGCCGCGACGGGTCCCGGCGGCCGGTGACCGAATGGGAGAACTGCAACTGGGGCCGCGTCCCGGCCGACGCTATTGTGACGAGCAGTGCTGCCACGCCACAGCAACGGCGGAGGTTAGAACTATAACAACAATTTGTTTCTGAAAATAGGCCCGAATTAAGCACTTTCACACAACCAATATTTTTAACTCTTAACTGCTTTGTGACAATATTGTAGGCTAGCGCTAAGAAGATGCAGCGCAAGTAAATCGGTCACTATTGTCACTACTAATAATATTCAAATATCCCTACTCCGTTCCAAGAATCTTAAATGAATGTTCATTTTTTTAGGTTGTTCTCTAATAGCTAAGAGTTTTGTTGAGCCCAAGATACAATGCTATATAAAGGTCGTAACGCGTTGTCTTCTTTATTTGCGGGCCAAAAGTTGTGCCATGAATGATTACATACGACCCTCGAATGTTGAACCACACGTCTTAAAAAAATCAGTCAACAATAAAATTGTTAGGCTCCGACCGATCCGTTTATCGGTGGAAAATGAAACGTATAACGCGCCAACGCATACTACTCACCGTCTTCGGCCGCGTGCACAGTAAAAACGATAGTCACTGGCAAAGTTACGGACGTGTACGTTATTCGGTCACAAAATTGGTGAAACAAGTCGACAAAATTATCGGCTCGATTATCAAACCTGTAAGAGACCTCAATCAAACCTACCAAAATAAACAAAATACTTTGTCCACAGATACCAAAACTTTCTCCACAAGCTAGTTCAACTGTACGGCCAACCAAACCCGCTCAACCGTAACTCGAACCGCACTACCGGTTACCAATCCCGTGACGGTTACGGTAACCCGTACATGTCCAGTACAGAAGCAACCAGGAGTCCGTACGACCCGTATCGGCAAAACAGTTATGATTATAACCAGAATAATAGAGGCTTTGAGGATGAAATTAGGTAAGTGTAATGTAAATGGTAAACAAACGCTATAAAGTTGATTTGTTAAAAAAGTTGATAAAATTCACACTAAGATTATTTACGCAAAGAATAGATTTTTAATTATATTGACTAACGCGCATAAACTGGAAATCACTAGGGGGGCATACTCATCACACAGGGCCTATGTTCAGCAGTGAACGTCCTGTGGCTGAAGTGATGATGATGATGATGAACCACGCATACCTCAAATCATACCTTAACCGCCTAAGGTCCGTGCTACAAACAAACTTCTCAAACATTGGAACACCTAACCTACTAGAAATTCTCTAGATTTTTGAATAAACGTAAGTATTTCTTAAATATAACGCGAACAGCGAACATACACTAACAAAATTAAGTTAAGATGGGCAATTAGTTTCTTAGGCAAAGTTTTTTGCTATCATGATTTTTAACTTTTTTGTAATTGTGTCAAATAAACTTTTATTCATTAATTTACACTTCAGATCAAGCACATACTCTCCGTTCCAACCGCGAACAGACGCGGGCGGCCAACCCATTGAATTGCCTTTCCAACTCTTCAATTCAAATGGAACTACCGATCTGTTGCTACAGGTACGTTAAAAGTCCCCGCAACCACTCTCTTAACTTTAATTTAAGTTCGTCTCTTTCTGAAAGCAAGAAAATAAACAGATTAAAAATAGAGATGTCAAAGCTGACATTTGTCAAACATAACATCTATAGACAATTTTAGAAAGGATGTAAACAAGTCACGTTTACATCACGACCGGCAAGTCTAGTGTCTACAAAGGCCGGCGGTTTGAATCCCGCAAAAGCCAAATGTTAGTGTGATGAGCACGAGCAATTCATGGATGCTTATTCTTCTTCTGAAGAAGAATTATTCATTAAAAATAAAATGTATATAAAATAAATATGCAAATTTCCCCCTAGGTGTCTAGGTAGCTCTTGCACGCAAAACGCAAATATAGTTGTTCAATTCACACGCTAAACTGGTTTGGTAAATTACCTAAAACGGCATATTAACCAACCAACTCCCATCCGCAGGATGCCACAATAAACTTCTTAGTACTCAAAGAGGAGGAACAAGCAGCCAGTCACATACTGAACAATAAGTTTGTCGGTGACCAAGCTGAAAAGGCTGTGATGGGCATCAGAAGCTGTCCCGTAAAACGAGCTATGCTCTGCGTAACCAGTGACGCTGAAATGGAAAAGTGTGTCAAGATGAGGGTAAGTTTACATGAGATACTCGACATTATCATCATTATAATTTCCGCCATAATGACGTCTACTGCTGAACATAGGCCTCCCTCAACGACTTCCAGATTGGCAGGTTGGAAGCGGCCTACATCCAGCGGTTTCCTGCAACCTTTACCAGGTCGACTGTCCACCTTGTGGACGTCCTACGCTGCGCTTGCTGGTAGGTGGCTTCCATTCTAGAACCTTTCTGCTCCATCGGCCGTCAGTTCTACATGCTATGTTTCCCACCTGCATCTATCTATCTATAGCAGCCTTTGGGTTCGTCTTCGAACATAGGCCTCCTTTTCAACTTTCCACCGACTTCTGTCCCCGGCCACTTGTATCCAGTTAATTCCAGCCTGTTGCCGGAATTGACTACGGCTCTCAATCTCTCCTCTCTCTCGTCGCTGACCCCTGTCTTTTCTCTAATCCACTCGTTTCTTTTATGATCTTGTAGAGAAACGCCAAGCATCTGTCTCTCCATTGCTCGCTGTGCAACGCGGTGTCTCTCAGTAGACTTTTCTGTTAACGTCATGGTTTCCATCCCATACACGAATACCGGCAGAACGCACTGATTGGACACCTTTGTCTTTAGGTGTTGATCAATTTTCTTGGAGCGTAGAACATGGTTGTTTGCCCCGAATGCCGCCCAGCCGTGCCCGATGCGTCTTCCTATTTCCGCAACCTGATCTTCGGAACCAAGAGTGATTTTGTGGCTTAGATAGATGTAGTGGTCGATCAATTCTACAGGTAGAATATGAGTTTTCGCGTTTTCAATGTTGGTTTTGGTTTTTGACATATTCATTTTTAGCTGATTCACTTTGTAGTTGGTCAACCATATCAATCATATCTTCGATCAAAGCAAATCGCAGGTGGATTAGCCTTTCTCCAACGATTATTATTATTATTATTATTATCCAATCTAGCTTCTTAAAAATGTTTTCAAGGGCAGCGTTAAACAACTTCGGCGATATGGTGTCACCCTGGCGGACTCCTCTCTCCAGTCTAAACGCATTTGTTAACTTGTGGAGGCGTATCGAAGATGTTCCGGATAGCTATAGGTGTTTAATGAGCTCAATGTACCTTTCATCGACTTGACTGTCCGCCAAAGCTTTCTCCACTGCCCTCGCTTCCACTGAGTCGAATGCTCATAATCGATGAAGGTGATAATAATTGGCTTTCGGTATTCGTGGCATTTATCGATCACTGTTTTCAGAGTATGTAGGTGGACGTAAGTTCCATATCCAGCCCGAAATCCAGCCTGTTCTCTAGGTCCGTATGCATCTAGCTTTTCCCTCCGTCTGTTCAGGATGATTCTAGTGAACAGCTTATACATGTGACACAAGAGACTAATGGGACGATAATTATCTATCTATCTCTAGATATCTCCGGATATCTCCCTTTTTATGAAGAAGGACAATAACCGCCTGGTGCCAGTCTTTCGGGACCCTGCTGCATAATATATAGTTTGTGAAAAGCAGTGCAGTGCTTTCCAGGCTACATCAGGCGCCAGCTTCAGCATTTATTTAAGGAATGACGCTGTCATGTCCCGGTGACGTTCCGGTTTTGATCTGGCCAAGAGCAAAATGTATCACCTCCTCTGTAACGTCTGGAATTTCTTCTGAGCCAATATAGGAGTACTGTATGAATGCCCACTTAGTTGCGAGGCGATTTTTAGCGTCTTACTTTTGTACAAATTCTCATAGTATTTCCTCGCTACTTCTAACAGCTGCTCTCTATAATTGGTGATCACGTCTCCTTTTTCGTCGATTAGTTGGAAAATCTCCTTTCGCCCATTGGATGACTAAGATCGCAAAATACGTCTACCAGTATTCGACTGTATGGCAGTAGTAATTTTATCTTCTTGATATTTTAGCAAATCTAATCTTATCTTTTGGCGAACTTCTTTGTGGAGACGACGATAATCTGGTGTCTGAGTTATATTCAATTCTTAAGCTTAAATAAACTTAAGTGTTTTAGCTATTAGCTTTTTAGGTCTGAGATCGACATCATCAGACATGACCTCTTTCTGTGCTTCCTTCATTATTGATGTTATGTGTTCATTAAGAGCTTCTATTGGTATTGTTTTGTGTTTCCAAGCTATGTAGGTGATTGCTGATATTATACTGTTTGTACTCTTCGGCCCTAGCTCTAATTAGAATCAGGAACAGTATTCTGTGGGATATGACGCTGAATGAGTTTCCGTTATTCTGTCTTAGTATTGATGTTAAGAGTCGCACGAACTAAGCTGTGATCACTGCAAGTATATAGAATAGTCCCAGAATGTCCCACTTAATCCACTGTATCTCAGTCTCAAGTTCTTTAAGCCTATCGTCTGTGGACAGTGTTTGGCCACGTAAAGTTGTCTACTGCAGCCAGTCAACTCCAAGGGATTCCTTGTCCAAGGGTGCGACTTTCCGTGTCACCTGGCTGCTGCTGAAGCCAGGGAGTGACAGAGCGCTGGGAACTCGGGGTCGGTTCTTCTTTCTGTCTGTCATAGTTGAGGAGGGGAGAGTTTGTTTAGCCGATCATCACCACGTCAGCAACGGCGGGTTGGTAATCGCAGTTCAACGACCGGGTCCGACGGATTCCATCACTGCTCAAAGATATTCACTTCCACAGCCGAGTGCCTTCTTCTGAGGTCCGCCTGATAGAACGCAAGCAGACTACTTCCTCTGCTCAGGCAATGCACTTATTTAATGGCGGTCCAAACTCGCCATGTCACAGGGCGATGTTTAAAATATAGTGGAGGAGGCCGTCGTCAGCACGACAAACTCGTTATAAAGCTACAAAATGGTCGTGTATCGTCACGTAGGTGGCGCTCAAAGCGGCGTACCTGTCGCCCACACTGGTGTGCTGGCGCGGTCATAGCGCGCGACACTGCGAGCGCGCCATCGCGGACGGCGCCTGCGACTTCGCGTTGCTGGACGCCGCCGACATGCTGCACGCCGCCAGCGCGCACCGCCTCGTGCCCTTCATGCAGGAGGTACCGCCCCGCCCTCACATTACACTAGCGCTGCTGGACGCCGCCGACATGCTGCACGCCGCCAGCGCGCACCGCCTCGTGCCCTTCATGCAGGAGGTACCGCCCCGCCCTCACATTACACTAGCGCTGCTGGACGCCGCCGACATGCTGCACGCCGCCAGCGCGCACCGCCTCGTGCCCTTCATGCAGGAGGTACCGCCCCGCCCTCACATTAGACTAGCGCTGCTGGACGCCGCCGACATGCTGCACGCCGCCAGCGCGCACCGCCTCGTGCCCTTCATGCAGGAGGTACCGCCCCGCCCTCACATTACACTAGCGCTGCTGGACGCCGCCGACATGCTGCACGCCGCCAGCGCGCACCGCCTCGTGCCCTTCATGCAGGAGGTACCGCCCCGCCCTCACATTAGACTAGCGCTGCTGGACGCCGCCGACATGCTGCACGCCGCCAGCGCGCACCGCCTCGTGCCCTTCATGCAGGAGGTACCGCCCCGCCCTCACATTAGACTAGCGCTGCTGGACGCCGCCGACATGCTGCACGCCGCCAGCGCGCACCGCCTCGTACCCTTCATGCAGGAGGTACCGCCCCGCCCTCACATTACACCAGCGCTGCTGGACGCCGCCGACATGCTGCACGCCGCCAGCGCGCACCGCCTCGTGCCCTTCATGCAGGAGGTACCGCCCCGCCCTCACATTACACTAGCGCTGCTGGACGCCGCCGACATGCTGCACGCCGCCAGCGCGCACCGCCTCGTGCCCTTCATGCAGGAGGTACCGCCCCGCCCTCACATTAGACTAGCGCTGCTGGACGCCGCCGACATGCTGCACGCCGCCAGCGCGCACCGCCTCGTGCCCTTCATGCAGGAGGTACCGCCCCGCCCTCACATTAGACTAGCGCTGCTGGACGCCGCCGACATGCTGCACGCCGCCAGCGCGCACCGCCTCGTACCCTTCATGCAGGAGGTACCGCCCCGCCCTCACATTACACCAGCGCTGCTGGACGCCGCCGACATGCTGCACGCCGCCAGCGCGCACCGCCTCGTGCCCTTCATGCAGGAGGTACCGCCCCGCCCTCACATTACACTAGCGCTGCTGGACGCCGCCGACATGCTGCACGCCGCCAGCGCGCACCGCCTCGTGCCCTTCATGCAGGAGGTACCGCCCCGCCCTCACATTAGACTAGCGCTGCTGGACGCCGCCGACATGCTGCACGCCGCCAGCGCGCACCGCCTCGTACCCTTCATGCAGGAGGTACCGCCCCGCCCTCACATTACACCAGCGCTGCTGGACGCCGCCGACATGCTGCACGCCGCCAGCGCGCACCGCCTCGTGCCCTTCATGCAGGAGGTACCGCCCCGCCCTCACATTACACTAGCGCTGCTGGACGCCGCCGACATGCTGCACGCCGCCAGCGCGCACCGCCTCGTGCCCTTCATGCAGGAGGTACCGCCCCGCCCTCACATTAGACTAGCGCTGCTGGACGCCGCCGACATGCTGCACGCCGCCAGCGCGCACCGCCTCGTGCCCTTCATGCAGGAGGTACGGCCTTCTTATCTAGCCGCCAGGACGAGCCAAGGGAAACGCAAGAGCACTACCTACTTTTTTTCCGCTCTTCGTCGTATTTTTGAACTCTCATAACTTGGTTTGGATTGTTTTGTCTTTCTACACGGGAAGGTACGTTAAACCATGATTTATTTATTAAAATTTTACAATAACGCTAGTTGATGACATACAGGGTGTAAAAAATAGCTTAACTAAGCCTTAAACCACGTATTGTAATAATGATAGACATCAAACCAAGTTGAATGCAAAAAAAAATGATTTGTTCTTAGATATAAAAAATATATTCTAACCCGCAATGTATAGCGCGCACGCAACAGACTACGCCTGTGTGTATACATACGGTCGGCGAGTGAGTGAGCGCTTCACACCATGCCCGCATGCACACTTGAAGGACAGCGTAGGTAGTTGTGTAAGTGCGCGCGATTTATTGCGGGCTGTGCTTTTCAAAGCCTTTTTATGAAAGAAGTACTGAAAATTTCAACTATGTTTCTTTGGGAAAAAGTTTAGTTGTAACAAACAGAAGTATTTTAAATCGGAATACACCCTAATACTTAAGTAACTGTCTCCAGATTTATACCAGCGGTGATAACTGGTACTACGCAGTTGCGGTGGCCAAAGAGCAAGACCCCGATACAGATTTGACGTATCTCCGAGGCAAGAACACTTGCCATACTGGGATAGGCATGGCTGCGGGATGGGTCTACCCATTGGCGTATCTCATCTCTAACGGGTGGATTAGGTAAGAATAAGCCATTTTACTAATTTCAGAAATTTGTTTTAATTTGTCCTATTAAGTTGCCAAAAAGATGAGTTGTCCGCCAAAAACGCGTTAGTATCTATTGATTTATAAAGTACCTACTTGGCAAACACGAATAATTAGAAAAGTGCGTTTTAGTTTAATTAAATTTAAAATCCTTGGAAAGGGCTGTGCATTTAGTAACACGTGTGGATGTAAATGACGGAGATAAAATACAAAAAAAAACGTATAATTAAAAGTACGGTACTTAAGTTTTAAAAGTCTTAGTAGTATTGTGGTTCTGGCCACCAACTATTTGAGACACTAAAGTAGCCCTTATTGTGTAGGCCTTACGGCTGTGACGGCGCTCACGCGGCAGCGGAGTACTTCACCAAATCCTGCGCGCCTGGTGCCCTCAGCAGCGAGTATGTGGACTCCAACACTGTACCACAGGATAACCTGTGTCACCTGTGCCATGGAGCTTCGTTCAGGTGAGTTTAGACTTTATTGTGTGCGTTGTAAGATTGTTTTACCAACTCTACAATAGTGTATGGTTGGTATAGTTGCCGACGCTGAAGTTGCACTCTTAAACTACGAGTTTGATGCTTGGTAGAGTAAGCAGGATGCTTTGGGTGTTTTTTGAAAGCTTTTAATTATGTGGACCATCAAACCTTACTGAAAAAACTAAGGCATTATGGTGTTTCAATGATGCCTTAGATTTAGTAAACTCTTATACTCACATGCACAACACAACAAGTTCATATCAATGGAACTGAGTCTTCTGGGTCGCCTCTTACTATGAGTGTACCTCAGGGATCGATATTAGGAACCCTGCTGTTTCTAATTGACATTAACGACCTTCCTTCTTTCACGAAAAACCTCTGTGAGACAGTATTATTTGCAGATGATACCTTACTGTTTTTTTTTAAATTAAGAGGGGTAAAGATTCATTTGACGATGTAAATATAATACCTGCAGCTGCTCTCTCGCAAGTGTTGCGTTGGTTCACTACCAACAACCTTATGCTCAATGCAAATAAAACAAAATGTAGCAAATTCACAATGCCAAACGTAAAGCTGGTCCCAATATATCTTACTGTTAAGGATTAACGACAAGATACGTTAAGTTTCATTACTTTTTTGGAAATAATTTTAGATTCCCGTCTGCAATGGGATGTTCATGTTGAGACTGTCAGGAAGACTTAGTTCAGCTGTTTATGCCTTGAGAAAGATAAGACAATTGGCTGATGTTGGTACGGATAAATTGGTGTATTTTAGCTATTCTCACAGTATAATGTCATGTCACAATAGTGGCCGAGTTTCTTGCGCCGCTTCTTCTCGGCGCTAGGCCACGATTGTGCAGGACAAAAAAAAGGACGTATAAAAGAGCCTAATTCCGGCCTATTTGCAGAAATTATTTGGTTTTATCGGTTCATAGAATGACTGTTGTTGAATGTATGTTCTTAGGTATATTCGTGCGTTTGTCAGCTCCCAGTTAGCATAAATGTCGTATCGTTACCCAGACGCTGCCGCCGCGACGCGAGCGAGGACTACTACGGGCACGTGGGCGCGGTGCGGTGCATGGTGGAGGGGGGCGGCGACGTGGCGTTCGTGCGGCACAGCGCGCCCGCCGAGGTGTCGGGCGGCCGCCGCCGCGAGTGGTGGGCGCGCGACCTGCTGCCCGACGACCTGCAGCTACTCTGCCCGGACGGTGAGTACTGCCCACTGTGCACTGCGGCTGTGCACTCTGCACTGTGCACTCTGCAGTGCGCGGCGCACGTAGGCTAATGGCACGTAGGCGCAGACTGCCCACTGGGCATATCTCGGCGCTCCTGGCTGATGCGAGACAGGGGCATTGACCTTATGGGGGTTAGGGCCCATCCACAATTCATCATCATCATGTGAGCCTATTGCAGTCCACTGCTGGACGTAAATAAAAAAGCGCCAAATAGCACGATTTCCTGCTTTTTTTCATCCAGCTACTGGCAGCCATCTACCTAAGGTCGTCGGTCCATCGAACTGGAGACCGTCCTACACTATGTTTGCGAAGGCGTGTTCCACATATTAAGTTACGCAAAATATTGGAGCCGCAAACCCTCCCCCTATTTTCCTATCTCTTTAACATGCACGGTGTGGTATTACCACATGACCGTTACGTATTATGAAGACGACCCCTTAAAGGCCATCATTTAACTTAGTAGAGGGCCTAAACTGGCCCGTAGTCCTTAATACTATAAGCTCAAGGCACCCAAAGTAGTTCAAAAGCTTAAGACCGCTCATAATAAAAGGCTTAACAGGATTAATTTGCAGCGTGTTTACATACACGACACTGTTCCAGATCCAGTCCAAATTACCGATCCGACAAAACAAGCTATTTCTTTAAGCCAACAAGAACTGTATGGAGTAAAAATAAATTAATTTCTGCTACACAGAGGACGGACTTCTCTTGACATTGCTCGACTTTGCCTCCACTCTGTTTTCCTTGACGCCAAACGCCCGCTGCTATTAGAAGATCCATCCGTCCACTACCGTCAGCCCGCCAGCCAGACCCCTCCCCCTTCTTGTATGGAAACCATTCCGAAATTGGTCATAATCGATATTAGTGTTTTCAAACTTGGACCGAGTATATATATTCGCCTACGCCATTCCAGTTTCAGTAAGCTAAAATCGATGTATGCTCTATCCGAAACTAGAAGCGAAGAGTCGAATGAGATACCGGAAGGTAGGGGCAAGGTCAAGCAATGTCAAGAGAAGGCCGACATCCATGTCATACCCATTAACTCGTCATCATCCAAGCGTTCTCATGAGACCGTATAACAATAGAATTTCTATTGTCTATTGTCTCGATTACGTATACTTGATGAGTTTAACGTTTCGTATCCCTCAGGAACCCGAGCTAAAATGCATGAGTACAAGAAGTGCAACCTCGGCAAGGTGCCAGGGTCGGTGATGATGGGCCGCGCCAACCACACCGAACTGGACACGTACTCCAATCTGATGATCTACGCGCAGCAGCTGTACGGGGCTACTGCTGCGGACGAGTTTAGGTAAATATAGTACCCGACGTTTAGGTAAATATGGTATTCAGCCGTTGTAATGTAACAGCAATAACGTCAGCACTGTAACAATAACAAATAGTCCAAAAACTTTACAAGAGAAAATCAACAAATTGTACTAGAAACAAGAAAATAAATCACGATAGCTCGGATACGTTTAACACTAATGACAGTCGAATCTTGACTATTATATCGGATATCGACATCTTTACACCAAATCCACTTGTCTTTCGAAAGAGTATTGCGGTCTTGTTTAAGTGATATTGCTGGTCTATTTTCTTTTATCGCACATGTAATTTAATTTAGATTTAAGTATCTAAAAAAGTCAAATTTCTACAAATCTTTATCTTTATTTGTTTTCATAATCATTTGTAATTTGTAGGTTACAATTTAACCCATAAGCCTTAAGTTAAACAAATTGTAAAAATCACGATTGTAATCTGTTATGCATGTTGAAAAAATTTAAATATAAATAAAGAAACAGTACCTGGCGGATGCCAATTCGGAAGCAGTTGGATCCGCCAGGATCCATCTGCTTCCGAAGGTTTTTACCTGCTCACTGCTTATCGCGCAACCAGTCCGGGTTCCTTTGTGTTTGCTTGAATGATAGGCTATGTATGCACTCTTACGCTGCCCACAACCCTAACAATAGTTATTTTATCTACATGTGATATACTGTTGCAATTTTTTAGGAGTACTAGAAGTCCTTAAAAACCTACACCTTTTTAAAAAAAAATTACTTTTTTTGTTAACAATCTCGAGTTAAGAGTTCTATTTCAATTTTGCTGTTGATGAACAAAAAGTTTGTCCTATTGGTCCAATTCGTTAATACTAGTAGGCTTTTTGAAACAGAACACCAGACCTTAACATCAAACAAGGTGACCTCGTTGACCTTAACATAAACCAAACTCTAACACTGTTTCTCTCTTCTAGCTTCAGCATGTTCTACTCGCAGCCCCCATACGCTGACCTCATATTTAGCGACGCGGCCGTCCGCCTCAAGCCATTACCCCACAAGCAGCGGTCAGCGGAGATTATAGCGGGGAAAGCGCTTCCGAGAGCCGCGCGTATAGTGTCGTGTGATGCGCCTCAAAGCGCTTACTATATCGCAGCGGACACTAACTTCCTCTCCGCTGCGTATAGGAACGGAGTCGTAGGGATAGTGATCGCGATGGCAATTTTTGTAGTTGCTTTACTACGATAGGAGTTTGTATTAGGTACACACGGAATTTTATTTGCCACGAGTAAATGGAACTTTAATTATTAAAAGCGCAGCTGAAAAGAAACTTTGTGGTAGCTAATTATGAATAAGCTTGAAAGTGTAATTAATTTTTGCCTAGTTGATTAGAAACTAGCAAACACCGCGTGTTTTTCGCACCTATTATGTTTTTTTTTTCTATAAAAAAAAGAGAAGCAATCGTAAAAACTCCATATAACTCCATTTTAAACTGATTGCAAAATGTAGATTCTTATTTTAAGTGCGTCCATGAAATAATTGTATAATAGTATCAATTTGTTGTGTGTTGTGTATACATTTATGGTGATGATATTTTGATTCTTTTACTTATATTTGATAAGCCTTCCTGCCTTTTGTGACTGCTAAGGATACTGTCTTTGTCGTTATATTACGTACGAGTAAGTAGTACAAAATCTATTTACATATTATTATTTTTTATACTTTTACTATATTTTATTCTTTTCTAATCTTTTTAAATGTTAGAAGCGATATTTTTTTTGCTTTGTACATTTTACAGTATTGATGTTTTTAAGTTTGATTATTAAATGTATATGACTAAGACTTGGCACTAGGTGCATTCCATACATGACCGTCCAAATGAAATCTCATAGTTAAGTATATTTTATAATAGTGTATTTTTATTTTATATAATAAATAAAATCAGTGCCTTAACATTTTGGTTTTATTTTATTTATCAATTTAAAAAATGTGTTAATTGTTTTTAAAAACTAATTTGTGGTGGTAACACTGAAACCCTTCAGGTAAAGTATCAAACTTTTTGAATATTGTTCTCAAATCCGATCTTCTGCATACCATCTTCATTGCCGGTCGCAAGTTATTCCCACCAGTATCAATTCTGCTTGCGTGCTCCCTCCACTTCCCAAACAAGCAATTTGACTTTGCTAATTCATCTTTCACAAAAGGCACTATTTTCAAGCACTTGGGGGTCGATTTCGCGCACAAACACAATGCCATCCATGAAATGTAACGGAAATGATTTATGCAATAAATAAACATGTAATCACTGGGTTTATTCTTCATCAACACTTCCAATATAGTGTTAGTAAGTTTCACTGTGACTTTCTTTTTATATAAGTGTATGAGATCTCTCATTTCATTCTCATCACAGAGCATAGCTAAGATAGTACAGAATTTATTTGCTGACAAACAAAATGTGGTAAATATGTGCCCCCAAACAACTTCTTCGGAGTTGTAAATGAAATTAAAAATATGACCGTTAATTTTAATACTAGATTGACAAATTCGGGATTCCACGAACTTATAAATGTTTTCGATTGAAATATTAAATGTTATTTTGTAACACATCTGTCCTGTAAACACGTTATGTGCTCTGCTCACTTGCATAGTAACTGTGTTGTAGCAATAACCCAAAAAAGTGATCTCATTGCTATATTTAATTGTTGGATGAGAGAAGTTTACCACAGTTTTCTCAAAGTTCACATTTTCATAGTTGGATAATGATTTTAAAAACATTTCTGCATCATTTAAGGAATCAGTGACATACAGATAATCATCTACAACTCTTACAAATAGTTTAATATCTTTATCTGATTTTTTCATGTGATCTGCAAAATATTGTTCTTCTAGATAGGTGTAGTATAATTCTGAAAGTGCTGGGGAATATTTGTACCCTTGTACAAGACCCTTCTTCCACTCATAAACTGTAGAACCAGCACGAACTAGCAGCGGTCTACGAAGCTCTGTAATCATGTCCTTAAATTGATTTGAAATCTTTTCTGACAAATGACCAGTCTCAGCTTTCTGCTTCAGAAACTTCTCATATAATATTGTTATCAGTTTTTCTTTATTTACACAGCCAAAAGCATTGGTCAAGTCAGTTTTGATAAAATATAATTTCGGTTGATTCAGCTTTAGCCAATTTGAAAATAATTCACTAAACTGACTTTCAGTCTTTCTATGAGATCTACCAATCAACATCCTCAGAAAACTTAACCGATCTTTAATTTTATACTTATCAGCAGGAGTCAGTGCATCATTTTTATAACGAACTATTGGCCTGCAATCATTATTCGCTTTCAAAACTAGATGCAGTTTAGGAATTTCCTTTTTAAAAATCCGTAATTTCGTATTTGTTGTGTGATTGCAGTGCAGTTTATACTTTTTTCCCATGCAATAAGTAGGATATATTTTTATAACTCTGCGGCATACCATTTTGTGAACTGTTCTATCATAAAAGCTCTGCCATTGATTTTTCCAAAAAAAGTGAAGCTTATTTTCATCTGCATCAAATTTACATGTTGTTACATGAAAATTTAAACATATCATTGCCGATAATATATTTCGAATGATCCACAACAGGATGAAATACACAATTTTCTTGGATACAGTACTGTGTATCTGACTCCATATGTGTGCAGAAAAATCCCAGTTTTTTATTATTTTACCAAATAACAAATGTTGGCGTTTCATTCCGTGTACAACCATTTCAACTAATTTCTTGAATACACTTTCATTATGCCCATTTCCATAAAACCT
This sequence comes from Anania hortulata, assembly GCA_963576865.1. Lineage (NCBI taxonomy): Eukaryota > Metazoa > Arthropoda > Insecta > Lepidoptera > Crambidae > Anania > Anania hortulata. Next base: position 6,833,303 of record OY756412.1, on the reverse strand, counting down.
TTTAGGAACAATATCACACAAGGCAAGCCAGCATTTTGAAAAAATTACTGCCTTATTCAAGGAATTTAATTCTTTACTTCCATCGGTAGGTAAATAGTTTTTAAAGTCCTGCTTTAAATTATTTTTAAGATTTGCTCTCAAATTTCTTATTATTTGTAGTATATTAGGATTCAATTCACTCACCAGTGGCTGTTCTTCAAATATGTTTTTAAGAAACTGTGTTTCATTTTTATCCTTCAGGAGACTTTTCTTGAAAATGTTTGTGTATGACCTAACATTTTGTTTATCTACAAAATGTTGAGTAAAACAAATTGGTATATCCATGTAGATGTTTCAGTAACTAATTAAGACTTCAGAAAACATCTATTCAAATTGTTGTTTACAAGCGTAAATCAATGTCATTAAAATTCAAATTTTGCGGCGACTTGTTACGACTTGTATAGAAACTTATTCAATAAACGTTCCGGTTCACAAATATTTTGTAAAAAGTTTCAAGATTTTTTTTATTTTTATTAATACATAAGAAATTATTGGAATGCACGATTTAAGGGTACGTTTTGTATTATTATTTTATATTTTTTTGTAAGAAATGCCGGTAGTAAACAACTTTTTTTCAGAAAATAGGGGCGGGCGGTGATTAGCAATACATTCTGTATAATGGAACGTCGATTGACGGCACCACGTTCCGATCTATGCATTCATCATTTTTTGTCATTATTACTCGACAGCAAATATGAACCAAAATAGAATTCCTCGTCTGACTCCCTTTTTCTATGACTTACTAGCAATCTAACTTATAATTAAATTAAATGTAATGCTTTATTACCTTGAATCATCTATTTTTGATATATCGTTTTGTATGCGTAGTTTATAACTTTTCCGACGTAATTTTGGCTTTATGTTTAGTAGGTATAGCTTCTCGAAAATAAAAATGACACACAGCTGATCCTAGCAATGACATTGACATTTGTTATCAGTGCCGGTGTGTGTTAGTCACAGATTAGACATGAGTATGCCCAAGTGTTCAGTGTGTTAGTGTTGTTCGTGTTATCATTAAACATCAGAATGATAACTTCTTGATCTTCATAAGTACTGATAATACTTTTTATCGCTTATGATGTATAATAATTGTACTCAGTTTTTTTCCTACTTACGTATTAGACACAGTCAATATTGTTTGCTTCGAACCATGGCAAAAGCGGTCTTTGGTGATTTGGTACAGATATTCCGAAGCGGTTTAACAGCTGTGCAGCCAGATAAATTAATTAAAAACACAATTAAATACGATGGCACTACGGATCAATTAACAATAGCCAGTGATAGCTATAACTTGCAAAATAAAAATGTCTTTTTAGTGGGTGCAGGAAAAGCAGTGCAAATCATGGCCAGAGAAGTTGAAAATATACTTGGTGAAAAAATCAAACACGGAATTATAAGTATTCCTGTGGGAAGTAAAAATCTTGCAGTTATAAATAAATATGTGAGGTATAGTGAAGGAGCTAAGAATAACCTCCCAGATAAAAATGCTGAAGCGACTGCTATAAAAATTAAGAAACTTGCTAGTAGTTTGACTTCAAATGATCTTCTTTTAGTTTTGATATCAGGTGGAGGATCGGCGCTTATGCCATTGCCTAAAGAGCCAATAACTTTAAATGAGAAAAGTGAACTTGTGAAGAAATTGGCAAATGCAGGAGCCGATATAGTTGAACTTAACACAGTCCGCAAAAGACTGTCTGAGCTCAAAGGAGGACAACTGGCTATGAGGGCGCAACCAGCTGAAGTTGTGTCTTTGATCCTCTCGGATATAGTTGGAGATCCTTTGGACCTGATAGCTAGTGGTCCTACTGTAGAAAATAAAGATGACCCAAATGCTGCTATTGATATTCTCAAAAAATTCAACCTGGTTGACCAGCTGCCTCTTTCTGTAAAAACTATATTGAATGAATCAATTAAAATTGAAGAATTTCCAGCAAGCAAAGTGAAAAATTATATAATTGGTTCTAATAAGATGAGTATTAAAGAAGCAATGGTTAAAGCTGAAAAACTTGGTTATGTGCCAATAGATTTATCACATGAAGTGACTGGTAATGTTGTAGATGTTGCTAAGGAATATGTAAATCTGGCTGAACTATTTTGTAAATTTATTGAAGAAACTTTGAATAAACAAGAATTTAAGGATTCAATGGACTCACTAAATGTTCTAGAAATTAATAAGGAGTTTATGACCAAAGATGAGGTTATGAGCTCTTTAAAATGTAAAGATGTTTGCCTGGTTTTAGGTGGAGAAATAACTGTAAAAGTAAAAGGTACAGGCAAAGGAGGTAGAAATCAACAGCTATGTTTGGAATTTGCAAACATTATTCATACAGTTAAAGAAAAATTCAAAAAATTTGATGTTTATCTTTTGAGTGCAGGAACTGATGGCATTGATGGACCTACAGATGCTGCTGGTGCTATTGGATATATAGATTTAGTGTCCGACTCTAAGAACGAAAATATTGATGTAAATGATCATCTAAATAACAGTGATTCTTACAACTTTTACAAAAAATTTAGGCAAGGTGATCTACATGTAATTACTGGGCATACTAACACTAATGTGATGGACATACATTTACTTGTAATAAGGAGGAAGAAATAATTGTAACAAAGGAGATTAAGTTAATAATATAGATAAAACATTATTAATACAAGCACTACAAAAAAAATTGATAGGAAAACCAACTACTTAATGTTACGTATAATAAAGTTGAAATACTTGTGTAAGAATAAATCTATATTTTTGAATGGCAATATCATAAAATTGAACTATCTAAGTAGCTATTTTAAAAAAATCTAACCATTTAAATGTACATCATGACGATGGCTTCAAAAATAAATTAAGTTTGTTTTGTTTTTCCTTCTCTTGTTTTAATTTAGCTGATGCCAGGACAGCCTGTTGACACAATCCAGCAAACTTTGCTTTTTTCCTTTTATTGTTTTTGATAACTTTCTGTTCTTTTACAACACCTTGTATAGCATTGTTTTTGTTTGTTAATGAAAATATATCACTTGTCTTGGAATAAACATCCACCTCAATTTTTTTAGCTAAAACATTTTGTTTTTTAGAATCTGATTTCTTTGTATTAGTCTGGATTTTTGCTTTTGTTATCATGGTGGTAATATCTTTTGGAATTTCCTTTTCTTTTGGCTTTTTAGGTTTAATAATAGGTGTTACTGTACTATTTTTGCAAAAAGCACAGGTTTGTTCCTAAAAACAAACAAATTATAGTTTAGTTTGCACTTAGTACAAGTTATTTATACTATATAAGTATAATAAGTAAGTAGTACTTACCAGTTCATTACTATTTAAAAGCTCTTGTTTACTTTTAACATATTCCTTGTTTTTGTTTGTTATTTTATATCGTTTTATTTTTTGTTTTTGCCTTTTACTGAGTTTTATTTGTCTAACCTAAATAAAAAAAAATAATGAAATTATAAGTAATTACCTATTTTATCAGGTGAGTACATATTTAATAATTTCTTGCATTTTAACTGCAGCTACATAAATTGTTAGGTTAATTTTGGTATAAATAATATACAATACCTTGATTACAGTGTCCCTATTCCATTCTATTAAACATCTTGAACATCTAACTTTTGATGAAAAGTACTTAGCAGGCAAGCCATGGTCTTTAGACAACTCCCTACAGCGCATCCTAGAAAGAAAGTAGTAGAAAGTAATAAAATGTTAAAAATAACAGAGGACTGGTCGAATAGTTTGTAAAAAAAAATTATTAACTTTCTACTTACAAATAATAACTTTTTAGCAGGGTTTTCGTTGAATTAGATAAATCATTTTGCGCTTGTGTTATTAATGAAGCAGCTTTTATTAGGAAACTGACTTGGCCTTCGTTCATCTTATGATTATCTAACGAATTCCTTGTTTCTCCAGTAAGGTTAAGTTTATATTTGTTGTGGTTATCCCACAGATTAATATATGTCAAAAAACTATCCTCACTGAACAAGTAATACGTAGTTTTACCTAATCAGTGGTAATATCCTATTATATATTCTGTGGTTGTGGTGCGAAACATAGTTTTACTTGATCAATGGTGCGAACCAGGCGAAAAGGGGCCAAAGATATTGTAAGGGGCAAGGGCAACCATTGATCAAGTAAAACTACGTGGGGCAACAGTGAACCATGCCATCACTGATCAAGTAAAACATTCGACGTGCGCGAGTGACCAAGGAACGGAAGTGGGAACCAAACTAACGCGTTTTGTTTTTAACCTTTCTCATTTCTGAACGAAAAAGTGAGTGAGTGAACTTAACAACAAACAACCAATTCAGTCTCTCCATCACATTTTCTTTGAGTGTTCTGAATTCTCACTTCAAAGACTTATCTTGATTGAAGATTTATTAGAAGTCTATAAAAGGCCTGAAGACATCCCGCGCCGTCTACAGGAACTTCTCAAGAATGAAGAAAACTATAAAGCCCTATATAATTTCATAATTTCAACTGTAGAAGAGCTTTAAACATTATTTGTGAAACGGTTGATGAACGTCTCTAAATTAAAAAAATACATTGAAGATACATTTTAACATAAGACCTGGCTGTATGGCGAAAGCCTTTGCCTTTTCCAACCATCGAGGAAGGAAAGAATGGAACCAAAAAAAAAAAAAAAATTAACAACAAACTAGATTCCCGCCAAAATGTCACAAAAGTGGTACCACCAAAAAGGTCCCCGAGTACGTTTATACATTGATATAGTTTTTCTCTGTCAGTTACTATGTGTTAGAAAGAGAGTCATCTAATATTAAATGTGATAAATCCACGAATTACTAAAGTGAGTTTATACGTTACCAATTAAAACCTTCCTCATGCTCTAATCGAGTCGGTGTGAAACAAAATCCCTTTGTTTTATTGTGAGAAAATAGTGATTATCTCTGTCCTAAACATTGTATTTGTAAATTAATTATACGAAAAAGTAATAGTGATCCACAAACCCTTTAAAATATGGATGTAGCCGACACATATGCGACCCAAAGTCAAGTGAAAGATGAGGTTGGAGTTCGATGCCAAAAGCTTTTTCAGGATTTCTTAGAAGAGTAAGTACCCGTTATGAATATCGTGATATTAAATCTAAATAAATACTGCTAAACGCTTCATTAATTCTACCTATACGCTATTTATTTGATCGATTTCAAAATGTTTACTTTTGTTGTTTATAAAGTTAGGTTATACTTACACCTAGATCTAAATTTCATTCAACCTTTATAAGCAACAATTATTGTTAATTAATTCTTCAGATTTAAAGAAGATAATGAGCTCAAATACGAGAAACAAGCAAAAGAACTCCTGAAGCCTGAGCTGAGCACACTGGAAGTCAGCTTTGACGATGTAGAGAAATATAACCAGAATCTCGCGACCACAATAATAGAGGAGTATTATAGAATATATCCATTTCTGAATCAGGCCATATTGAATTATGTATTGAGTCTTGCTGATAGTGGTTTAAAAAAGGACTTGCAGGACAAGGAATGCTATGTTTCATTTGTTGATGTTCCCACGAGACACAAAGTGAGAGAGTTGACAACCGCTAAAATTGGTACATTGATCAGAATATCGGGACAGATTGTGCGGACACACCCTGTCCATCCAGAGCTAGTTTTGGGCACCTTTGTATGTTTGGATTGTCAGACAGTTATCAAAAATGTAGAACAACAATTCAAGGTTTGGAATAACTTAATTTTATATTTTAACAGCATTTAATTCATTTCAAGTGTAATATTTTAGCTGACCTTCAAATATTTCACCAATTAATAAATTTTTATTGTTTTTGGGGCTACTCATCATTTAAGCATTATATTTTTAAAAATCAAAAGATTTTTTAAAGCTTGTTTTTTAAATTTAATATTCATATTTTTATAATATGCATTGCAGTGGCTTACTGGTTCTTACACTGATCGAGTAAGCCACTACGTAGTTCTTATTGTCTTTCTGTGTAGCATAAAAAATATAAATCCATCATAAAAATCTAAAAAAATACAAAATCTTATGAGTTTACAGCTAAAAATAATACTTTGCTGTAAGTTTCACTTTTAAATATGGCCGAACTTTTATTTTTCAGTACACAATCCCAACCATCTGTCGAAATCCAGTATGCGCAAACAGAAGGCGGTTCATGTTGGACACAGACAAGTCTGTGTTTGTGGATTTTCAAAAGATACGGATCCAAGAGACACAAGCGGAACTACCCAGAGGCTGTATCCCAAGATCCCTTGAAGTTATATTGAGGGCAGAGGCTGTAGAATCGGTTCAGGTATGTATAAGCCTATAACACTGAGCAAGTCACTTTTTAACCGACTTCAAAAAGGGAGGAGGTTCTCAATTCGTCGGTATCTTTTTTTTTATGTATGTTCAGCGATCATTCGTTACCAGGTTAACCGATTTCGATAGTTCTTTTTTTGTTCGAAAGGGAATACTTTCGGAATGGTCCCATATAAAATTGATCAAGTTCTGATGATGGGATCTATAAGAAAATCATCAAACATTGCATGAACTCCATACCGTGCCAACTGATTTTGTATCTATGTTACCCAAAATCTGCGGCATTTGTGAACCGATTTTGATGATTCTTTCTTTATCGAATCCAAAGTAACTGATTAGGTACTTATGTGTTGATATTATTTTTAGCTTTTCAGTTTTTTGAAGTTGGTTTACTTTTTTTTTATAAAATTTATATAGCAAATAAATATGCTGATTCAATTTCTTATATTCCATTAGAATTAACTCAATATAATTAGTTTGTTTGTTAGTAGTAGTTAGTCTGGTTAGTTACAAAATAATCAGTTGTTTGGGGTCATTAGTGTCATGTCACGCACCCCCATGATATTTGATGTGTTAATAGTTGAAACCATTTTCAAAATTTGTATTATCCCCTGTTGAATACCCCTCTATATATGGGTTACAGAAATTCAAGTGTACCGAATTTTAACTTAATCCGTCTAAGACAGCCATACTCTAAGTGTGTTCCGCGGAACCCTAGGGTTCCGCGATACCCCTGTCGGGGTTCCGCAAGAAGTTAGAAAAAAAAATCAAAACACCTCTCTCTGGTCGACCGTTCTGTCGCGGCGTATCACGATTCACGAACAATTTTACTATGCCGCCACCGCCGATACCTACTTGTGACCGCGCAATCCCTTTGATAAAAGCCGCCTTTGAAATTAGACGCTATAATTGTGAACAAGCGACTTTCGGCTCTAACTTCAAAACGTAAAGTCGAGATTGCTTACACCACATTTTTTGAATTTCTATTTTTATATCGGCTTTTTATTTATCAAAGACGCCGACTCGAGTATTTTTGAGAATGTTCGAGATTGAGGCTAGGACTATAAAAGCGATGATCAAGCCTTGACACTAGTCAGTCGACGATTAGCGTTCGGAGCGATAAGTACCTACCTGCTAGAAAAAAATTGTGTATTGTTCTACTGCTGTTTTCTGATTGTATCAGTTTTGTACATTTCTTCTTTGGACTAAAGTGCTAAACTCTTCTACGCAGTAACGACCGTGCATTATTTTAACCTCACCATCCTGAAAGAATGGAACGTTGGCTTAAAGGCGTTAAACGTGTCGCAACAACATCTTCCAACGAAGCCGAATGTTCAAAAGCAGTCCGCGTGGAGTATACAGCAATTACCGATCCAGACGATGATGCAACGACGTCAAGTTCCACGGTTTCAAAGGCGAAAAAAAGGAAGTATGATGAATCATATATCAGTTTTGGATATGTTGATTCCAACGGCTCACCTCTCTGCATGTTATGTAGTAAACTGCTTCCTAATAGTTCCATGGCACCTGCCAAGTTGCGCCGACATTTAGAAACTGTACACCCCGAGTCTAAAGACAAGAATAAAGAATTTTTTGTACGTAAAAAAGAACAGTTATTGGAAAGTCAAAAAACAATGATGCATGTAACCCAAACTATCAATGAAAAGGCCACGGAGGCATCATATTTAGTTAGCTATCGCATTGCACAAGCAGGAGAAGCGCACACTATCGCTGAGAATTTAATAAAACCATGTGTATTAGACATAACAAAATGCATGCTCGATGAAAAATCTGCAAAGCATCTTTCTACTGTGCCGCTATCTAACGATACTGTTTCACGGCGAATTCATGATCTAGCAAGCTACGTCAAACAAGAACTAGTTACACGTCTACAAAAAACACAATTCGTCTTGCAAATGGATGAGTCGACTGATGTCGCTGGTCTGGCTATCTTGCTGGTTATCGTGAGATATCCATGTGAAAGTTCTTTTGAAGAAGACATGCTTATGTGTTCACCTCTACCCACAAACACTACCGGAGAGGAAATTTTTAATAAAATAAATATATTTTTTGAGGAAAATAATCTCAGTTGGAACGATTGCATTGACATTTGTACAGATGGGGCCAAGGCGATGACGGGTAAAACAGCAGGAGTAGTGTCACGAATAAAAAATAAAGCGCCTAATTGTAGTTCCAGCCATTGTATCCTGCATAGACAAGCACTTGCGATGAAGCAAATGCCGTCCAATCTAAAATTAGTTATGGATGAAGCGGTAAAAATAATTAATTTTATCAAATCACGACCACTACAATCCCGATTGTTCTCATTATTGTGTGAAGATTATGGCAGCACACATAAAACACTGCTGCTCCATACAGAAGTGCGATGGCTGTCTCGGGGTAAAACTTTAACAAGGCTATTTGAACTTAGAGCCGAGTTACAAATGTTTCTTTCAGATACTTCTTTTAATTTGAAAGACCGTTTGTATGATAAAACTTGGTTGTTCCGACTGTCTTTTATGGCGGATATCTTTCAGAAACTGAACGAATTAAATTTATCATTGCAAGGTAAACAGACAACAGTGTTCCAGGCCTGTAACAAAATAACTGCCTTCGAAAGAAAATTAGATTTTTGGATTATTTGCGTTGGAAATAGAGAAATAGAAAGCTTTACGTCACTCAGTGAGTTTCTTGGCGATAACAACTCAGAAATATTTCAAGATGATGTATTTGAAGAATTGGTCCAATATCTCACTTCGATGCGCGCATCTTTTGAGCAGTATTTTCCTGAAGAACAGAATACAAAAATGAAACTGAATTCATGGATTCATAATCCTTTTTTACCCAACTTACAAAAGCCCGAAAGTATGTCAAACGAGATATATGAATCTCTTTTAGAAATGTCATCTGACACAAGTATGGAGTCACTGTTCAAAACGACGCCTCTCAACGATTTTTGGTGCAGAATCCGAAATGAATATCCAATGCTTGCCAAAATGGCTTTGAATATTCTTCTCCCGTTTCCAACAACATATTTGTGCGAAACAGGATTCTCAACCTATGCAGCCACGAAAACAAAATACCGCAATAGACTGGACGCCGAACCTGATATGAGACTTCAACTGTCCTCTATGAAACCTGATATCAACCAATTCATGAAAAATAAAAAACAGTTTCATACATCCCATTAGTTAGATTTTTTTTCTTTTTCAATGTTATATTTATTATTATACTTGTTATGTAAGTAAGTAATAAGTAACTGTTACATGGTACTCTAATTATGCTTATTAATAAAAAATACACTTAAAAACCATTGTTTTATTGTAGGGTTCCATCAAGTATTTTGCTATCCAAAAGGGTTCCGTCACCAAAAAAGATTGAGAACCGCTGGTCTAAGAGATTCAAATAAAATTTACTGTGATAGCAGACAGACCGACAGACAAGTGATTCTAAAAGAGTTCTGTTTTGTTATTCGGATGTTTAGAACCCTAAAGCTTTATATACACGAGCGGCACATAGCCGAAAGCAGAGTCAATGACAGCCGTGTCGACACTTATTGCTTTTACTCCATTGTCGTCGACAAAAACAAAAAAGAATTTAGTTCACTGTGGGTTGAAGAAATATATTTTCACACTATCCATTTTAAAGGAGAACTGACAATACTATTTTAAATAGTTTTCGTATTTCTATTGCTTTTGATTAGCTAATGGCTTTGAAAGACTCAATATCTTGCAAAGATACCGGTCGACATGGCCGCGGCTGCTGCCAAATGATGGCGACGGCCAAATACTGCTCGTGTATAAGAAGCCTAAAAACGAAAAATTTTAAGCTCAATATAGGTAATAGTTTTTTACATGGCAAGTTCGAGCAGTGTCTAAAATTAAATTATTGTAAATATAATCAGTTACATCATTATTTTATAAATTATTTTTAGTTTTAATTGCATTAGCAAAAAATTCTCACAATTTATTGTGAATACGAATGATAATTCATTACATTATTATTATATAGACCCTCTTCCGAGCACTTCTCAACACATCCACAAAAATATAGCTTTACCTTACTACCGATTCCGGACTATATAGTGGCTGGTAATGAGAAGAAACGTTGCAACAAATTAATTCATTTTTGTCAGCCAGTGACTTCTATACAACTTGCCTCCCAACTTTGCTGTTATGTTATATGTATCAAGTGGCAACTCCCAATACTATATTAATCTCCCCAGGCCGGCGACCGATACGACTTCACAGGGACACTGATAGTAGTCCCTGACGTGGGCTCACTGTCGTTCCCGGGGGCGAAGGCCGAGATCACGTCGCGGACGCGCCACGCGAACGAGGGCCAGATGGAAGGCATCAAGGGACTGAAGGCTTTAGGCGTGCGGGAACTACATTACAAGTTAGTTTAAAACGTCATTATAAAACTTGAATCACGCAACCAAAACGACTTTCGTAGCCGATAGGCGTACACACCGGGTTCCATTCCGGATAGGATCAATGTAGAAAACTAACTTTTTTTATTTACTGCAAGTGACTTTAATTTTATTTCTTTTTTATTATTGTAATTTGTTTTTTGAATTGTACGCCAAGAAGGCAATACACGGTTAGTTCTAAGAAAAACCCTTGTAAGACCAATGTACACCTGTGCTCCACAATAAAGATTTATGATTATGATTCTATATTGTCTCGGGTCGGGTGTTGTGGTACCGGCGCTGGTTCTGCTTTCTATAAAACAAGTGCTTTAACTACTTACCTTAGGATCAGAGCAATGTATGTGATGTTGTTTGTGCCAATATTAGTTGAAAAAAAAAAATTCTGTGGATGTTTGTTCTCGATTAATTCGCCTTGAACGGAAAGGGTTTATAAAACAATTTTTACGTGGTACCAGACAATGTATGTTTGTCAGGGGCGCCTACAAACACCCTGTGTGTTGTCGAGCCAATTTATATTTTTTTATCTGAACTGCCCCGAAACGTTAATTGAACCCGGGATAACCCTTTGCGTTTAAGACGAATTGCCGTCTAACTAGAAGAAGAACTAGACTAACATCAACGAAGAAGACTAACATCAACGTGTTTATCATCAGGACAGCATTTCTAGCATGCAGTGTGCAAGCCATATCGAGGCGGTTCGGTACCGCGGAGCTTGCAACGGATGATTTGACCACCGAAGATATGAGGAAACAGATGACAGACAAGGAATGGGACAAGGTACGGAAGGCGCACATACTACAAACTAACAGGCATGAAGAACATAACCTATAGAGGAGAAATGTCATTTATATTGTACTACAAAAATTCCCTCATTATTTAATTTGTGACCGTACGTCGGTAAATGTAGAAAGATAACTTTTTTATATTGTCTCGGGCCTGGGTGTTGTAGTACCATCGTTGTTTCTGATTTCTGTAACACAAGTGCTATGGCTACTTAACATAAGATCTGAGTAGTATGTGCTGTTCATCCAATATTAGATATTTATTGCTAAAAACGTAGTTTGTTCGCCGCTGTGTGTGCACTATAAGCTTTAGCAATCCAACTTAGCCCTGCTAGCATGACCACCAAAATATGATATGATAATATAGTGATTTAAACTGCAAAAATATGATAGATATAGCCGCCATGTTGAATAGCCGTGCCGGTGACGTCATATGTTATGATCGGTGTTTCGATAAAAAAACAACACGGCGTCTATAACTATCATATTTAAAAAAACCGTTGGTGTCGATAAATTTCTATATCATATCGTGTTTGGTGGTCATACTACTCCTACTACTACTACTTACTACGTAATATTTTTTAAAATAAAATATAAATATAATATATAAATAAAATATAAAGTCTTAAATAAAAAATATTTTGTCTCTTTCAAGGTGTATGAGATGTCAAGAGATCGCAATCTGTACAACAATCTGATCACGAGCTTGTTCCCAAGTATTCACGGGAACAATGAGGTCAAGAGGGGAATACTACTGATGCTGTTTGGTGGAGTTGCCAAAACTACTATAGAAGGTTTGTCTTGTTCATACTCTGTTGTAGCCCACACTGTCCCACTGCTATAGGCAAAGATCTACTACTTTCTATTCTACTGCCACTCTGGGCAAACTGTCTAATATTGTGTGTATCTATGGGCACGATTGTACTTAAGCCGTAGCGGTCTTTAAATGTATTTAAGTATGCTTAACGACTTTCTAGTCGCTATAGTGTTTTTTAGTTTGGGCTAGATTAATTGGTGCGATATTTAATAGAAAAGGTTCTTATTTTACTTTACTGTTTTTATTGCCTTTCTTTAGGAGTTCATTTCATCCCACAATCTCATTTTGAGGCTATCATCATTTAATGAAGTTATAAGACAACATGCGTAATCGTGTGTTGTACTAGCTAGTCTTTGAGACCGCGGTAATGAGAGCTCTATCTTACCCCAAATGTCGTCAAACGCTTTGCGTCTTTGACGATAAAAATCATAGAAAATTTCAAAAAACTGTTTAATTCATTAACACATTCGTGGACAGTATTCCAGACACAGTGGAAGTTTCATTGTTATCACGGCCGGGCCATAGCCATTCACCGTTCAAGCGTTAATATAATCGTGTACTTACACGAACCTGAACAGATTAAGAGAGTAACAGAAAGTAACGAAGCCTTGCCGGTCCGTTGCCGGCAGGCTAAACAACATTTACTCCTCTTTACCAAACTCTCTCTGCCCAGGCACAACCCTGCGAGGCGACATCAACGTGTGCATAGTTGGTGACCCTAGCACAGCTAAGTCCCAGTTGCTGAAACAAGTGAGCGAGATCACTCCCAGGGCTGTCTACACGAGCGGGAAAGCGTCCTCGGCTGCTGGTTTAACCGCTGCCGTTGTCAAGGTTATGATCATTCTCATCTCATTTTATGTTTAACAATACATTTTCTTATAATAGCCGATCAGCTGTTTCTTGTATAAGAAAATTTTCTTATTTTGGTATTGGTTCAATAGTAAATAATGTAGCAGTAAAATTACCAAGAAAATAAAATTCTGAAACTACAAAACAGGACGAAGAATCATTCGACTTCGTGATCGAAGCAGGCGCGTTAATGCTGGCCGACAACGGCGTGTGCTGCATCGACGAGTTCGACAAGATGGACCCCGCCGACCAGGTCGCCATACACGAGGCCATGGAGCAGCAGACCATCTCGCTCGCTAAGGTCAGACCACAATATACATCTAGGGGTGCCTAATGTATCGACGAGTTTGACATTAAATTATTATATTATTCCCCATTAGATAATGTTTAAAAATTAATCCCCATTTCTCTTTGGTTACCCCATAACTTGAGAAAGACTGGTTCATAAAAAAAAATACGCCTATAAAAAAATCCTATAAAAATAAACTTAACACTATCCGAACGAAGTCGTGGGTAACAGCTGTTAGAAAATATTTTTAATTTTTAATGCCGCAGCTTTAGTCTATAATACTATTTTTAATTGAAGATAATGGGAGTTGTTTAAGTAATACAATAGTTATGTACTTAGGTATATTCAGTGTGATTTCTTATCAGTTTGAACAATTGTTTTGTTTTGACTAATACATGCGAAAACATGTCAATAGTTTTTAGTATTTTATGTTGTTTTGTAAATTAAGTTAACGATACATTGTTTGGATTGTTTTCCAAACAATATATACAGGGTTGTATTTCACGGTAGTGCCAATTTTTCGGGGACCACCCGGAATCAGTACCTAAATCGATCTAAGTAAAAAAAATATTTTTTTTAAAATTCTTTCATTCTGTATTTGAAAAATAGAATACGTAGAAAATTTACGATTACTCGATTAAATTGCACCGTATGTGACTGCATGAGGTTTTTGTTGGAGCGGCATCGGCGTACGTCTGTGATCTCTACTTAATGACGGCGCATCTCGCGTTTTCTTTCTTTTTTCGGATTTTTAAAGTATACTTTACTCCAGAAATACGACGACCCAAAATTAACTACGATAAATTAGTATTTTTATATTGTTCTACAGACTTTATTTTTTTAATTTCTCACTACCTCGAAATGTGACCCTGTATGTATGTTACTGGCTCAAAAACGCAGCAAACATTCGTAGGCTGGTGTGCGCGCCACCCTCAACGCCCGCACGTCCATCCTGGCGGCCGCCAACCCGGTGGGCGGCCGCTACGACCGCGCCAAGTCGTTGCAACAAAACGTCGCACTGTCCGCACCCATCATGTCGCGGTTCGACCTCTTCTTTATATTGATCGGTGAGTCTACTTCGAAATATGGACCTGCCCCCTTAGCATGACCACCGAAACGCGATATGTTAAAGCGATTATCGAAAACTGCAAAATATTATAGATATAGCCGCCATGTTGATTTTTTTACGAAACAGCGATCATAATATGATAGATAACAGAAACATGTTGCGCTATATCATATCACGTTTTGATGGTCATGCGAGGGGGGCTGGCATACTTAAAGTTGCAAGTGCCTAAAATTACAATAATTTGGTGTACACTTATGAAACATACGCCAATCGACAAAGGAAATAATGACAAACACCAAATACTCATAGACAAAATGTTGTTAATGATATACTTTGTGCAGAATTTCAGTATCAATATGTAAATAATAATATATATTACATATTCAAATGCACCATCTTATGAAATGGTCGGTCACGTCCTCAAATGATAAATTTTACAATCTGGCCACGACATATACATAAATATGCATACAAGAAGTGGCAATCGCTCGCTAATAAAGTTGATGGCGTTCTTATATGCCATTCTTTGTGTTTTTGAAGTGATTTAAGACGAAAATTGTTGATTGGTTATGAATTACAGTGATAATTTTTGTGTGTGTGTGTGCGTAGATGAAAGCAGCGAGATGGTAGACTACGCAATCGCTCGCAAAATCGTCGATCTGCATTGCAACAAAGAAGAGACTTATGATTGCGTATATTCAAGAGAAGATTTACTTCGGTATATTGCTTTTGCGAGATCATTCAAACCTATCATCACTGAGGTAAGCAGTTTTTTTGACTAGTCAATAATTTCGTCTATTATTTATGACTTACTAAAACGAATTCTTAACCAAAAAAAAAACAATATTTTTGTGGTTTTTTCCGTACGATCCTAACTGTATTGTGGATTAAAATACATTTACATTGTATTAAAGCGAACCGCGTTTGCGCAAGTAATTAGGTACTTTTCTCACCTTCACGAAAGTAATAATCAATTCGTTTTTAATTTATTTGTTTATAACGATCAAACTTTAAACCTAGTGTTATGTACACATTTATCTACATTGACCTCAGTAATGCCGAACACTCGATTTAGTCGGAGTCCATGATCGCGAAGAAACTCTCTATATTGGTAACCTTTTCGGTCCTTGCTTAAGTAATCTGTGGCTCCGAAAATCAAATGGTAAATGTATCAGGAGACGTATTTTTTAATCATGCGAATTCCAATCCAATTACGAAATCGTAAGATTCGCATGGGAATACATGAAATCACAATTTTTTTAAAATTCATTCTGCTACGAGTGGTCCTACCCACTCGTTTTCTACTAGTAGAAAGAACGGCAGAATGACATTGACAAGTAAACATATGGTTGAAAGAGATTTGGCATAATGACTTCTTATTTACGTTCCATTTTATGCGATTCACTATCGGTTTTTAAAATTAATGAGTTTTTGCGTTCCATTTTATATTTTCTGCGTAAAACGAAAATAATTACACGATTTCAATTCAATGGCAACACTTATTTCGAGTGATTCAAAAACGTGAGCAATAGAAATGAATTTCATACACGAATTGTTTTGAAAACGAAAATGAAAAATGTATGACAGCGATAGATTCTTTCTCGTAAATGCTACAGCACCTGTGTTAGAAGGAGCCACTCCTTTTCGTGTTCGAATTCGTGATGAATTTCTAACGCTTCAAAAATACGTCCCCAGGAAGCGGGTAAGCTCCTGGTGGAATACTACACGGTGCTGCGCGCGCGGGACGGCGGCGGCGCGGCGGGCGGCGGCGCGTGGCGCATCACGGTGCGCCAGCTGGAGTCCATGCTGCGGCTGGCCGAGGGCATGGCCAAGATGCACTGCAGCGGGCACGTCGGCGCGCACCACGTGCGGGAGGCCTACAGGTCCGGCGCCACGAGCACTGCCGGGGGGAGGTTCTAGGTGGCCGAGCGCAGCGTACCTTGTGTAGGCTGCAGGCCGCTTCGGAATCGGGCGGAAGGGATCTAGAACGGAGGCCACGTACCTGCAAGCGCAGCGTAGGACGGCCACCCACGTTCTCTTTTGACCCGTTTACATCCGGTCTCATGAGAACGCGTAACAATGGAATTTCTATTGTCTCATTTACGTATGCTTCATGAGTAAGGACATACATAGAGAAATTATCACTACAAACAAAAAAATCTATATTCATCAAAGAAAAAATGTAAAGAACTTATTTTCTACAATACCCTTTACAGATTACTAAACAAATCAATAATCCGCGTAGAGCAGCCCGACATCCACTTGGACGAAGACGAACCACAGTTCGAACCCACGATGGACGTCGACCGAGACGCGCCCGACGGCACCGCAGATACTAGTGAGTACAAATACGCAA
This sequence comes from Anania hortulata, assembly GCA_963576865.1. NCBI lineage: Eukaryota > Metazoa > Arthropoda > Insecta > Lepidoptera > Crambidae > Anania > Anania hortulata. The sequence continues at coordinate 6,816,396 of OY756412.1, read as the reverse complement.
CACCTCTTAGAGGCTACTTCTGGTTCTCAAAAACAATAACTTTTTCTATTTTACAGTCAACGGCAATTCAACCTACCCAAAAAGTTAAAGGTCATTTAACCAATTTTCAACTTTAAGTCCGACACGTAAAGATCAATATCAGTGGAACAAATATGACGTTTTGTGGTAGGTTGACGAGCTGTCGTCTTTACCAACATCGAAATGAGTATTGAATAATGCCATGGATACAATAAGGGACAAAAATGTCCTCCTACACGTGTCGCCAGTGACGTCGAGTGAAGTGGTGCGACTCCGTGCGACGTTGCCGGACTTCGCTCGACATGTCTGGCGACATCGCATGACACTTGTCGTGTCGTGTGACATGTAAAAAAATAGTCGTCAAAGAGTAAGAAGCCTGATAGTCCTACAAAAGTGGCCGGATAGTCGGCTTTACCGACTAGCCGGCACATCTCTAGTCATAATGTTTATTTCCAAAGTTGATAAGAAATCTTTATGTACGTCCCCAGATGGCCAAGTGAACGGAGACTCGGCGCCCAAGAAGAAATTAACGCTATCGTTTGAAGAGTACAAGTCCCTCAGCGACATGCTGGTCGTGTTCATGAGGAAGGAGGAGGCCGAGGCTGAAACTAGGGGTGAGCCTGACACTAGGAATCGTATGCCATTTTGGAAATATTATAACGGTTACACCTAAGTCTCGTGACAGAGTATCATGCTGGTAACATTATTCTAGGCGTAATAGCCGCTCTGTAATGGCAATACTGTGTCATTTTCAAAGAGTTTGTCTATTAATGTACATGTTTTTTTTATCATGGCATTTCATTTCACTGAAAACTATTTCGCTATTTTCAATATACATATTTTTAATTCACATAATAACCAATTGATATCTTTGCTATAAAGTGACGGATTCCCTTTTAAAGGCGTTCCTAGAGAAAATAATTACTATGTTAAGACTTATATAAGCAACCAGACCAAAATCATTACTACATTTTTTACATTTAGAAAATGATTTATTAAACCTTTTTTTGATTGATTCATGCATTTACCTGGCAACAATTAAGGCGCAACAAGACGCTTGCAAGCGCAGCGTAGGACGTCCACCCATTGGTCAGACGACCTGGTTAAGGTTGCAGGAAGCCGCTGGATGCAGGCCGCTAACAACCGGCCAATCTGAAAGTCATTGGGGAAGCCTATGTTCGGCAATGGACGTTCTACGGCTGAAACGATGATAGTGATAAAGACACTTGACATAGCAACGTTGAACAAGTTTGCACCCGACATCTAGTCTCTATCTTTTTAGTCTAAAACGTGTCACAAGATGTCTTAAGACGACGGACAACATCTCGCGCTATTCTGCAACGTTGCCAAACAAGCATAGCGTCAGTCTTCTTCTTCATCTATACGGTCAATCCCGGTTGCGTCCAAAGCCATTGCTTTGGAGCCCAGGGTCCGCTTTCCTTGATTTACTCCTCCACTTCGCGCGGTCTTGAGCGTCTCTAGTTGTGAGATCATTGGCACGCATGTCAATGCATAGCTTCACAGTGTCTTTAAACTTTTTTACCAACCCAGGTGAAGAGAGCGCGGGCATGCGCAAGAGTGCCGTAGTGAGCTGGTACCTGGAACAGCTGGTGGGGCAGGGGCAGATCGAGAGCGAAGACGAGCTGTTGGAGCGGAAAACGCTCGTCGAAAAGGTCATCGACCGCCTCATGTACCATGTGAGTTCATTAACCTTTCGTTAATAGCTGCTTAGACAAGAAAAACTGGTTCGTCGAAATATACAATTGAGATGGCAGAAGTCAAAATCAATTCCACTCGACAATAGGGTAGTTGACACTACCAATCAATTGCATACTTTTTATGAGCTGTCAAAACGTACCTCTTCCTTAGAATTTGTATGTCAGTAGCGGTCAGTCAGTCAGCGGCAGTCAGTTCTGAATTGAGCTTACATCGATATTAGCTTATTGAAACTAGTGGTGTGGGCGAATATAAACTTAGGCCAAGTTTGAAAATAAGGCAAATTGACAACATTTCAAATATTTTACATACCAATTTTAATTGGTTATTTATAACTATACTAAAAAATAAGGTATACATATATTTTCATTTGCATTTCTTTTCTTTCTTTCCTCTAAAATTAAATAAATAAAAACTGCTTATTCTAAAAGAGCATAAGTACAAGAGTGAGGTTGTGTAGACATGGTGCCATTGCCAAAATTAGTAGCAAACCAAAAAAAAAAGCTGCCTCTGATGTCATAAGAGTTGGTGCTGTGACACTAAAAGCAACTTCCAAATATCGATATCTTAAAAAATAAAATGCGAAGAGATCTTTTTGTAAAAGACATCGCTTCACTTCATTTTCTTTATTCATTTGCATGCATTTCCTTGTGCAGATATATTATCTATTGTAAAGACTGAGCAACATGTTTGTGACGAAGCAATCCAGAGGACCTAGTGTAAGTTTTATAATACAAAATAACGTTTACTTAAAAAAATAAAATTAAAAGAAAGTTTTAGTTTTTTTTAAGCTCACTATCGATAGTATACAACTATTGATAGTATCGATACATAATAGGTTATAAAACTCGAGCAACAAACGCAACAATATACGTCAAAGTGACAGCTAGCTTGAATCTGTTTTTTTACTACACTCTGTTGTAAGACAATGGCGTATACATGTGCAATGCCTATCTCGTGGTACTTTTCAGTTTTTTTTTAATTTACTGTAAATCTAGGCCATAAAAAAATCTAAAAAATACTTAACGTGTTAGGCATCGCTAAATCTCCAAATGGTTTTTGAATTTTTGTACCTTAATATAAATGAAATGTTGTCAATTTCGGAATGGTTTTCATACAACAAAATGCGGCGAGGTCTGGCTCGCTTGCTGACGGAAGTGGACAGAACATGTTCCAGTAGCAGTGTTTGATGCGTTTGACGTCGAGGAAAGCAGAGTAGGGGCAAGGTCGAGCAATGTCAAGAGGAGTTTTATGTTTATCTTCTCTGATATGTATATGTATATCAGGGAATATGCATACATTTTTATTAGGTCTTAAAAAAATTGTACTAAAAATTAATAAAACTAAAAAATTCGAAAAATATTGATAAATATCTGACTAACTCATTAAAGTCGCGTGCTAGACAAGGAGATCCGACATGTACCGTGACGTCACGGTACACGTCCGCCATACGTTTTATATTGTAAAAGTTCTTTTAGAAAGAGACAGGTATATCTCAACTTCTAATTACTGTATTACGGTTATTTTTTTACCTAAAATCAATATTGTTTTCACTATTATATAATTTCTTAAAAATATAGTAAATAAAAACAATATATAATTTTCGTGCATATTCCCTATTGAAAACGAACGGTGATCGTTCCAGGACCAAGTAATAATCCCGCTGTCCACGACGGGGCTGAAGGCCACGCAGAAGGCGGCCGATCAGGAAGTGGAGGACGACCCACTGCTTGTGGTGCACCCGAACTACGTCGTCGACACGTGAACACTACATTCCTAATTATAAGCACACTGAAATTAAATTTTAATGTTTTATACTTGGACGTTTCATTGTGCTCAAAGACGACATCCCTATAGCACAGCGCCCAAGACGAGAACAACAGGTATTAGAGAAGCAAGTAGAATACTGGTTTGACAACCACATTATACGAGTAAGTCATTCTGAATATGGTAAATTATTTGTCCTTATTAAGAAGAAGTAAGGGAATATTTGGGTTTGTGTTAGTTATAGACCTAATGAAGATGTTTAAAGACGAATATTCCTTGCAAATAATCGACGATCTGATTGACAGACAGACAGAGAGTTGCATAGTTTCTTTCATATGAGGGTGTCCGAAGAGTCTATAAAGTACACATCAATATAAAATGCGAAAGTTTGGATGAATGGATGTTTGTTACTCAATCACAATCACTGTAGATTTTTACATTTTACTTGTGCTACGTTCTCTTAACATATCTCTAAACGTGCTTGACTGGTTTCACAGTTACTTGTATGGTCGCCGGCAGCGCATCCGTTCGGAGGACTCCTCCTCTGCTTGGTGTGATGTCAGTGCCGGTGTCCCTCAAGGTGGCGTGCTGTCCTCTCCTCTTCGCACTTTTCATCAATTCGATTACTCATAACCTAAAATCTTTTTTTCACTTATATGCAGACGATCTCCAAATATATTCACAAGGGCGCCTTGAAGACCTTTCTAGTGTTGTACAGGTAGTTAACGACGACCTTAGTCGTATACTACATTGAAGCAAGTCATTTGGTCTCAGGGTTAACCCTACTAAAACGCAGGTAATTGTTGTGGGAGGTTCTCGGCAAATTGCTAGGATTGACTGGACGGCCTTGCAACCCATCACATTTGACGGTGTCCATATCCCTTATAGCAAAATAGAACCTGGGCATTCATATTAATAGCGCACTCACTTGGATAACACAAACTGCGGAAGTCAGCAGAAAAATGTATGCAGTGGCAGCGTCATTAGACTTCATATAGACTTCGTAATTTCTTGCCTATACCCACTAAAATTGCGCTTGTTCAGGCTCTTTTATTTCTCATCCTAGATTATGCAGATTGCTGTTACTTAGATTTAAATGAAAACCTCTTCAATAAGCTTGAGCGTCTACAGAACTTCTGTATACGAATAGGTTTTGGTTTACGGAAGTATGATTATGTTACCGAATACCGGACTCGGCTTAAATGGCTTCCAATCCGTCGTAGGCCTGACTTGCATATTCTTTCGCAATTATTTAACATATTGTTCAGTCCGAAATCACCGCCCTATTTAAAAAAGCGCTTTCAATTTTTGCAGTCATCACAGGGTCATGACACGCGGTCATCCAAAAAACTACATCTTTAATTTCCTCCCCATTCCACTAATTACTATACGCAGTCGTTTACTGTCCAGTCCATTCGCCTCTGGAATTCCTTACCATTAACAATCAGAAAATCCGAATCGATTGCTATTTCTAAAAATCGGCTTAAAGCACACTTTCTTTCTTCTTGACACAAACTGCCTTTATATCTTAGAATATTACTGGTCACTGTTAGTCTCGACATCTCCTCACATATATCAAGTAGTATTAAGTATGTTTATTGTATGTATGTATAATTATTGTTATGTATTGATTTTATTTTATATTTATTTATTTATTACTGTATGTATACGTCTATGCCATAAATTAAGGCAATCCTATTTGTATGAGGTAAGAATTTTAAGAACTCTGCAACACCTTCCCCTTTCTTTAATGGTTGTTGTCCTCTACCTGAAGGTTGTCTGGATGAGATAGCTATTAGCGATAAGACAGCCTAAATTGTACATCTTTCTGTAAAAATCATGTGTGTTTTACTTGTATGGTGTGCAATAAACAGTATCTATCTATCTATCACGTTAGAACGGCTGAACTGAAAGGACGGACGGACGGATAAAAAAAAGAAAAATATATATAGCTGTTGTTCGCGATTTCGTTCGCGTGGACTTTAGTTTTAATTAACGTATGGTTTTGCAAAGACCACGCGAACGAAGTAGCGGGCAACAGCTAGTTTCTATTATTTTCTAACATCAAATTCCGCTGGGGTTGCAAGTAGCGATTAACGTTCTTTGATGCAAGTTTCATCATCAGTTTCATCTTGCTCTCTCAAAACCTCGGTAGCTCGCGAGCGGAGCGCGAACTACTCGCTCGCATTTTATTACGCATATTAAATTTGAAAAAAAAAAAAAGATGGTGTGACGACTTGGTTAACTTAACGAGGGATTGGGAGTCATTGGCGATAGATAGAGATCGATGGAAGAGTCTGGGGGAGACCTTTGCCCAGCAGTGGGATTGAAAAGGTTGATTAAAAAAAAAAAAACAATTCGGAAGTGTAAAATTGCTCTTTTTACCAACTAAAATCTAGGAATGAATTTAATTGTGATACAAGACAAAACTATGAATAGTCATCATTACGTAACAGTCTTTATTTCATTTCATACATTATACTTAACATTTGCGACATTTTTAACATTTTCAATAACACTTTACATTTTTCTGCACGAACTAACACCTTTCAAACACTTTATACAGGTCATTCAAGTTCGCTATTTGTAATATAGCACCATTGTTCACGAAACTTGTTGGTGGTAGAAAATTTCTCCTTATAGCAGGGAATATAATGTGTTCCTGTTTCCAGAATTCAGATTTTTGTGCTTCTAGATTTGTGTCTGGATTTGGTTGTGAGTAGAAAGCGGCAGTCTGCCTGCTCAAGGAATCGAAGCACTCCTTCTCTGAATCCCAGTTGACTTCAGTCACAAGTCTGACTAGATAAGTTGGAAGCGCGCCCATGAATGGAGTGTGACCATCTGAAAAATAAAACTAACTGAGAACCCTATTCATTTATACTTTATTGCACAATAGAGGACTCATACTAGAAAGTATCCAAACACCAAAAGCTTGACAAACTCTAATAAAATTAAAAATTACCTAAAAGTAAAGGCAGAGCCAATAACTCGCCCTCAGCATTAATTTCCAAAGAGAAGTATTCATACAGCATCGCTCGTTTGCCTAATAGCAGCTCTGTCATTTGACGCGCCATTTCTCGCACATCCCCTGCAAAAACAAAACACAAAGTTCTAACATTATAGGGTCAATCATACACCAAAGTATAACAATAATAGACCGGGAGATGGTGACACAAAATTTCTGGTCATTAGTACCAAGTATGGCGACCCTTCAGGGATCTAATCACGTAATGTGACGAAAAGGAAAATGTGTAAATCAGTGTACAATCTCTTTATTTATAAGGAACTTAATACAGAGGAACATCAGGAATGCACAGTAGGTTACAATAAGTAAAGATGGCGGAAAAACGGATTATTCACTCCGCGATGCATCGATCGCTCGCATAGACTGGCTGCCGGAAGGAAGCGCGTGCGCGGGGGGGGGCCTGCGCGGGGTATTTGCGCGCCTATTTTACCCGTTCGGCTATGGCACGTTCGGAAACATCGGATGTCGCGGCGTTACACACTCCCCCTCTAGTTCGAACACAGCGTCCTCGCGTTCGGACTAGGACTATACCTGCGTGGGCGGCCACGCTTACGTTTCTCCCTAACGGGGGCCTCTTCCACATCACCGATGAACGGAGCCAACTGCGACGCATGGTAGCGACCTATGGGCTCACCCTTCCTAATCCCCTCCAGCTGGTAAGTAGTAGGACTCACTACTTCGCGGATACGATACGGTCCGTCTCGCCGAGGTATAAACTTGGCGGTTTGTCCTGGTGAAGTATCGTTCAGTCCTTGAGTCTTCAAAAGAATGAGATCACCTACCTTGTAGTCAGGAGGCGCGCGTCTTCCCTCGTCTGCACACGCCTTCTGGATGGACTGTGCGCGTTCGTGAACATCCCTTGCATCTAGCAGAGCGGTCGACAGCTTCCGCAGGTAAGGAGTAATGTTTGCTACGAAGTTGTCGCTTTCCACGATGGTTTTCATATCGGCCACGGCGTCAGACGGGGCTCGCAGCTCTCTTCCAAAAGTAAGAAAAGCCGGAGAAAACCCGGTGCTTGCTGTAACGGCGGAGTTCATGGCGAACCGGATGGCTGCCAGGTGAGTATCCCAAGATGTGTGATCTTTGCCGACTAATATCGCTAATTGCGGCTTCAGGTCTCGGTTCTTCCTTTCGACGGGGTTCGCCTCTGGGTGGTAGAGCGGCGTCAAGGACTGTTTGATACCCATCACGTGACACGCTTGCTGCATCACCTCTCCTACGAACTGGACTCCGTTGTCGCTGATTACCCGCCGAGGAACGCCGTACCTCAGGAACATTTCAGACACCAGAACTTCAGTGCATTCAGCACTGGTGGCATTTTCCAAAGCGAAGAGTTCAACCCAACGGCTGTTAACATCTTCTATTATAAAAATCCAGCGGTTCCCCTTCGCGGTTTTAGGTAGGGGTCCGAATAAATCCACAGACACTACTTCGAATCGCCGGGTCGAAGCAGGGGTTTGAAGTAGTCCAGCAGGTCTCCTGTTATCTGCTTTGTAACGTTGGCACGCGGTACACCTCTTGATGTAGTCAGCAACATAGGTTCTCATCCCTGGCCAGAAGTAGCGGGTCCTAATACGTTGCAGTGTGCGTTCGACGCCGAAGTGCCCCGCTGTGGGAGCGTCATGGAAGTCGGCGAGGATATTCCCTCTCTCGTGTTCAGGAACTACAAGGCAGGCGCAATCTTCACCATCTGACTCAGGTAAACACCTGTACAGCACTCCATCAGACATAAGGTATCCTCTGGTCGACCAGCCCCTCCCCCTGAAAGGATCGTCAGTCTCCTCGAGGTCTTCCACAATCTTCTTCAGTTCGGGATCCCTGAGCTGATTATCACGCACGTCGGCTGGTGATCTATGTGGTACGTCCACGGTCACTAAGCATACCTCGCAACTACCTGGGTTTTCATCGCAACAGGCAGGGCGGCTCAGTATGTCGGCTATCACATTCACCTTCCCGGGAGTATACTGAATTTGCAAGTTGTACGCCTGAAGCGTCAGTGCCCACCTTGCTAGACGGCCGCTGGGGGACTTTAAGCTCATCAGCCAGCGGAGTGGCTGATGGTCACTCTTCACAATGACTTCCGATCCCTCGATGTAGCCTCTGAACTTAGTTACCGCCCAAACGACGGCGAGAGCTTCGCGTTCGGTAGTCGTGTAGTTGCGCTCAGCGGGCGCTAATAGGCGGCTGGCGTATTCTATGGGCCGTTCGTCGGGGCCCTCCCCCTGCATCAGGACAGCACCCAAGCAGTAGCCACTGCTGTCAGTTCGTAATATAAACGTCTTCGTCTCGTCAGCTTGTCGAAGTATAGGCGCGGTAACGAGGAGTTTTTTGATGTGGTCAAATGCGCCTTGCTGTTCCTCACGCCATCTCCAGGTGCTGTTCTTCTTAAGAAGATCAGTTAAGGGTTTGGCGACGGCGGCGTAATTCGGCACGAAGCGCCGAAACCAGCTTGATGTTGCCAGAAAACCCTTCAGCTGTCTTTCGTTCTTTGGAGCAGGCATGTCAGCGATCGCCGATGTCTTCTCTGGATCCACTTGCAACCCTCCGGGTACAATGATATGGCCTAGGAACTTCACGGAGTCACGAGCGAAGCAGCTCTTCTTACGATTGACTCGAAGGCTGAACTTCTCTAGTCGGTCGAAAACGGACTCCAGGTCTTCCAGGTGTCTGTCGTAAGTCTCGGATAGGATGATCAGATCGTCGAGATATGCTAAGATGGTCACAGGTCTCCCTTTTCGCAGAGTAGGACTATCAGCGTCTTCACTGTTTCCTTCGGCTGGATCATCATCAACAAACAGATTCGTCTTGAACCTGTCGATTAACCTCTGGAATGTGGCGCCAGAGTTGCGGAGTCCCATCGGCATCCTCTTGAAGCGATAAGTACCGGACGGCGTCACGAAGGCGGTGATGTCACGGCTCTCTTCAGCAACAGCCACTTGAAAATATCCAGATTGCAGGTCGAGCGTCGTCATAAAGCTGGTCGTCTTGGCCGCGTGAAGGACGTCCTCTATTCTCGGCAGCGGGTACCGGTCGGGCTCCGTCGCTGCGTTGAGCTTGCGGTAGTCTACGCACAAGCGTACGCCTCCGTCCTTTTTAGTGACGAGTACGACGTTTGAAGCCCAGGGGGACTCACACTCTTCAATTACGTCAGCCTGAAGAAGCTTCTGTAGCTCGTTGTCTAGGATCTCCTTCTTGTTCTGCGACAAGCGGTAGGGCGGTGAGGCGATGGGTTCCTGCCTCTCTTCAACCCGGATCCGGTGAACGGCGTAGCTGGTAGGTGGGCCAACCTCAGCGAAGCGGTCGGCGCGGTGCGCTATCAGCTCGTTGAGTTGTTTTCTCTGAGCAGGTGACAGCTTACAACCTTCGTCGTCTCTCAGCGCGAGGGCAGCGGCATCAACGTGCATCAACTCTGCATCGTCGGCGGGCGGCGGTGACGCTGGCGAGCGCAGATTGTGCGCATCTACAAAATAAAACCTTTGCTCAGGTAAGTCTGCAAAATTCCAGGTGCCTTGCGGGATGTTTAACATTACGTCGGCGCTTACTATGAAGTCGCGACCGAGGAGGGTGCGATTTTCCGCTCCGAGAATCACAAGAAAGGTGGTAGGTATGCTGCGTCTTGCTAGTACAACAACTGTTTCGCAAGTTAAAACATCTCGTACCTGTGAGGTTCCATCGGCGAGTCCTACTGTGTGGCGTGCGGTGCGGAACTCGGTGCCACTCTCCAGGAGGATCGCGTAGAGTCCAGGACTAGCCACAGAGTGGGTCGCTCCGGTATCCAACATTGCGACACCTGCGCGGTCGGCCACCTCGATATTTACTATCGGTCGTGACGTACGCGTGTCGGCGACGTCAATATTCTGAAACTCGATTTTATTAGGTTCTCTACTCGCGGTCCTACTCGCACAAGTAGTACATTTGGAGCGTATTGTACTTGATTGACCACAACCATAACAGTACAACTTGCTTGATTTATCGGAAATCGGCGGTATATCAGTTGCTTTATTCGGTGCGGACCTCGATCTACATTCATCGGTGATATGCCCAAAACGTTTACACAATGAACAACGCGGTCGGTAACGTGTTGATTTCGTTACTGTGTTCGTACTAGAAAGGGCCGTGCGCATTGACGGGTTAGAACTTTCGGAACTCGTACTCACATCGGCACGCGCAGGGTTAACGTTCGCGCTACGGGCGCTGTTGGTATTATTATTATTATCACTCGCGATTTTTGTTTTTGAGTTAGAAGGAAAGGAGCAATCATTACTTGTACTTACCAATTCTCGCGATAACTCTTCTACAAACCTCGCTTGTTCGAGCAACCAGTCGATGCTTTTTACTTTATCGTGCGGCACTCTTTTTCTTATTTTACGATTTAGTAGACCGTACACTATGTCTATTTGAATTTGGTCGTCTAACTTATAAGGCAAACGTGACATATGGGCGCGCACTCGCGAAATAAATGAATCGGCACTTTCATTAGTTTGTTCTTCGGCAAATATTTCTCGAAAAATCCTGTATGCTGGGCGAGGGGTCCCGTACATAGATCGTAATCTTCGGATCGCGTCGTCCCAGGTCATTACGGTGGACCGGACGCCCTGCCACCAGACAGCGGCGTCTCCGGTCAGTAGCATTGGTAGTCCACGCAGCGCATGTTCGTCGCTCACGGCAGCACATTCTTTGTAAACGAGTATGCCCTCGATGAACGCGTCTAGCGCTTCGGCGCTGCGGGTGGTGCCATCAAAGCGCGCCGTGCACCGGGTGAAGTTCCCCTGTGCCGGCGCCACGGCTGCGTATGCGGCGTCGGCGTGTCTAGTCGGCGTCACCGACGGCGTTCCGATTTGGACGCCGGCCGGCGGAGGTGAAGTCGGTAATCCTCTAATTACGTTAGTAATTAGTCTCGCCAGTTGATCCTCTGTGATCCCGATGACGTCGTTGCGGCTGGTAGTAGTCGGAGTCGCACCCGATGTTACGCGGGCGGTGCCGGCGGCAGCGTGGTCTGCCGCCGCGGGGCCGGCCGTGCGGCATTCGTCGCCGCTGGACTCTTCTTCTTCTTCACTATCACGATGTTGGCGCGTTTTCGGTGGCATCGCTATGCCTTTGCACGATCATACGTCTTCAACAACGAGTAGGTAATTAAGGGCGTGGTAACTTCTCACACTCGCGAATCTATCAAGAGCGCAAGGCCACGAGTTGGGCGCAATTGTAAATCAGTGTACAATCTCTTTATTTATAAGGAACTTAATACAGAGGAACATCAGGAATGCACAGTAGGTTACAATAAGTAAAGATGGCGGAAAAACGGATTATTCACTCCGCGATGCATCGATCGCTCGCATAGACTGGCTGCCGGAAGGAAGCGCGTGCGCGGGGGGGGGGGCCTGCGCGGGGTATTTGCGCGCCTATTTTACCCGTTCGGCTATGGCACGTTCGGAAACATCGGATGTCGCGGCGTTACAAATGTAAATAAGTCACACCGCGGAAGTATGGCATTACGCTACCGCCTACTTTTTTCATCGACTATCGAAAATACAAGGATTTTTTGTGTTACAAATCGTTCAACACTCGTAATCGATCAACGCCCACACGATTGGGCCGCCAGTCCTGGCGCTATGACAATTATTTTCTTTTTTGTCATTACGTAATAAACCCCCTTCATGGGTACTTGGTACAAATGATCGGAAATTTTGTATTACTATTTCCCGGTCCTTACCTTTATGTTTAAATAAAATATTCTTTACAACACACACACAACATGTTGGCACAACACAAAAACAGTTTTAATAATATTTTTTTTGCTTAGAGCCGCTCGCTGTGACGTTCTATGGATGCCTTTGTCCAGCAGTAGTGGAATTCCAAAGGCTGATGATATTACAGTTTTTAACTTGCGTTCAACCGCGCGGCTGCCCACAACGCCGCTAGCCGCATAGTGCGTAGGTACCCCTTACAAAATAATAGTAGTTTGGTGTTTTACCTAAATTAGGATCCCATTCAGTCTCCTGTGAACTCAGTCCGAGGACAAACAATTCTTCCAGAGGTAATGGATTCGACATTTTTATCAGTCCAAAGTTTTGGAAATCGTAAAGCATTGTTTCGTAAAATAATTCCTCCCTGGAAGATAATAAGATTTATTGTATCGTCAAGATTTTAAATTATATTTCTTAGTAACAAAAATACATACGTTAATCTCGTTGTATCGCATAGGTACAATTTTGTTGAATGTTGAATCAGTGATTTGTGACAATCGATGCATGCAATGAAAATTAAATTCGCCAAAATTTCTCTTAAATTCGAGTTGCATTTGTTTTCAATGTCCATCCTTAGCTGTTTTACACTAGTCAATTTGGTTTCTATCCTCTCATATTTGAAAGTCCTAGTTTTGAAGGATTCTTTTGGATCTATGTATGTAGCGTTGGCTTGATCTGCCGCGGTGTGCGCTTTCCATCTATCGGGCATCTTTTTTATAGCTTCACTAGGTTCGTTTACTATTGAATTTTCTAATATGTCTTCATTAGCGTCTTCTATGGCGATATTAGGTATTATTTCATTTTTGTCAGAGATTTCTTCAGTCATAGGAGCGTCTTCTTCAAATAGATCTCTTTCAGTTTCATCGTTCACGTTAGCTTTAGTTTTACTATCATTTTTGTTATCCGTTTCAGTGGATATTAAATCTTTAACAACTGTGGGGAAGAACTTATTGATTTTCTGCACATCTGGGTTGACTCGGACCATGTTATTGGCGTATACTTTAGCCCCTTCAGTGGTTTTCTTCACAATATCCTCAACAGCCGTGGCCCCAGGAAGACGAGCCTACAATTTAGGAATTGCTCAAAAAGTTGTCGGTGGAAAATCTAAAGGAGAATAATTTGGATTATATGATGCGAATTTTGGAATCATTGAAGGCATAATAATTTGGTATAAATAATCTGGAATAAAAAATAAGGATATGAAAATGTCTTTTTTTTACGAAAGTGACTTCAATGACAATATTTAAACATTTATATCACTTTGACACCATACAATATTTAAAAACGTTCGTCGCCATAAAAAAAGAAGAAGAAGAAATACAAGGAGAATAATTACTACTACGGCGGTAACACACAGGCTCATCGCCATTAAGAAAAGAAGAAGAACCACCAAGGACACTTACAAAAAACGTGTTTGATAACAAACAACTACCTAATTGTCCCATCGTAAAATGCGTAACCAATCAGGGACAGGTTTAGATGGACAGGAATATTTCTACAAGGTGGTGAGGCGAGAGAGACCTCGATAGTACATCATTATAGCGACAGCGCCCGCCATAAATATTCTGTGATTATAGTAGAAGTATTTGCTCAGTAAAAACTTGCTACAAATGTATAATGTGGTATGTGACTTACTTTATTTAAAAACTTGAAAGATCTTCTGCTGCCTAACACACGCCCAAAATATAAAAAGATTACAAAAACAAATGGCCCACGATCGAAACGGAGATCGATCACCTTATTATTATTGTTGTTGGTGGTGGTTTCTGTAGGCGCCTATTTAATTAAGGTATACGTATAGCCGCAACATTGATCAGATAAAACGCTGGCTTCAACAGCGAGAAATACTTGACAAATTTCGACGGGTTAGCTAACGTCCTCGGTAGCTTAGTTGGAAAAGCACTCGCCCGGCATGCGATGAGACGTGGGTTCGAGTCCCACCTGAGGCAGTCGATTTTTTTTTAAGTGTTATATTATCATAAATACAATAATATACCTGCGTGTACATGACCCTTGTAGAATTGCAACTGAGCAGTTTGCTTTCGATGCAAGCTTTAATTTTCTCAATGATTTGTTCTTCGTACAAGAATTGTACTTCATGCTTCGTAGGATGCACATTTACGTCGACGTTCCGCGGATCTGTATGTAAAATTAATGATCATCATCATCATCATCATTTACAGTCGCGGGGAACGACCTGAGGCAGTAAATTTTTTTTAAAAGGTATCTTAGAGAGAGTGGGATGTATGGAGTGACTTACCCAGCTCTAAACTAAGATAAACAAAGGAGTGTGCATTTTTCGGAAGATATGTTGAGTACACAGACTCAACTGCTTTTCGTATTGCTAGAAAGAGAAACAAATAAAAAATGTAACAATCAGGAATTAAATGCATAAAAATTTACGAGAGGTAGGTAGAGAGGAGACCTCTCCTTTCACTTAGGAATATGGATAAGACATGGATTTTGTATGGAATGATATGACTATCTATAAGGGAGCAGATATCTTGATGAAGACAGATTCTAAATTGCCGTAATTTAACAGTAGTCACAAGATCCAGTTTTGACCCAAGCAAATGATAATGCATAAAATTAACAAGTAATGATCATAATGGTAAAATCCGTACACTTTTTGACTGCTTGGTCCATTCATCTAATTGAATTTACTAAGTAATAATATCTCACCTTGCGAATCAACCAGCCTGTGGTTAATGAATAGCAACAATGTGCCTTTTTTATGTGAATAGTTTACATTTGTAATGTGCCCGTGCAGTACCAGTTTGAGCGTTGGATCCTCAAGTTTTATTTCCATTAGCTCCCTGGCTATTGCGTTTCCATGTATCTAAGTGTTTTGAACAATAAAATGATGCACAAAATAGTTGTCTCACAATCAGTCGTCAGATAATTTAAATTCAAAAGCGTAATTGCATTTCTGAGAAATATCATGTACATACCTACCTACTGAGTTTGATTTTAAAGTTTTTTACTATAACTATCTAAATAAGTCGATACAATTGTTTCTCGCCTTTGTAAGTAACAATTTTAATATTCACATTTTTTGAGAAAACGCAGGACCCGTTTAGGCGCGATTGGGCCAATTCGCGATTGGTCCAATCGTGAAAAAATTACAAATTCGCGATTAGTCCAAATCGCGATTGGTCCAATTCGCTATTGGACCAATTCGCGATTGGTCCAATTCGCTATTGGTCCAATTCGCTATTGGGCCAATTCGCTATTGGACCAATTCGCTATTGGTCCAATTCGTAATTGGTCCAAAATAAAATGAAATCCAAAATGAAACAAATGAGGTCATTTATTAGTATGGATTTTAATTATTATGCATTGTTATAAGTATCTTGAAGCCATTAACAACTAATTTCATATTTAACCAAAAAACTAAAAACTATTGGTACAACATTAAAATCAACTATGTAACTAAATAGTAAATAATCAACTTTTACTACTACTATATGTAGAAAATAACAAAGCCATATTGTTCTGTTTTACTTATTTCAATAATAATCACCTTTGGAAATAGAGTGAAATATAAATATAAAAAAATTCAAACATTTATTTTTGAAATAAGTAAATTGATTGTGTGTGTGATTGTGATTATTATTGAAATAAGTAAAACTGAAAAATATGACTGTTATTTTCTACATATAGTAGTAGTAAAAGTTCGTTTGTTGATTATTTTCTATTTAGTTACATAGTTGATTTTGTTGTTGTACCAATAACTTTAGTTTTTTGGTTAAATTATGAAACTAGTTGTTAATGGCTTCAAGATACTTATAATAATGCATAATCATTAAAATCCATACAAATAAATGACCCCATTTGTTTCATTTTGGATAACCTTTTATTTTGGACCAATTACGAATTGGACCAATAGCGAATTGGTCCAATAGCGAATTGGCCCAATAGCAAATTGGACTAATAGCGAATTGGACCAATCGCGAATTGGTCCAATAGCGAATTGGACCAATCGCGAATTGGACTAATCGCGAATTTGTAATTTTTTCACGATTGGACCAATCGCGAATTGGCCCAATCGCGCCTAAACGGGATTTTACCAACCTGTATTAGCAGAGTCCTTAAGAGAAGCCTTTGCCAAAACAAAACTAACGATAATGGTAACACCTACACTTGTTTTAGTGAGACATGTTAATATTTAGAATAAAATAATCAAATTCAGATGCTATTATGCTGCCCTAAGGCCCCTTACTAGGCTTCACAACTAGTATCAAGCAATATTAGCAGGGACCAACTTTAATCGTGCCTTCGGTGGCCCGGTGATGCTTGACTTCTCATAGTTGAGGTGAGGCCTGTGCCCTGCAGTGGGATGTATATAGGCACACTTATTTTTTTACTTTACAATCAAATTCAATTCAAAAATATACTTACTATCCTAACATTATCTATTACAGAAGACTTGATAGGTGTTTTCAAATCTGTGTTCTCACCAAACTTCTTTAGTGTGAACCCAACATGGCTATTATGTATAGCATATCCACCAACTACTTCCATAATATGGGCATATTCTTCGGTAGGACTTCTAAGGGCTTTTTTACGAGCGACCACATTGTAGAAAAGGTCCTCTACCGTAATTTGAGTACCATTATTGCCAGCACAAGCTTTTAGTTGACCCTTTAACTTTCCGTTTTCGTAGGATGCTCTTGAAAATTATTAAAATGTATTAAGGGTGTTGTTCGATTTTTTTTCTTAGTATATAATAATAATGAACTTAAAAGTTATTTGAGCTTAAGGCTCTTGCTTGAGACTTAAAAGCAATAAATAACTCATAAGTACTTAGGTATTGTGTCCCTTTTACAGCGACTGCATGTTTTAGAAATCCAAAAAAAATCCTTTTTATTTCAGTATATCAATCAAGGTAACAAAATAAAAAAAATACGGTGATACGTCTATAAACTTAAACCAATTATATCTAGTCTCAAAATAAGTAAAGATGGAAAATTTTTTTTGGGGGTCTAAATAAAAATCAAGCAGTTTTCTTTGTCTTTGTGGGTATGTACTGTTTCTGTAAATTTTATATGCAAATTATTTACTTACTTATATGCACATTTCCCACTTGCAGTTTTAGTGAGAATAGTAAGATGTGCAATATGACTGATACTGGCCAACGCCTCTCCCCGGAAGCCATACGTACTGATCTCTCTCAAGTCCTCATACTGTTGCAGCTTAGATGTTGTGAACCTTTCACAAACTATCTCTAGATCTTCAAACCTAATGCCTGTGCCATTATCTTGTATCTGAAATCATCAGTTTTTAGAATGGGGTATTATTATAATACAAAAGACAATTAAATAAAAGCAAATGAAATCTAGTTTATTTTTTAGGTTCATATAATAAGTACCTGTAAGTATTTGAGACCACCTGCTTTAACTGTTATTACTATATTCGTGGATTTTGCGTCTAGACTGAAAATGTACAAATTCTTGCATAAGCACACCCAACACAGATAATACATTTTATTGTTTCCACAATCACTGTACTATGACGACTAGATAACGGATAATCATACTTAAATACATTAATAAACATCCATGACTTAGGTACAAATGCTCGTGTTCATCACACAAACATTTGCCCCTTGCGGGATTCCAACCCGCAACCGCTGGCTTTGTAGTCCGGAGCGCGAACCACTACACCAGACGGTCGTATACATACCTATATTGTTTTAAGTTAATGTTTCTTTCGATTTAGATGTTGCTAACCTGTTTTCCATTAATTCTTTCAAAGCATTTGCCGGTCTTTGGACGATTTCTCCAGCAGCAATACGATTTACAACTTCTTCGCTTAGTTTTCTAATAATCCCTGGCTCTCCCATAATCACTGCTGTCTTGGTAAAAACAATTAAAACTAATTTTAAAAAAGGAGCAACGTTAAATTCAACATTGCAATTCCGCCAATTTTTTCTGACAGTAGCAAAACAAAATAAGCAAAAACGTTCAGGAATTAGTTAGCAGCTTGGTGAAACTCCTTTTGACACTGACAGATGCAATTAAACGACTCCTATGACGTCATGACAGTTTTTTTTTACTTTTGTGGCTTGCACAGCATATCCAGAGGCATTTTTGATAAGAACTGTCATCCGACTGAATGAATAAAATTAAATGATGTGAACGAAAAGAATAAAGCTGGTGACAAACTGCGGCGGACGCAGCTCCGGACTCGTCTTGACATTGTGAGGTCAAGCGCTGCCATTAGTCTATCCTTCAGTCAACTTCCACCGGCAAAAGGATCGACCAATGGCAGCGTTTGACCTTATAATGTCAAGACGAGTCCGGAGCCGCGTCCGCCGCCATCTGTCACTGGTATTATGACACATCACGTGACTTCCCTGTTGACACAAATAGTGATGTGACCTAACGAAATCTAGCTGATTCTTTTTGAAAATCGAGAAAGTTTACAAATAAAGTTTAATCGATTTTTATTCAAATGAACTTAACAACAAATGAATTTAAATTATGAGATATACTGCAATGTTCTAAAGTATTTTTTCCTTTTTTTGGCATTTTACCAAATAAAAGCAAAACAATAACGAAAACTTTACAAAAATAGTAACAAAAGTCAAAATAGGAACTATGCGAAAAATAACGATAACACAAATCGCATACAAGGCAGACGCTCTCGTACTACTGACGTCAAAGCATAGGTTTTCACAAGACGACCGAACCGATTCATCGAAATAGTTCCGATAATGTTTTGTCAATCCATATAAGTAAGCGTTCCGTTCTACGCATCAAGTATTTGAAGGAAATCCTATTAATTTATTTGTTAAATCATTAAGATATATTATTGGTTTGAATTTTTTGTTTAGATTTTTAGAGGCAAAGATTATTGTGTATTTGCAAAGATATAAATTAAAAATTAAAACTCGCTAGCATTCTGAGACCGTAATTACGGCAAGCTGTTTTAACCCTTTTGCAGCTAGAGGGAATAAAATTTATAAAATATTATCGTAAATAGTATGGGTGAAACGGAAAATGCCAAGTGTCATAAGTATCTTCTTAACTTGAAAGGACTATAGCTACTTTACTAACATACCGGTTGTTCACACCCCTATTACTCATTCGTTCTCGTTTGCTGTTCATTCCGCTTCTGTTGAGGGTAGAGGTAAAGAGAACTATCTCTAATGGGCGGAAAGTTGAAAAAATTACCAGCTAAAAGCAGCAAATAACAGCTCCAAAACCCTCCAAAATGGCGCTAGCTAGCGTAGGCAAATGGTATGGAATGAATATAGCAGTTGTTGACGGATTGAAGTACATAAGCCGAGTAATGCCGAGTTTGATCTTTATAATGAAATTTAAAAAACTTTAAAACATTTAAACAATCCCCTTTTTATTAAAAATTAGTGAGGCATTCAGAAATGATAAGCAATTGATTATGTTTCTTATTATAAAAAGTGCACCATAACGGAGTGGAAATTCTTTTGTACTTGTTTATTTTTTTGTATAATAACTTGACGCTTTCTTTAAAACCCGTTGCCACTGTAGCGCCATCTAATTTAACGTAGTTTGACGGACACTTTTTCACAACAAAGATTGTACTCCTTACCTTTACCCTCCATACTTCTGTCACCTCAAAATCTCATTCATTCGTGTAACGAACGATGGTCGATGGTCTGACCTCTAACACTTGTACTATTATATACTCTGTGCTCTAACGTAGTTTTACTGATCAGTGGTCTGACCTAGGACCAAGTATCTTGGTCCTAGGGTCTGACCATTTAATAATCTGTGGGTCTGTCACAGATTATTAATGTCTGTTGTCTTGTCTGTCAAGTGTCAAATAAATAAAACCATGGGTTTTTGCCATAGGTACTTGATCAGTGGTTTTTTGCAAAAAGTGGAAACCAGCCAAAATTTATAGCTTTCCCAAGACTTGTGGTTTGACTGGTTTGTTTGTTTGGAACCACTCCGCACCGCAAGTACCTAATCACTTTCAATACCTTACTTCCACAACTAATTAAATATGGACATCGACAGCGACGAAGATACAGAAACTCAAATTAAAGACTTGGAACAGCTAACAGCTGTATTGGAAGATGAATCTGTTGCCTCTTGTTCCGGTTCAAGATGTTCTGCTCCCGCTTCCGGCGTTAGTTTGCTCAGCTCGGGCTCCAAAGTCGAGGAATATTCGAGAATAGAGACTGCGTTAGCTCTAAACAAACTCACAGATATGAAGCTTCAACGGCTCGAAAAAATACTTGCAAATCGTCTTCGACAGTGCAGAGAGAAACTCACTGAGATCCAAGCAACTTATGCTAACGCTGACAAGTCTACGAGACTTGAAAAGTTCAGATACATTAACTGTGGTAAGCCTTACTTCAAGGACTCAAGCAATTTCCCGGCACCTGATAATAGTGATACAATACTAATGAGAAAATCAGGCATGTACGACTTTTCGTGTGTCGCCTCCATACCTGGGTGGACCGTGAAAGACAAAAGTGAATTCATCTCATCTGTACTCAAAATTTCAAAAGATCTCAGAGTAAAAGAACTAAATTCTAAATTAGCAGAAATCCGTCGTGACACTAAAATACCCCAAGCTAAAAAGAACACACAAATTGATGCCATCAAAGCAGAAATACCGACAGTGAGTAAAATGCCACTGAAAGAAGTAGCTTTGCCGATTGAAGAAGAATATGATTGGGATGCCATTGCTAATAAATTAAACAATCGCCATGGCCCCCAAGAATATGCTTCATTGTGGAAATTGTTTTTGCATCCGAGTATTAATAAAGAATTTTGGAGTAAAAATGAACACTTAGCTTTGCAGAGGCTTGCACATGGTCAAAGCTTAATTGACTGGGACAAAATAGCAGAATTATTGAATACTAACCGAACTGGTTATCAGTGTTTTGTTTATTTTCGAACAAATATGAGTAACACACTGTCTGGGACTAAATGGACTAAAGAAGAAGAAGAGTATCTGAAAAGGCTTATTGAATATTATCGGGAAGACAACTACATTCCTTGGGCGAGAATTGCTGCATCTATGGAGAACCGAACAAAAATACAGATTTATAATAAATACCTAAGGATGCTGGAACTTCGGAAGGGCCGGTTCTTGGCTGAAGAAGATGCTGTTATCCTTACTAGTGTAGAAAAGTTTGGGCCCAACTTAAAGAAAATGAAAGAATTTCTGCCAGGTCGTTCACAATCCCAGTTAAGATATCGCTATCAAGTGTTACAGAAACAACGAATATCTTCTGTATGGACAGTAGCAGAAGATAAAAAACTAGTACAACTGATGGCAAATCAGGATTCAACAACCAATTTTGCGAATATAACAAAATTTTTCATAGGCAAAGACCGTGTTAGTATTAGAGCAAGATACCTAACATTAATGAAATGGATAAAACGAAATCCTAATGTAGACCTAGTTTACGCACCACGTCGTGCCGCGCGTCGCCTATGTCATGGTCAAGCTACAGCTAACTTAAACATAGCTATTGATAAACTCAAAAAAAGAATGCAATCTGAACTAGAGACAAAAAAACCGAAAAGAATAACAAAGGAGTCTACGGAAGATGAAATAGATGATGCTATCATTGCTGCTCTTGTTACCATTCAAGTCAAAGAAAGTGAAGCAGATGAAGAACTTGCATCGGATAAGCTAGTTTTGGATAAAGACACAATAATCTCTCACGTTGATCTAAACGCAACAAATTTACAAAAGGCCCTTATTTTATTAAAAGCAACTTTAAACAAAGAGGAGTTTAAAAGTAGTAAATACAGTGAAACATATCCTGAACTTTTGGTTCCTGAGCAGGAAGTATGTTTAGTGAAAGTGAAGTCATATTCAAGGAAAAATAAAGCAAACACAAACACAATCAAAGTTAGTGCACCACCTAATGTATGGGGTGAAAATGTATTGAAGTGTACCGAGTATGTATTTTCACCGCATTATGCAACGATAACTGGATGCAGAGCATTGTTATCACATATTACTTCAAAAGAATTACCAAAAGTGGATTTGAACCTTTTAAAAACACGAAATATTTTATTCCGTGAGCAAATGTTCCTCTTGATGGATCGTTTTAATATTTTGTTTGTGTGGCCTATGTTACTATCAAATGAAGAACCAGAAACAAAATCTAGCCGATATTGGAAGCATCACTCGAAACTGGGAGAAGTCCAACCTCCACTAGCACCATTACCTTCCACATCAATTTTTTATGCACAAGAACCACAACCTACAAATGGGGAAAATACCTTGTGTGATAAGAAAAGAACACGCAGTAACAAGAAAAAAGGAAAGAAGTAATATTTGATTGATATTATTACAGCTATATCATAGAAATGTATATTTATTATTTTAATAAAAATATTGTTTTTAACATCAGTATGAATGTTAAAAAGTGATTAATGACTAAATTAAGTAACAATATAAAAAATAAATCAGAGAACATAAATTAAATTCATTTTTGTTTGTTTTCTGTAGTAGTATAGGCAGGCACTTATAGTGGCACAGATAATTTTTACTGGTCCCGGGCCGATGCACCCGCTGCGGGTATTACAAACCTTTTGAGTATTTATTTACAAACATATACATAAGCGCCACGTACCCGCTACGGGCATGCACTTAAAATGAACATGTTTTTTTTATTGTATTAACTACAGTACTCAAGTAAGCAGTGGCGGGGCAAGACCAAAATTGGATGTGGGCAAGGTACACTTAGCGAGGCCCTCTGGTGGCGCAAGAAGCAGTCATAAATTAAATAACAGTTTTTACTACTTAAAATTCTTGTATTAATGGTTAAAAACACTAACTACACTTATTCTCACAGAAAAACACGAATATCACATAGGTAAGAAGCGGCTGGATTTGTAAAATACCTTACGTATATATCCAATTGGATATGTACTCGATGGCGGTGGACCTACGCCTAGCGCCGCCTCTTTAGGTAAGGTACAAGCCCGATTTCTACCCATTTATGGAAATAAAGCTAATTATATACCCTCTGTCGCACATCGCTACGTGAAGCACATAAGTTTACTTTACCTTATCTAACCTTAAAGAGAAAAAAGACATTTAATTGTAATTTACCCAACCTAAGTAAAAAACTGATTTCTACCCTTTTTACCTTCCAAAAATAAGTAAAAATCGTTTTTGCCCATATTTTTACGACCCAGCAACAGTTTGATAGGGCAAATTATTTTAAGCCCTATGACTTTGCAGTTAAGATTCAGCTTTTAAAGAATGGTGACTATAATTGCCCTATCAAAAAAAATTCAAGCAACACTAAAGTGATACAGCTCATAAAATAGCATTTTTTGTTGTTTTTAAAAAGCTTACTATGAAAAAATTTGTTAATCTAGAAATAAACTATTACTAAGATAGTAGACACTAAAGATTCAATGCGATGTTTACCATGGATGGATGGTCGGTAAGAACTAAGAACCGAGCAAATAAAAAAGTGTTGAGAGTCCTTCACAGGGTATCGGTCACATACTCTGTCTAATCTGTGGTATCGGTCGACAGACATCTCTCTCATTCATGTATAGCCCCCTGGCTCGCTTTATATCGTTGACTGACGGTCCCTTCTATTCCACTACCCCCGAGCTTGAACGCGCCATAAGCTGCAACAGCAAACCGCTTGCGCTAGTTTACTGGGTCTGGGTTTGAGGTTTAACAAGAGAGGATCTACTGGGGGTGCTGATACTGGTTACAGCCCCTTTGCAGGTAATGGAGCTGCAAGGTCTTGAGAACTGGAAGGGCTGCTAAGAAGGCACCTATAGGTTGGTGTGTGGCGGTAGTTAGTAGCAAACGACCGCTGTGTACGATGTAAATGATGTGCAGGATACGAAATAATCACAAGTCCAAAGTGGTTGAAAAGTTAATTATATTCCGAAAAAGCACATACGCAGGTTACACAGTCACACCGATAAAGTTTAGAAGGAGTGCGGAGAGCGTTACAGCTAATTAACACTATTAACTTGCTAAGAAGCGAAATCAGAATAAATCCGTAACAAATAAAGATCGCACGCAATAATTGGCCATACATCGACGGCGCAAGTGATATGCGTTCCGCGTTCAATAGCTAGATCTGAACTGTGGCGGAGTGGTTCGCCCGGTATAGGCGTATCGGAGAAATCCGCTGCGCTAAGCAAAATTGAAACGCATAGTGCTACCGCGAAGTCGATGTTGCGGTGTCGATATCGATATCGAACAAACAAACAATCTCGAAAGTTTTTATGAAATATTTGTTTTGTGTATATAGTAGTCTTTAGGAATAAATAATTTAGATATAAGTTTAATTTAACTAGTTTTAATTTATTTTACATAGTTATTAAGATTTTATGTTATGTTTAGTATTAATTGTTTAAATTTATTATGTGTAGATAAAATGTGCTATTTAAATTAATGTATGTGATTTAAATAATGTAGAATACGTGAGTAGCCTACATCACTCCCCCCCCCAGAGACCGTCATGGGCGATAAAAATTAGGAAACCGAACCACACGACCAGATCGAGTTGTCCTAACAGTGTCTTGTGCCGGGTCTGAGTTTGTTGGAGTAATGGGAGTAAGACTAGGAGTGAAAGGTTGATTAGAAGAAGTAAATGTACAAGTGGGGTCGAGAAGCATATAGGCCGGCTTAAGGCGGTCTATGGAAACAGTTATAGTTTTGCCTTTGACTTTAATTTTGAAGATTTTATCTCCTCTTTCCACAACTTCATACGGACCAGAGTAGGGAGGCATTAAGGCGCCTCGCAATTTATCGTCCCGTAAAAATATATGACTAGAAGAAGCCAGATCTTTATAGATAAAGATTTTGTTTTTATTATGACGTGCAGCTGGTGATGGTTGGAGCTTAGTAGCGAATTGGCGTAGGCGAGTGGTGAATTCCGAAATATCGGTGGAACCAGGGTCAGACGCCTGAAAAAATTCGCCTGGGAGGCGTAATGGCTCGCCATAGACCAATTCAGCCGAGGAAGCTTGTAGGTCTTCTTTGAACGAGCTTCGTATACCTAACATGACTAAGGGTAAAGAGTCAGCCCAGTTGCAGTCAGCATGGCACATTATGGCGGCTTTTAGTTGACGGTGGAATCGTTCGACTAAGCCGTTACAAGCTGGATGGTAGGCGGTGGTTCGACGATGTTTGAATCCGATCATTTTTCCAAGATATTGGAAAAGTGTGGATTCAAACTGTCGTCCGCGGTCGGTAACAATATCAGTAGGACATCCAAATCTGGATATTTACGATATTAAAGCCTTACCGACCGACTCGGCTGTCATGTCAACCATCGGTGTAACTTCCGGCCAGCGTGTGAAACGATCCACAACCGTCAGGCAATATCGAAAGCCTTGAGATGGAGGAAGGGGTCCAATAATGTCCACGTGAATAAATGAAAATCTAGCGCGAGGTAGATCGAAGGTGCCAAAAGGGGACGACACATGGCGATTCACCTTAGCGCGTTGACATTCGAGGCATTTTCGTGACCACTCTCGACAGTCTTTGCGCACGCCAGGCCAAACGAAGCGTTCAGCAACTAATTTTGCAGTTGCATTAGCGCCTGGGTGGCTCAAACTATGAAGGCTGTCGAAGACTTGTTTACGAAGAGTTTTCGTCACAAAAGGTCTAGGTGACGATGTACTTACATCACAGTAGACTTCAGAACTGCCATTAAATATCTGAAGTTTCTTGAGACGGAGTGAAGTTTCGCGTGTCAGATATTGGGCAAGCTCAGAGTCTGCAGATTGTGATGAGGCAAGGACGTCCAAGTCGATTGGCATCTGCAATTCGTCGACGCGTGACAATGTGTCGGCAACGATATTGTCTTTGCCAGAAATGTGTCGAATGTCAGTCGTGAATTGCGAGATGTAATCGAGGTGGCGATACTGACGAGGCGAGCAGTTACTCTTTCTTTCGTGGAAAGCGTAACAAATCGGCTTGTGGTCAGTATATACTACGAAATGTCTTGCCTCTAGCATGTGACGAAAGTATTTAATACTTTCATATATTGCCAGGAGCTCGCGGTCATATGGGGAGTATTTTTGCTGAGACGGACTTAGCTTTCGCGAGAAAAACGCGAGAGGTTGCCAAGCTCCATCCTTGAGTTGCTGTAATACTGCACCCATTGCCAGGTCCGAAGCATCTGTGACAAGAGCAAGTTTTGCTTGGCTGTCAGGGTGTGCGAGAAGAGCAGCATCAGCGAGACTTGCTTTGCACTTTTCAAAAGCCAGAAGAGTATCTCCAGTCAGATCAACAGGATAGGTTGCCTTTACAGAGCCAGCAAGCAAAGCATTCAAGGGAGCTTGGATTTCAGCGGCATGAGGTAGAAAACGCCTGTAGAAATTCAGCATCCCTAAAAATCGCCTGAGCTGCTTGACTGTCTTGGGCAAGGGGAAATCGTTGATGGCTTCGACTCTGGTGTTTAGCGGTTTGGTGCCGGCTTCAGAGATTTGGTATCCTAAAAACTGTACCTTACTCGCTCCGAAGACGCACTTAGCCGTGTTGAGAACGATCCCGTATTCCTTCATGCGGGAAAATAGCTGCTGAAGGTGGGTCACGTGTTCAGACTCATTTTTGCTACTTACCAAGATATCGTCGACGTATGGGTAACAAAAATCTAGGCCCCTAGTCATCTCGTCGACGAATCTTTGAAATGTCGAACCAGCATTTCGCAAACCGAAGCTCATAAAAGGGAACTCGTATAAGCCGAAAGGTGTCGTAATGGCTGTTTTCTGAATATCGTCACTGTGGACCGGAATTTGATTGTATGCCTTTACTAGATCGATTGTTGAAAAGACTTTACAACCAGAAATCGAACTAGCAAAGTCATGAATATGCCTAATAGGATAACGGTCGGGGATAGTCCGTGAATTTAGTAAACGGTAATCACCGCAAGGCCGCCAACCGTTATCCTTCTTAGGAGCAAGGTGTAGTGGCGAAGCCCAGGGACTATCGGAGGGACGTGCTGTACCGTCATTCAGCATAAGTTGGAATTCCTGCTTTGCAATTTGAAGCTTGTCTGGAGCCAATCTGCGGGGGTTGCTAAAAATGGGAGGACCGGGTGTAGTGCGGATAAAGTGAACAGTATTATGTTTGGGCGTTATGTGTTGGCCGGAAGGGCGTGTAATTTCAGGGAATTTTGACAAAATATTATCATATTTAGTGTTACTCGACAAAACTTTTACAGAAAATATGTTAACATCACTAACATGGCAAGCATTTGAATACAATGAAGTTGTATTATCTATGAGGCGTTGGTTACGACAATCAACAATTAAATTATAAAAGCTAAGAAAGTCAACGCCAATCATAGCCTTAGTTACATTAGCAACAATAAAGCGCCATGTAAAATTACGCCTTAAGCCTAAATTTAAGTTAAGTTCGATGTAACCGAAAGTATCGATACTTGTACCATTTGCCGCACTAAGTAGATAGTCTGTCTTAGATCGTCGTTCACGAAGCGCAGATCGGGGGTATACACATAAATCACTGCCGGTATCCACCAAAAATTGGGTATTCAATCTGCGGTCGGTAACAAACAGGCGACCTGAAGAGTGGCAATCACCAGTCGCCATTAGAGACTGCCCGTGGTGTTTTCCGCTTGTTTGTAGTCACAGGGTTTGATGCAGCGTCGTGCCTTTTGTCCGAACTTCATGTGGTACCAACATACAGGGTGTTTTCTGTAGCTGGAGTTAGATCGCGACCTAGGACGTGAACTCGAATCGCGTCGCTGTTGAGGTCGAGATCGGATACTGGAACAGTTCGAAGCGCGAGTATGCTCTTCGAGCTTCAGCGTAAGATGTTCCACCATCTTTTTCAGCTCTGCTATCTCACTTGATGGATTGGCGTGTGTGTGGTTGGATGACATTGCAGCCACGTTATATGGTGAAGTAATATCTTGGATACGGTCAGCCAAATCCGCTTGTTGGTCCAAAGGTTGGGTAGGTTGAGATGCCAGCACAGTTTGGATGTTATGCGGTAGACGATTGCTCCAAATTGTCTTAATAAAGTCCTCAGGGACAGAAGGTCCAGCTAGGTCTTGGAGGTGGCGGAGGAAGGAACTGTGAGGGTTTGCGATCGCCAAGCTCCTCATGTACTAGTAGCTGTCTAACCTTATTCTCCTTTGAAGCGCAGAGACGTTTAATAAGCTCGGTCTTAATTTTGTCGTACCGGTTCAGAGCTGGAGGGTTCAGTAAAATATCCTTAACGGCTTTTGAGTGTTGAATGTCGAGGTTATTGATGACATTGATGAATTTTGTAGAATCATCAGTAATATTACAACACTCAAACTGACCTTCTAAAAGAGCAAACCAGATTTCAGGCTCATCAGGTGAAAATGGAGGAACTTTCAGGTTCACTCGCCGTGTTTTACTGGAAAATGATGTGCCAGGTTCAGAACAAACGTGTACTTTTTTCTTTTTTCGCTCAGTTACGTTGGCGCCATTTTGAGACGTCGCCGATTCCGCCGTGTCACTGCTATCGCTCATCTCGAAAAATCCGTGTTTTACAGGGGTCACCAGTTATAGGTTGGTGTGTGGCGGTAGTTAGTAGCAAACGACCGCTGTGTACGATGTAAATGATGTGCAGGATACGAAATAATCACAAGTCCAAAGTGGTTGAAAAGTTAATTATATTCCGAAAAAGCACATACGCAGGTTACACAGTCACACCGATAAAGTTTAGAAGGAGTGCGGAGAGCGTTACAGCTAATTAACACTATTAACTTGCTAAGAAGCGAAATCAGAATAAATCCGTAACAAATAAAGATCGCACGCAATAATTGGGCATACATCGACGGCGCAAGTGATATGCGTTCCGCGTTCAATAGCTAGATCTGAACTGTGGCGGAGTGGTTCGCCCGGTATAGGCGTATCGGAGGAATCCGCTGCGCTAAGCAAAATTGAAACGCATAGTGCTACCGCGAAGTCGATGTTGCGGTGTCGATATCGATATCGAACAAACAAACAAATTCGAAAGTTTTTATGAAATATTTGTTTTGTGTATATAGTAGTCTTTAGGAATAAATAATTTAGATATAAGTTTAATTTAACTAGTTTTAATTTATTTTACATAGTTATTAAGATTTTATGTTATGTTTAGTATTAATTGTTTAAATTTATTATGTGTAGATAAAATGTGCTATTTAAATTAATGTATGTGATTTAAATAATGTAGAATACGTGAGTAGCCTACACACCCTAAAAATATTCATATATTAAAATAAATAAATACATAAAAAAATTTTGGACAACATCACATACATTGCTCTGACCCTATGATAAGTAGCTTAAGCACTTGTGTTACAGAAATCAGAAACAACGACGGTACCACAACACCCAGACCCGAGACAATATAGAAAAGTTATTTTTCTAAATTGACTGACCGGGAATCGAACCCGGAACCTCAGAGATAGCGACACCGAGTCCGGTATGCTCGCCTCTCGGCTACGGAGGTCGTCATAGGTATACTGATCAAGTAAACATAAACGAGACAATAGAAATTCCATTGTTATGAGGTCTCATGAGACCGCTTGGATGTTAACGGATGGATTGGATGTTAAATTCTTAATACAAATACAGTGCCATATAGCAGCCGTGTTTATGTCTTGTTTTGCTGGGTTGAGGGGTTAAGTTGGTTGGGACCATTAGGCAGGCACACGGACTGTATTGCTGGGGTGTAAGGGGCCCAACCAAGACCTTTTGGGCCCAAGCCAACCTCACCTGCCAGTCGGTGCACCTGCCAAACAACGGACGAGGCTCTGGCGCAGGCTTTCCTTTCGGGGTTGGGGGGTCGGACGGCAGTCGCTCCTGTAAAAGCCAACCCCGCCACACAACATGGTACGTCATTGTAAAGTAATTGTCACCGATAGGGCGCCGCCGCAAAACGGCGCGCAGGAGCATCGCCCGACTCCTGTGACAAGTGGGCTAGGGCTACCGTGCCACGGGCGGGCACGGCCAAAGACGCGAGCCCCACACCGGAAACTCCGCTTCGCGACTTTAAACATTGGCACGCTAACCGGACGCGCGAGGGAGTTGGCCGACGTACTCTTCAGGCGGAGGGTGGACGTGGCGTTCCTGCAGGAGACTCGGTGGAAAGGCAGCAGATCCCGGTTAATTGGGAATGGCTACAAACTGATCTACACGGGTGCACCTTGTGGAGCGAATGGGGTGGCCGTGGTCCTCTCCGAAGGATTGCAGAACGACATTCTGGAAGTGAAACGCTACAGCGATCGGCTGATGGTCGTGGGGGTGCTTGTCGAAGGGGTTGTCACCCACTTGATAAGTGCTTACGCGCCACAGGCCGGTTGTGGCGAGGCTGAGAGAATGGCGTTCTGGGGTCTGCTTGGTGGAGTGCTTAGCGGTATCCCGTTGTCGCAGGGGATTGTTGTGGGTGGCGATCTGAACGGTCATGTGGGTGAACGGTGTGAGGAGTTTGAGCGTGTTCATGGTGGTTATGGGTACGGTGGTCGTAATGCAGAAGGTGGGGATATCCTCCGGACGTGTGCGGCTGCTGACCTTGCCATTGTGAACACGTATTTCAAAAAGAAAACCGAGCACCTTATCACCTACAGGAGCGGGAGGCATGCCACTCAGATCGATTTCCTACTCACCAGGAGACACCACATCAGTAAAGTGGCCAACTGCAAAGTCATACCCGGTGAGAGTCTCGCTGCACAACACCGTCTACTTGTCAT
The DNA here is from genome assembly GCA_963576865.1 of Anania hortulata. Taxonomy (NCBI): domain Eukaryota; kingdom Metazoa; phylum Arthropoda; class Insecta; order Lepidoptera; family Crambidae; genus Anania; species Anania hortulata. The sequence goes on along the minus strand of OY756412.1, from coordinate 6,785,450 downwards.
GGATCTCCGCGTAAAGCCCAAGATCAAGCGTATCGAGCGCTGCCGACGCCAAATCAGATGGTGGAAGCTTGATAAAGACACGTCCCAGAAGTTCGCCTCAACTATCGGCGACAAGTGCGACGGTAGTGATGGCGAACCAGTCCAAAAATACTGGGATAGGATTCAGGCAACCGTCACTGATGCAGCGAAAGCGGTGCTTGGCTTATCTCAGGGCGGTCGCAAATGTGACAAAGAGACTTGGTGGTGGAACGACTCAGTCCAAGAGGAGATTAGGGTGAAGAAAGCCCTCTTTAAAAAGTGGCAAGCGTCCAGATCTCCTGAAGACCACGACGCGTACAAGGGTGCAAAACGCGCTGCTAAGAGAGCTGTAGCCAGAGCCAGGCGAGACCACTTTCATACGCTCTATGACAAGTTGGAATCGTCTGAGGGGCAAAAGCTAATCTATAAGTTAGCGCGCTCCAGGGTCAAAGCGGCACAGGATATTTCCCAGTGTCGCTGTGTTAAAGACCCTGGGGGCAACCTTCTATGCGAGGACCTCGCGGTGAAGGAGAGATGGCGCTCTTATTTCCACGAGTTGCTGAATAAGCAGCACAAAGAGGTGCAGCCACCGGACCTCCCTCCGAATCAGGGACTAGTACCACCGGTAACGCCTGAAGAAGTCCAGTTTGCTCTTCGCCGCATGAAGAATCGTAAAGCTGTCGGAGCCGATGGAGTCCCAATCGAAGCCTGGAAGGCGATGGGCCCTCTTGGTGTGGACATCCTAACCTACCTTTACAACCGCATACTCTTAAGCGGGCTGATCCCGAGCCAATGGAGAATGAGTATTATTACTCCGGTCTTCAAAGGCAAGGGATCAGTGCAAGAGTGCAGCAACTACCGCGGTATAAAGGTCATGTCCCACACCATGAAGCTCCTTGAGCGGATTGTGGACTCCCGGATCCGACAGGAGTGTGATGTCTCGGGGTGTCAATATGGGTTTCGTCCTGGCAACAGTACTATGGACCCTGTCTTCGCCCTAAGGACCGTCATGGAGAGATACAGGGCGAAGAACACGCCTCTGCACTTGCTCTTTCTTGATCTGCAGAAGGCCTTCGACTGTATCCCTCGAGTGGTGATCTGGTGGGCACTGAGATCCAAAGGGGTCCCCGAGGCATATATTGACATTATTCGGGACATGTACCGCAGCTCCGATTCTATGGTTCGGACCGCTGTTGGCGACACCAAACCGTTCCCCATCACCGTCGGAGTACACCAGGGTTCCGTCCTCAGTCCGTTTCTGTTCAGTGTGATATTAGACGTTGTGTGCATCGTATTAGACAGCATCAGAGACTCACATGAGCAGCCACCATGGCTGCTGATGTATGCTGACGATATCGCACTGGTGGACGCGGACAGGGGCAGGCTGGTGAGACGGGTGAACGAGTGGAAGCAGTCGCTTGAGAGCGGTGGTCTGAAACTCAATGTGGCAAAGACCGAGTACCTGGCCTGTAACTCTACAGATCCAACACCCGTTCGCATAGGCGGAGACAAGGTCGAGCGCAAGGACCAGTTCAAATACCTTGGATCTGTACTTCACGCGTCCGGAGACATCGATTGCGACGTCAAAGCACGCATTGCTGCTGCGTGGGCCAAATGGCGAGAGGTGACTGGTGTCATTTGTGACCCCAGAATGCCGGTTAAGCTTAAAGGACAGATCTATAAGTCCATCATTAGGCCTGTTCTTTTATATGGCAGCGAAGCATGGCCGCTACTTGAGCGACACAAGCAGGAGCTGCGTGTCACGGAGATGAATATGCTGCGGTGGATGTGCGGAGTCACGCGTAAGGACCGCGTGAGGAACTCGCGCATCCGCGGTAGCCTTCGTGTCCGTGATATTGCAGACAAACTGCAGGAGAGTCGCCTACGCTGGTACGGCCATGTTTTGCGGAAACCGGCAAGCTACGTAGGAAACAAATGTCTGGCCATGCCGCCACCGCCAGGTCCTGGCAAAAGGGGTAGACCCAAGAAATGCTGGCTTGACGTTGTGAGGGCTGACATGCGTGCCAATGATCTCACAACCAGAGACGCTCAAGACCGCGCGAAGTGGAGGAGCAAATCAAGGAAAGCGGACCCTGGGCTCCAAAGCAACGGCTTTGGACGCAACCGGGATTGACCGTATAGATGATGATGATGATGATGATGACGGACTGTATTGCTGGCTTTGTACTGTTGTTTGGTGACAGAACCCTAAAATGTTCCTGTGCCTCTGCAGAATAAAACAAATATGATGGGCATTTAGTTAAATATGTCTTAGCTGGCTTATGGTTTTATTTAAAAAAAAAAAGGTTTTGACTCCAAGTTCTGACCAATTGGATTCATGCTCTAAAAGCATTGAACACTGATCAAGTAAAACTACGTGCATTGAAAGCTTATGATTGGTTAGTTAGAGTTGAAGTGTGACACTAAGTGCGTGGAGGTGGAAAAACTTTGACTAGTGGAAAAAATTGTCAATGACAGTGACAGCATCCCGTCTGAGCTAGTGATGTGCCGAGTCGGCTATTTATGGTACTCGAAAATTTTGGTATTCGTAAAAAAAGAATCGAACTGCAACCCGAGTCGGAAGACTCGAACATGTAATCGAGTACTGGCACGAGTATTCGAATACTTCAGAGGACTCGAGTACTTTTTTTAACGACCTTAGTTTGCTTTTGACGACAAATAATGGATATGAACGACAGGGAAATAAGTAAATAATAACAGATTATTGTGTAATCAATCTTTTAATCATATAATCATTCTTTGGTAATTATGGCATGGCACATTAAAGCTAGCAACTAATAATTATCAATTGGCATTTTTCTGTCACTATCTTTTATACAATCACCAACAGCCAAATTCAGAGTATGTGCCACGCAAGAGTGGTGGCGTTTCTGTAAAATTTCTACCATGGCCTTCTTCATGTTGCTTGCATTATTAGTGGTAATACATACAACTTTGTTAAAAAAAATTCATTTCATTCATTTTCAAGTATATGGCGTATTAAAGCTGCTATAGTTTCTGATGTATGTGACTTGGCCATCTGTTTTGTAGCAATTACACGAGATTTTGCTGTGCTTTGATATATGTAATGTGCTGTTAAGGTTAAATAACACTTACTGCTGTACGATGTTTACATGTCAGTTGTGCATGCTATATAATCTACTATCTATCTAATATATCCTATCACACACAAAGTCACTTTTTAAAGGAACACTAAAACTTTACACTAAATTCCACAATTAAACGGAAGCATAAACATAAACACGTTCAAACCTGCAACGATTCATCAACATTTCTCGCGAGACTAACTTCACAATGCTCTTAAGACCAGAGTGGGCATTCAAAATTTGACTGTATGCGTGAAGTTAGAAGGTTCGTAGGTACTAAAGGACACGACTAAGGATTCGAATACCGCAAGTACTCGTAACCTGTATTCGAATATCGTGGATCCGAATACAGAATTTTATGTACTCGAGTACGTGGGTACCTGCTAGGTATTCGAGTCAGAATTCGAGTCAGTCTGACTCGGCACATCTCTAGTCTGAGCCCTTCATAAAAAAAAACACAGCAGTAACAAACCTCCAGATTAATTAAATTTTATTTTGTATTTTTATGCTTTCTGTGTATTGACGTTGTATAATGTTGAATTTAAAAGCGTGTGTCGCATGTTTGAGCACCAATGTAAAGCTATTTAGTTTAGAAAGTGATAAATTAAGAGATCACTTCAACAAAGTATCAGGGCTTCAGGTAATTGTTGTTTTATAATAAATAAACGCACTGAGTTAAAAAAAAATTAAGGCTGTGTAATGTAACCCTTATTAAATAGATCTCTATTGTTACTGTAACATTGAAACAGTTTGACCATCTACTATTCCGAGTCCATTGTTGTTAGTTTTGGATTTTGTAACACTTTCTACTAACTACATGTATCTTTATTATTGAAATTGGAACAAGTATATTAATTTTTCTTGAATAATTATCAGTTATATATCTTAGCTAGAAGTGTTGGTACCATGGCCAGGCCTTAATTATCCTACATTTATTTATTACCGACTATAAAGATGTTTCTATTCCAGACTTCAAGAAATGATGGATTACCAGAATTTTTATGTTTTGAATGTTTTGGTCATGTCAAACGCTTTGTCAAATTTAGGGACAAATGCCACAGAGCCAATTTTGCTCTTAAGGAATTATTACATCAAAACAAAGAGGTTAGTAATTTTATCAAAAATATACATTATTTCGGACACTGTATATTGGTTTAATCTCTCTCTAAATCGAATAGTAAAAATATTAAATTTGAATTTTTGTACCAATATTTTCCCGTTTGACAGTCATGTAACTCTTATTTTATTTCTGTAGTGACAAAACATCTCTGTTTAGCCTAATGGTCAACTGGTAGAGAATGCCTCATGGCATTTATATGAAAGGTCCTTTTGTGAATGTGTATTCATAGAGCATAAGTCTGATTCATACAGGGTGTAAAAAAAGGCTTAACGAAGCCCAAAACCACGAATTCTATACATAAAAACAAGTAGAATGCAAAAAATAAAATTGCTGGGAAATGACTTTTATTTTTGTGTATCAAAAAAAAATACTTATTTCTAACCCGCAATGTATAGCGCGCACGCCACAGTCTATGCCTGTGTGTGTAAGTGGTCGGCGGGCGAGCGGGCGGCGCGCGAGAGCATTGCGCCCGATTACGGCGCGCGTGCCAAATGAGTATAAATTTACTTAAAAAACACAACAACGAATATCACATGTTTCAATTAAATTAGGTACCTCTTATGTTTGTAACTGATCGTTGTTTTAATTCATCAAATACGTCGATAATGTTTTGACGCATTTGAGCACTATTTTCACAAGGACGGTCAAAAACCCTGTCTTTGACGAAACCCCACAAAAAAAAGTCAAAGTGAGTTAGGTCAGGCCACGCGTGAGGCCCATACCTCCCGATCCAGTGGTCACCAAATAACTCCGTAAGCCGCTCTCGAACCGGTCTCACAATGTGAGGCGGCGCTCCATCATGCTGGTACCACGACTCTCGCAGCTGGACTAGTCGCATGTCTTCTAAAGTATTCGTTACATAACCGTTAATTAAGCTAACCTCGCCTTCTCCGCAGCACTTTAGCAGCTGTTCGCACGCCTAAACGTGGGTTTTCCCGCATAACGTCTAAAATGGCTTGTTCCGTGGTAGAGCGTATTGACCCGCGCCCTGTCTCCGAAACGGGTACAATCGGCTGATTGTTCAGCAAACGCTGAACAGCCCGAGTGATCACTTGCGGATCACGAGGGTGATGCGCATCAGGATATTCAGCTGCGTAAATACGCAATGCTTCGGAAGCATTGACATGGGCCATACCGTAGCAGTAAACCATGTTTACATACTCATCATCATCATCATCATTTCAGCCATAGGAACATAGGCCTGAACATAGGCCTCCCCCATTGACTTCCAGATTGGCCGGTTGGAAGGGGCCTGCATCCAGCGTCTTCCTGCGACCTTTACCAGGTCGTCTGACCACCTTGTGAGTGGACGTCCTACGCTGCGCTTGCCGGTACGCGGCCTCCATTCTAGAACCTTTCTGCCCCATCGGCCATCAGTTCTACGTGCTATGTGCCCCGCCCACTGCTACTTCAGCTTGCTAATCCGTTGGGCTATGTCAGCGACTTTTGTTCGTTTACGGATCTCTTCATTTCTGATTCGATCTCGCAAGGAAACACCAAGCATAGCCCTTTCCATAGCACGCTGTGCGACCTTGAGCTTTCTTATGAGGCCCATAGTGAGAGGCCACGTTTCAGTTCCATATGTCATCACTAGTAACACACACTGGTTGTAGACTTTCGTCTTGAGTTTGTACATACTCGCGAGCACTAAACTGATGCCAAGGCATCTTCACAAACACTCCACTATCACACTAATCTCAACTACTTGCCACCACAACACAAACTGTAAGAGGAAACAGTAAAAATCACAAGTAATAAGCGCATTCGATGAAGTTAGAAACCGAACTAAATTTTCACAAATTGCATTATTATTCTTCGGCTTTGATTTCGCCGCCGCCGCTCGCGCAAACTCCCCCGCACACCGCGCCCCGCACGGGGGCGAGCCCTCACTGGTCTCGGTGTTTCTGTAGGTATTGCCACAATTTTTAAGTCAACGTAACGATTTTTTTAAAAACAATGATATCGGCTTTGCTCTTAGCCAATTTAGCTTTGCTCTTGGTAAATCAGACGACCCATGTCAAATTCTTTCTGAAATGTTTTATTTAAGGTCCGCGACCAAATTACGCCTTAGTGGTTTAGTGGTTAGATTTTTGGAAGATCGTGGGTTCAATTCTAAAGTGGGAACGCAAAATTACTAAGTTTCCAATAAATTGGTTAGTTATAATTTAGAAATTACAGGCTTGAATCCATCAATCAGATTGTCCGATATGAGATGATTCCATGCTTCAAAGGGCACGACAAGCTGTCGGTCCTGGCTACAGTAGGCAGTACCAGCCTCTGGCATCGGTCGTTAGTAGTCGTTACATGAGTCATGTCAGACGCCTATGGCACTAGAGTTGCATAAAAGAGAAGAAGAAGACAATAAATTTAATGCTTTTGTGTGCGAGCGCCTGGGAATCGAATTCAGAACCTCCGGGTCTGGGAGTTCAACCATTGAATAACTAAACAACGGGGACCTTCCAAAAAACTTTGTGAAGATTTTATAAGGCGCTTCGTTTTTCATAATTTATGGGAAAATAAAGGTACGTTTATTTTAAATCGTGCTCAAAAAATTAAATGTTTTAAAGTAAGTTATGATGAGTAAATTTAAAATTATTGTTATTCCAACAGGAAATGCCATGAAGCTTTATTTTATTTCTTGATTATAGCTCGATATGTGAAAGTACGAGCCTAACTAAAAGAAATTAGTTTGATTTATCCGTTATAAAGAATTGCTAATTTTTTTTCGTAGGGCTTTTTATCAACAGAACTAGGAACGTTTATTCCTTTGCCAGTTAGATTTTAACTTAGGTACTTATCGTAAAATAGCTAATGCCGTATTCAACAATTAAAACAATAAATTGTTGTACGTTTAATTAATATTCGATAATAAAACCAGCAACTTGTGATTAGGAATTTGTAGTAGACTGCACTCCTCTGTCTTCTAAATCTTCTAATGATTAGAGTGGTGGCTCTGGATCCGGAGGTCCTGCGTTCGATTCTTATGTAGGCACACAAGTTAGAAATAAATACCTTTTCAGGGTCAGGTGGTTCCCAGTTTGGTTAGAATATTGATTACAGGCCTGAATATTAGACTTGATTATCTGACTGGCTTGTTTTCAGTACGTTTAATTGCTATACGAAAATAAAACAAACAACTTGTGTTGAGGAGTTTGTAGTAGACTGCGCGCCTCAGTTTTCTAATGGTTAGAGTGTTGGCTCGTAATCCGGAGGTCCTGCGTTTGATTTCCAAGTGGGTACACTAATAAAATTTGGTTAGAATTGAATACAGGCCTGAATAAACCTGATTATCTGATCCTGGCTATTGCTTCTTCTGGCAGCAGTCGTTACAGAAGTCATGTCAGACTCCTACGGAGGCTTAAATTCTAACATCAGTTTCTGCAGCCCACACGATAAGGAGAAGCGGACTACGTCTCAAATGTAAGATCTTTCGATTTACAGACAACAGCTCATCAACCTACCACAAATTTGGATTGTTGAAATAATTTGAATTGTGTAAAAGTTAATTACAAAGTTTTTTTTTCTGAGTCGATCTCGTACGAGTACTAATGTAAAAGTGTTGTATGCACCTGCACAGGCATAATCTTTTAAACTTGTTTTTTCTTCTCAAATTGTTTATGTACGTAAAATGATATGTTGATTTGATTTGGTGTTATTCAATAAATAAATAAATAAAAATTATTAATTAATTAACAGATAATGAATTGCCAGTCACAAAATTCCTTATTTCGACCAATTTCTTAAGATGGATCAATTAAACCAATCGATCTAAGACTATGAGCGAGTCAGTACAAGGCAAGGCGTCATTGAACTCGATAACTGCTAACAGCTGATCGCGCGCACACGAGTGAGCGCTATACAGCGAGCGCGCATGCACATTTGAAAGACGGCGTAGTTGTGTGCGTGCGCACGATTCATTGCCGGCTGTGCCCTTTAAAGGCCTTTTATGAAAGAAGTACTGAAAACTTTAATCATGTTTCTTTGTAAAAAAGTTTAGTTTTATCTAACAGAAGTCAATTTTGTAAAAATCTATGAAAAACTTTGACTGTCAATAACTCGGTAACCCATCATTTCCCAGGTATAGTGTAAAAGAAAAAAATGATCGTAATAATACGTAGAATATGTGGTATTCGGCTTCGTTAAGCCTTTTTTTACACCCGATATATTTATTTGTCATTTATTGTACCTACTTATTAGTTATGTAAGTGGGCATGATGCTCATGTAACTATTACACAATAAAAAAAATTAAGTCCACCTTTTGTATGATTTTTTAAATCTGTGCAATAGTTTAATTTTTAAAAAAAAAAAAATTTGTTTATTTTAGCCTTAAGGGATGGCCCATGTTTGACATCCATAAGTTAGAACAGGGGATATGCAAATGTTGAAAAGTTTTCTCTTTACAGACATTGAGTATTGTTTGTTCTCCATAATGTCTTTCAGTCCCCAAAATCTTTTCCGAACATTTGCTATTTTTCTATTTATCTCATGGTCCATTTGGTCGTTGAATGATATAAGTTGACCTAGGTAAATGTACGTAGACGCATATTCGATAATTTCGCCTTCCACTTTTATTGCCTTTTCTTCTCTGTTTGTAAGTATCTTGGTTTTAGTTCTGTTCATTGTCAAACCAACCTTTCTGCTTTCAGTGTTTAGTTCATGGAGCATTGTTTGCAAATTTTCAGGATTATCAGCTATGAGGACCACATCATCAGCAAACCTTAAATGATTAAGCATCGAACCGTTTATGTTGATTCCTATGTTCCCCCAGCTTAATTCTCTAAAAACCTCCTCCAGTACCGCTGCAAAAAGTTTCGGTGAAAGAGGATCTCCTTGTCTGACTCCTTTTGATATTGGGAAGCTTTGTCCAGTTGTCTCTAATTTGACCTGTGCAGTGCTATTGGTGTACACATTTTTTATGTATTTATTTTCTATTCTCTGATTTTTTAATGCACTCCAGATGTAATGGTGTTCTAAGGAGTCAAAAGCCTTGTTATAGTCTATAAAAGCTAGATATAGGGGATATCCATATTCTTGACATTTCTCTATTAGTTGCTTTAGGACATGCATATGATCTGTTGTAGAGTATCCTGCTCTAAATCCGGTTTGTTCTATTGGTTGTTGTTCATTAAGAGTCTATGTGATTCTATTAAGTATAATTTTAGAGAACACTTTTTGTCCACTGTGTAGCGATATATTCTGAAGTCAGTATTTTGTTAAACAAGTTAGTCAATTCGGTTAGTGAATCTGGTAGTGTGATCTTCATAATCTCGCTCGTAATATTGTCAGGTCCAGGGGCCTTATCGTTTTTTTGTGATAGGATAGCATATTCGACTTCTTTTTCTAAGATGGGTGGAACTTCCTTTTCCTTGTAGCGCTTATTGCTGTTTGCGTTGAGTATAAGTCTTTGTAAAACTCTGTTGCTATCTTTAGTATCGATCTTCTTTCCGTATTTTGTTTTTTCCGTTTATCTTTTAGAACTGGTATCCATGTGTTAGCAACTTGTAGTTCTTTCAGTGCTTTTTTAATTCCTCCTGTCTTTTTGATGTGATAATCTATACATTTCATTCTTCTTTGTTCTTTGTCTTTCTTTATGTTTTTACTAATTTCTTCACTTATTTTTGTGATTTTCTGTAATGTTTCCTTGTCTTTATTGATTCGAAGCAATTCCCGTCTGTCGAGATTAGTTCTTTTGTCGTTTGACTCAGTCTTTCTATCTTTGTCTGTCTCGGTTTTGTCGTATTGTAAATACGTTTAATGGTGTTGTCATATGATTCTTGGATTATATTCGGTGTCGTTGGTATTCGTACGTGTACTTCTTTTTCGAGTGTCATAGATGGATATAGGTGTTGTTTATAGTTTTGCCTGCTTTTAGAAGGAGTTTTCAAGTGGATTTCTGCCCTGACCATACAATGATTTGTTTTAAAATTAAATTGATTGAGAATATGTATGTTACTAAATGCTCTGGGTGTATTACTTAGAATGAAGTCTATTTCGTTCCGGTATTTTCCATCTGGGGAGATCCAGGTCCACTTTTTTGACTGCTTTTTCTTAAAGCAACTGTTTATTATTGTCAAGTTGTTTTCTTGTGCCATTTTGACTACTCTCGCTCCATTGTTGTTCCGTTTTCCTATCCCGTATCTTTCTATAACATTTTCTTCTCCTAGTCCTTGCTTTCCTATTTTTCCATTAAAATCTCCCATGACGATAACATTTTTGTGGGCAGATTCTAGTACCGCTTGTAGTTGTTCATAAAAGGCGTCTTTATGGGTATCATCTGCTGCCTCTGTAGGTGCGTAGATTTGTATAATGGTCCAGTTGTTTTTGTAGCCAGGCAAATTCATGTTCAACACCGCGATTCTTTCTGAAATGCCTTTTATCTCTAAGATATTTTTCTTTAACTTCTTTTTAATGATAAATCCTGCTCCATACTGGCCTTTGGTGTCTCCTTTGTAATACAGAATGTGATTATCGTATTCGTCTATTTGATCTCCCAGTCTTCTCACTTCGCTCAGTCCCATGATATCCCATTTCATATTTTGAAGGGCAGTCTCAAATTCTTCCAGCCTTTCCATTGTTCTTGATGTAAGTGTGTTTATGGTTGCTACATATATCTTGTTTGTTTCTTTTTTGCCTTTTCTATGCTTTTCTAGAGTCCGAGTTACGAGTGATGGTTTTGGTTTTGAAGGGTTTTGGTCATTCTTCCCCACGGTGACCCCGGCTTGGGGTATAGTTTTCTATGAATTCTAGCAATGTTTGGTATTTTGTGTTACTGTGGTTCCGGGTATCTGGTTTCTTTAGTTTTTTGGCATCTCTGATGTCGAAGCCGATCTACCTCTCGCAACGTAGTTTAATATATTTGGCTTAATTATTTCATTTGATGCGGTTTTGTAAGGTTTTGTAAATAAATAATTATAAATAATTAAATTATTTGAAATGAAGTGGCCTGAGAGCTAGCAATGGTGTGCTAGTACTTTAATAAATAAGGGTATAAAGAATAATAAATGTGTTGAAATTTCGCATTACCAAAGAATGTATGACAACGCAAAGAAAAAATGTGCACCTACTCAAAAATGTATGTAAACGTATAATACAGAAATAACTATACCCATATTCATACCAGTATTCTAAGATTTAATTAATATCCATTTAAAAATAGGTTTTAAATGTTGACAAATTTGCTTTTTTTTCCATTTCTTATTAAACTAATAATTATTTTATACAACATAATTACATATTAGTGTGACCTAGTAGATTTTTAATAAAATTTAACTGCTTACACCATCTTTTGTAATTGATATAAAATTATATTGGGTGTAAAAAAAAGCTTAACGAAGCTGAATACCACATATTCTACCCATTAGTACGATAATTTTTCTACACTATACCTGGGAAATGACTGGTTACCGAGATATTGATGGTCAAAGTAATTATTTTTTTTAAAGATTTTTACAAAAACTGCTTGTTTGTTACAACTAAACCTTTTTCCAAAAAAACATAGTTGAAATTTTCAGTACTTTCTTAAAAAGAGCATAGCCTGCAATGAATCACGCGCACGCACACAACTACCTACGCTGTGTGCGCGTTGGCGCCGTTCACTCATTTGCCTACCGTATGCACACACACAGGCATAGTATGTTGCGTGCGCGCTATACATTGCGAGTTTTAAATTAGAGGTTTTTTTATACCCAAAAATAAAAGTTATTTTCCAGCAATTTTTTTTAAACTTGGTTTGATGTACAGAATGCGTAGTTTAAGGCTCCGTTAAGCTTTTTTTTACACCTTGTATTTAGCATTGAAATTATTAATCATATGTTTGCCCATGATTATTCCGTGAGTTAATTGCCTATGTAAAGTTTGTCCATTAACTTTAATTTTATGTTACAATAATTGCAGATACAAAGATCTACTCTCGAAGCCATTAATCGGCAACGTCTCGGTATTGAGCCCTCACTGTCTTACTTAGATTTAGACAAGTCACACTATGAGCAAACTAAGTTTATCTGGGTTAAAAACAACCGATTATCCGTGAAATATAATGATGTTATACCCATTCTTACATACGGAACACTGTCAAAAGATGTCATGTTTGAACTGAGTACTTCAAACGGAGATGTGACACAGTTTAAAACAGATGATGACTTTAAAGATGAAGATGATGATATTATCAAAGATCTAATCCAGATTCCAATGAATAACGAGAGTGACAACTTTATAAAACAAGCTACATCCAATTGTAACGAAAATAATGTTCAGATATTGGAAGATATTGAGGCTGACAATTATTATGATAGTGATAATGATTCAAATAAAAAGGCAACCGATTGTATAAAAAACGATAATGCAGACAAAAGTGTAGATGGAAGCAATCTTGATTTTGAATATGCAATAGTCAAACCACTCTCAGTGATGGAATCACAAGCAGCATCCGAGATATCCATGTTACTCTGTAAAGGCAAACATCGTTGTGAAATATGCAGCAAGTCTTATAATAATGAAAGTAGATTAAAAATTCACAAGCGTATGCATGACAAGGTATGCTTACATAGCATTAGTTTAACAGAACTTTGTTTAAGTGTTTGCTATAACAAAAATAACGATTGTTTTTATCATTGCAGCATATAAGTGGTACCTTTGAATGCGAGTTGTGCCATTATTGTTATAAGACTGACTTCTTGTTGCAAACACACATGACTGAGAAACATATCTACAAATACCTTTGTAGAAAGTGCCCTGAAGTCAGTTTTGATCGGTGAGTTCTGAAGTGCTTATGGCTTTTTAAAATGAGATGTTTAATGATATTGTACACATTTAGAACCCTTTAAAAACACTACCTAAAATGTGTAGCAGTTGTCAAGAGTATCTGTTCTAGTAATCTAAAACACCCCGTCCATTCAACCTTCAATTCCTTCTTTCCCTTCCTTCTTCAACCATAGTAAAATATTTATGTAACTATATTTCTATAAACAATATTAAGTTATAATAAGTATGTTTATTTACAGAAAAAATCCCTCTATGTTTTAACATTATGAACTGTGACGTTTGTATTTGTTTTTTTTGTTTATGTTTGGTTAAGTTAAGAAAAGGCTTTTTTTATATATTTTTTTTAAGTATCCTTAACATGCACAATTTAAAGTCCTTTTTGCTGTGCCTCTTTGAACCCGACATTGGCGAAGTTATCGGACCGTTCTCGGACGGGCACGATCATCGAACGCCATTAAATATATATATATATATATATAAGTATCGTAACTTGAGGTCATGTTTGTCACTGTCACGCGGCTTATCCACCAAACATGCCTATTAGTCAGCCCATGCAGGCTATTTTATAATTTTTGTATGGCTTCTGATAGTTGTTGACAAGTTTCCCCGAAAGTTCATAGCTTAATCAGATTTGAGACAAAATTCTCTATATGAATCCACATTATCTTAAATGAAGTCTCAGTAGGCTACTGAAAAGAATAAATTAATTTTTATCCGATTTAGAAACAATCTATAGTAAATTGGTTCTAATAAACTATATGCACTAGTCAATGTCAGAGACGTAAGAACTATACATTTTTAATGTTATTTAAATTGTCTCAAACAGTTGTACAGCAAAGCAGCATTACATCTTTGCCCACATGCAGAACCGCAAGAGAAATTCCTGTGCCTATGACCAGCGACCTGAATGGCTCAATAAGAGAGGTGGAAAACGCTTCAAGGGTGAAACTTTACAACCTAGTCCCAAAAAAAAGTCGAAGAAAAAGCCCGATGACTATCCAATATACACACCGATTAGTCATGGGGAACAGTACCAACTGATCATTGATAGGAAATCAACTAAAAACTACTTAGAGTCAGAGTATCGGTGTGAATTATGCTACAAAGGTTTCAGAGGAGAGGCGACATATAGTACTCATATGAAGAAACATGACCCGGTGAGGAACTTTGATTATAAATTCAGTACTATGGAGAGTAGAAGTAAGGAGTACTATCTTCGTTTTGGAAAAGTGTCTATCAAAGTGCGTTAGATTAGGTGGCGCCACAGTAGCAACGTTGTAAATTGTTCAGATGTTTTTTTAAAAGATGGCTTTACCCTCCAAATTAAAGTCACTAAATGCTTAAAAAAATTCTAACTCGGCACTCCATACTCGGCATACTTCAATCCGTCAACAACTGCTACATTCATACTATACTCTTTGCCTACGTTAGCGCCGTTTTCGAGGGTTTTGGAACTGTTATTTACTGCTTTTGCTGAATAGTACTCCTTACCTCTACCCTCCTTAATCAGTACATAACTTAAATCTTGTAACCTGATTTACATTATAATTTATAAATTTTTAATTATATAAGTCAGTTGTGTATTAACAATTTATTTATTTATTCCAATGAATACAGTTATTAAAACTTCTTAGTTCATTTTTTATGCACAACTAATAAAAGTTGGTAATAGAAACAGCTATTTTATTTTCCCATACAAACTGTTCGTATTGTCAACTGTCAAACAAGATGGTTCAGTAGCTATACAGATAAATTCAGTCAGTTTTTGTTGGCGGTACGAAGTTCGCCGGGTCAGCTAGTTAAATATATGTTTTTTTGCAGCAACGCTCTGGAAAACTACAATGTGATATGTGTAAGCTGTACTTCCGGGACAAACGCAAAATGTACAAACACATGCAAATGACACACTTGCACAAGTTCTCTTGTCAGATGTGCAGTTATATGTGCTTTAGCAGGTAAACAATATTTAACATTTTATTTTTATTTAATCTACTGTCTTCTGGTGTGCTCAAAATGTTTGTTAACCCTACACATCAGATGTCAAGTTTCAAGCCACTCCGAGAGAGAAGGATTCATGTTTTAGCTACTAGCTAGTTAGAATACATTCAGGTGTGCTAGCAGGCAGGAATAATATTTGACATTGTTGTTGGGTTTATAGAGCGGGACAGCAGATCCTGCCTGCCTAGCATGAGCACCAAAACACGATATGGTATGATATGATATAGCGAAATATCGACACCAATTGTAAAAATATGATAGATACAGCCGTCATTTTAAATTTTTATCGAAACAGTGATCATAATATGTGATGTCACCGGCACGGCGATTCAATATGGCGGCTATATCTATCATATTTTTACAGTTGGTGTTGATATATCGCTATATCATATCATATCATATCGTGTTTTGGTGCTCATGCTAGGCAGGCTGTTCAAGGGGAAAATGTCTATTCGAAAAAGTAGTCCAACTGTTTTATCTATAAAATTTAGTAAATTATTAACACTTAAATTTTATTGCTACCACACAACCAAACACACAGTATTTAAATATGAAACTTTGTATAATTATATTTGAATTCATTTTGGTAGGTTGGAACGATGATAATAAATTACTAAAGCAAACACTAAGTACAAAAGTAAGTTAGGATTGGGACACATTATTACAAATAAATTTGTCAACACTATTAACTAATATCTTTCGGATGAAACGGTTTGTGATGTAAATGTCAAATTAGATAAAAAAACACCTATTCATCGTTTACAGGAATCAAGCAATATCACATTACAAGTGGCACCAACATGTCGTATATCCGTGTCCTCATTGTGATAAAAAGTTCGAGTGAGTATTTAGTTTTGGTTGAACTGTTAGAACTCTTGTATTTGTAGGAATATGGGATAATCCTTTACAATGGTACATGTAGCCTTAATATAAGCTTCTTAGTTTATTAAGGTCCTTAGTTTTTAGCCGTAGTAAAAACTTAGCCATAGTATCCTTAGTAAATCGTGTTTTATTAAACATTTTTTTTTGTTTTTAATCTTATTATACAAGGTGTAAAAAAACGCTTAACGAAGCCTTAAAACACGCATTCTGTACTTCAAACCAAGTTGAATGCAAAAAAATTAAAATTTGCTGAGAAATTTAATTTTGGGTATAATTTTTTTTATTAATGTGTAAGTGTAACCTCTAATGTTTAGCGCGCACGTAACAGACTATGCCTCGCGCATGTGTGTGAGTAAGCGCTACACAGCAATGCATGGACACTTGAAGGACAGTGTAGGTAGTTGTGTGCGTGCACGTGCACGTGCGTGTGATTCATTGCGGGCTTTGTTCTCTAAAGCTTTTTTATGAAAGAAGTGCTGAAATTGTAACTGTGTGTAATGTTTATTTGGAAACAACTATAGTTATAATAAGTCGTTTTTGTAAGAATCTTAACAAAAAAGTAACTTTGACCATCACTATCTCGGTCATTTCCCAGGTATGGTATAGAAGTTTTTTTTTTTCGTAATAATGGGTAGAATATGTGGTATTCGGCTTCGTTAAGGCTTTTAACCGCCTATGTTCAGCAGTGGACGTCCAATGGTTGAAATGATGATGATGATGATAAACGGTGATACATACAAATAGTACAAATAAATAAATACAAGAGTCAAACCCTTAATAATAAAAGTCAAGTGTAAAGTAGGGTCGCGCTAAGGATCCCGTACGGTACAAAACCCTCGCTTGTCCGTCTCACACTGGGTCGTTTTTACAATGCCTTATAAATCTGTTCCTTAGGAAAATATCCACACAGCTGACCCATATACGGATCAAGCACCCATCATCGTTTGTGTGCAACCTGTGCGGACACAGCTTTGTCAGTGTGCACGGCCTACACAACCACATGCAGATCACACACACGGAAGAGGTGAGTGTGTTTTATACAGTGACTTATAAAGATTGAAATTTTAATAGTGTAAAATACTTAAAGGTTTGTTTATACTCATGATAACAAACAACCCAAGAAACTACTTACCTATCTCAACTTAATTTGTTAATTGTACCTTCTAAACTATCTTAATAAAAACGCGGATGGCAAACATAAACCAACAAAATTATGTTGATATAGGTAATACGTTTCTTGGGCAAAGTTGTTTGTTATCATGAGTATAAACACACCCCGAAGTATTTTACACTAATAAAAAATCACCCTGTATAATGGACTGTCTGTCCCACACGAATAACATGACATGTGCCCATTTGAAATGCCACAAAGTAGAGTATAAATTACGACATATACTGCATATTATACGATTGCCTATCTTGCGGCCATTACTAATTTAGTTTCATGAAACTCTTGCATCTATTTTGACCTACTGCGCCAAAATCGCGATAGTAAAATAGGTATGAATTTAATTTGACAGCAGCCTGTCCATTTTATTACAGGCCAGTGGTTTATGAAAATATAAGTTTTAATGTTGCCAGATATTAAACGAAAAATTACACCAAAATCGATCTCAAGATGCTGTTTCTAGGGTTCCGTAGCCAAATGGCAAAAAACGGAACCCTTATGTATTCGTCATGTCTGTCTGTCTGTGCGTCCGTATGTCACAGCCCCTTTTTTCGAAACTATAAGAACTACACTGTTGAAACTTAGTAAGTAGATGTATTCCGTGAACCGCATTAAGATTTTCATACAAAAATAGAAAAAAAAAAACAATAAATTATGGGGGTTTCCTATTCTTAGAACTGAAACTCAAAATTTTTTTTCATCAAACCCATACGGGTGGGGTGTCTATGGATAGATCTTCAAAAATGATATTGAGGTTTCTAATATCATTTTTTTCAAAACTGAATAGTTTGCGCGAGAGACACTTCTAAAGTGGTAAAATGTGTGTACCCCCTGTAACTTCTAAAATAAGTGAATGATAAAACTAAAAAAAAAAAAAAAGATGTACATTACTGATTGCATTACTGATTACATTTTGAGCGCATTCGCGGAGCGGTTTGACTGTCAGTACCTGTACCACTGCAATATGGTTCACGTACTGACTTGCGTCAAAATAATGTACTAACATAGTATTATGTATCCATTTGTTACTAACCATTATTGGATCAATGTTGTCTTATGAATAAATAAATAATAATAATAATTACCACGCAAACTTTAACCGAAAATTGGTTTAAACGAGATCTAGTAAGTAGTTTTTTTTAATACTCATAATCATTGTAGTCATAAATCGTAAACCGCAATTTACCTTTCGTAATGTTATGGATTTCATTTTGCAATAAAAATACTATGACTGTCGTGTTTTGTCGTGATGGGTGAACTTTTACTTTTATAGCCTACAGGTTTGTACGGAACCCTCGGTGCGCGAGTCCGACTCGCACTTGGCCGGTTTATACAAAAGCTATTCAATCGTTTCTAAAATTTAAAAATTAAAGAATTTATTATAATTTCTAAACGAATAAGATCGGAAGATCTAGTTTAAGAAAGTAGAATGAAAAAGAATTGAAAACTGATATTTTATTCATCACTTTAGCTGCAGGACGTCCACTGCTGAACATAGGCCTCCCGTAGTGATTTCCAGATTGGCCGGTTGGAAGCGGCCTGCCTCCAGCGGCTTCCTGCAACCTTTACTAGGTCGTCTGAGCGTCCTACGCTGCGCTTGCTGGCACGTGGCCTCCATTCCAAAACCTTCTGCCCCATCGGCCATCAGTTCTGCGTACTATGTGCCCCGCCCACTGCCACTTCAGCATTCTAAACTGCTGGGCTTTATTAGCGACTTTTTTTCGTTTACGGATCTCCTCATTTCTGATTCGATCTCGCAAGGAAACACCGAGCATAGCCCTTTCCATAGCACGCTGTGCGACCTTGAGCTTTCTTATAACGCCCATAGTGAGAGGCCACGTTTCAGTTCCACATGTCATGTATGATATTTATTATGATGTCTATAACAGATGACCTGAAAGCGAATTTACAATAAATCTACCATAGTTTTAGCGTTCGTTACACTGCGCTGTTTGCATGTAATCCAATTTCTGACATTAAAATCAGAAGTAAACTGCTACTAATGCCTACATATGTTATTATTTATTTATTGTTAATAATAAATTGAACTAATGTTAGGTTAGGTTAGGTAAGTAAGTGGTATGGACTCCATTCATATATATTTTTTGGACTTCTTATCATTTCTTATTGGGCTTAAGCTCAGTGGTATCTCAGTGGAATCTTGCCTCACATACGTGGGTCGTGGTCGTATGTTCGCATCCGTTTGCGCACAGCACGTACCTCTTCATTTTACCTTCATACCACCACGCCACGCCACTACATCATTTGCTCGGCGTTTAGAAAAAATCGTGAGGAAACTTGCCTAATTAGATAACCATAAATGTGTAGGTGAATCCTTTATAAAAAATGGCTGGTTTTCCTTTCCTGGGGTAACAGGTCGGATGCGAAACGCTCTAAATACTTGCTTCATGTGGGATCAAGCTGTTTTTTTTACTATGAGATATAATATAAATTGTAGTCTGAGATATATTAGAGTCTGAAAGGTTTATGCTTCTTTAACCGTCTTAAAGATGTTTACAGGATATTCATCCCATGAACACGAACAATGATTCCACGGACTTTTGTGCAAACTTGTTCTTTATCCTATAGGAGGTAGAAGTGAGCAAATCCGTGCGAGTGGACAAGTCGGACCCGTGCTACTGCGCCGAGTGCGACGTGCAGTTCGCGACGGCGGCCGCCTTCAGCACGCACCTGGGCAGCTCCATCAAGCACTCCTCCACCAACATGTGAGTTTACTCACAGATAACTTAGTTAAGAAAGAGTGCATTCTCTTCGAAACTTTAAAACAAAAACAAAAAAAATGCCGCGCTATAATGAAGTGCAATCTAGAGCTCGTATTTTACGTATGGTGATGGTGATCCATGCATAAAATTATATTAGCCTACAGCCCGATTTCGTAAACGTAAATGTACCGAATTGCTACGTTCGAAGGGTTTTATGACTCCGATAATCTTAATAAAAATGTTATTAATGGCATTAACAATGGCAATGTTATTACTCGTCGGGGTTAGCCTTGTGCACGAATAGGTACGTCCGATGACAGCTGACTGCTAGTGTCGGAAATCGCTCATAGGTATGTTCCCAGCAATCGATTCCCCGCTAACAGAACCGCTAGATGAAGTGTAATATGTGCAGGTCGATACTGCGCGGGGGCGTGTCGCGCGGCGCGGGTGCGGCGGGGGCGGGGGCGGGGGAGGGCGCGAGGGGCGGGCGGCGGGCGGCGGGGCGGCCGCGCCGCAAGCGCAGCTCGTGGGCCGACACTATACACAACAACGGGATGCAGACATCCACCACCTGCGAAGTGGTGAGTCTACCCGAAGGACCCTATAAATTATTCATCTATGTATATTTTCCTTGGTGTACCTAACTCTATACTAGAGTCAAAATAGCAAGACAATTTATTTTAAAATATGTTATTACCTTTATTAATAATACCTGGTGTAAATAAAAGGTTTAACGAAGCCAAATACCACATATTCTACCCATTATTGCAATATTTTTCTTCTTCTACACCATACCTAAGAAATGACTGGTTAACGAGATATTGAGGGTTTTTTTTATATAAAGGCCTTCTGTTTGTTATAACTAAACTTTTTTCTAAAGAAACAGTTGAAATTTTCAGTACTTCTTTCATAAAAAAGGCTTTAAAGAGCACAGCCCGCAATGAATTGCGCGGACGCACTTAACTACCTACTTCTTCCTTCAAGTGTCCATGCATCGCTGTGTAGCGCTCACTCACACACGTGCGTGAGGCATAGTCTGTGCGCGCTATACATTGTGGGTTAGAACTTAGTTATTTTTTTGATACCCAAAAATAAACATTTCCTAGCAATTATTATTTTTGCATTCAATTTTTTTTATTTATACAGAATAATTGGCTTCGTTAAGCTTTATACCCTGTAGGTATTATATGAAAGTTAGTAGTCGTGAGTCTGATGCGTATCGATGGCCGACTGTAGCAGGTCTGTTCACGCCACTAATATAATTAAATAAATAAAATTATAAAATAACATGTTTGTGTCCAGTGCGGCAAGTTTCTAGCCAACGATGTGCAGGCGCGCAAGCATTACGACACGGAGCACCCCGGCGCGGACTACCTCAAGCGCTACATGTGTGATGTGTGCGGGCACACCACCAGGGTAAACACACTCTTTACTACTACATTTGACACGGACACACCACCAGGGTAAACACACTCTTCACTACTGCATTTGACACGGACACACCACCAGGGTAAACACACTCTTAACTACTACATTTGACACGGACACACCACCAGTATAAACACACTCTTCACTACTGCATTTGACACGGACACACCACCAGGGTAAACAATCTCTTTACTACTACTTTTAGCACGGACACACTACCAGGGTAAACACACTCTTCACTACTACCTTTGGCACGGACACACCACCTGGGTAAACACACTCTTCACTACTACATTTAGCACGGATACACCACCAGGGTAAACACACTCTTCACTACTACCTTTAGCACGGACACACCACCTGGGTAAACACACTCTTCACTACTACCTTTAGCACGGACACACCACCTGGGTAAACACACTCTTCACTACTACATTTGACACGGGCACATCACCAGACACTCTTTACTACTAGATTTTATACATTAACACACCACTAGGTCGATAATAGGATCAGAGCAATATATGTGATGTTGTCCAATTATGAAAACTTCTAGTTGCAGAAGCTAAAATCTGACGATCAAGAAATAAACTAGCTGGCTATTGTTGCAGCAATACGCGAACCTAATGGTGCACATGCGCACGCACACGCGCGAGCGGCCCTACGAGTGCCCGCACTGCGAGCGCCGCTTCTCCATGCCCAGCAACCGCGACCGGCATCTAGTCGTGAGTACACACTACACACTACACAGTATACATGCGCACGCGCACGCACACGCGCGAGTTGCCCTACGAGTGCCCGCACTGCCCGCCTAGTGCTGTGTCACTTCTAGTCGGGACTCAGGACACGCATGATCATGCTTCTATGCAGCCGCGATTGCCATAATAATATGGCCTCCGCGATACTTAATTTAAATTCAAATTTATTTATTTGCTCGGAAAGTGGTATTAAAGATGGTAAAATCACAAAGATCGCACAATTCACCATAAACTGGCATGCAATCATTCAGAAATTTATTTAGTATAACAAATAATTATTAGTATTAAATGATATCCATTAAACAAATTAAGATTAAATTAAATTAAATCAAGTCTCAGGCAATGTTTTGACATAATAATTATAAAATTAAATTAACAATATCTTAGAGCTTTATCAAACTAGCGATTTGCGATCCACGGCTCTATACGTAAAGTGTTTGCTACGCGCTCAACAGTCAGACCACGGACACATCTATACTAAACGCAACGACTCGTGGCAGGCGGAGCAATAAAACGTGCAAAAGAGACAGCGCACATCATTTTCTCACTCGCACTTACACTGTTTATGGATGACGTCACACAGACACATAGATGCGCGTTGTTTGTATACGTGCGTTTATTGATAACAATAGGTCTGAAATGGGGTATTTGATAAATAAAACTGTTTATTGGTAGTATTAATTTAGTTTATTAATTTATTCTTACAAAAGTATTTTAGGCTAATCGTCATCACATTCGTCCGTGGCGCTATCGTCGATATTTATCATTAGCCGTTCGCATAAAATTTATTTCTTCAAATCCTGTTCTTGTAGAGTTTCAGCGTGACACACCATTTTTTTGCATGTTTGTGCATCGATGAATCACAATGCATTTTGTATTATCGATAGTCGAGTAATTCACGCGTGCGCATCCCTGTTACAAAAGTGATTTATGGCACCGACTGCTGCCTGCTGCTGAACTGAATGTGAAACTTTCCTAAAAGATGCTGAGATCTTTCCCCTCGCCTCGTAATAAGTGTTATAAATACGTACACAAATTTCTAGAAATCCCTATGGATTTCTCCGAGCCCAATCCTAGCACCTGCCGGGATTAGAACTCACCTCTCAGGATCTGGAAAGATACTCCCGTGGCTGATCTTGTCCAACGCTTACAATAATTTGAGTTGAAATTGTTTGTTTTTACCATTGACCAGGGGTTTCCAAAGTATGTCAAGAAAGTAAAGAGGGCCGACGTGAGTCGATCCTCTATCATTATCCGAAACCATAATGTATTCGTGAGTACCATAAACTTGTAAGTGAGCCGCGAACTATAA
This sequence comes from Anania hortulata, assembly GCA_963576865.1. NCBI lineage: Eukaryota > Metazoa > Arthropoda > Insecta > Lepidoptera > Crambidae > Anania > Anania hortulata. Next base: position 6,762,175 of record OY756412.1, on the reverse strand, counting down.
AGGACTGGGAACTTCTGACGACAGTATGATAAATGTAAGAGCGTTTTTCTACCGAAAGTGGTTTTTAACATAAGCATCGTTCTGTCAGGTGCACACTGGCGAGAAGCGCTACCAGTGCCAGCACTGCAGCCGGCGCTTCACGCAGAGCAGCGCTGTCAAGCTGCACATCCAGACAGTGCACCTCAAGATCCCCTACGCGCCCTGGGACAAGAAAAACAGGTACGCACACGGCCTAACCGTCTGGTTGGCCACTAGGATAGTCAGTCACTCTGTCGTCGTAAATCACTATACTTATACTTGTTTTAATTTTTTAATCAAGAGACCTAGTACTATTTGGGAACCTTTTTAACAATAAAAAAATAAACAAATATCAATACTGGTTAGTTTGTTTATAACAAAAAGATTTAACAACGGAACTTATCCGCGTTTTTTTTCAAAACGTCATTTGTCAAGTTACTGTGTTTTCATTTACGACGGCAGCACTGCTGAACCTAAGCCTTCCCTAATTTTTATTGCCAATACTCGCCACGCTTGGCAGGCGGGTTGGCGAACTTATTTCATCGTTTTAATATGTCTAGATAAAATTGATTTATGAAACAATTTCGAGAAAACTTTTGCCTCCTTCCATTTCACTCCTCCTCTTCGCCTCCTACGGCACGCCTCCTGTTGGCGGTGGGGAAGTGTATTCTTTACGGCCGTCGACGACGCCGCTATAGTATGACGGGTTGACGAGATAGTCTTTCGTTAGTTAACATACTGTATAGATTAAATAATGTCAGAATTTTGTGAATATAGGGTGTCTTCCCTAAGTAAAGTGTATGTATTGTATGTACCAGAAAGCGTCGCAAGGAGTTGGAAGGTACTTCCGCGCCCGTAAGTGCGGTGGAGGCAGTCTCGGCCTTCGCACACCCACAGAAGCTGCTTGTGGACGCGCAGACTGAGTTCCTCAACGCGTACATCACTTACAATGACGAGTAACTTGTAGGTGCCGATTATAGACTGAATTTATGGTAGCACTAAGCAGCATTTTGTCTACGAATATGATGTTTTTTTTTGTCAAATGATGTAAACAAACCATTGATCTCGGTGAATAATGTAAACAAACTATTGAACGAGATAATGATCTTGGCATAACTCACGAATTTCACTACAAAAATTAGTAAAAATCCTCGTGCATTTTGCACTTATAAGATGTCCACTTTACGAAACTAAAAGTTATTTCTTATCAAATTATAAATAAAAACCATTTAATTAACTAAGTTAAAATAACCCAAAATTATACTGGGTGGGACAAAACGACCGACTTTCCCAAAAATGCAGTATTTATGTCGATGGAATATTTACCATTGAAATAAATAAAAAATCTTATGTCAACCTTAGCTATGATGACATTGTTTGATATTTTAAATCTATCTGCAATATATCGTTGACTCGATCATCTGATACGGTTGAACTTAGTCAATCAATGACAGACTGTTACTTAAACTTTGACTGACTGTTACTGGGAAACTAGGAAAAATATTGACATAGTTTCTTCAGGCTATTTTTAGAACAAAGTCAAAAGAATTTTAAGTTCAGTCTAGTCGGTAGTTGTGTTGTTTGTTGATATTTTATCAGAAAATATATATCTAAATCAATATTTTATAAACCGCTTTCTTTCTAAATTATGAATGGTATGGTAAAATTCGATCACATTTAAGTTAGTGACGAACTTATTTAGTATCAGGCAATACTAGTTATAAAAAGACGTCATATTTGTTTTAACAGAGATTTTTAATTTTCAATTAACATTGCGCACAAGTGAGATAGAAGATAACCTAGATGTTTGGTTGTTATCGTCACTCATTGCGTGCAACAGAGATAGCCTAATGTTTTCACGAGTTGGCTATGGCCTGTTAGGACAGAAAGTGACACTATTTCGACAACCATGTTTAGCTACCATTTTATTAATGCCTTAAGTTTATAACTCGTGAGGTGGCATCTGGTGTTCTTCTCGCACTGTCAAAAAGGTTCGCTTGTGTCACTAACCTGCAGAACACCACTGACGTCATGCTTACGTCGAGTCGCGTTCAAAAAATCATAGGACGGTGACAGACGGGAGTCTCAACCGTGTATCGCATACCAAAAAAAAGTTCAGAGTACTGGCAATAGATTGAAAGGGTTTCTATGATCTCTGCGCGTAAGGTCTGTTTAATCTGTGCGTGCAAAGTTCACCATATGATTCTGACATTACGTGCGTGGGTGCGTGTTGTTAAATAATTTTGTTTGATGAATGTTTAAGTGAAAATACATGAGAACAGTGCTTAAATCGATAAAGTGAGAGTGTTTAGATGGATTTGCAGCATTAGTTTGCATAATGGAATGATATTTCAAGGAAAATTTTATAAAATGTAAACAAATATTTTGGCGGCCGCCATTGCTCGATATTTTTGGTTAGTTTCAATATTAATTCGATAAATTCATATCAAATAAAGCTTTGATAAATCTATTTATAGAGTCAGCAACGTAATTAATTTAATAGATTTGTTTTAATAAGCCATAATTACTTACAATATCAAAATATTTAGCGCGACGGCACTTGACAACAAAAATGTATGATTTTGTTGGTCATTTTTAGAATATCAAAGTTTAATCCTTATCCTTTATTTTATGATAAATCTAAAGTAAATTTGATGAGCTTTATGAATACATATTTACTTTTTAGGAAAAATAAATTAGTTTTGTTCTACACACCATTTGTTCGAGGTACCTACCGATTTTAGGGTGATTTTGCAGCGGTATTTTCATTTACCTTAATTATGTATTAATTATTTACTTTTCTTACATTATTATTTCAAGAATAACAATATTATGAATCATTCTTTGTAATTCAGTCGTTTTTTTGAGGCTAATTGGCCAATTTAACTTTTTGCAAAAATTTATTTTCCCGTGTTGGCGGGTGGTCTGCAAAAGACTTTTGCAAAAAAAGCCATTATTTTGCAAAATTTTTTTGGAGTTGACTTTTTGTTTGTTTGTGCTTAAAATCCATTGTAAATTCGTAATGATGAATAATGAAATAAATGAAAGGCAATCTCTCGATAGAATATTGTTTATTAAGTAGATAATTACCTTTTTTTGCAAAAATCGGGGAAATTTAAGGTCAGCTGGATTCATGTCGCTAATAAATCGCGTAGTTAACTCGAATTGCATAATTTAATACATAATAAAATAGGTTGTTTCCTAAGGATTCCAAAGGTATACAATACAACCCCCTTACGTGCCGGCTAAGCCACCATATGTTAGTTTGACCCAAAACGCGTCATTATCTGCGTCATGCGCTGCTCACCTGTGCCAATTGTAAGGTGAAAGTGATTTATTACCGTGCCAAAGGAAGGTGAATTAAAAATGTTAATACAATCAATAATTTAATTGTGCAATTTGTGGTATGTATTGTCCATTACAAAACAAGTATGTATTGCTAAATAGTGCAATATTTTTCGTTTAGTTGCAAAGTATTAACATAATTTAAGTATTGTTTATTAGTTTGTAGAATTAAATTAGAATGCAATTTTTTATAGTATTTACCTTGTGCTTATATGTTTTTATTTAATCTATCCACATCTCCGAAGACAAAGAATTAGATTATAAATCGCCACCGCGGATCTCTCGCTCGCTCCTTGTACTGTGAGAATGAGAGAGATGACCATGGCCGTCGTGATTTTTATTCCTAATTAGAATGCGATAGAAAATGTATGAATGTGTGTGGAAATTGTATTTTTTGAGGACGACGAAACTCGGGTTTGTATAGTATAGATAGACAATTTATTTTATTTATTTTCTTTGTTGTCTATGCCTGAAATAAGACTAATTAGATCTTTTGTAGCTGATGCCATGCAATTATTGTAAATACTTTAACTTTATATAGTGAATTATTATTACGCAATAACTATAATTTGTAATGTAACTATATATATAAATATACAACATCATTTGAAGACGTTGTTTTACTTCAGTCTTTCACGTGTGAAGAAAACAATCTTACGAAGATTATAAAATAATGTAAGAGTTTGTATGTTTTTTATATTAATCGAACTACGTAGCCGACTTACTGAATTAGCTAAAATTTTACATTGATCTAGTTTAGTGGAGTTATTATTCATCCCTGTTTGACCTAATTCTAAAGTCTAAGCAGACGAAGTCGCGGGCAGAAGCTTGTAATTCATAATCATAAAATGGTAGACGGACGAAAATGAAAGGCACGTTGAAATACTCCTTTGTTTTATTTTGTACATTGTTCATTCATCATAAATAACAGCAATTAATTGCATTCCCACACAATAAAGTCACCCCAGCGTTATTGTCACAGTAAAAGGTACAACAATTGACATTTACCTAGTTTTAATGTTCAGCTCACTGCCCACTGTCTACATTACCCGCTTCAAATTGTATGACAAAATATTGTCTTTAATTTCTAAAAATATCATCGTGTATCTTGGCCGCTGCGCAAACGTACACTCGTGTCTTGTTTCGGATACAAGTAACGTACAATTAGCCGTAAATATAATAAGGCTTAACGAAGCCGAATACCACATATTCTACCCATTATTCGATTTTTTTTCTTCTACACCATATACCTACTTCGGTAAATGACTGATGATTACCGAGATATTGACGTTGTTACATTTTTTTTTATTTCACAAAAATGACTTCTGTTTGTTACAACAACGTTATTTTTGCATTTAACATGGGTTTGATGTACACATTGCGTGGTTTAAGGCTTCGTTTAGCTTTTTTTGCATCCTGTATATAACTATTCTCAATTGATATTTCAAATTGACCACATAAAGACGCGTCATCATCAAACTAAAAACCACCAGTCATTGTGGTTCTTAGTTGCCTCTACTACCAACCGACAAGGAACCGACAATTAGCCGTGAATATCGGTTGTACAAAAAAACTTAACGAAGCCGAATACACCACAACCACATATTCTACCCATTACGATTATTATTTCTTTTACACTATATAACTGGGAAATGACTGGTTACCGAAATATCGACAGTCAGTTACACTTTTTTTAAATGGTTTTTGCAAAAATTACTTGTTTATTTTAAATAAACTTTATTTTACATTTAACTTGCCATGATGTATAGAATGCGTGGTTTTATGCTTCGTTAGGTTTTTTTTACCATGCATATGACTATCCACAATTAATATGAAATTGACCACATAAAGCCGCGTCATCATCAAACTAATAACCACCAGTCATTGTGGTTTTTAGACACCAACCGATAACTCACGGTTCAATATTTTTTTTAGAATACAAACTAAAGATGTGCCGACTACTACTTTGGCCGACTAGCCGATTAGTCGGCCGTAAATAAGCTGCCATGTCGATAACGGTTTCGGGGGCATTCGGCAATTACCGTAACGCTTCTTTTACAGCCGATTAGCGCGCAAGTCGCAACCGTGTCGAAAAAAGGTTTGTTTACTTCGCATTCTGTCTTGATTGTTTCTCGGGTCAGAGCGGTGTTTTATTGTAAAAATAAAACAATACTGTGATATCCATTTAAGTGAAATACCAAAATAAAAAACTAATCATGTCAACAAGTAAGAAGCCGGTTAGCCGGCGCTTTTTGTCGACTAATGGCCGACTATAAAAGTGGCCGGATAGTTGGGTTTACTGACAAGTCGGAACATCTTTAATACAAACATAAACGTAACTGGCCGCACTACGAGCTTAGCGGCTTTGTTTGTTGCCTGGTGAAATTCTTCCGATTTATTTTCTCTTGCCGTCTCACTTAGGTGCTAAGCGAGGTTTCTAGAAGGGTGGCCGCGGCCTAAAAAGTAGCCAGTTGTAGACAAGCAACATATTTATTTCCATACAAAATGTACGAGTACAAATTGTTTCATTCATTAGTCGCATGTCGCTCATAGGGATTTTCAAGGACAACGGGCCAAAAGTTTTTTTAAAATTTGTATCTCTCGGGGACACTGTTGGACTACTGAAAAATAAGTATCAAATAGGGAATATGCATATATTTTATTTGGTCTTAAAATAAATAGTACTTAATTACAATTATAAAACTTAAAGAATTATCGAAAAATATTGATAAATACCTGACTTAAAACCCAAGACAAGTCCGACATGTATCGTGACGTCACGTACACGTCCGCCATACAATATCTTAATTTTTAATTACTGTATTACGGTTATTTTTTACCTAAAATCAATTTAGTTTTTACTATTATCACTATAATTTAAATATATATATTTTTTTATAAAATAGTAAAAACAATTATATTATTTTCGTGCATATTCCCTTATGTTGCCAGTACCTCGCTTAGCTGGCGTCTAGGCAAGACGTCAAGAGGTGTTCAACAAGAAGTGTTTACGTTTAGTAAATAATTAACGTAAACACTTTTTGTTACGTTTAATAATTATTTATTTATGTCTTGTGTCTACGTTTGCGCAGCGCTTTAGCTTACTCCAGTAGACAGTGAACCTAAAAACCCGATTCAACCGCTTAACTTTATCTACATAAACTTTATAACCTAAACAATATTATTTGGAATATTATTGCACGTTATCGCTAAAACAATCATTATAGCTCTTTTTATGTTTACGTCAACAAAAACATTATAACAATATATTACAAACTGGAATGTCAGGGACGCGTACCTGCATCCTTGTATAATTTGGTCGCCTTGATTAGTGCCGTGATTACATTAATATTTTTGTAAATCGGAGGTATCAAAACATTAGGGCAGTCAAGATTCGGTCAGATCATAAAAAGTATCACAACCAAAACATATTAAGCATAAAAAATATCACACATATTGAACGCAATATACAAATAGCTAAAATATTATAGTAAAGTATTATAATAATTATATAATAGTATAAATTGGTTGGAATGAAAGTTTTATTTATGGAATGAATGCATTTTACCTCTAATTATAATCATTAAGGAACTTTGAGAACACTATTATAAAGTAAGTAATATGCTAAAATTACAAAATATAAACAGTAAAACAAATAATTTAACATAAAATATTATTAAAATTGAGAACTGTTATAATTGTTTTAGGCTAACACTTAAAAATAGCTAACTATGTGTTCAGCATGGCCAAAGTAACAAGTGTTGATAAATAAGGCTCGCTACACACTTACGATTAGACACATTTGGGACGATGTAGTGTCAATAAAAATTCGCTAGAAAACACTATTAAAGCTGCTATTATCGTAGCAAAAAAGACCCATAATTTTTTTGTTATATCCACAATGTCAAAACCACGCCGCTATGTAGGAAAGTGAATATAATAAGCTGATAAGCTAGTAAAATACTCGGTCGGTCGCACACATTTTTATTTATATCGTGCTGACAAGTCGCCATCGGTTGCGCCGATTGTCTAACTGGAAAGGTGTGAACAACAGACAAAACCTGCTTTGATTACTAGACAGCATGGCCTCCTTTGTTATAGGTACGTTATGTTATACGTTTATATTATTAATACGTTCTTGGATGTAAGCTGATTTTATTCTATAAATTTGCGGCTTTTGCACGGGTCTCAATATTTGACTATCTATCGTTACCTGCGACAAAGTAGTAAGTGTGTGAGCGGGCTAAGATACGCCACGAAGGGCAGTAGTCCTCTTAATCTACAACATGGAAGCGCTGAACTCCCAACTCCTTACAGTCCTTTGTTGAAGTAAACCTCTGTTGCCTTGGGAGCTTTGTTCTTTGCAATAAGCTGTAACGACAGAAAGTGGATGTATTGTATGTAAAATAGCAACTACCTACACGCAGGCTCGTGGACTAGTCGCCCTTTGCACTATCAGGTTCCTAGACTATTAAGTTATGGGTCATCCATGGGCTATTTTAACCACAGTTGTAATTTACCATGATTCAACATATAGAGCCCAATATGGGCTCCTGGATTGTAAGCCTGCTTTCTGTACTACGAACCAGCTCTTAAATTGTGAGCTGACTCCTAGACTATACTCTGACTCAGCAGCGCCAGCTGGAACGGGACCCCGGCTGTGGGGTGTGGGGCGTGGGGCGGGGAGTGGGGGGGCGGCACTGACCTGCAGCTCGGGCTCGAGACTGGTGACAGGCAGGGCGGCGCGCTGCTGGAAAAGCGCGCAGCACAGCGGCGTGGCGAACGTCACGCACAGCGCCAGCAGCGCCAGCTGGAACGGGATCACCGCCTGCGGGTGGCGGCAGAACAGCCCGCGCCGCACCGCGTACGCCGTCACCAGAGGGGTAACCGCTGCAATTACAGTAGGGAACCTGCACACTTATGCCCATGACACTGCTGCCACTGATCTTTTTTTTAATGGCAATCATTCACTACGTTAAGACTGCGCATACGACGGCGGGGCGGTCTCGCTGACCGCGAAGAAATAAACACCGCGTCTGCTCGTCGATGCCCGCTGCTGCCCGCGCCGCGTGCTAACCGCACACGACGGTCAGTTCATGACGACCGTTCTAATAGAGTGCACGGCGGGGACTAAGCTAGCTCTAGCCGCCCGCGCCGCCATCTGCGTTAAAACTGGTGTGTGCGATCCACGGCGGGCAGTCACGGACATGCCGCCCTACCCCGCGCCGCCGCGTCCCCAGCGGTCTTTTAGACCGCCGTGTGCATTGCAGTATACGATTCCCTTTGTATATGAAGGTTTGACTATTAGTTTGCTAAAGAGTTCTACTATCCACCCCCTGACTCCATCATCAGATCAGCACGATGGTGTCAAATTATTGTATTGTATTTTCCGTAGCCGACTTCAATCAACCAGTGTCAACGAGAACTCCTGCGTTTTTCGTTTGCTGTCGCACTATCACCATGTTGACAAATAGGGTCTTTTTACCTGTCCTTATTTAATTACTCCTATTAAGAAATACACATAGGTGTATAACAACTCATCACCAATCATACTTCTTATAATGTTGATTTAAAATACTTAGGTGACGAGTCGTAAGTCGTCGTGGATTACCTTTAATATATAATGTAGGTAATATTAAGTGCTAGGGCACTTCTATCTACTATCTAACTACTTACGCCTGTGCTGAAAAAACGACCAAATTATTGAGGAGAACTTTAATACAGTAATAGTTTATTATCATAAATAATTCATCAAATAATTTTGCACCTTTGAAATATTAAACTAGTTAAAATAGGGCCCCAATTTGATTTTTGATCTGGGGCCCTTGGTTAGTACATAGCCACTGCCGACGACTTAGGAAGATGACTCCGCAGTGGCTGGATGAAAAAAGAAAAAATCATGCTCTTTGGCGCTTTTTGGCCCTGACACTCCCGAACCGAGGCTTACGTCCAGCTGTGGACTGCAATAGGCTGAGATTATAAAAAAATATTTAATCGGCGCATCCTAAGTTATTACTATGGTATTGACAACCTTGTTCCTAAAGCAGAATAGATCGAGGTCACATAGCTCAGCGTACGTACGTACAAACGTACTCCTCACCCACGTTTTCAACCTCAATGTATCCTAATGGATGCCAGGCCAATATCACTGCTGAAGTGCTAAGCATAATATCTAAGTTACTAGAAAAAATCGTACAAAAGTGATTGACCAATTTATCTTGCGCCCATCAAATACCTACTATCGAATCGGCAGTACGGCTTCAGACGGAGACGATCTACTGAGGAGGCAGTAAACTTGCTGTCTACATTTGTAACCAAGTATCTGGACATTAGGCAATGTTTTGTCGGGTTGTTCCTGGACCTCGCCAGGGCGTTCGATACTATTTCCGATGTCGATCTTACTAGCAAAACTTGAAAAAAAAAAAGGGTATTCGAGGAATAGCTTTGGCGTAGCGTAGGCTTTAGGAGCTACCTCACAGCCGCATACAGTGCGTTCGGGTAGCGGTCCATACAAGTGACACACAGAAGTGCGTTTTGGAGTGCCTCAGTGCAGCGTTCTAGGCCCAACACTGTTCTGTTGTATATTATATATATATATATCAACGATCTGCAATCACTCCCACTGACAAACGCAGAGATAATAATGCTATGCTGGCGATACGACCATGCTATTTAGCGGAGGTAGGTATAAAGTTGTGAAACTCTTTCCTGACTAGATGATTTTATTATTATTATTATATTGCCCCATTCTATGTTACAGTACTCACTCATGCCGGGCATCGCCATGATGACCCTGGAGATGCAGACCAGCGAGATGCCGCGGAAGGCGGCTGTCTTCGAATCGCCTATCCGCACCCCGTCCGCTGTGAACACTGGCGTGCCGTTTATCAGCTCACTGAAACAAAACAAAACACAGTTGTGGCCTACTAATTAGGGTCATTTAACAATGAAGAAAATACGCCTTATCTTATTGTCAAAATGAAAATAAAGTTTTACATAACACATTCATCATTATCATCATCACTTCAGCCATAGGACGGCCACTGTCATCTAATTATGGACATTATCACAATTTAATTTAAAAGTTAAAATTTCTTTTCATGCTGCTTAATTTTGGCACCCTTAAATTGGTTGTCTTATGTACGGATAGTTTCAATTCTTAAAAGAAAATGGATAATAGCGAAGATTTCAAATGGTTAAATACTAGAACTAAATGGATGTAATATTCTTACCCGCTCCTCATCATAGGGATATTGATGAAGTTGGCGCCGCACACGGCAGCGAATGGCACGAGGCGCGCAAACATGGGATTCTTCATTTTCTGTAATTAAAAAAGCATCCTTACGCTCTACGCCGATGGGGCAGAAGGGTAATAGAATGGAGGCCATGTACCGGCAAGCACAGCGTAGGACGTCCGGGTGGACAGACGACCTAGTAAAGGTTGCAGGTAGCCGCTGAATGCAGGCCGCTTCCAACCGGCCAATTAGGGAGTTTCTGGGGTAGGAGGCCTATGTTAAGCATAGACGTCCTATGACTGAAATGTTGATGATGATGATGATGAATGCTTTGTTTGTAGTGTAGTGTAGTGCTGAGTAGATGGGGACCTGAAGAAGGTTTTTTAAAGTTTGCCTTTTCTGTTTTCAGAGTCATCGTTCTTCATGGTTCATTTTATCACTTGCAAATGTAAAGTAAATAATTATACGGGTTTTTTAGTACAAACGGCTGCGTAGGCGTGACTGTAAGTGACGTAAAGCCTTCTTTACACAATCACTTGCTGATAAATATGTGGGTAAGCCCCCTCAACCAGCCGTCGGAGCTTGCCCCGGTCCAAACTGTGTGATTTTTTTCTCGTTTATTGCATTTTTTAAAATTAGTATTCGTTATTAGTTTTTAAAATTAGTGGTTTATATAATAATATTCTCTTTGTTTACATGCATGTTTGGGGTGGTAGGTGCGTTTTTAAGTATATAAGTATAAGTTTTTCTAAAAATGAATCAATGTTTTACTTTAATTATTATGAAAGTTTTATGTTCTTGTTATAATTAGTAAAGGCTACGGCAAAATACCAGCGATAAAAGGACTTATTCCTAACATTATTATAGCTAAGTGGTAGACCCATTTGTCTCAATAATTAATTTTATTAAGACATGAAATTTTTTATGCATGAATAATTGATGTTTTTTTTTTGAGACAAATAAAGAGTTTTATTACTATAGTGTGGGATGTCGTTTGATAGGTCGTTTAATGTTGTAGGTGTGCAAACACCATTTTTCGATGCCAGGTTGCGTAATATTTTAATTAAATTAGATATATAACTAGCTGTCCCGGTGAACCTCGTACCGCCTATTTTTTTTTTTGTTAATTTTTCCGATTTTATTTAGTTATTCTGCTAGGTATTTAGGGCGGAGATAAATCTAACAAATCAAAGACCTAAAAATAGGTCCAGTCATTCTTGACTTAGCTACGGTGGTAATGGTGTAACTATCCTAATTTTGTATTATATTATTATTATAAGATAGATAATTATATTCTTTAAGTACATAAAGTTAGAATGATAAACCTTGTACAGTCGACGGCAGGTCAGCCTTCTCAAAAAGTTAAAGGCCATTTTCAACTTTAAGTCAAACATGTAGAGATCAATATCATTTGTTTTGTGGTAGGTTGACGAGCTGTTGTTTGTACATAAAACACAGAATAGGTACAGGAAATCCATCATCGTGTAAAAAATGTTTTAAAAACATGGAAGTCGTTCTTAGTTTATAAACATGACGAACTCCTACTTGGTACAATTGTACTTTGCTTTATCATAATACATATTATTGTTTGATGAATGTCAATTGTACGTCAATCATGGGTTAGAATTGAAATAATTTTGCATCAGTGCAAATTGTGAATCGCAGGTGAATATTTATTTATTTATATCTCGGTGACCAACCATGAACCTAGACAAAGAATTTGGTAGTTCTTTTGGTTTAGCTAGAATCTATTTTAATTGTTTTCGCAATCTCACCATTATCTAGCCCCTAACTAAGCAAAGCTAGGCTTGTACAATGGCAACTAGTTAACGGATAAACATACTTAAATACTTTTATAAACATTAATGACTCAGGTACAAATGCTCTTGCTCATCACACAAACATTTGCCCCTTGCGGGATTCGAACCCGCAACCGGGTTTTGTAGTCCGTAGTGCAAACCACTACACTAGACGGTCGTCAATGCATATTATTATAGCATCACGGCGCGTATCTTGCGTAAGAATTTAAACCATTTTATTTTCAAATAAACTATATTTTATTATCAATAAGAAGAAAAGCGATTACCTACTAACAATTTATTTTTAGCCCTCACTAAATATCAGAAACTAGTTGGTCTAATATACTTTGTTCACACCACATTCGATCATCGTTCGTGTAAACTAGCATGCAAATAGATCGACACACCTCCATGACGTATAGAGATAAGGAAAGTGAGTATCACCTTGTTGACTTGTTAGCTCGAAAATAACTGATAGTACGTCGTGATTTCAAGATAAGAGCCAAGTTGATAAATTCGTTATTAGACGGGTAAAACTTTAGATAAATATTAGCGGTGTTGTCATATGTAGAAATATTTAATATCTTATTAAAAATAATAATAATTTTTATGAGAATTGGTATGAGAATATGTCGTAAAGTATATTTAATATCGCTAGGTGATTAGGGTGTCCCTGTCCAGTTTTAGACCACTTGAACGAAGTCGCGGGCAACTAGTAAAATATAAATATATATGAGCTGAATGAAAGGCAAAACAACGATTGTGAACATAACAAGGTGAAGCGATAATAAGCGCTGCAGGCATGGAAAAATAGCCAAAGATCGGTCTCAGTGGCATACTACATCGGGAGAGGTTGCTGTCTAGCATAGACTGACGTAGGTGATAACTATGCACAATTACCTTTACTTTGGAGTTGAGGTACAGCGCAGTACCAAGGGCTCCACCGCAGGCAGCGCAGTAGGATGCTATCAGTTGCCTGAACAAAAAAATAAAAATAATAACAAAACATTTTGACCCATCTATGCTACATACAATTCTAAATCTGTTTAATCAATAGAAGTAGTTATGTATTTGTTTTTTATGGAATAAAAAGATCTGAAAACATTAAAAACCTTTTTGTTTAGGCAGTCGTTAAATCTGCGGTATAATAATTCCGTAGTCTAAGCTTGGGAACTATTCATCATTAATCCTGAACGTAGGTCACCAATATCAGGGAACGCAAAATCTAATTCATTAAAAAGCAAAGTCAGAGTGTTCTTTCACCACTACTTTGTAGTTTGTATTATTATAACGATTGTACAACACAAAATACAACTTATGCTTTTAATCTCCATCATGCCAAGACTCGGCCTGCACACGAGTATAATAAGCTTAAGCCTTAGAAGATGGCATATTATTGTACCATTTATCAACTTTGATGTCACCTAAATATTTGCTCTGACTTTGACACTCCCAGGACAAATACTCTACCAAAATGTACTTAACACAAAGATTTTTTTCACGTTTTCACTATTAGTCCCATTAGAACAGTTTTGTTTACAATGATGAGCAGACCCAGTAGAAGAGCATCTGTTGATCCACCTAATATCATAGAACTGAGTAGTTCAATAGTCAGATACAACGAAATCACTTACGAGGCTGGCATAGGCGTGTCTCCAGACCGATTGGTGTAGTTGACTACGGCGTTGAACGTCTGATTTAGCCACTGCCAGAACACGGTCGCAGCCGTCGTCTTGTAGAATGTTATCATTCCTGGCCAAGAAAACATTCAGGGAAGATGATAATTATGGTAGTTACCTATATATATGCCGCAGTGCTCCACACTTCTACCTAGTCCTAGTTTTTAAGACCTAGGTACGTACGAAAAGTAATTATATACATATTAAAGTTTAAACCATTTCTAATTGATGTGATTGCATATAATGATGATAGTGATATAAAGCTTTACTGATGTTGTTTGTAGCAAAACAAAAGATGGGAGATGAGGTTTTATTCTGAATTATCGTCGTTTTTGTTGAATAAAATTACAATAAGATTATAATTTGTATCATAGTCGCATCTCCTCAACACCAATCCCTCAACCGTGTATAGGACATGGATTTTATCTTGTCCACGCTGTCTCATACGATTTTGTGCAGTGTTTTTATCGAGTTCAGCTTCTTTCAGGTCTTTTTCAACCGTTGTTAACCAAGTCGAAGGTGGTCTTCCACCTTTCACGTCCCCGTTTCGTCGTTAGCAAGTCAAGGGAAGATCACGCCTTAATCTTCCGAGCGTCTCTGGACGTGCGTTGGGTACTTTCCATTAACATCATCATAATATAGGTACATTGCTCTGATCTTATGATAAGTAGTCAAAGCACTGTATTACAGAGATCAGAAACAACGACTGTACCATAACACCCCGACCGACCCGAAACAATATAGAAAAGTTATTTTTCTACATTCCGACCGGGAATCGAACCCGGGACCTCAGAGATAGCGACACCATGTCCGGTATGCATGCCTCACGGCTACGGAGGTCGTCGAAGTGAGAGAGATAGAGAGACGAGACTTACCTCCAGTGATGATAGTGTTCATAGGTGCTTGGGCAGCCATGCGGCCGATAACCACCATCTTCTCTCCGGTGTCTGGGTGGAAAGCACTATCGTACAGGTACTTGGCCTTCCATAGCGACTCCTCGGTGTAGCCTTGGGGTATCTTGTGGGTTGCCCTACAATATTGCAACATTTGATGAACATGTGTGCTTTCCTGTCATCTGCTTCGGTAGACGTTAGTCTCTCTTCAGTATGCTGTGAGCCTGTGATACGTAGAATGTACTAGATTCCAGAGGTGCAAAATGGAGGTTCCAGAGGTACCAGAGGCAGCCTCTGGTCGAGAGTTCGAGACAGCATCGTAAGACCCGGTCATCCGGGGTTGCCTCTGTATCTACTAGTATAGTTCTACGCGGCTTAGGAAGAGGGTGCGGACAAATGCCCAGCTGTAGCCTGGGACGGTAACTCGTAGTCCTTCACTAAAGGCTGGTGGATCCGTCATCTTTATACTAGCTGTACCCAGTCCCAAATAATCCTAGGCCACCACCAGCGGTGGTATAGTAGGTACGTACTTATACATAGGTAAGTAGGAACGTTTTCTTGACGCAAAAAAGGCACTCTCCGGCTCCTACATCCAAGTAGAAATAAAGGCATAAAAAGAAGATCATGAGAGTCTCCAACCTGCACTCGGTGACGACCCTCTTTGCTTCATCGAGCTGCTTGTTGGTGGCAAAGGCGTTCATGGGATTGGTCAGGAGCAGAAAATGCATCGCGCGGCCCGTGTATGTGCTCTGGTCATAGCGTGGCTTGTCTATGTCGATTTTTGGCGCCATCTTGGTTAGGTTACTGCAAGAAAATGTCCTACATTGCGTTTAATCCAAGTTAAATAATGTAATGTGACGACTCGAATGTGCAGGCAAAGGCTCAGTTTAAAAAAAATCATAATACCAGCGAATGTTTGACGTTGCGTTCGACGCAATGCTTACGGCTGCTGACTGCTGACAAAGGTTAACTATGTAGTAACATTAATTTCTTCCTATCTACCCATCCTGTATAAGTTTACCTACTCTTTGTTGAAATGGCAACTATCCATCACGCATGCCGCGTCACCTGAGCTCGTGCCTTTGCTCGATGAAATGTTAAACCAATGCGCTCGTTAATTGTTTTGTGAAAAAAATGAGGTTGTAGTAACTTCTTTATTTCGTATTTACTTACCTAACTCGAACCCTGCAGACCTACTTTTCTACTTTCTATTTAATAATACTTTTTAGCATGAGAAATTGTAATTGACGCCCTGGTAAAGGTTGCAGAAAGCCGCTGGATGCAGGCCGCTTCCAATCGGCCAATCTGGAAGACACGGTACTGGGGGAGGCTTTTATGTCCAGTATGTCCTGTGGCTTGTGGCCTTTACGTCCTGTGGCTAAAATGATAATGATGATGTGAAATTGTAGGCCCGCTTCTTTTAACAGGATCTTGGAGTTTAGTGTGTAAAAATGCGTATTGGACTGCGTAATTTTGTACGCGGCTGCGTCCTCTGTTGAATTGGGTTTGTCATGAAAGACTTTTTATAAGCTTGTTTATTTTTCTATATTGACCTACGGAGGTCGACTTGTTTCATATTCTTGAATTCTTTAGATAAACAACAGCAAACCCTCAACTCTGTTTGTGTTAACTAGAGTTTATTTTCACGATTATCGCTTTGTACGTCATCAAATAAGGCTAGCCGAACAAATAAATATGTTGACGATAACAATTTTCTATAATATTTACAAATCTAATTGGCCATGGTCTGTGTACATACTTTAAATGGATATTATGATAATGTGACATTAGCTAACGTTTTCTATGTAGATATTTAATTTAATATCAGTTCTATTGATAGTGTTCGTGGTTAACTGTCTAAATAGGAACGCAGCAAAATATCTTCATAAAAGTTATTTAAAAGATTTAAGGAGAAGAGTCTTCGTCATCATAATCAGCGCATGTCAGTTCTTAGCTACCATAGGTACCTAATCATCGTGTCAGCCTATTTCAGTCCAGTGCTGTACGTACGCCTAAGCCGTAAACAAAGAGCGCGAAAAAGCAGGTAGTCCGTGCTTTTAAAAAAAACACTTCCCCATAGAAAACCGCCGACCAGCTGACATCAGTTTGTACGAAACAGTTTTTTTTTTTTTGAGATTTTGATGTTGGTCCTATACAAAAATGGAGCAGAATCAGCCCCTAGAGGGTTGTTGATGTTTTACAAATAACCCTGTATCCTATATCTATACTTCTATGCTTAGATATAAAAGAAAGTCGGGTTAGTCGGTTAGTAGGTAGTTAGTAGGTTAGTTGTAGTTACACCATTTAAAGTCAAGAACGGCTGGACTGATTTTTGACTTGTTGAATTTGTCTCCGCCCCAAATAGCAGAATAACTATTAAAACAATAAAATCACAACAAAAAAATATGAGGACGCGGTACGAAGTTCGCCGGGACAGCTAGTTAAAAATAATTTCCCTTTAAAATTATAAAAAATCTAAAAGTCCTACAACCACTGAAGCAGTTTTTAGTTGATCGAGAAAAAATCTATATTGACAGACAGATAGAACATAAATAATTAAAATGTATTACTTATAACGCGCGTCAATTGCGATCGCTCCGCATACAATAATACCTCTTAATCTTGATGTACCTAAATGATAAAGGAATCTTGAACTTGTTTATATTTTACGTGTGTAGTGTATCTAGTGTACATAATTAGATATTAATGGAACAATACCTACGCGCTTATCAAAACATACTTGAACTATGATGACACTTCGAGGACTTTATATAATAACTCATCCAAAAAATTACCTTTTTATTTTAGACAGAGCTTAGAGCTTGAGTTATAATAAGCGATGTGTAATGAAGTCCGAGAGCAAACAGTTAGGTATAGTCTACAAAAAAAACCATTAAAACCGTTTACAAACCAATATTGACAGGAGAAAATAAACTTACGTCGTGTACCTAATTGAAAAAAGAAAAACAGTTTTTTTATGCCTTCTATCTTCTGCTTTCGAGGACTTATAAAAACTTCAGCGTTAACGCAAATTGTTTACCCATACTTATTTGTATGATAAAATATTACCGTTTCCGACATCAGATCAATTTTGTTTACATTGTTTTGGTACGCCTGCCCCTGTCAATTTTAATTTAACTTCCTTCTACCTGAAGGTTGTCTGAAAGAGATCGCTTCTAGCTATAAAAACGCCTAAATAATGATAATTTTAATGTTCTTTTCCAGTAACTTTGTTTCTTTTGTGTAGTGTGCAATAATCTGTCTACCTATATTTTATTATTTATAGTCCCAAAATCTAAAACTAAATGTAAGCAGTTGATGCGCTCAGTGTTTGGACACCTCAGATCTCGCGTGTCGCGACTTCGAGACCCAGCAACGGAAGTAAATTTATTTAACGGATATCAATAGAACAGTTGATTACATTTCATTAACAACAAAAATAAACTAACCTATAACTAAAATCTACTTAATAAAAAAAAAGCGTGTCCATGAGGCAAGAAGGCGAGAATGCTTACTTACAGAAAGTAAGCAAGTTCATCTGGATTTTTCGTAATCTGTGTACGGATTTGTTATCTACTTATTGCTAGGGGTTCAGGGAACTTATCGCGAATAAACGTAGTGCACATTCAGTAACATGATGGTCCAAGGGGCAATCACCTCAAATGCAATAGTAAGCTGCAAAACGTAAGGAAGGAGATAGAAGAATTCATTTTTTGGTCTTTATTAGCTCACATCTGAATAAGGGTTAACCTAGTATTTACTATAAAACATGTGTTTTAGTCTCAATTTAATCTTAAAAGGTATGAGATGTTAAACTAGCTTTTTAAATTACCTAACACCGCATGATAGACTCAACTAGATAATTACGTCGCTATCACAAATGTTTTATCTACGTAATTACTTTCAGTTTTCTGTTATCAATGAAATCAGTTCGTTTATGTACTACTTACTTACTTCTTATCAAGATTAAATCAAAATGTTAAACGTTAAATTACGATTAGTTTAATAGAAGATTAATTAGGCGTGAATTATTTTTAAGAGATAGTCTACACTTTGCCTAAGAATAAAATAAGTCAGTAAAATTCCATAATTTTTTGTCCGTGGGTTACCTCACACAACACAGTATTATCTTAGCGTAAAATATTAGACACGACCAGCCAAAACTTGAAATAAAAATGATTTTACTTCATGTAAGAGCAAAAAGCTTACATAACGAAAAATTTAATAAAAACTACTGGAGTACAGTTTATGATATTATTGTATTTAATGAAACCGTGACCCGAGCACCTCCTTATCAATGAATTATTGTGACAATGATCGCTTCTCCTACATACACAACACACCTTATCTAACAGATCAATAAAAGTAACAATTTAAATTTTGGACACACTAGCACTCAAAAAGTTAAATATGTTATCAATGTATTTTAGATAATATCCTAAAAGTATCGATATATTATGTAATTGTAAATTTTAAGAATTACAGAAAACAATAGAAATAAATGTTCCAAAATTCACTCACCTGTAATTATGGTACGAAATTAATTCTTAAATTGTATCTGTAGTGTAACAAGATGTGGAATTTTCGCCTCGATAATCTCGTTACGGACACGTTAGTTTCATTATTTAATCCTGTTTTCTGTTTTATCGATGTGAATAGTTCAAATGTTGCGCCCTGACAGTGACTCAGAAAATGACATAAAAAATCAATTTGTTTCAGATTGACAAAAGGAACCGTGGCGCTAGTGTGCTAATTTTTTTCTGTCTATTATATTAATCGGACAAGTAATTTCATTCCATAATATTAAATTATTTGTAAAACACAATTAAAAATATTTTTATTTTTTAATTAATAATTAAATAGCAATTTTAGTTAAGGAAACGTTACTTTAATTTAAAAAAAATTATTCCGACTCAATTTTTTTTGTCAACGCAACGTTTGTTTTCGCGCATCCACCGTTCGGCGTTAATTTGTTTCTGACGCGGATTAAACATATGCTAAATCGCACAATAATATGTGAGAATAATAAAAATTACACTAAAAAGCACAGTACAGCTAAACTTATTTTATTATTATATATTTAAGTAGAACACAGAGTGATTTTTCAAAGAAGCATATCAGCTGCCTGTCATACTAACTGAAACGGAATTCATAAAATTACGTCTTTGCCAGTAAAAGCAAAGGCGATCCAAAAATAAGTTTTTATTGTTAAAAATAACCTTTTCTAAGGTTTTTGATAATCAAAAAAACATGGCTTTAATTAGCAGAAATGTTTTCCGAGCCCTAGTGCAGGTAAGCTCTACAAGTTATATTTCCTGTAAAGTATCACGGTAGAACTGTATATAATGTTTCGTAACTACTGTGCGGTTCGTGGTATTTTTCGATTTAATCGTAGCAAAAGTGCAATTTATTTATGTTTTCGCGTGTTGTAAATTAAATAATAGTTTATTTTGTCTTTTTGCATTGTATCTCAAGAATCAATGAGCATCACGTGATAAGTGATCATTTTACAAAATGACAATGCTTGAAAATAATACCATATTCATGTAGTTAACACATGCTAAATTGCTAATTGAAGCATTTATTGACCTTACTGTTATCATAATCTTGAGTTCTTTAAGGGGAAATTCAAGTTTTTTTTACACTACCTGCATAGAAATAAAAAACTACTTATTTAGTACTTACTTAATTGTGATATGGACCAAATAAAAAATTTTCTTTCTTCCTATCTTTCAATAGAATAGAAAAGCCAAGCAATCAAGCTTAGATAATAATCTGTGTAAGCTTTTTTAAAGACCTATCCATCTTGGCTTTTTTTTCTTCGTTGGTTGTAATAATTAGTTTTTATCCAAGTAAAGATAAATTGAAAAATTTGGGAAAAACTAATGTGTACATGTTATTGGACAGCTGATTGTCACACTTGGACAGGTCAATGTCTATTAAGTCAGCTATCGGTTTGTTCCAAACTGAGACAAAATAATTTTAGTGAGCTTGCACTCATGCTGATGTCAAGGATTATTTATCAATTTAGAATGAGTTTGAGCACTCTATGTGCACCCTAGTTCTGAATTTAATAAGTTTGAGTTTTGTGTCTAACTAATTTGTATAATTTTATGCAGGGATCCCAACATGTAGGCAAAGGCGTCCACACTAGCGCGGTAAACGCGGACAAAAACGTATGTTTAGCACCACATTCCATCAGCACCCTGGTGAGACCACTAACCATCCTTACTAATTGCAAGTATTTGTAATAAAACGGCAATGAAGCAAATATTTCAAGATTTTATTTATTTAGGCACATCACACGACACAGAAAACATATAAATTAGCACATGATTATTACAAACTAAATTATATTTCAATTTATGTACAGGCAACAGCTCGCCAACCTACTACAAAACATCAAATTTTCACAATTGATTTATGTGTCGGACTTAAAGTTGAAATTCGGTTCTATGACCTTTACCGTGTTGGATAGATTAGCCTGTCATTGTCTGTATTTACTAAAGAAGAGAAAATCACTTGTTTTTCCCTTTATTGCCTATTTGTCTTTTTTGGGGTACCTTAACTTTAATCTTACATTCAACAAGTCTGGTTTTTAATTTAGACTGACTGCACTCCAAGAGAAATTGTTTTTACTGTCTATCCAAAAATGCTATAGATTTCTTCATTGCTGTTTTACTTACAGCCGTTACTCCAAATTTAATGTTGTTATAAGTGTCTTCTACAATAAAATAAAGTCAAAAGAAATTGTAGGAAATTAAAAAAAAAAGATATGCAAATTTTGTAATTGACAATTTGGCACCTTTGAAATGTAACAATTTGGTCAACTAGATTATGAACAATAGAATTTCTGTTGTTGCATGACTTGTTTACTTAAACATAAAACATTTATTTTTGACCTAAATTGAGCAATGACTTCAAATTTAAATCAAATTGTAGTATTTTTTTATTATATCCTTGAGTTGTTAGCATTTACAGGTTCATCATCTGAGAAAAGTGTAAGCTTTTTATGTATAGATGCATGCACCACATGTTTGTGTTATACATTGTGTATCCTGAATATATATATACGATATTGTTAGTCATTCTATTCTGAAAACCTTTTTTTAAATATTAATTTCAATTTTTTTATTATTTTGCAAAACTTAGAATTGAAAAATCGCCTGCCAATTTTTTTATTAACTTAAGATTAAGTTGCTATTAAATTGAATGTTTTGTCAGCACAGTTTGGCTTCGCACACAAACATTGTAACAAAAATATATTTGATTGTCTAAATTGTATGCGAATAGGATGACTATTACATAGCATGTTATCTGGGTGTCTAAATCACTGTGTATGTTGTACCAAAAATGGAACATCATTATGGGAGAAACATTGATTGGAAATTATTGGAAGGGAAAAATGCTAAATATTATTTATATGTGCAAAAATAATTTAGCATGAAACCCAGCAGCTTGTTTATACTTGTTTGATAACAGTCCAAGTTTATGCAATATATATTTTAAAACACAATATTATTTTACAAAAACTCTTAAAATATCTTTAAATTGTTAAATTCAAAAGTGATTTGAGCATACATTGGCACTGGCATTTGGCATACTATGATGATTACTAACACCCAAAGAAGGAAGCTTAAATTAAGTCATATTATTATAGAATAAAACTGGATGAAAGGCTGTTGTTAAGCAGGCTTTTTGTGCGTGCAACCTTTGTGTCGTCCAAATGTAACGTTTAACTATAACAAGATAGCCTTGTGCCGAGTCTCCTGCGACCATTATTTCGACGCAAAATGTGTTTGACGTTTGACGAGGGGTCCCTCGTCAAACGTCAATCATACATACAAAGTTGTCATCCAATGACGATGGTTATCATGGTTTTGAAAAAATGCATGCGCAGGAGACTTGAAGTTAGTATTATGACTGTCATACAAATTGCATTTATTGGAACAAGAATCATAATAATAAATGCAAATGGTAAGTTGTAATGTTAAGTGTGTTATTACCAGATACTTAAATGCTACTCATAGTTGAGGCTCCATTATTCCAACTGTTATTGCGATAGTGTCAAAAATGACAATAGGATATTGTGATTTATACACAGGACCAGTGAGCCCCAGTGCACAATTGCTGCCATTAAAACAGAAATTGAATTAAATAACAAGTCACAATGTAACAAAATTTTTAACTTTGTATCATTTCAGTAGTTAGCTATCATAATTAAAATATAATTAGGTATAAAGTTCAATTTTAGATAACTTCCTTTGGTGGGGTGATTCTTGCTGCTAAAATAAAACTACTTTTACTAAGGGACTTTTATTGTAATTGCATTAAAAATCCCCATTCTTAACGGCTGTTCAGCTGTTACTTTTAAATAATTAAGACTTTTTTTGAGTTTATTTTGATATTAGTCTCATAGAGTAAGTCGTTGTAAGAATAAGAGTAGAATCAATCCCTTAAAGAAAGTTGACTGATGGAGGAGGATAAACAAGATTTGTAAGCAAGAAAGTTTGAATGTTATAAAACGATACAAATTTGTATACAATAAACATGTATTATTACGCCTTTTTAACAATCACTCAATCATACATTATCAGCAGTGATAAATGATGTACTTTATCTAAACACTCGCCAAAATTTGTAAACGCTTTGATTGTATTTCATATACTGGAGTGATTACATTTTATCAATGGGTTTAAAATTAAATTTTAATTACTTAAGTACGAGTAAGTTTTATGATTGTTAATCCGGAAATTAATCGCTGAATTATTTATTTACCATGTTATAAGTATAATTTTAGGGTCAAATACCATATATATGCACCGAGCAATGCATGCGAATTGAATTGACGAAAACTTAGTACTCGTATTCTGAACTTTATCTTTTTTGTGTTTTGTTTAGATTGGAGCTTATGCCCACAGTCGAATAATACCTACCAAAAATTTGACAGTTATGTGGTTACTTGGTGATAAGTGGCCGTTTAATAGATAAATCAAAAATATGATGCCGCTAATCTATATTCTATAAAATTAAATGTACTGTAATGTAAACAAGTAAGTATCAATAAGTAATTTCATTGCATCATCATTACCTTTTGAGACAAAGCAATCAATTTATTATTTTCCTCGTTTTTGCACTTTTCTAAAAATGTATACAGCATAATAATGACTTTTTAATATGTTTAGCTTTGTTATTTTATAGCGTGTAGCAGCCTCCGATTTTTTATTTGACTTTTAAATGTCCAGCAATCGCCAAAAACTGCTTAACTGTCAAAAAAAATTAATAGGCCTTTAAGAAAAACAATAGAACGTACACTCGAAGTTAGAAGTTAACTAAATTAGTAATGACTGCAAGATAGGCAGAACCTCAAAATTAGCTCTCGTTACTCTCACTTGTAGCGTTTCAAATGGGCACACAAAATTAGCTGTCCTGTCATTTATATAGGACAGCCAGTCTAGGTATGTATGAAGGTCAGTAGGTCTACGTATTTGGCCACTGACCCAATGGAAACTCGCCATTACTTAAAAACTAAGTTATGCTAACTCTAATCGATATTACTTTGGTATAGCAATCGCAAGTGACGAAGGAAGGTCGCATCAAGTGCACCCTCATCCCCGGCGATGGTGTCGGCCCTGAGCTGGTCTACTCCGTGCAGGAGGTCTTCAAGGTAAGACTAAGGTTAAGAGCGCGCTTTCACACTAGGAGGTTTGGCAGTGCAACTAGATCTCGCTGGTAAACCGCGCGACTAAGGTTTTAATAAGTTTTTTATTTTTATTTAATCAAACATTACAGCGTGTATACATTAAGTGATAGCATTTAGAAACCATATTATAAATAAATATTGGACAACATCACATACATTGCTCTGATCCTAAGGTAAGGAGCTAAAGCACTTGTGTTATAGAAATCAGAAACAACGACGGTACCACAACACCCAGACCCGACACAACATAAAAAAGTTCGTTTTCTACATTGACCCGACCGAGAATCGAACCCGGGACCGCAGAGATGGCGACGCCAAGTCTGGTAACTTAGTAAGGTAACGTGTAAGGTTTATGTTTGAGCTATCGGATGTTTACAATTATTATAGGTAAAGATACAGTAATACCAGTAAATAACTTCGTTCAAGGGGGTGATTCTACTACTTAATCACATCCTAGAATGAAGTTAATTGAATCAAACGACTAAATATTAATTTAAATTTTGTTTTTAGCAATTACATGCTACGTCCCACGTCTGCCCACGTCTCATCGCATGCCGGGCGAGTGCTTTTCCAACTAAGCTACCGAGGACGTTGGCTAACTCGTCGAAATTTGTCAAGTGTTTCAAAACGCTGGCTTCAACAGCGAGAAACACTTGACAAATTTGACGAGTTAACCAACGTCCTCGCGGTAGCTTAGTTGGAAAAGCACTCGCCCGGCATGCGATGAGACGTGGGTTCGAGTCCCACCTGAGGCAGTCGATTTTTTTCAAGTTTTATGTTATCATAAATATTAATTGATTTCAAATATACCAAAATAAAAAGTATCTTGAAATTATTATGAATGGCGTCTTATACCCAATCAACTGTTATTGATTGTTGCGCTACAAATCAAGCAGTGACAACACTTAATTTTGATTTGATAAGCTAACTTAATCAGGCTAAACCAAGGTTTTGTATGGCGTATTTGGTGTCCTGTACAGGCGGCGAGCATTCCTGTGGACTTCGAGTCGTTCTTCTTCTCCGAAGTGAACCCCACGCTCAGTGCTCCCCTCGAAGATGTCGTCAACTCCATCTCCAGGAACAAGATCTGCATCAAGGTTGCTTTTACTGCTGTTCATAGACATTTCAATATTAGCCATTCTTTTTTATTATAGCTGTGTTTAGGGCATTAAGGAAACTTTAAAATAAATTTATAGTGAAGGTTCTCGTCGTCATGACAGAGAATGCATTACAAAATTGATGCTAGTTGATCTTTTAGCTAATTAGTTTTCTAAGTGCTTTTTTGTGTCATGTAGATTAGTCTACATGCGTGATTGGCCCGCATGCATATATTTTCTAAGCAAATCAAATAAGCTATCCAAGCAAGCGTTTTAATCCTCCTCTTCATAGGGTATCCTCGCCACCCCCGACTTCTCCCACACCGGCGAGCTGCAGACCCTGAACATGAAGCTGCGGAACGCCCTAGACTTATATGCGAACGTGGTGCACGTCAAGTCGCTGCCCAACGTGAAGTGCCGCCACAACAACGTGGACTGCATCATCATCCGCGAGCAGACCGAGGGCGAGTACTCCGCGCTCGAGCACGAGTCCGTGCCCGGTGAGTCACTAGTGATGCACGGTACAGTCAACGGCAGGTCAACCTACCCAAAAAGATGAAGGTCATTAAACCGATTATCAACTTTAAGTCCGGCACGTAGAGATCAAAATGAATAGGAAAATTTGACGTTTTGTTGTAGGTTGACGTGCTGTTGCCTGTACATGATACGTTATAACCTGAGGCCTTCGATCCGACCCTAGTAACATTAACATCAAAAATGGTGTTCTCGTACACCGCCGATATTGCAAAATCAAATACTTGTCCGCTTTGAATTCACCTCACCATTCAGTTATGATGTTTTGTGGTAATGATATATACTTGCCCACAACATATGCTGCATACTGTCGGCATGTATTGGCGGCTATACCGGCCATTGCCACCAATCTCTCACCATGTTTTACCTACTCGAAACGTGTTTATTGTAAGAACCTAAAAAGCCAATGAACTCCGAATAACATGTAGATTTTTACGAAATTTCTCAGGCGTGGTGGAATGCCTAAAAATCATCACGGCGCAAAAGTCTGAGCGCATCGCTAAGTTCGCGTTTGACTACGCGGTCAAGATGGGCCGCAAGAAGGTGACGGCCGTGCACAAGGCTAACATCATGAAGCTGGGAGATGGACTCTTCCTGCGCAGTTGCGAAGGGGTAAGTCCAACTTAGGGCAATATAATTCTTTTAGGTAAATACAGTGAATCCTATGAGCCTAAAGTTGTTTATTCCTGGATTTACTGCATCATCATATTTACGGTTCTTCGTCAGGGTAGACTCGCCGGGGGGACGAACGCGCGAACGTAACGGTTTCAATGCTGACATGGTCGGCACATTGCATTACACCCTACCCTACCCGTTTGTGCTCTGCCCCTCTCTTCGACGTTTGATAATATTTTACCACTGTGGAAGTGTCTCTCGCCCAAACTATTCAGTTTAGAATAAAAAATATATTAGAAACCTCAATATAATTTTTGAAGACCTATCCCTATCTATATACCCGACACGTATGGGTTTGATGAAAAGTTTTTTTTTAGTTTCAGTTCTAAGTATGGGGAACCTTCTTCTTCGTCGTTTAATAATTTGATATAGTATGGTCAATATAAATAAGTCGGATAAAACTGTCAATTCCAGCTGCCTATACAAATCTCCAAAGGTTCGGCCTTAACGGATGAACTAAGTAGTAGTAGAGCTTTTGTTCTGGCTTTTGCTAAGATTTGTGCAAGACTTAGACCAAAACCTTTTAATAACAGATTGTGTGTGTTTGATTGAGAGCCTGATAAACATTGTCTTTTTCTTTCAGATGGCAAAACTGTACCCGCGCATCCAATTCGAGAAGATGATTGTGGACAACTGCACCATGCAGATGGTATCCAACCCGAATCAGTTCGACGTGATGGTAACGCCCAACCTGTACGGGAACATCGTCGACAACCTCGCCAGCGGGCTCGTGGGCGGGGCCGGCGTCGTGGCCGGGGCGTCCTACAGTGCCGAGTGCGCCGTGTTTGAACAGGTACACTCGCCTTTTAAACAGGTACACTCGTGTCATGAACAGGTACAAACGTGTCATAAATAGGTACAAACGTGTAATGAACAGGTACACTCGCGCCATAAAACAGGTACACACGTGTCATAAACAGGTACACACGTGTCAATTACAGGTATACTCGCATCTTATACATGTACACTCGTGTCATTAACAGGTACACTCGCGTCTTATACAGGTACGTCGTGCTATGAACAAGTATATTCGCGTCTTAAATAAATACATTTGCATCTTGAACAGGTATTCTCGTGTCATGAGCAGTATTTAATTGTACTGTTTACAAGCGTAAATATACCTAATTACATTTTTATTAGACTTTAAAAAGGTACATTCTTCTGATAATTATACATCAGCCCCCCTAGCATGACCACCAAAACACGATATGAAATAGCGATTTAGCGACACCAACGGTCAATTAAAAAAAAAAAAGATAGATATAGACGCCATGTTGAATTTTAATCGAAATAGCGATCATAACCTGTGACGTCACCGGCACGGCGATTTAACATGGCAAAAATATCATATTTTTACAGTTGGTGTCGATAAATCGCTTTATATGTATTTTGGTGGTCATGCTAAGGGGGCAGAACTAGTCAGCGGTAGAAGTGTGAAGAAGTAATTTATATGTGTGCGTGTCGCTGTCGCGCAGGGCGCGCGCCACATCTTCTCGGGCGCGGTGGGCAAGAACATCGCCAACCCCACCGCCATGCTGCTGTGCTCCGCCAACCTGCTGTCGCACGTCAACCTGCACTCCTACTCGCGCATGATCAAGAACGCCATCAACCAGTACGTATGCCTGCCAAGTGGCCTTGCCACGATATGGTCAACTAATAATATCAAAGCAGTTCAAAATCAAAATTCCTTTTACATATTCAATATTCCTTTTACGCAAGGAATTGCTTGTGTTCTACTCTTCTTTAACAACCTTATATCGATATTTAGAGATGTTAACATTGCAATACGATAGTTTATCGATATTGCTGACAAAACACTACTAATCATGCATACATTGTGATAGCGATAAGACACACCATTTTGTCAATATTGTAATGTACTGCCGGAGTTTACTAACCCATTTTAAAAAAAACACGAGTTTTATAACGGTGCTGCACAAAATTTGGTCCTGACTAAACGTTACTTTCGCAGAATGTCAGTCACACAATGTTTTTCTCAGTCATTAAACGCAAACAGCTCAGAGCCGCTCGCTGCTGCGTTCTACAGTTCTCTGAGCTGTCTAGTAGTGGACTTCAAAAGCTCATGATGATGATGATAACGACCTTTATTATCTCCAGGGTTCTACTTGACGGCAAAGTGAGGACAAAGGATCTGGGCGGCCAATCCACCACCAAGGACTTCACCTACGCCGTCATCCACAGTCTCGAACATAATAATTAGAACACAGAACTGACAGATAGTGTTGTGCGAGTATACATTTTTGCGTTGACATCGACAATGTTAGTGACCTTTACATTTTTACGACACGTGTGATTCTTATCGAAATTAGTACAAAATAATAACACAATTTCTGTACAGTAATATCGATATTTATGTAAAGGACAGCATGCTACTATAGCCAATGTAGTCTAAGTTTAAATTAAATAATACTCATGCTATCTTTTACGTAAAATATTACTAAGTGTTCATAGTAATAGTAGTTTCTCTCAATCGGTATTAATCAACACGTGCCAATTATCTTAATGACTTTTAAAGGTATCGATAACTATTTCAACAGACTTGAACAACGCAACACAAGCCATCGTGTAGCTAATAAGAATATTTATTTGTATCCTAATTTTGTTTTAGATCTGTCAATGAGTTCATTAACAATCAGTTTTAATTTCGCAGTATTTTTAATTGTTTAAGTAGAAAATCGACATACCAAATGTAAATACCAATAAAACGAATTTAAAGTTGCTTACTGTATTTTATTGGTTGCTGTACCAAACTCGGAACCGTCTAGACTTTTTAGTAACGAAAACCACAGTCGAAATGTATAGGGACTTACACTGGATACCTCTTACTTAGTTACATGGCTTTGGGTGCTATCTGGTTCGAGTGGTCTTGGTTAGTGGTCGTGCGGTTCGGCCCGAGCCGGTGTGTTCAGTCGTAGGCGCCGGGTTGCGGTATAACTCTCGGAGCGGCTAGCTTTTTCACTCTGTCCGATATCACGTATTTTAGAGCGCCTTTTGGAACCTGGAAAGTATTGCCACAGAATATAATTAAGCGCTTGATTTGATATTAGTTGCCTAGCCTGTGCAAAAAATGGGGAGGTTTTTTAATCTCATAGAACTAAAAAACGTTAAATACGAATGAATGTTTTTGCCGGATAAATACGACACGGGCGGTACGGGCACGCAAATCTTTGTCGGACGAATCCGACAGAAGCGGTTAATTAAAAACAACTCTCATGAATAGATAACACGCTTATCGTCAAAGTAAATGATTTAAAAGTGGGTCCCCCTGTACACTAATACACGTGCCAATTAAGAAAAAATCACGTCATGACATCTGGGATTGATGCTGACATTAGAGAATAAAACATTGTTACGGGTATCAGAAGTTAAGCTTCATACAATGCGCGCTAGAGCAACGCACACAGACATCGCTCATGGACACGAAATTTCGGAATACTCGGGCTCAAACTACCGTCAGATGTTATTTATTGCTGACATTAACATGGCTGGTAATAAAAATACAAATAAAAATAAATTAAAAAATCCTGTTTGAAATTCTTATTGAACATAGGTACCAAAAAACAAAACATCGTGGGACTTACTTTAACTGGATCTCTGTACCAAGCCTCCTGCGAAAGTCTCTTGTAGACCTTAAAGTCAGGCCGGGAGCATATCTGGTTGATCCTCGGTAGTAATTCTTGCAAAGGCTTGATTTGTCCTCTCTGTAAAATAAATCATTAATTAGTAAAAAAAGATAATTAAAAGTAAATAATAAAAAAATATGTGTCTAATAGAAGCCGGAAAGTGCAAGTCAAGCAAGAGTTTCGTACTACTCGGTCCACTATTAGGCGCACGCGCATGACAGTTATGAAATTTTCACGCCCACTCCTCGCCTTTAGATTAGCTTTGCCTGTGCTTCCCCATTGATATCGTCCTCCCTTGTATGCTCTTTTCAAGTAAAATGTTTTCCTTGATATAATAAACTTTCATTAATTGTAAATGCAAAAAATTCAAAAGTCATGCACGTTATTGTTGTGGTCGCATTGTAGTATCATCGATTTTTTTCTCTGTCGTTGTCTAAAATAGTTGTTTTAGCTATTTTAGAGCCTGCGCCCTGCACTATGGTCACACAGAGTTTGACGCTTTTATGCATTATTTACCGTTTATGGGATTTAAGCAAACAAAATTAAATTTAGACATTTTAGACAACCTATACCTTAATGGGCGTTGGTTTGAAGATCTCCTCTCTCCTCGGGCCGGCGATCTGGCTGATGTAGTCCATGTGCTTCTTCCATTCGCTCTCCGACCAGCCGCGCTTCTTCTTCACCTCTTTGCCTTCCTGCTTCTTCAAGTCCAGCACACAGTTGGCCAGCTTGGAGTAGCACGTCACGTTGGCCGCTTCGATCATGCGGTCTATACGCTCCATACGTTCTTGGCTGAACCGGTGTTTGTACATCCTCTTGATGATAAGGAAGCGCCTAGAAATACGTTGTTATTACGTTCGTGTTCTTGATCTAAAGTAGGCCTTTAGCTACTCAACAACTTTTTCTATGAGGCAAACATCGTTTTTTTTTTTACTTACTCACACTAATTACTTTACATCCATGACATACGTACAAATGCTTGTGCTCATCACACAAACATTTGCCCCTTGCGGGATTCGAACCCGCAACAGTTGACTCTGGCAACTGATCAGATGTTACGATTTTTGTAGGCAGGTTTTTTTTGAGATTTCGATGTTTGCCAAATAGTTTTAAAGAGTTGTTAAGTTTAATGAGCACCAGAATAAGTAATAAGTGGTACCTATTGTGTAAACAAAAAGTAACGTTGTATTTATATTGGTGCCAGAATTTAAGCGAAATCTTTAGTTTGATTCTACACTATAATAAACGGTTGAATTTTTTTTAAATGTGGCAGTAACTCTTTTAAAGTAAGTTAAACTTTTTTAAAGGATTCAGATGGTAAGTTCGCCTTCAAATTGATTCTGCCGCACCCCAAACAATTTGAAGGCGTCCTTGTATCAAACTCATGACTTGGTACTCACCGAATGTAAGGCCAGGCGGCATCGTTGACTCTGTCCGACAGCTGTGAATTTAACGCTGACTTTCGTATCCCTCTCGGCGTGTAAGCGGGCATGCCCTCTCCAGTGTCGATAATGTACTTTCTAGGCACGCTCAGTATGTTCAGTCTCTTGGGTATCTTGTAAGGGAAGGTGTTGGTCGGCAGGTCAAACTTTGGCTTACCCATTGTAGCTAGCTATTCAGAGAGTTATAGGTGGTAGAGGGAATGTCCGGGTGTTACATTTTATATTATTTCAGATTATTTCCATTTGGTGTCCATTTTTGTGCGCTCTCGACGGCGGTGTTGGTTTGACAGGTGTCTGAATTTCGAAGTGTTATTTTTTTTCATATCGTTTTAGATTGAAACGATTGAGTATTGAAAAAGTTTTTACTTTATTTTGGTTAGCTTTTGCTCAAAGGAGACATCGCAGGCTAAGTAAAGCCGCAGGACATATATTTCATTTAAAAAAAAAAGCGATGTGGTGCCCCGCCCGCGCCACGTCTCTAGTGCATACAGGATGTCCTGTAACTCAAAGATACCTTGTAACCACATATTCTATACCTCTCATAGGGAACAACTTTCTGAATTAGCTCGGACCTAGGTGTGCAAGACGCCCATAACAAAACTCATTATTTGGAACCTCGTAATACGCACAGCACAGTGTTATGTGAATCCAGAGCTTAGCCCTCAGACGGGAGTTAATAGTACCAACAGCGAAGTGAGCTAAAGAAATTTATCTCAGTTCGTGGTCTTTTTCTCGGTTCAAATGATATTGGACCTATTGGATCCCGACCAAAACCTAACATCCTTTATCGCCGCGAAAAGGCCTACGCAGACGCGAGGGACTTTTTTCCGCGGAGGACAAGTCATCAGTAAATTGTAGGTAACACTTTTTTCGAAAAATTTTGGTAAAAGTTTTTGGTATTTTAAATGTACAAATAAGTTTATATCAATAATATCTGTAGTCAATGTAGACACAAAAGGTACGATAGGACTGACATGTCATGTATTGACCAAAGTCCTTTAGACAATAAAGAAAAAAAGTACAAGTCCACGAAAAATCCACAGAGGACTTGCCAGACACGCACACCGTGTGAGATTATTTGTTCGCCGGAGGTTTAGTAAAGCGCACGATATGGTAGCTTATATTGAAAATTACGATGTGTTGCAATTTGTGCGGTCTGGTCAGTCAATGGCCTCGGTTATCTCGCGAGCTTTTGAACGTCGGTACTTTTAGTCCCTCGTGCGAGTTAGTTAATGCAGTTGTTGGCGATCTATTTTGGTGCAGGCATTTACATCTATTAATTATCTACTTAAAAGAGACTCAGGCCACATAACTAATTACTGCAGCATGAACCTTTTTATTATATCATATTGACGGACAAAAAAGTACCTACCAAAGGTTCGAAAAGTTTACCCATATTAATCAAGAGTTTAAAATTAACATCGTAGGTCTCGATCTCAAGAGATTTTCTTTATGTGACCCCCTTCTCTGAAACTAACAAGCTTACTGAATGAAGTCAGCATAATGCTGTCAAGCATAGCCTCCACCACTACACACCAACTGCGACTAGTACACTAATTTTAAGTTGCTCAGCGAGCTATGCTCGGGATTCGTTTGAAGGATAAAATTAGATATGAGGTTATTCGACAGAAAACTAAAGTAATCGATATATCTAAAAGATTAAGCAATCTGAAGTGGCAGTGGGCTGTTCACATTCGCCGTAGAACGATTAACCGATGGCGTAGACGTGTTTTTGGGTGGAGACCCGCGACTATGCAAGCGCAGCGTGGGGCCATATACGCAAGCCTTTAGAGGCCAGCAGGCAGTGGATGGACGGTAAACAATTGCCGAGGATCAGGCTTAGTGGCGTGCTGCGGGAGAAGCCTATGTCCGGGGTTAGAAATATTGACTAATAAAAAAAAAACGTTAACTTTGTGGTTCTTAATTTTAGCTTTTCTTAATAGAGAAAAAAATAAATATCGGAATAAGTGCAGTGCAATGAGGAATCTCTTGTGTGATGCAGTAAAATATGCAGTAAAATACCAAGCATAATGAAACCGAAATTGGCATAATGAAACACAATTTTGTTTTAAAAAGTTTGTATTAAACCGTAACATAAATTGTTCTTTCATAAATTCATAACAGAATACTGATCTTCACAAACGTACAGCAGCCTTGTTTCACATCTGTTTCACCTATAAAACCAGTCATGTGAACGACTGATTTACATTTTGAGATCTTTTACTATGGAAAAAGCATAATATGCATAAAGCGCACCTGCGATGCAAAGATTTCACAAATAAAGAAGCGTTTCAATTCTAATAATATCAAATACGAAATTTTGGATGGAAAATATCAAAACAAGTTATTATTTACATTAGAATGCTATAAACCATAAAATGTGAGTTACTACTTCAAGTTTGATCTAATACAATTTTGATGGTCAACACTTTGATAACTTGTTCAAAAGTGGTTTAAAATGTTGCCACAATGGGCGCTACTAC
The DNA here is from genome assembly GCA_963576865.1 of Anania hortulata. Classification (NCBI taxonomy): domain Eukaryota; kingdom Metazoa; phylum Arthropoda; class Insecta; order Lepidoptera; family Crambidae; genus Anania; species Anania hortulata. The sequence goes on along the minus strand of OY756412.1, from coordinate 6,727,628 downwards.
GCACTAGTGTGAAACTCTGCAACGCTATTAAAAGCGAAAACTTGCGATATATATTATTAAAATTAACTTATTCACGTTGCGAGTTGTAGACTTGATATTTAATTAACTGCAAATTTTAACAGATAAATAGATAACAAAAACATCACACAGTATATTTTTTTAACAGTTGTAACAATGCCGTAAAATTACATGCTCTTTAAAAAATCAAATAATCATCAACATAAGACATCAAATAATTTCTTTGATAAATAAATCTACAACATCAAAATTGGAATAAGGCAACAAACATAAGCAATAAGACATTTAAATCCTCCTACATGTCAATTATATTACTTTAAGTGCTCATTATTTTTAGTATTATGAAAATGTATTAAACCAAAAATAAAAATTATAACTTTTGCATGTGACATAAATTTTATAGGTGAAAACCAAATAAAAATGACAAATAGGAATGTCATTCTGAGAGGGGCGAGTGGCGCCAAAACATATGAAGGCCTAAGCCACCTCTACAATAAATTAGTAATAATAGTTCATAAAACATTCTTCTAAAAGTTAAGTATATTTTTATGCAGAAAATTTTGAGCACCCGTCAAAAAATAAACGTTCTTTCTTTAAAATTGACTGCGACACTGGTTAACAGACTTTAAAAACTTCCATAAAAATAAGTTGAGTGTACCTTTCCAGATAAACCTACATTTTTTATAATCTTACGTGTATTTTAATAACTTTAATGCTGAGAACACTTACCAGGCTTACATACAATTTAACAATAATGTAACTTTAAAACACCCGGTTTAACGTTGTCGCTGAAATAATTGACATTGAATTATGTTATAAATGTGTTTTTGTTATAAAGTAAATATTTGCGACCTTCTGTTGACGTCATGATCCAGCCAGCCACCATTTGAAATTCATAACATCTAAATAAGTAGTTATTAATTCTGATAGGTTAGTGTAAAATGCAAAAATGATATTTGTAAATCAAAATTCGTTAAGTCCTATATAACATTAAAGGACATAACCAGTTTTGATTATTGTTTTTGAAACAATTTGTCTACTCCAACGCACGCCCAGTTTTAAAATTACATCACTGTTTCGCCTGGATCACAATGTCAGGATTATCCTAGGCAGCGCTATTTGAGGTCGGCATCAATGGTTGCGATGCCGTTGGGCTGGGCGATTTCATATACGGGCGTGATGGGGTCTTCCACGATTTTTTTGTGTCGATTTCTTCGGTCGACAACACTGGAATTACATGTCAAAGGTTAGAATATTGTGTTGGTGTTTGGATATACATAAATGTACCCTTTTAGAAGCGGCCAAAAATGGAAAGCTTTGGTTATGTTCTTCGGATTTGAGTAATATTGATTAACCAATGTTGATTAGTAACAGGTTTCTTGTCTAAGAGCAGACGGAATAGGCAAAACCAGTGATGTATCATACATGATACATGGGACAGGGAACATGTTATAAATCCTAGTGTTACGTGGTTTTCCTATCGACAATTTTTTATCGAAGGGTTCTGAATCGGGGGCAGTACTACTCGCCGCAATGTAAAAAATACTTGCAAGTCTGTTTTTCTTTAAGTGTCCAATATTGTAAAAAATCTTGACATGTCTTTTTTCAAAAATATCAATGTATAAAATCAACGAACTGTTAGAATAAAAACGATTATGTGTTAAATGATTTATTACAATAGTAGTTTATTATTTTGGTGTCTATCATATTTTTAAATAAGTAAATAATTTCGTTAAAAAGATATGTCAAGATTGTTTATAACATTCGACAAGTAAAGAAAAACGGAAGTAAAGTAACACTTATTTTTTGTAACTGTCTCTCCATGGTATTATGTACATGTAATCAAGGCATATAAAAATATCTCGTATAGCGTTCGCTTCGTGGAAATAGTTATTATTATGGTTTATGCGTACTTTTAACTTTTACATTCTTTGGCCAGTTCTAATTGGAATGTTAATATGTAAAGTGTGTAGACTGTACATATATTATGTCTCAGATCATTGAAACAAGTGAGACAGGTAAAGGATTGTCTAGAAATAATTTGAAGTGTTGAAACCGAAAGCGTTATATATTTTGAAATAGGAGTAGAAAAATAGCATTACCAAGTTAATAGAATTTTTTTGTCTTGGTAGTTAGAATATACGAGATAGATATAAATATAATTAAAGAAAAATATGACATATATATGACGACCTCCGTAGCCGAGAGGCGAGCATACCGGACTAGGTGTCGCTATCTCTGAGGTCCCGGGTTCGATTCCCGGTCGGGTCAATGTAGAAAAATAACTTTTCTATATTGTCTCGGGTCTGGGTGTTGTGGTACCGTCGTTGTTTCTGATTTCTGTAACACAAGTGCTTCAGCTACTTATCAGGATCAGAGCAATGTATGTGATGTTGTCCAATATTTATTATTTTATATTATTAGAATTTTTAGTTTATAAGAAATGTACTTATGATGTATTAATGTTTTGGTTGGTTCCAATTTAAGTTTAACAAACTATGTTGGTGTGCAGATGTTTTTGGAACAAAAACCACTGACCCCGCTAAAGTGACATTTGACTAATATGAAGAATGACATTTAGCTTTAGTTTCGAAAACATACAGGCACTGACCATAGATTTAGGAGCGTTTTCTAAGTCCATGGCACCGACATAACCACAACTTACTGAGTCTACTAGACAATCCTTTAGTTAAAAGTTCAACGTGCATGCAGCAATAATATAAGGTCCTGTTTTTTTATTATTTAACTTCCTTTTAAGGGTGATTATACTATATAAATATAACGAACTTTACTTGAAACAACAATAATAGTAAAATGAAGAAATATTTACTAGTAATAAACATGAACAAAAAGTATTTTATAACTATATTAGTATATTCTGGTTAGTTCATATTTAAAATTGAACTCTAAAAATAGGTATAATTGTTTGTTAATCAATATTAATCAAGTGTATATAAAATTGAGTACTATACAAATCACATTCTATACTTAAGTACCTAAGTAAAAGATATTATCAAAAGCCAAACCCATCCACCAAATATAAACAAACATACATAAAGCCGTAAACGAAACATATTGTCTCACTTGTTTCTCTCTGAGAAGGACATGTCCCCGGCATCCCATACGCTGAATAAAATTATTTTCGAACTGTCACATCAAAATTAACGGTTGTGAATATCCAAACACACAGCAGTTATAATATCCGACAAGGAAGAGTTATACATCGACAATAGTATGATTGTTATCGACTAGCTTCGGTTTTGTATAGCGTCGTCTCTTTCATGTCTAGACAGAGATTGCTAAAGATCCGCTACGTTACGTTTTGTAGTGTCGACTCTGTCATAATATGAGTTGGCTATAGTCCGACCGTCTAAATTCCGTAAAAAATCAAAGTCATAGCTCTTCAAATTGCAAAGCTAACTTTGGGCAGGCCACATCGCTCGCAGAACTGACAACCGTTGGGGAAGAAAGGTTGCGACTAAGAACGAGAAAACGCAGCAGAGGTAGGCCTCCCACCCGACCTAGTCAAGGTTGCGGGCAGCCGCTAGATGCAAAAAGACAGAGCCGCTCGCTGTGACATTCTATAGGGAAAGAGTATGTCCAGCGGACTTCCAAAGGCTGATGATGATGAGATTAATTCCTTAGCGCGCATTACGCGCGGTGCGAGACGGGTGTAGTCGCGTAATGTGGCCAATTTATTACCTCGGGAGGATTCTCAGTTACAACGGCTAGACTATAGTTTCCTCACGTCAGAACGACAGCGAGGTTAAAGAGGACAGAGACAAAGCTCTACAAAGTTGAACCTATTATCAACTTTCGAAACTGTGTGTTTCTTATCGGCTTGTAACTGCTGTGACAGGTTAATTTTGAAGTAACATGTCAATAATTTTAATCTAATACGAAAACCCGGGGGATAGTGCAAGCTTCCCAAAATGTGGCACCTTCACCCGTAATATGTACCCGTATTTTAACGTACCTCCCGTACTATGACGACAATCGAATGTGTATGTTGTTCGTGTCGTAATGTTTATATGAAAATAGAAAAAATTAAACAACTTAAACATTTATACAAACATTGCCCTGTAGTGGGACATTGAGAATTTGAGACATTAACAACGACTATCTATTCGTTACATAAACAGTATTAAGTAAAAAAATACTTAAATAATAACTAGGTTTTCTAGCTAGAATAATGCATTTACAATTTTGATCTGCTTTACTGTTACAGAGCTAATATTTCGTCAGGGGCTGGTGAATACACAAACTTTTACTATGAGACATTCAATAACTTAAAACAAAATAATATCTAATTAAAATTTTTTTAAAAACATTTAATGTACTATTATGTACAGAACGTGTTATTTTCGTGATTTTTATGGCCCTATGACCAAGGTTGTTGTATAACAGCAGCAGTTATCGTTCTTTCAATAGAATATCCGATTTCATATTAAACCTGTCTCGCTAAGATAATTACTATCACGACTATGACTAGCGAACTATTTTATCAATCACGTAGTTTCTCAAAAGGTTATTTATCTAAATTTCATTTTCATTTACAAAATTTGTATTGAGACATAATATTTTAGCTTGTTTTTTTTATCTCGGAACAGTCAGTATAGTTTGGACTTGTCGTCTGCGTTAATTCGAATTAATATTCGCAATTAAAAAAAACCCATGCATTGGTAAGTAAAGACATCACAAAATAATGTTAAACAATCAAAATAAAATATTATTCAACCATTTAAAATTTCAAATTATGTAATATTTTGTCTTTTGATTTCAATCAATAAACAAGGTTATTGAATTAGCATCAAAAGGACTCGTATGTAAATAATTTATACTGTTTTCTAAACTCATATTATAAGGGAACGTTTAACAAAATATCCCAATCAATCCCTATTGGTCAGTATTTAGGGATGACAAAACATTTTGACAATTCCTGTCCAGTCATATTTGGGGCAGGAGTTATCGAATACTAAACTATAAATATTTTGAGACAAACAGATTATAATTTCAGAGAATATCACAAAAATCTTCGAGTCAACAACCTTGTACATCTGAAACTTGTACGCGGGTAGTGCGACATACGTCAAGATAGGTCCACATCTGTGACATTTAACCGTGATGTAGTTCCGTGCTGTGGACGTGACGTTTGCCGTCATATTTCCGAAGCCAACAAGCGTTACTGACGTTGTCACGGTACAATGTTACGATTAAATGTCACAAATGTAGACCCGACGAAAGCGGAAAGATATGAATACGTACCACGCCTTTATTTTCTGGTAGATGAAGATGCAGGTCATTGGTATAGGCGTCATAATGGCTGACGCCACTGGTATCACTGTAAGGATATACGAAATCAGCCTTTAATTATTATTGGATGTCAAATTTGCAGATAGAGGCACTACTATACTGAAGAGGCACTGTTTATGATCTACTTAACTATGATTTTAATATATTTTATTTTGCAGTTACATGCTGGTTTTATTTAGGATAATATTACACAAAAAATAACTTTGAACTGGAAATTGAATTCGTTTCTTATTTATCTGGACGACTGCTTTTCCAATTGACGTACTAAAACGTATAATCGCAACTTTGATGAGACAACGCTGATTTTAAAAGCCCGCATTCAACAGCATTAACTTTGTTCAACAGGAAAGCTAACGTTCGCGATAGCTAGATTGATGATTTATCGAGCATGTGAGAGCGGTAACAAATTGGCGAGTCACGAGCGAATTCAAAGCGAGGCGAAAGCGCAAATAAATCGCGCTGCGATGTGTGTGTGTGTGTGCAGAAATAATGGAAGCGTTCACGGCCGCGGCGCTATACGCCGATAGGCACTCACTTTGAATGCGACAAGGCTCTAATGGTTTTCTGGGTATCTTTCGCTTAAGATCCGACATATTATACCTGTGGTGATGTCCGCGTCGGGCTGGTCCAGCGCGTAGCGCAGCAGGAAGATGGCGATGCCGGTGTTCTGTATGCCGGTCTCGATGGAGATGTTATACCTGTGGTGATGTCCGCGTCGGGCTGGTCCAGCGCGTAGCGCAGCAGGAAGATGGCGATGCCGGTGTTCTGTATGCCGGTCTCGATGGAGATGTTATACCTGTGGTGATGTCCGCGTCGGGCTGGTCCAGCGCGTAGCGCAGCAGGAAGATGGCGATGCCGGTGTTCTGTATGCCGGTCTCGATGGAGATGTTATACCTGTGGTGATGTCCGCGTCGGGCTGGTCCAGCGCGTAGCGCAGCAGGAAGATGGCGATGCCGGTGTTCTGTATGCCGGTCTCGATGGAGATGTTATACCTGTGGTGATGTCCGCGTCGGGCTGGTCCAGCGCGTAGCGCAGCAGGAAGATGGCGATGCCGGTGTTCTGTATGCCGGTCTCGATGGAGATGTTATACCTGTGGTGATGTCCGCGTCGGGCTGGTCCAGCGCGTAGCGCAGCAGGAAGATGGCGATGCCGGTGTTCTGTATGCCGGTCTCGATGGAGATGTTATACCTGTGGTGATGTCCGCGTCGGGCTGGTCCAGCGCGTAGCGCAGCAGGAAGATGGCGATGCCGGTGTTCTGTATGCCGGTCTCGATGGAGATGTTATACCTGTGGTGATGTCCGCGTCGGGCTGGTCCAGCGCGTAGCGCAGCAGGAAGATGGCGATGCCGGTGTTCTGTATGCCGGTCTCGATGGAGATGTTATACCTGTGGTGATGTCCGCGTCGGGCTGGTCCAGCGCGTAGCGCAGCAGGAAGATGGCGATGCCGGTGTTCTGTATGCCGGTCTCGATGGAGATGTTATACCTGTGGTGATGTCCGCGTCGGGCTGGTCCAGCGCGTAGCGCAGCAGGAAGATGGCGATGCCGGTGTTCTGTATGCCGGTCTCGATGGAGATGTTATACCTGTGGTGATGTCCGCGTCGGGCTGGTCCAGCGCGTAGCGCAGCAGGAAGATGGCGATGCCGGTGTTCTGTATGCCGGTCTCGATGGAGATGTTATACCTGTGGTGATGTCCGCGTCGGGCTGGTCCAGCGCGTAGCGCAGCAGGAAGATGGCGATGCCGGTGTTCTGTATGCCGGTCTCGATGGAGATGTTATACCTGTGGTGATGTCCGCGTCGGGCTGGTCCAGCGCGTAGCGCAGCAGGAAGATGGCGATGCCGGTGTTCTGTATGCCGGTCTCGATGGAGATGTTATACCTGTGGTGATGTCCGCGTCGGGCTGGTCCAGCGCGTAGCGCAGCAGGAAGATGGCGATGCCGGTGTTCTGTATGCCGGTCTCGATGGAGATGTTATACCTGTGGTGATGTCCGCGTCGGGCTGGTCCAGCGCGTAGCGCAGCAGGAAGATGGCGATGCCGGTGTTCTGTATGCCGGTCTCGATGGAGATGTTATACCTGTGGTGATGTCCGCGTCGGGCTGGTCCAGCGCGTAGCGCAGCAGGAAGATGGCGATGCCGGTGTTCTGTATGCCGGTCTCGATGGAGATGTTATACCTGTGGTGATGTCCGCGTCGGGCTGGTCCAGCGCGTAGCGCAGCAGGAAGATGGCGATGCCGGTGTTCTGTATGCCGGTCTCGATGGAGATGTTATACCTGTGGTGATGTCCGCGTCGGGCTGGTCCAGCGCGTAGCGCAGCAGGAAGATGGCGATGCCGGTGTTCTGTATGCCGGTCTCGATGGAGATGTTATACCTGTGGTGATGTCCGCGTCGGGCTGGTCCAGCGCGTAGCGCAGCAGGAAGATGGCGATGCCGGTGTTCTGTATGCCGGTCTCGATGGAGATGTTATACCTGTGGTGATGTCCGCGTCGGGCTGGTCCAGCGCGTAGCGCAGCAGGAAGATGGCGATGCCGGTGTTCTGTATGCCGGTCTCGATGGAGATGTTATACCTGTGGTGATGTCCGCGTCGGGCTGGTCCAGCGCGTAGCGCAGCAGGAAGATGGCGATGCCGGTGTTCTGTATGCCGGTCTCGATGGAGATGGCGAGCGCGTCGGCGTGCGGGCGCCGGCACGCCGCCGCGAACGCGTACCCGAACGCGTAGCCCAGCCACGGGATGCCCATGCCCGCTACTATTATCTGCGAGCACGATACACGACTCGATCAGGTAAAACATAATAACCAACTCAAAAAAAAACTAAAAATAGCGTTTTACTTAAGCAGGATCGTTTAAGGCAGCCGGCCAAACTCAAAATTTCTTACGTTTTTTACAAATAGCTGCTCTGGTTTACATTGTGTACTGATCAAAATGTGACTCACGATTATATTTTTATTAAAAAATAATCACTTAACCAATTAATTTACCTCATTGAGTCGGATGTCGTCGAAAATATTATGTTTTAATCAATCAGTCATCATCGTCATCATCAGGTCACCCCATAGCAGTTCAGACGTAACCGCACGATCCCTCGCTTTATTCATCCAGCCACAACTGGCCATCTTCCTAGGGTCGTCGGTCCATCGAGCTGAGTTACGTCCTACACTACGTTTGCCAAGGGGGGGGGTCTCCACTCAAGAACCCGTTTACTCCACCATTCATCGTTTCTGCGACAGATGTGGCAGGCTCATTGCCACTCCAGCTTGCTACATTGTAGAACTATGTCCATTACTTTGGTCTTTTGTCGGATAACTTCGTTCCGGATTTTATCCCTTAACGAAATTTCAAGCATTGACCTTTCCATAGCTCGCTATGTGACGTGAAGTTGGTGGGTCAGCTTTACTGTTATATTCCACCTTTCGGCTCCGTCGATCATCACTGGTAGGACGCACTGGTCGAATGCCTTACTCTTTAGGCATTGTGGGCACAACCCACACAATTTTTTTACGCGGCGCACATTCACAGATGATTACACACTAATTATCTATTCCACTCATATCTCTCTAGGAGCTACTTTCTTGCTAGAGTAACGTACTCATTGTTTTATAGTCCTTTCTACTACTCAGAAATATAATAAGACGGTGCCATATTTGAGTACTGGTTCAATAAGCGAGGCGTTATCTAGTGTATTCTTGATAGAAGTCTTAACCCTACGGACCCTACCCCTAAAATATGTATTTATTTATTTTATTCAGGAAATAAACATTAATAGTTTCTTAAAATATACAGCTAATTATAGATTTCCACAGATTACCAAAGAGAGCAAAATGAGAAAATAAACCGGAGGTACTCGTAGTAACAGATGATCAACTAAACTTTTATAAAACTAAAACTTAGAAAGGTAAATAAAACTATTAACAATATGCTCATCACGGTGTGTGCGAGTGTGTCTATATGTGTGTGAAGATTTTTTACAATACATAGTAAAATTTTATCATGTAAATGCTAATATTTACTTTTCTTATTTAGTAATGCTCACCCGCCACGAGAACAGCTTGAATATGTACAAGTTGGTGACAATAGCGAAGACGATGATGAATATCAGCAGCGTGGTGGAGAAGACCTTGAGTATGCGGACCATGAAGGCGGATATCCGGGGCGTGTACCGCTGCATGGCCAGCCCCACGCCCAGCGGCAGGATGAGCCCGGCCACGAACATGGCCACGCGCGCGTACGGCACACCGATGTGCGCCGCGTTGAACACCACTTGCCCGAGGGAGAAGATCCATAGTGGCATGAATCCTGGAACGAGCGATGTCAACTGATTTAAGGTTGACACACACAGTGCCGGCGGCAGTGCCCCCGCTTTTGCCGAGCGGCTATAGCCGACGGCTTTTGCTGGTCGTCTGAGTCTTCCAGTTGCAACAGAACTGACGCAACGCCGGCGACAGTGCCGGCGGCACTGTGTGTAGTAACCTTTAAAGGGTTATTCATATTTTTTCTAAATGATTCTTTCCACAATCACGCCAATTATCTAGCCCGAGCAAAGCTTGTATTATGACGACTAGACAATAGATAAACATACTTAAATACGTTTATAAACATCAATGACAGTACAAATGCTTATCACACAAACATTTGTTCCATGCAGGATTCAAACCAGCAACTCTAGCTTTGTTGCCGGAGCGCGAAACACAACACCAAATGTTTGTAAAGTTTTTTAAAACAAGTTTCTGAGAGCACTATAAACTTGTTTAATTTTTTCTCTTCAAAGGATAAGATTTTTTCAATATATTTTTTGAATTGATAACGCGCTTTGTTGACCTCTGCAAGTAAATGTATTTGCCAGACGCAGGGAAAATAAGACGTTTCTACACTCACACACACATTGTATATTTGCGGGCATAGTCTTGACAGGTACACACACACAACTTTTCATGTAAAAACACGGAAATTATTAATATCTTAAGTAGCGAACCGCGCGGTTATGTATAAACTGGTTTAGAGTAAGCTGCCTGTGCTGTGAGGATTAGCGTGAACGGTGCAACCAGTACTGAATATTTTTTTTAGAGTTGTACAAAACCAAGCCTTTAGTCCCGCGGAGACGAGGACTTTTGTCCGGGGAAGAAGTTCCTGGAAGTCCGCCGAGGACTGTCACGGACTCGACGCAAACAGTGTGTGATCATATTGTTAGCCTCAAGTTTAGTGAAACGCACCTTGTGGAGGCTTAAATATTCAGAGATAACGGTGTGTTGTAATTTACTTGTAGTTTACAAACTCCCGCGTGCGTAGTATTGTCCGGTTTGGTCTGTGTCAATATCCTCGGGGACTTTTTGTACGCGGTACTTTAGTCTCCGTGTGCTTAGCCGAAGCAGTTGTAAGCGATCATCATAAATATCATTATCATCATCTCAGCCTATTGCAGCCCACTGCCCGACGTAAGCCTCCCCCAAAGAGCACGATCTCCCGCTTTTTTTCATCCAGCTAGCTACTGCCTGCCATCTTTCGAAGGTCGGTCCATCAAGTTGGGGGGCGTCACTACGTTTGCCGAGACGTGATCTCTATTCAAGAACCCGTTCACTCCACCTTAAAAATATATACCAGTGAAAATACAAACCGAACGAGCAGAGCGTGGAGATGGAGGTCATGGCGAGCGACAGGTTGAGGTTCCCGCCCAGGATGAAGGTCCAGATGTTGGAGGCGCCGCCGCCGGGCGCCACGCCCGTCATGAACATGCCCAGGTGCAGCGTCGGGTTGTCCGGGAACACTAGGTAGCCCAGCCCGAACGACATCTGGGGTGTGACACGCGTTCTATACGAAACCCTTCGCTACGGCTAGAGTTGCCTATCAATACTCCACTGTCGCTTAACTATTAATAGTCTATCGATAGTTTACGTTATATCGATAGTGTCGATATACAGGCCAATAGTATTAATAAACAAAAATTGTATCCATAGTATAATTATTAATTAATTTGTAATGTAAAAAATCAATTTATTATTTCTGACATTAATTAATTTAACCTGATAATTATTTTACACGCTAACTTTGGCAAAACATGTTGACACTTAGATGTAACAACAGCCATAAGCATGCCACTTATGTGATATGCTTAACACGTGTTTTAGTAAATAAATTTCTTTAGCTTAGTATCGAAAGTATTCAAATAGTATGGATACAATCGATACTATCGAAGACCAGCATATGTTTAGGACCAATACTATCGATAGTTCAATAAATAGTGTAATACAGAGTTACTCAAACTTATAGCACCACGTACCCCTGTTAGAGTTTCCAGACAACAGCGAACCCTTAATAAGTTAGTAATACAAGTATTAATGTGATGGGTTTGTTTCTTGTCGCAAATTGGATCGTTCAAAAAAGGAGGAGGTTCTCAATTCGTCAATATCTTTTTTTTATTTTTTATTTTTATGTATGTTCAGCGATCATTCGTTACTGCGTTGACCGATTTCGATAATTATTTTTTTGTTTGAAAGGTAATACTTTCAGAATGGTCCCATATAAATTTGGTTAAATTATGATGATGGGATCTATAAGAAAATCATCAAACATTGCATAAACTCCGTACCACGCCAACTGATTTTAGTATCTATCTTACCTATATCTCTGCTAAATGTAGACCGATTTTGATGATTCTTTTTTTAATGAATAGCTTATACTTCAAAGATACTATAATGAAAATTTTTGGAAAAGATTTCACCCCTATGGGTTGGAAAAATAGGAAATGAAACCGATTTCATTTCCTATTTTTCCAACCCATAACATGCACTGCTGAACACCGATGTTCAGCAGTTAAATTATGTTTGCACTCGTAAGATTTGTTTTGATTAGGATTTATCACTAAAATGGATGAAATAAGTTAATTTTATAAAAAAAATAAAAACCGACTTCAAAAAACTAAAACGCTAAAAATAATCTTAACACTTAAGTACCTAATCAGTTACTTTTGGAGTCGGTGCCAGTCAATGAGAGACCAATGTTTTCGTTTGCACCGACTCCAAAAGTAACTGATTAGGTACTTAAGTGTTAAGATTATTTTTAGCGTTTTAGTTTTTTGAAGTCGGTTTTTATTTTTTTTATAAATTAACTTATTAGGAGTATTTTTTTCTGACTCAGCATCAAGTCTTTCTGTATTTGGTTTTTATCATAACCAGGTGTGCTGCTTTGTAATCCAGCCGTCATATAGTAAATCTTATCGCGATCCCCCGACCGTCAAATGGCGAACCCTTAGGGGTTCGCGTACCCCACTTTGAGTAACACTGGTGTAATACTATCAAACTATCGATAGTTTGAATAGTTTTTATGATTTAATACAACGATACCATCGATAGTATCGATTGAAAGCATTATATTGTGACTACATATTCCAATTGACAAACTTACCAAAGGCATAAATACGAACTGCCCGATCAATCCTATTACGGGCCCGATAGGCTTCTTAATGACTTCTTTGACTGTTGGCCAGTCCATCGCGCACCCGAAGTTTATAAAGATAAGAGATACCTGGGAATAAAATGAAACAATATTTTAGCACGTACGACTTGCACTTATCACTTGAACTTTTATTTATGGTAATATACCTTTATGTATCACTGTAAGTGTTGTGAAATACATCCTACTTCCTACTAATCCTACTGTGTGTTAAGTTTGTGAGTATGGGATCTTTGGTACTCTTTCACGCAAAAACTACTGAACGGATTTTGATGAAATTTAGCATACAGATAGACGATTGCCTGGATAAACAAACACATAGGATATTTTACACACATACTTTTTATCCCGGTAAGGTCAACGGAGACGAAGTTGCGGGAAAAAGCTAGTATTAAATAAACAAGCCAACTCGCCCACGCCCGGACTTGAACCCTGAACTTTCTACATATTTTTAAGAAAATACGCTGTTTGGCCATGCGTTGTCAGTGACTCTCCTATTACTGTACCTACTATGTACGCCACTACGCAAGTCTAGTCTACGTGGCCGAACGTAACAGTGTAGTGCAGCGAGGCACTCTCCTACTTAATATTTAATATACAAGGTTACTTTGCAAGGTAGTACCAAATTTTAAAGAGAAGTTTTATAAAACAATATAAAAATACGGCTAATAATTTTTATTTAATTATGTTTGTAATAAAATATTACTAAAAAAAATCGAAAATAAAAGAAAACGCGATTTGCGCCGTCATTCATCAGAGATCACAGGCGTACGCTGACACCGCTCTAACAAGGACTTTATGCAGTGCATATATGGTGCAATTTAAATCTACTAATCGTAAACTTTTCGCTAGTTAAATTTTTTTACCACAGATAGGAACACATGGCACTATGTTGCAATGTAACCCCGTATGTAGAATACATCTCCGGGAGGGGAGGCTCAGGGGAGGCTCAGGAAGTAGAACGTGATCAGCGACAGCGCGTACAGCAGCCCGCTGCACGCCAGCAGCATGGCCGCTCAGCGTACGCATATTACTCGTACTTTTTGTTCACACCAGGTGGCGCTTTGTACGCTACAGCCAATTGTCAGACAGTGCGTTTGGTGTGACCGTTGCCTAAGTTAACACTTACAAAAATAGCAATGCTGGCAGTGAATATGGTGTCTATAACTCGCTCTGGCCGAACCACCACAACGGGGAGCGTCTCGTCGGCGGTCGATACTTGGCCATTGCGTTTCGCTTGAACGCCTATGTTTGTCCTTCCTGTAATTAAAATTTAGAGAGATAAAATACAGTTCATCAAAGTAAAACGATCTAATTTTTTGTATAGCGCCATCTCTTTCATATTTTACCTCATTATTCTTATTGTTATCATAGAAAAGTAATTAATTACTTTTAAACTTTCGCGTTGCATGATTAATACACACTAAGCGAGAATTAACCTTTTGATAATCGCGTTAATTCCCGTTTTAGTGTGTATTAATAGAAACATTCATTTTGTTCGATCAGAAACGACGACCTTGGGATCGTGCAGGCGACCGTAACGAGCGTTGGATTGTCAATTTTAATGGGATTCTTAAAAAAAAACGAATTACCTATTACTTACTAAACACAATACAATGAATGGGAAATAAATCTTTTCTGTGTACTGGACTCGTTTTTGAATAATGTTTTTTTTAATAATATTTTTATAACTCCTTATTCTAGACTCAATTCTGAACAACCATCCAAAACTTACGTCGTTCTTTTTTGCCACCCTGTATTTACTATCATGCTGTAATATTCCACCACTATATACTATACTATATATATATATCTTTAAATATTTTTACTAACCAAGGAATTGTCCGTGCACCCGTAACGTCCCATTCCAAGAACCGCTACTGGCTTCTGCCTCTGTGAGTGTACTCGTTGTGTTCACTTCCGCATAGGACACATCTTTATTTGCTGTGGTTACAAGGATTTCATCATTTGCAAGTAATCCGTCACCTGGAAAAGAAATATTTGTTAATAAAAAAAAATAAAAAAAAACTTTAATAATTAACTGAAAGTTGTTGTATTTGAATAGCAGAATTTTGTAAAAGGAAGAATCAATTGCCGTGCGTTAGTAACGCAAAAACTTGGCAGTCTTATTTTTCGTTGTGTTCGTACTTGTTAGGACAAGGTTTTGTATAAAATTAAAAATTGGAAAAGTTTCCCGGTACATTTTCCAATACGGGAAAAATTTAATGTTGTTTTTTCTACAGGAATTATCAGTTCCGTCTTTACCATTACTTAAAGAAAGAAAAGAAGGTCTTTTCTTTCTTTTTAGTTAACAGTGTTTCTTAGTAAGAACTCTTGGTAAGAACTAGAAAAAAGAAGTCAAAAATTTAAAACTATACTTTAAACGGAGATATGAAATTATTTTTTGAAAGTCAAGAATTCATACCAACAGTAGGTATTTTATTTTTACTTTGCAATAGGGCTCCCGAATTCTTGTGTGCCCCAGGGCCCCAGGCCCCCGACGGCTCTGGGAATTATGCTACTACAAGCACAAATGTCGTTTTACAGCTTGGACAAGATGACGTCTAACGAAACAGCTAGTCTATACAAATCGAGAAAGCAAGTCTGTTTGCAATGTTAAATTACAGTTTTATATTAAGGTATAATAATTAATAAGGTACACAAAACATATTTTTGTCTGTCAGTCTGCTTGTCCCGGCTAATCTCCGAATCGGCTGGAACTTTTGACGGGATTTTTACTCGAAGATAGCTGGTGTTATACAGAATAAGTTACTTTGATCTTAGAAAAAGAATAAGGGTCTCGCGCAAACAAAATATCAAACCCATGAAATTGTGACAACAGTAGTGTTTCTTGCGCTGCTTTTTCTCGTCGCTAGACTACAATAGGGATGACGACTGGATAAAGAAAATGAAATTCTATCCATCAGTTAGATTAACAAAAAATAAAGGACTCATATATTTTCTTTTGTCAGAAATTACAAAGATAAAGAGCGTCAAAGTTCAGTCAGTCAGTCAGTCAGTGTGTGAGTGACAAAATTAAGAAACTTTGACTAGTTATAATTCTTAAACTACTTGTTTAAATTCAATGAAATTTTAAATATACCATGTTTGTACAATGCCTGCTTGGTAACTGATAATTTAGGCTTCTAGTTATAGGAGTTCGAAAATAGCTTGAACTGCTTCGAGAAAAGGATGGCACGCCGTGCCGCTTTTTTGCTCGACTTGGCGGGAGCATTGCCGTGCCCCCAGATTGGGACGTGTAAGTTATTGATTTTTGTTTTTAACTAAATGAGACACATATAGAGATGTTTTTGAATTGATTTAAAGACTACGCGAACGAAATTGCAAGCAACAGCTCGTATCTAATTACACAGGAGCCTAATTAATACATTGCCAGTTAAAATACAGTTAAACTAAATTTGCATAAAAAGAGTAGATAACATTTTAAGCAAATAATGAAAATTCATTTACTTGTTAAGGTGCCACCTAATTAAACTGGGTTTTCAACTGCATAATATTATTTTGTAAAAACATTTTATTGTGGACGTATGCAAAACAAATCGCCATTTTAATAATATTTCATACTACTTTAAATTTATAATGATGTATTTTTCAGACAAACCAAAAGATAAATTTATTGAATATTAGCACTATACTATGTGTTTATGGTGTGGCATCATGATTTACATAATACAGGTTGTCCCAATATATTAAGTCAAGAGGACTCCAAGAGACAGAGCACTAGGACTTCCCGAATTTTTCCCATGTTCTGCGATTCTTGTAGTTTTGTGAAGATGTCACCTGTTGTCACTTAGTTTTAGTATAGGGAAGTGTTTTTACTTTCGATTACGATAAGGAATTTATTTGAACAGTAGCATCAACCACCAGAAGTTAACTAATAAATTAGGAATAGATTAGGAGCTTTTATTATTATTTTGACGACCTCCGTAGCTGACAGGCGAGCATGTCGTTTTTTTATTTTCTGTAACAGCTACATATCATAGGATCAGACCAATGAATGCGATGTTCTCCAATAGTTATTTTATTATTTATTATGATTATATTGAGATGAGATAAGTATGGACTACACGGGTCGCCGAAAGTTTGGATGGATAGATGTTTGTTACTCTATTACGCCAGAACGGCTGAACGGGTTCCGACTTTTTTCAGTAAGTAAATAGTGCTATTTAACTCGTCAAACGCCTAGCAGACCGGGTAAATTTCTATTTCGCTGGGTTGAGACTTGAGAGGTCAAATTTACGCGGTTGAATAAATAAATGAATAATATGGACAACATCACATACTTTTTTGTGATCCTATGGTAAGTAACCAAAGCACTTGTGTTACAGAAATCAGAAACAACGACGGTACCACAACACTTAGACCCGAGACAATATAGAAAAGCTATTGTTCCTACATTGACCGATACCACAGAGATAGTGACACCAAGTCCGGTATGCTTGCCTTTCGGCTACGGAGGTCGTCAGAATTAAAACATATTTGTGGCAAATATGACAATATTCCCCCTCGGAATGATTAGACCCCTTTAGAAATGAATTCCTCGCTACGGCCATGCATGCCGCCCTCGCATCCACTACATAGCGCGTACCAAAGATGGTGACGTTGACTAGCTCGTAGTCATCCATGTGCACGGTGGTGGCGTTGGGGTCGAACACCGCGCTGATCCGCAGGCTGAGCCGCGGCAGCTCCTGGCACAGCACCCACAGCGGGCACAGCGCCAGCAGGTACAGCAGTACCAGGTGCAGCGGCCATATTGGACACATGCTGCCGCTCAGTTAGGACACTGTAACAAAGGAAATACTGTTTCAGGAATGTTTGCACATTTTTTGTATTTATATATTAAAATAGTAGTGTTGTGTAATTCGTGACTGGATTTCCAAATTGGTGCCCAGATAGTTTGAAGCTCATTTGATTGTAAAAATTGTAATAGCAATAACCAATAAATAACTAAAAGAAATAGTTTTATTAGTAAATGTACTTTAAATACATAATATTAGATTTTTGTCACGATTTATGGCCAAATTCAGAACTAAATATGGCGACCGCGAATTTTTTATATTAAAAATATATACTATTTATTATATTTTTTGTATTTGTTGTTGTTATATGTTTTTTATATTGATATTTTTTTTCATACCTACACATTCCATTTAAGGAAAAACTATTTATTAATCAAAATACTGTTTTGCGAAGTAAAGTTAATTAAAATAGTTGCCGTTAAAACACGTGTTCGTTGTACGTGTTAATATTTATTTAAATAAATTAACACCTACGTATGTAAGTATTACACACATTTGCATTTGATTATTTAAATTACTAATGGCAGTAACAATAAATACTAAAGAGATTGAAACAAATGTAAAGTATCAAAAACGTTAAACGTGAAAGTTTTCAAGGATCTATGTGTACTACTCTAACTATTCAAAGTTTTTTGCTGATCAAATTCTTCAATTTATTTTCGGCACATGTATGACTGTATAGACAGTATAGTAACGAATTACTACTTAATTAAATAATTGTTGCTACGGATGTTACTCGAAATGAGTTTTAATTGTACTTTGTAAAATATGGCTGTACAAACAAATTGATCCTTCAGATAAGAGAAACTGATAGAAATTGGCTTTAAATTACAATTACCTCTTCAATCACCCAGAAAGGAAACAATATATTACTGTTTTAGGGCCAATTAACCGTAGGCAAGTAAACAGAAAAACAAAACGTAACTTATTACAGGTAAAAAAATTACACTGGATGAAACGCACACGTTAACGTCAGAACGGACTATAATATTGCGCACATAATCGTGCGCCGGCTTCCAACTCCTGTTATCAACTAAACAAACATTCTAAAGTCGTCAGTATTTAACCAACAACCAACTGTCTGGCTTATCAAGTTGTTCTATCAAATCTATTATCATCACAGAGATATAGAACCAATAAAAAAGGAAAGCAATACAATTTTGCTCCGGTAAATCGTCTCGTGTTACTGATCACGTATTGATAAAAGATTATTTTTAATTAGCATAATAGCTTTACCTACGTAAAAATCGCCGATTCACGGGTGATTCATATATGATATGACTCTAAATGTTGCCGCGGAGATACAGTGGAGAGTGGGGCTAATGTCACATGTTTTATAATCCTAATTAAATATTAAAATTAGATGTGTTCAGGGAGTTATTTCTCTTTTTATTGTTTTTGAATTATTTATTGAACTCAAAAGGTCCCGGGTTCAATTTCGGAGTCGGGTCAAATTAGATAAAGTTTTTTTTTATTGGCTTGGGTATAACTAATTAATTTTATTGTACGGTACATCGTAACCAAGATGTTAATTTCTTATTTAGAGAACACGAAACTGGTGTGTTGTCCGCATATTCTTATTTTATTAAAAGAACACGCTGAACACACTTCATTTTATTAAAAGAAAAAATATGTCATGTCATTGTGTGTGTATTGAGTGAGTCAATATAACTTATTTTATCAATTCAATATTTTAATGAAGTTTAATAATAATTAAATGTTGTTTATTCACTAGAATAATATTAATCATCATATAGGACACGGTGACTTGTAAGGACAACTTGTAAATTCAAACAACGAATTTAGTAGACCTTTGAACTTTAATATATGGTAAATTAGCTGTCCCGGCGAACTTCGTACCGTCTCTTCATATTATTTTTTTCGTGAATTTTTCCGATGTTTTATTAGTTATTCTGCTATTCGGAGCGGATAAAAATCCAACAAATCACGAATCATAAAAATCGGTCCCATAAAAATCCCAACAAAAATGGTGTTACTAACCCGACTTTGTTTTATATGTATATAGATAGATTGATATTTTCATTTGGCTATATCTTTCTTTGAAACATAAATATGATAATTTTTGGTTATAAAGTCTAGCAAACGAAACTTAAACCTGACCATGGATTGATAATTTCGTTTTTCATCACTCCGCTACGTATTTAATAGCTTATCTATGTTTTCGCAGAGCAACGCATAACTTGTTTATCAAAATCCTTATTATTTGATTCCAGTACTTTGAGTCAAAATATTGTTAAATCAAAAAGATTGAGGAAAAACTTAAAATAAAAATGAAACTAGCGTCGATCGCATGAGTTTCATTTTTTCAAATCTTTAAAGAATAATTAAATAAAAATGACAATGTCATTATGAGTAGAAAAAATTAAGGAAAACCAAATAAACATAAAATATTGATGATTAAGCATCATATGCTTATATGTAAACTAATATGTAGTAATGAGAATGCATCGTCGTCATACAATTGTCTACAAATGCTTTTCTTTGAAAAAAGATAGTCGCTATTGCGATTGTTGCGATGTAAATCTTTAAACAACACTTGCTTTCTGCCAAGCCCCCTAGAGTCCAAAAAAGTGATTTCTTTTTGTGTGGTTATCTTATTTTAAAACATATTTGATGAATGCCTTATACTAATTGGATATTGTTATAGTTAACGCCTAGTATACAAAAAATCAAATTCCTTATACCGACTTTTAACTTAAAGTCAAACTAATAGATTTATTTATATCAATTCAGAAAATTACGTACAGTAATGTACGAAATACAATCTTAAAAATGTATTTATTTCGGTAGCAAAAAGTGACCCGTCCCGTCTTCGACATCACAATGAAATTATTATTTTTTTCTGAATAATTCTCTTCGATACTTTGTATTCACTGGGATGAGGGTGCGATTTGAAATGTAAATTATTAAAAACTGAGACATCGCCATCGCGGTCGTGCGAAACGGAACGGATATTTTCAGTTAATCCAGCCATCAATTTTGAAGGTTTTATTTTAGGCAAAGAAAAACTTTTTTAAAAAGTATAATTATAACAAAAAGCAAAGTATTTTTATTTAATAATTTGATTAAATGAGGTTGGAGATAGTTATTATTATGGTTAAGGAAAGGTCAGCAATTGAATGTCCCAAAATAGTTTATTTAGCGAATAACCGAAAATTAGGCAACTCAAATCAAATTCATCAAATTGTGCAGCTCTAATTGTATATCACTTTATTTATTTTGTGTGGAGTGCATTTAAGGGTATTAATATATATTCAACACTTTATTGATATTTTAGTCACATATTTTATTTACTTAGGCTTTTAATGTGCTGTCCTCAGCTCTTTGAAGTTCAGAAAGTGTTTATGCAAAAGCATTACCTACAGTTATAGCGATATTTTTAGCGTACGGAATTCGTCAAGGCTAGCGGTGCAACAAAACCGCACTAAATGGCAACTACTGTTCAATGGAACATTTTGTTGTATATTTTGATCTTATTAAAATATAAAATAAGCCATTTCCCACTGAGCATAAATTTTAATGGTCAGTTTAACAAAACGCTTTGGTACAGTATTTTAAGTATGTGCCGAATTTCAGATTTTTTACCAGGATAGCTTATATGCGCCAGACAACACACCAATTATTGTCATAGTGAACCAACTATTTATCTTTATGAGTTCTTAGTGTGGAAGAAAGATGTTATCTCAGATAATTAACTAATCAATATTAAATTTTTCCTGTTAAATTATGTCTATAATGGTAGTTGAAGCTATGATAATATTAGGAAATGTAACAAATGATGAAATTTTTATTTTTGAGTAGTGAAAAACAAACAGAGATTCACATCAGCCCCCTAGCATGAGCACCAAAACACGATATGATATGATATAGCGATATAATGACAAAAACTGTAAAAATATGATAGATATATCCGCCATGTTGAATCGCTGTGCCGGCGACGTCAAATATTATGATCGCTGTTTCGATAAAAAATCAAAATTGCGGCTATATCTATCATATTTTTAGTTGGTGTCGATATATCGCTTTATCATATCATATCGCGTTTTAGTGGTCATGCTAGAGGAGCTGAGACATATCTAATATAATAAGAGATATTTCTGATGCTTATCTTAATGATTAACAATCAACAAATACATCGTTATCGGCGCAATAATTTAAATCAATAAATAAGTCAATCGATAATCGTATTGTGTTATTTCAAAGTCGAAACAAAACTATTGGGATTATTTTAAGGACACATATCAATACAATAAACCTTCGATAATTGATTAAGTAAGAACAGTAATCCTTCAATTTCTCACGTACAAGATATAAAAAGTAACATAGATAGTCTAGTAGTTAAAGTATGCTATACATACAACCCAAAACATAGTCTACTAAAAATAGATGATTTTTATTAATTTATTCATTAAAACATTTTACAGGGCAGAAATGAATCAGGTTCTTTTGGACGAGATATCGTATGCAGTTTTGCAAGGTTAGTTTAGAAACTGTTTTAATTCTTTGTATTTTATAAAAGCTTTTTTTGTTGTAGGTATATTTTAAGCAAGTTGACTCGATCATTAAGGTCAAGAATAAGAACAAGCACATTTACTAAAAAGTTGTTTAACCTAGGACAGAGTTTTCAAGGGCAATGTGTATGTATGTATACGGTTCATAAGAACGACGTCATAATCAGGGTATGTAGGACAAGTAAAGTATAGATCAATAAATAATTGTTTTAATAAGCTTTAAAATGTATACAAATTTGTGGATATAAATAAATATTAGATACTAAAACAAGAGAAAACGTGTAAATCACTGATTGAACTAATATTTTTAAAAAAGGAGGCAAAATAGACTCCTTTCAAGACTCATCTAATACCATAGGTACCTTTACTAGGTTCGACTTCTAATAATTAATCAATTTTGTATGCTTTAAAATATGTTTTCTGAAGCCAAAAACTTTTGTTTGCTTCTAAGACAAACTAAGTTAGTTTTAGACTGTCACGCAAACTTGAAATTACTTTAACTAGAGTAAATAATTTTATTTCATTATAGAATTGATAATGTTATTTTGTGTTGTAAATACCATGATACTATAGATTTGACAATTATCATGTTTAGTAATTGGTTAGAAACAACCCATCCTATTTTTATCATCATCATCATTTTAGCCATACGACGTCCACTGCTGAATATAAGCCTCCCCCATTGACTTCCAGATTGGCCGGTTGGAAGCGGCCTGCATCCAGCGTCTTTCTGCGACCTTTACCAGATCCTCTGTCCACCTTATGAGTGGACGTCCTACGCTGCGCTTGCCAGTATGCGGCCTCCATTCTAGAACCTTTTTGCCCCATCGGCCGTCAGTTCTACGTGCTATGTGCCCCGCCCACTTCAGCTTGCTAATTCGTTGGGCTATGTCAGCGACTTTTGTTCTTTTAAGGATCTCCTCATTTATTTGAATCAATCACGTAAGGAAACACCGAGCATTGCCCTTTCCATAGCACGCTGTGCGACCTTGAGCTTTCTTATGAGGCTTATATAGTAAGGCCTATTTTTATAGCATTACCAACTTAAACGTTACTTCTATCGAATACTGACCAAAAAATTGTTGTTCATTAGGTTTTGCGTGATGGTAAAAATGAAAAGGACTCACTAACTACTTTATTTATATACTAGCTAACCGCTTAGTTCATAGGTGTCTATTTATTTTAGCCTTGAAGCAACTGTCAGATAGGTATAACCTTATGTGTCGTAATAGCAATAATCGCAGCCATCATGACAACAGAAGAAACTACTAAGTCTTTTAAAACTAATAACTGATATTATACAGTCTGTACTACAAAACAAAAATACCTCCAGTGGCTATCTTTCAAGATTAAGATTAAGAACAAGAGGAAGCCCATTATATCTCTAACAAGGATATCATGCATCGCAGGAAAGACATCAAAACCCCGATCGATCCAATAAACAATTGACACCTGTTCCCAGAAGCCTTAGCTAGGATATTAGTTACAGTACAATAGCCAGTTAATCGGCTCGAATGTCTATTCTATTGCCTTCCCCATTGTGTAAATTGATACTATCGGTTAAGGTTCGGTCACACTATCAACTGTCTAGGTTGCTGCTATAACAGTAGTTCTCACGCTAGAGTATCAACTAACTACATTAGTCACCTAAAGATTCGGTATATCTTAGCAATGAAGTGAGGTTTTATCCTAATAGGTAAATAAAATGACATAGCAATTTCATGGCCAAGAGAACCTTCATACAATTTTCTGTCTGGTCAACGGCTACCAAGGTCGCATAAATAGAATATTTTGTAGCCAGATTGAATGAAAATATTTCATGTATTTCAATTATTGAAATTTGCTTGTGTATCTTTTAATTACTCGTAGCAAATTGGACATCTTATTTCGTCATATTTACTATTTATACGGTCATATGCTATAAGCGTCCGTCATTTATGATAAATGCTTGGTCACATTGGACATTTAATGTCACGATGGTCACATATATTTATTTAGTATACATTTTTAAAAAGAAGAATTCCTTTAAAGTAAGTCTTAAATGTTAAGTATTTGACAATAAAAACATACAATAAAACATGTAATTGGATCTGGATTAAACTAAAAAAAAAAACTCGCGCGTAACGATACGAAGCTTTTTAGCTTGTTTGTACTGAAAGATAAATCAATTTTAGAAATTTCATTTCGTTATAGATCATCACTACTACCTGTACCTGTCTTTCTTATAATAATGCACCTATTTGTGACCATTTTTTTTTCTAGTTTGTCAATAGAATTTATTGTGACGTTAGTGACAATAAATGTCCAAAATGTCCGGTCACATTGAGAAAATGTCCTATTTGCTCCGTCTTATTGGTCAGACATTTATAACGTGACGGACACTTTACAACTCTAGGGAGGCTATTATTACGGCCAATCTGGAAGTCACTGGGGGAGGCCTGTGTTCAGCAGTGGCTATCCTATGGCTGAAAATCATTATAACTATCTACATATTTACATATTAGTAAAATGTAAAAGATAATTAATTTTTTTTTAAATGGCTATCTAATCTTAAAGACAATATCATGGGTAAATCGTGTCGATATAATTTTACACCAAAATTGATAACATTCTCCCCCAGCCTCCTCTTTCACACCTTAGTACAAAAGAACTACCTATATGTATTAATCAATGTTGTTACGTTCTGCTGACTGACACGCTCGCCAGTTGTTACGTCTTTAATTATTAGAAGATTTTAAAGGAATCTTTAACTTAAACATTGTTTTGGTACGAAGTTGTTAAGTTGCGGTCATAGCTATACGAGTAGCTTTAGCTTAAGTATTTAATAGCTACAGAAAATCAAATTAAAAATCAATAAATATAGCGTATTTTACGCAAAAAATATAAATTTTAAAACCCGATAAAATCTCCAGATAGCTAATTGAGGTACTTATGTAAAAACATAAACCTTATTAAATTAAATTATTACGATGCATTGATCAACATTCACAGCTATATTTCGGTCGAAATCGAAAGCAGCGACCCTTGACCACTCCGATTATAAGCAATGATGACGTCCAATTGACTTTGTAATTTAATAATGACTCAACTAATATTATGTAACACAATTACCTACCTAAAAATTTGCAATTTTCGGCTAGCCGTGAAACCTTTTGCAACAGCCAACTGGAACCATTAGCCTATTTCGGAAATTGCCAAGTTAATAACCTACGATAAGATATTCTTTAATTGAAAAAATTGATTAACATTTAAAAGAAAGTCGCAAATTCTTAATTTAAATATAAATTAAATGGCAAATGGGATTGTTAATACAATTGGCAATGAAGGAAAAACATGTTGGATCACGTCATTAATAATTTTGTAAAATAATAAACACAAGTATTTTTTTAAACTCAAGTGTTTAAAATTTAGTTGGTATACCTACGTCGTTATTTATTGTATTCATGTATGTAGGACTAATTATAATAATGATAAGTAGGTATGTATTGACTTTAACACTTCGATACACGTATAAAGTTTTTTTTAACTAAGTACTTATGGTAGATAAGTCTACACAGAACACGGCACTACAACAGTGGCTTAAATGAAGCAAAGAAGGGATAGGTACATTTATGTTCGTAAATCCTACTTCCTACTAATATTATAAATGCGAAAGTTTGTGAGGATGTATGGATCTTTGTTACTCTTTCACGCAAAAACTACTGAATGAATTTTGATGAAATTTGGCATACAGACACAGACCTACCGGATCGGTACTTTTTATCCGGGTAAGGTCAACGCAGACAAAGTTGCGGGCAAAAACTAGTATTATAATTCCCCACCGCCAACAGGAGGCGTGTCGTAAGAGGCGACTAACTCCTTTAGCCTGAGACGGGCAGCAGCGTCGTGCATAATCTCATAAAAAACTGCGCTCGTCAACCCACCTGCAAAGCGTGGCGAGTATTGGCAATCCTCCCGATGATAGGTCATTGGGGGAGGCCTTAGTTCAGCTGTGAACGTCCTAGCTGGATACGATGACGATGAACGATAATAAATAATACTAGAAGCTAAGATTAAGATTTATCGCGATTCGCGACGTAGTAAGCATAGAAGGGACGTCCGACTCCGATAGGTACTTACCCCAGTAGGTAAAGAGTACAATGCAATCGAAGCTATTCCGATAAAGAGACCTAGACCTTGGATTGATAAGTTCACGTGGAGTTCAACAAATAGTAAATACGCAGAGTGCCGTTAACTTTGACGTCGATTTGAGGAAAATATTTCAGAATAAGGATGTTGGGTTGGGATTGGGAAATGCCGGAACGATTAGCTATACGCGTTTAACCTTAGCAAGATGAAAATAACATATTACAGGAAAATTATAAGGACGTTGTATTACTTAATGAAAACAAAATTAATAGAGTAAGCATTACCTATACCCATTGTATCCTTCGATATTAGTTCTTAGATTTATACTTATTTATACATACATACAGAGTGTAACGAAAAGGTGAAATAAAACTTTAAGGGGTTATTCTACGGCTAAATTACATCAACTTTTTCTATCGGACCAACATCGAATTCGAAAAAAAAAACACTTTCCCATACTAAAACGCGACCAGCTGGCATCAGTTTGTATGGAAACGTCAATATTTTATTGAGATTTCGATGTTGGTCCCATAGAAAAAGTTGATGTAATTTAGCCGTAGAATAACCCCTTAAAGTTTTATTTCACCTTTTCGTTACACTCTGTACAAGTAACAGCTCCAATGACCAGATAGGTATTTATTTATAACCACATAATAATAAATAAATAAATAAATATTGGACAACATCACATACATTGCTCTGTCCAAAGCACTTGTGTTACAGAAATCAGAAACAACGACGGTACCACAACACCCAGACCCGAGACAATTTAGAAAAGTTATTTTTCTACATTAACGCGACCGGAAATCGAACCCGGAACCTCAGAGATCATCAGAGATAGCGAGACCAAGTCCGGTATGCTAAATAATGAGAGATGATATGATTAACTTTAATTAATGAGTAACAATACAATTTCTATATTGTGATGTTTTGCTGGGCTGAGAGGTTCACATCACATTTAATTAAAAAATACCCATTTATATTATTATTTAAATTTAAAAAATATGTAGCGTTTGCGGATTCGAATCCTGCAAGTGGCGAATGTTTGTGTGATGAGCACAAGCATTAGTCATTAATACCTAAGTAATCAATGTTTATAAAATGTTTATCCGTTATCTAGTCACCATAGTAAAAGCTTTGTTTAATTTGGGCAAAGATCTCTTTATACTACACTAGCTGTCCCGGCGAACTTCGTACCGCCTCTTAATTTTTTTTTTGTGTGAATTTTTAATGGTTATTCTGCTATTCGGGGAGGATACAAATCTAACAAGTCAAACATCATAAGAATCGGTCTAGCCGTTCTTGATTTATAAATAGTGTAACTAGCCCGACTTTGTTTTATATGTATACTAGCTGTCCCGGCGAACTTCGTACCGACCCTTCATACTTTTTGTTTTCGTGAATATTTCCGTGTTTTTTATAGTTATTCTGCTATTAGGGGCGGAGACAAATTAAACATATCAAAGATCATAAAAATCGGTCCAGCCGTTCTTAACTTATGAATGATGTTACTAACCCGACTTTGTTTTATATAATAATAGATTCTTTGCTTTGGGGCTATATAATTGTTGTGATTGTGAACAGTTATTTAATTTAATCCAATTTTGCCCTAACACTTTTATAAAAGGTTGCTTGAGGTGGAAAAACAGACTGAAAAAGAAATAAGCGGTTTAGCATGTTTTAGCCTAGCTAGAGACGTGATTCTCATTTTACCTATCGAGATCAGCAAAAACATAGTTCGACGAACTCTGTCAACTCATTTTAAAGTTTATTCGTGTCACAGAACTTGTTTTAGCAATTCAAGCAGAGGTTACGAAACAAGATTAGATTTATATGCATTTAAAAAATGTGCATAACATTTTATATAAAAATGTTCTAGACTAGATAATTATAATATTAACTATAATAACAGTTGCAGTAAAAACAAAGTATTAGTCTGTAAGTCTCCTCACCTGTTAAAAACATTGACATTCGATTTGGGTTAAATCGGAGATCGAGGTTCATCCCGAAGCAGAAGGAGACACAAAAAATAAATTGTTTTTACAATCACACCAATTATTGAGCCCCAAACTAAGCTATGGCGTACTATGGCGACTAGATAACTAATAAACATACTTAAAGATTACGTCCAAAACTTAGGTACAAACGCTCTTGCTCATCTCACAAACATTTGCCCATTGCGGGATTCGAACCCGCAACCGCTGGCTTTGTAGTCTGGAGCGCGAACCACTACACCAGACCAAACGGTCGTCAATATACATTTAATTTTATTGTTACGCGGTCTATAAAAGCGACTCCGCTCGGCATCCAAGAAGATATTTAAAAAAACTTCGTCAATGATCAAATTTGTGCATAATTAAAACTTTAAACTTTTTCAGACTTAAGTAACAGATTCTACATGCTATGTGCCCCGCCCACTGCCACTTCAGCTTCACCGATGGGGCAGAAAGGTTCTAGAATGGAGGCCGCGTACCGGCAAGCGCAGCGTAGGACGTCAACTCACAAGGTGGTCAGACGACCTGGTAAGGGTCGCAGGAAGACGCTGGATGCAGACCGCTTTCAACCGGCCAATCTGGAAGTCAATGGGGGAGGCCTATGTTAAGCAGTGGACGTCCTATGGCTGAAATGATGATGATGATGATGAAGTAACAGAATTATGAACTATTTAAGCCAAATAAAAACACGAAGGTTACTGTTGTTTGGTTTAAGTACTCATGAGATTAAGTTAAGCACAGACAACTTATAAGACCAGTTACTTTAATTTGACCTGCATTAAGCAATGTGAAATAGTGAATGTAAGTTCGCAAACAAGGACGTTAGTATGTTTCGAGATATATGTGCACTTTATCAATATGATATGCATTGAACATCCATACCACAGAATGATAGTACTATCATCATAACATACTAAGATTGTCTACATCTGATAAATATGGTACACATTTTCTAGTATTGATTAGATTTCCGTGTTTGTTTTTTAGACCGGGCGTTTTTTACAAAAACCTACTCTAAACTCTCTTTTACACCTTAAACGATCCCCCTAAATGATTTCCTAGTTATCCGGCTTATGGCACGGACTACATGCATCCGGAATTTTTCAGAGCTCCATACAAAACGGCTCTGGACAAGCCCGGATTCATTCCATTTTGTATGGGGTTCTGAAAAATTCCGGATGCATGTAGTCCGAGCCTAAGGACAAGAAGCTTTGGGATGCAAATCCAGCTTTGGGTTTTCCACAGCGCTTTTACATGGAATTTCTTTCATACTTTCATATCATATTTCTTTAAAAAAGACGCTTAAATCGATAACGCTGAATATTTTTTCATCAGGTCCCCACCAGTCATATTTATTTATTTATGAGTAATGAACCCTCATGTATGTTTTGCGTTTTTTTTTTCTTTGTTTAATTAGTATTATTCGTTTTTTTTTTCATAGTACTAACAACAATTTAGTGCCCTATAGCTCCTGGTGGTAGAAAATAATAATCCCTTTAAATTGCTGGCTTCCTGCAGGAAATAATCAGACACTTTAAAATGAAATAATCAAGTGGTTTGCTGATGCTTCACCAATGTTCTCTAGCGAGAGCGATCTACAGCAGCCTGCATCCAACGAGCTCCTACCACCTTTATCGGTTCATCCGCCCAGCAGACAAAATTTTGACCAGCTTAAAGTGTTTCATCAGGTAAGCGGTATCAATAAAAAGTGTGATGTGAATAATGTAAAGGCAACTTATTCGATGAAATTGCGAATTTATATTGCATACACAGATGTTGGCCCTATTTATAGACATAAAAATAAATAAACAATTATATTGAATGCCTTACTATAAATTACAAAACGTATTTTTCACATTAGACTTATCTTTATCTACAGAAAGGCAGCTTTGTATCCGATGCGCAAACTTAACACGCTGATGGACTCTTGTGTTATCAATGTTTACACGAGTTAATAATAAACATTATTATTTTTAACATACTACAGAATTCTGCACGAGTTTTAAGACTACATGAGTAGAGAAAATAAAGGAACAGAGACAAAACAACCGTGCTGTGATAGTATGTAAGTACACGAGTACTTAAAAATAACAATGAAATCAATCATGCATGATATTATAACAATGTTAAAATTATATTTTAATATTATGATATATTATGTTATTAAAGAACAGAGGCTTACAAGTTGGCCTCTGGAAGGAGACTCTGGCCAGTTGAAATTGGAAAATGATTGTTTAAGGTAAATAAATATTTTTCATTTCCATAAAAAAACTCGTCCCTATACATATACTTGCTTAGCTACACTTCTACGTGCATAAAATAGACGTCAGAACCGCACGTGCAGTCTCCGTATCTCGATTAAATATACATATTTTGAAAAATAGTACCTAAACTGTACCAAATAGTTCCTACACAGAAATAAACTGAACCTAAATAATGTTGAATATACAGTCTCATAAAGCCATTTTGATGTCAAGATGGCCGGTGTATTGGTAATTGGTATACCATGTTTAAAGCTACAGCTATCATTCGGAAATCTATACAAATTAATTGTTCCTAAATAGTACAGACAACAGCACGTCAACTTACCACAAAATGTCAAAATTTCTCAATTGATATTGATCTCTAAATGTTGGAAATAAAGTTGAAAATCAATTCAATGACCTTTAACTTTTTGGGTAGGTTGACCTGCCGTTGTCTTTACCTACCTAGTCAAACATGCAATACATACTTAAAATATGAATGGAATTCATGACAAAATAAAAGACTAAATTTAATATCTTATAATGGGCTAGTTTCCTAAAAAAATTTTATTAGTCCGTCAGTTGGATTAACAGAAAATATTGGACACGTATTTTTTTTCTTTTTTCAATGAAACAATAAATGACGAAGATATAGCCCGTTAAAGTTCCGCGTAACGTCACGCCTTGCGACTCTTTTCAGCAAAATGTGACGTCACATGCTCACTTTGATACGCTTTATCTTCGTCATTATTTGTTTGATTGACAAAAGACAATATATGGGTCCAATATTTTTTGATAATCTAACAGACGGACTAAATAGAATAATCTTTTTTCGACCCAGGAAACTAGCCTGTTCCGGTGCTACAATTATTTTTGGGTCTTGGCAATCTTGGCATCCTCAAAGATCTATTTCGCTTTATTTCGAATTTGTGCTGCCCTTTTGCAATTTTTTTTAATACTCCTCAGATCTTTATCTACGCAATCTTCCTAATTTCCATGGTCTATTTCTATGTTTAGATAAGCGAACAGGCCCGTAACACTACTTCTTTTTGCGGTGTGGAAACAAAATTTTATTTTTTATCCAGTACAAAAATAAAGAAATAATCCAACCTTGCAATCACTTTTTAGTTTCTACATAGTTCATGATGACGAATGAAGTTATCTTTATTAGTACATCCTTTTTGTAACAAGTCTTAATCAGGATCATTTTGTTGTTGAGAATATTACAAACATCAACTTGTTTTGCTGCAAGCAATAAAACTTCTTGAATTCGATTTTGGATTTAAGCAACATGTTTGCGTAAGTAGTGCGTCAATAAGCGGAACCGGTTTATTCACCGAAGTTCTAAAAACCCCTCCGCGGTAAGTACTTTCCGGTGATCTAAAATTTTAAAATACTGCGCTAAATCAGTGCAGTGACATAAAATAACAAGAACACCAACACTAGCCCCAAAGTTCTCCATAGGATAGCATGACATATTTAGCCGACTTCAAAAAGGAGGAGGTTAATTCGTCGGACTCTTTTTTTAATGTATGGTCAGCGATCATTCGTTACGGTAACCGATTTCGATGATTCTCTTTTTGGTCCCATATAAATTTAGTGAAGTTCTGATGGTGGGATCTATAGGAAAATCATCAAACATTGCATGAACGCCAACCACGCGAAGTGATGTTGTATCTACTCGTAAGTTACCCAATATCTTTGACAAAAATGTAAACCGATTTTGATGATTCTTTTTTTTTATTGAAAACGTGTACTTAAAAAAATATAACCTCCAAGTGTTTAGCAGTTAACTTTTGTGTTGTACTCTAATGATTTGTTTGTTTAAGGATTTGTGACTAAAAATAAATGTTTTTTTTTAAAAACGACTTATAAAAATATTAAAAGCTAAAAATAATAATAACACATAATCAGACTTTTGGAGTCCGTGCAGTATGACTTGCGTCACCAAGTAAGTAGAGGCAAAAATTGTTAAATGTCATATTTAGAGAAGGCTTGGGTAAGCAGATAATTTTGGACTACTCTACGAATTGGCCAATCCAATCATCGTTAAACCAATCGTCATATCTTTAAGTAAACAGTAATTTACTTTCTGAGTAATCATTTAAAAACGATTTTTTTGTAAATAAATAAACAATTCATATTTGTATATAAAAAAATTAAGCTTACTTTTTATATTAAATCGAATAGAAAGGTCGTAATAGAAAGTTATGTAAAGTCGATTTTAAGTTCATAAGTTGATGTGCGACATTCCGTACTTATTCGTAACGTAAGTGACTTGGGGAAGTAGATCTAATATCTCTAATCAGTATTTAAGATAATTATTTTAATAGCAATTTAAGGTTGTGGTCACCCTCTACCAGTCCATGAGTAGACACGATAGGTAAAACTATTTACCTACCTAACTTTTACTTGTCCGACGACAAGCAAAATGTTGCATTTTAATAAAATATAAAAATGAAGTCGGATCTAACGATTAACCTTTGTAAAACGTTAGTCACACAGCCCACAAAACATTAATCTTGACTGGCAGAAAACGCCAAATGGAATTAAGGCCATTTTTGGCACGACTTTTACTGTGCAATAAAGATAAATAAATATAAATACAATAAATCAATGAATACAATTAAACATAAAAAATGGGTTTTTAAATTTTCATATTATTTACAGCTGTGATCACAACTCATATTAATTCAGGAAAACGAACAGTGTTTGGGTGATGTTTTTAGCTGACTCGAGCTGTGGCTGTCAGACGCCCCCGGAAAACAGGGATGATTCGAAAATTAAGTGAATCCATAACAGTTGGTGTGTTCAGTTTAGTATGTCGCATATTTAACCCAGTATTCTGGAACTCGATGCTATCGAAAAATGATGTCCTTTGCAATTTTTATGAATTCATAAGCGAAGTTGTTATTGCGTTGGTAGAATGAGTCTGCTTTATTATACACAGGTAATTGTGTTTATCATACAACCACTCAATTAAGTGCCGACTGTAGGCATCCGTCTGACCCGAGTATGCGAAGTCTTAATGACATATCCAAGGTTCATCACGTAAGCTGTAGTACATCTACATATGTTTTAACATAACACGTAACATTCAATAAAAACACGTAAATAACAATGTTAAGTTATTATTAAGACAATAAGTTTTCGGTTTAAGACATTTATTTCTCTAGAAAAACGGTTTCTCTATTGACGACGTAAGAGGGACGAGTCATTCATCATTATTAAATCACAGATGAGTTGTGTTAAACATTTATTTTAAAATGATAAGTATGTATGTAGTCAGTTAAAAAAAAAACAAGAACTATCTAACCAGTTGATGAAACTAAACTTATTTTGGCGGCAGCTCATCAAAATATTTGTTTCTTCAAATGTTAAATTGATTAAGTACAGACAAATAAAAGAAATATGAGATAATAATTTTGAAACAATAATTAAAAATTGCAGTAACTTTTGAATTTCGGGTAAAAGTAACAGATACATGTTTACTCTTAACTTTTTAGGGTTACGATTACATTGAATCACAAATAATTGATTGTAAATTACCTCTATGACTGGCAACATAGGTATCACGGAACTTCTTTAAGATAAGTATATTATACTCGTATTAAAGAATACCTATTCGATAGCAAACTTATTACGCATTAACATAACAAAATTATTACGCAAATCAAACAAATTAGCAGTTGTTTATAATATTGTCGAAGATACGAACTCACTCAACCCTTCCTCTTACTTTCTCAAGAGTTAAATACTATATATAATAAATATTGGACATCATATACATTGCTCTGATCCTATGATAAGTAGCTTAAGCACTTGTGTTACAGAAATAAGGAACAACTACGGTACCACAACACCCAGACCTGAGACAATATAGAAAAGTTATTTTTCTCCATTGACTGACCAGGAATCGAACCCGGGACCTTAGAGACGGCTACATCAAATCCGGTATGCTCGCCTCTTGGCTATGGAGGTCTTCTTAGGAATTGAAGCTACTCTCGAGATCAAAGCTAACAGATATATCTAAAGTTATGTAGTTTTACAGTTAAACATGATACTATAATGCGCGTACGTGATAGAGATCATTACACACATGACCGGCTCACCTAAGACAGTGATGCAACACCACAGGACCGCACTCAGAAGTGAAAGTCACCAAAACTTATGGGGTCACCAACAACTAACAACCGTGTGAGAACGCGCGTACGCGACGGGCAGCGAGTCAGTCAGCACTGACGCAGTGACGTCGTACTATTGCAAGCATTTGCAAAAGAATTGCTTACGTACGTCGAACGGAACCACAGCATGATTAAGTCAGTAACTCAAACGATGGATAGATAACTTAGTAGAAGATGTAAAAGAGCAAATATGAGCTCAATCGACAAAAGAAATAAGATTCAAAATTGAGATTATCCAGTTTTGAAAGAAAATAGAAGGGGACCTAAGCTGTGTTAATAGCACTTTAAGCAGTATATTCCGAAAACTCTTATCTATAATATCTTCTATCTGCTTTAATGATAAGCGGTTCGGTAGCTTATAATCTGCTGAGAGCGATATGTTTTAAAAAGAGCCAAAGTTTCTGTGAATAAACAGCGCGAACAAAACAATTAGACGCATGGCAGTTATAAAGTTTCTGTACCCTCACCTCGCCTATTATAAGAAGGCCATAATGCCTTCTCGTGTTAACTTGCTCTCGGTATAGTGTTACATCTCTAACGTTTCTTATCTTATGTCTTGTTCCAATGAAGACTAGCTGTCATGGGCCCGGCAAACACGGTCGGATAATTTCATTACACTCAAAGAAGAACATTGGTATTAGAACCCACGACTTTGTGCTTTCCGGGACATTTACTGAACTTGTACCACAGATTAGACAAATTTGTGGTGGTAACACGAAAATTGTTACGTCGTGTCAAGTATGATTATTTACGATGACATACTTTACAATGTTACTGCTTATTATTGGATGCCGAGGGGTCGCATGAAACCGCGTAACAGTAAAATTTCTAGTCTTGTTTAGCTAGGCTGAAGGGTTAAAGTATGAGACCATGAAGTAGACAAACAGATTGATGTCTGATCTGTCTGAACATTATCACGAAAATAAAATGCCGTTCCCTTTGTATGAATGAAGTGATCAGTCTGTTATTGCCAAGCTGTGACCTTAGTGTCCCCTCTCGCTGCTCTCAAGGCTATCTAGTTGAATGAGCGTGATTGAAGGCGCGACTATAGGATAAATTGTTACAGCACGATTGTACCGAGGTTGTTTATGAGCCGTGATTTAGGATTATAATTAACTCTATGAAATATCCAAGGAATAGAATATAAAAATGAAACCAGAATGTAAAGAAAATAGACTATAATAAACCTAAAACTGTAATCTAAAAAGCTTGAAAGTAAACACATAGATGACAAAATAGAGATAGTGACAAAGCATATAGGATAATATTATTTTATTATCTAAATATGTAACTTCAGAATAACTGCAGAAAATATCTTAGCAGATTAAAAACAGGTAGACACGACCGACCATACAGTGCAAACTGCAAGTGACACCTTTTCTTTCTTTAGAAAAAACGGTAATTCATAATGAAAACACACGTTTTTTTTTTGTTTTATATAATTTTTACCATAACGTAACATATTAAAAATATTTCCTTAGCTTTCATCCTCATGATTTAAGCTAAGGAAATATTTTTAATAGATCGTTAGTCGCACAGTTTAATAACAAATGTTTTGTTTTATTTTCAGAAAATCAGGATTTTCCGGATTCGTCAAGAAATCTGTTTACGAAATCCGGATTGCAATTTGGACACTGTTGACCAAACCCTTCAGGTGTGCTCAGTATGAGTCTAGCAGCGCCGTATTCTGACCTCAGTGGTCGGGGATAGCCTCTCTCTTCCCCGCATAGTGCGAGCTATGTTGGGAAGCGATAAGGCATGGCAGGAGGGTATGGTCTCCTTTTGCGAGAACGTGGTGTCGCAAAAGGAGGCCGCGGAGCGAGTCAGGGAGGACGATCCTCACGCTTTTCCGATCCGTAGAAGAAGGAAGGGGAGAAGGCGGAGGCGTTAAGCCCTCCGTCATAGCAGGCTAGTGAGCGAGGGGTCAAGGGACCCTATGCTCGCATTGCACAGCCTGCCTGCTTTGGGGTGATCCTGTGTGTACTGGATCACCTTTCCATATTGATTACTTTTAAAATAAAATATTTTTCCGCCGCCATTACTCATCACAAAAACAAAGCAACATTAGCACCTCTACCGATGGGAAATGTAACGATTTTACGATATGATCACTAGTGTTTGACCATTTCATGAAGTATTCGTGCGTTTAGCTGTTTATATCGTCAAACAATAAGTATTTATTGATCTGGTCAGACCACATCATGATGTAGGCAGCGTGTTCTGTTCTATATCATGAAATACTACCATTTTATGAAATGATCGGTCACATCATGAAATGATCAATTTTACATGGAACTAAAGAAGAATAAATATTTCAATATCGTGTAAAATTTAACAAAATGTTAGCTCTGATTAACTATTCGTTTTATTCAGACACCCGTAAACACAACAATATCTTTTATACGGATTATTATATTGAAGTTTTAGTTGAAGTAGATGGTTTAATTGTGGGTCACTTTGCAAAAGCAAAAAAATATATTTTCAAGTATGCGCTCACGCGACCTGACCGCGACTGTCGTGCGAGTCGAAGCGACAGCCCACTGCCATACGCCACTTCGGGCGGCGCGCTGCCCGAATATACCAAATGCGGAGTGACACTCCCCTGGCACAGATCTGTATCAGTATACATAATATTTTGTATCCCTGTTGCACATGTATGAGCATCAAAATGATAAATATTCTATCAGTCTGGTCCCCGTGTGACAAAAACAAGGTCAAATTCAGGTTATATTCACACAATATATTTTTGAGTTATGAGAGCCACTTTTTAACAATAATTTCGAAAAAACTAAATGTAGCCAAAAATATGTAATACCTACTTGCACGCACTAAGTTATGAAACTGATAATAAAGTATTTTCTTAATATCGAGGTTTTGTGATAAATATACAGTATCATTTAATAATAAACCCCACAACTTGATATACCTATGGTCAAAAGTTAAAGCCATGTGACATCATGTTTAGTGCTCTACTATCTTATGTAATGCAAGCTGATTATTAGCAGTATGAATATTTTAAAATAATTTAGCTCAGAATATGAGTAAATATTTTTTCGTATGTATAAAGCATAGTATCAACAAGTTACAAAAGTTATATAAAATTAGGTAACAGGTCGACGCTTACGTTCCAAGTGAACCAACTTTTGACTGAATATTCAATGGGAAACGAGGTACAACCATTTAACCCTATAAATATCGAAAGCTGTAATTCAAACATATTACATATTTTTTTGATTACCTCTAAACTTTTGTAAGCATACTTTTAATACTATTAGTGGAATACGTTCTTACCCAAAAACTTTCTTCTTTTCAGTAGCGGCTTTCGATAAGTCAATTTCCACAAACTGATTAGACTTTGATACAGATTTTCACCACAATAAAATGTATCTTAGTGACAATACTCATTAATTAATTTCTACTGTAGTTTTTCGTCTTAATATTCAAGTCCTCGAATATCCGTCACTCACCCCTGTGCGTGAATGAAATTCATGCATGATTTAACAATGAATGTCAAAAATTGACAAACATTGTCAGTGTCAGCAGTCACTGTCAGCAAGTGACTAGTGCTGTTTCGGTTCGGGTTGCGTTCTGAAAAAGCCTAACGAACGGTGCAGTCGTCTTGACCTTACCCTCACCTTGCTTTCCTTACCGGGCAAAATAAGGTTGTAAGACTAATAATTATTTGGCACTGTTGTTTTTGTTTTAAGCGTATAAATTATAATTAGTTCATTTCTGTTGTCAGCAAAGCGCTGGGCTTTTCGCCCACCATGCTGCGCTCAATGACGCCATCAAGAAAGCTCTTGCCACCATCTGCGTTCCCTCCACGCTGGAACCTCGTGGATTGATGCGTGATGATGGCAAGAGACCGGATGGTCTTACGATCGTTCTCTGGGAGCGGGGACGAGCTGGGACGCGTCTTGTGTTAATACTTTAGCCCCTTCTCATCTTAGGGAATCAGCTGTAAAAGTTGAAGCTGCAGCAGAGTCCTATGAAAATGACAAGCTGCTAGCACTCTCGCCTCTTTGCTTCATGAACACGCTTTTATTTTTGAGTAGGTAGTTCTTAGTTTTAGGTTAATTTATTTTTGTGTTATTAGAATTTTAATTGATAATAATAAAAAATCAAAAGAATGCTTGTTGCCATAATAAATGAAAAAAAAAAGACCTACAAAATGAATATAGATCTCGTTGGCGTATTGTATAATTCATCATTTTACAAATGGCGTCGTCCGTTTGCAAACGCTCAATGTTTTGTAAAATGCCTAGGCAAATTGATAATACTGCTAATCGTAATCGTTTTGTCAACTCTTAAATTGGGGTAACCATGATTCATCATCATCATCATCATTTCAGCCATAGGACGTCCACTGCTGAACATAGGCCTCCCCCATTGACTTCCAGATTGGCCAGTTGGAAGCGGCCTGCATCCAGCGTCTTCCTGCGACCCTTACCAGGTCGTCTGACCACCTTGTGAGTTGACGTCCTACGCTGCGCTTGCCGGTACGCGGCCTCCATTCTAGAACCTTTCTGTTCCATCGGCCGTCAGTTCTACGTGCTATGTGCCCCGCCCACTGCCACTTTAGCTTGCTAATCCGTTGGGCTATGTCAGCGATTTTTGTTCGTTTATAGATCTCCTCATTTCTGATTCGATCTCGCAAGGAAACACCGAGCCTAGCCCTTTCCATAGCACGCTGTGCGCCCTTGAGCTTTCTTATGAGGCCATAAGCGCCACCCCACTTTTGTTATTATATTAGAACTTTTAAATCCACCTACCATGATAATATAAAATGGATGTTAGTATAATTACTGAAGTAGATGATTTATTTATATCTGAGTCTATGTCATGTGAGGTTGAGAACTGCAAACAATATCTTTCTGTTTATCAAAAATCATTAACAATATTAACCCAAAACATCCGTAGCGTATGTAAAAATATAGAATGTTTTAATATCTTTCTGCACAATATCGTCCGTGTAGATGGCGTAAAGTAGGGGTGAAAGGCAGCTACCTTGGGGTACTCCTGCGGCAATCCGACGTGGTTGTGATGTCGATCCGTCGACGGAAACGTGGAATCTTCGGTCACGAAGGAATGATGCCACTACTTTTACAAATGCAGGTGACATGTTGGTATTAATAAGTTTGAACAGGAGCCCATAATGCCAGACTCGGTCAAAGGCTTTCTCAATATCGAGAAAAACCCCGACCGTATAGTGGCCCCTATTTCTCGCCTCGGTGAGCTGGTGGATCATGCGTGCTAGCTGGAGCGTGGTAGAGTGGCCGCCACGGAATCCGAATTGTTCGTCACGTAGTGAGACGCACGGGCGGATTCGACGCAGCAGTAAACGTTCGAACAGCTTCGCAATGTGTGAAAGTAAGGTGATAGGCCGGTAGCTTGATGGAAGACGTTTGTCTTTCCCTGGTTTCGGGAGGACGATGATGCGTCCCTCTTTCCATGCCTCTGGAAAATGGCCGGTGCGGAGAACGCCATTGAATAGCCTGGTAAGTGCCACCAGACCCTTCTTGGGTAGTTGTGTGATGACGTATGTTGGGATTCCGTCTGGTCCTGGCGCCTTTCGCTTGGGCAAGCGAAGGGCGGCCTTCCATAGCTCAACGGGAGAGATAAAGTCATCTCCCCGGAGGGTCGGTGTTGGGGCCGACAGGAATTCATTCACGCGGTTTTTTATTTTTGTGTGGTGTTCGGAGGCGACAGCAGCTGCCGGGTGGGGGGTAAATTGGACCTGTAGGTGGTCAGCCAAAATGGTAGCCCGGTCAGTGGCGGCGTAGCATCGCCTGCCCGCACTATCCAGTAGCGGGTAGACAGGGGTTGAGGATTTTGTGAGCTCTCTGTTCAAGCGAAAGAGGTCAGCGGCGTTTTCGGACACACGGTCGATGCGTGCCTCCCAAGTGGCTCCACGCCATGCCTTCACGTTTTCAGAGAGTCGAGTGGTGAGGGCATTGAGTTCACGTTTTACTCGTGGGCAGCGGTATAGACCCCATAGGCGGCGTAGCTCGCGCTTTTGGCGTAGAAGTGTGTGAAGGTGGGCCGGGAGCTCGTCGCGGCGGTCAGCGACCGCAGGGCGTGTGGTAGTAGCGGCCTCCTTTGCTGCTTGTATGCGCGT
Source organism: Anania hortulata (assembly GCA_963576865.1). Lineage (NCBI taxonomy): Eukaryota > Metazoa > Arthropoda > Insecta > Lepidoptera > Crambidae > Anania > Anania hortulata. Next base: position 6,686,841 of record OY756412.1, on the reverse strand, counting down.
GACAAGAGATTTAGCACCAATCTCTACTTCTTCTGGTGTAGTCAATGGTCCGCTAGACAGGTCTTATAGGGCTGTGGCGTACACTTTCCAGTAAATTTTTGTTAGGTGGTTTCTTAATGCTGTCGTGTCTGTTGACAAATCCGTTGTTACGAGGATTGGAAGGTGCTGCGTGTCTAGATCATACAGCACTTCTATTGCGACTGGGCTTGGAAAGTATTTGGTCAAGACGATGTCCAGGACGTCGGGTCTATGTCTAGGGTTGGTTGGGATATGGGTGGGTGAGTCCGGTCCAATAATATCAATACCAATCCTTTCATCGATGTCATTGAGGGATTTGCCGGCGATGTTGGATACGTATGACTCCCAGTCTGGGTGCTTCGCATTGAGATCGCCGGCCAAGAGAGTGGGAGTAGGTCCGTAAAACACCTTCTCGAAGTCCTCCTTTACCACCTGGTTCCCGGGAGGGCGGTACGCAGCATAAATCTGTAGTTCTATTCCGGCGGCATTTACGCGCACACGATGGTGTGATTGTCTATGCTAAGGAGTCATTAATACCGGTGACAGATGGCGGCGGACGCGGCTCCGGACTCGTCTTGACATTGTAAGGTCAAACGCTGCCATTGGTCGATCCTTGGGCTGGCGGAAGTTGTCTGAAGGATAGACCAATGGCAGCGCTTGACCTCACAATGTCAAGACGAGTCCGGAACTGCGTCTGCCGCAGTTTGTCACTAGCTTAAACGTCACAGTTGAAGAACCAAATATGCAGGACTGTAACTGTCAAATTATCAAAATTGGAACAGACACCGCTATTATAACATTGTATAGATCGCCATCTACCGCTGATCACCATCATCAGAAACCTGGACGCTTTTCTTAACTCTCTCAATCAGATGTTTCAAGCATTATCGTCTTTTAAGAACATTATTTTAACAGGTGATATAAATATAAATATTAGACCCGAACAACATGACGCAGGTAAACAAGATTACCTAAATCTATGCTCGTACCATGGGCTTCTCGCAGCACATACACTGCCGACACATCAAAGTGGCTCATGTCTCGATCATATGATGATAAAATCTAGCCTTCCGTGTATTGCACTTGTTACTAATTCCTCAATTACTGACCATGACACTGTCCTACTAACCCTAAACTTATCGCTGCCTAGGCAAAAACATCTCCACACAAATTCCAGTTTAAACATAAACAAACTCGAGCATGATTTGTGCAACATTGATTTTAGCCTAGTTTACAAAACAACTGATATGGCCTTATCGTATTTAATAAACAATGTACAGCAAACTATTTTATGTAACACCACCGAAACAACTGTTACTAAGAAATGTAATAACATAAAACCTTGGATCACTCCAGGCCTTGTTCGGTGCATGAGGCATAGAGATAAACTCCACCAGAAAGTCCTGACAATTCTATACTTCAGATTTCATATAAACGATACAGGAACTTCTGTAACAATATTTTAAAGAAAATAAAAATCGAATACGATAAGGCTGAATTGCATAAAGCAGGTACAAATAGTAAACGAATTTGGAGGCACATAAAGAACGTCACTTTTATGGCAAGACAGCGTGAATCGAACTCGAGTTTGTTGCCAACAAACTCTTTACCACTTTTGTCTGCTAACAAGGTAAATAACTATTTTGCTAATGTGGGAAAATCCCTAGCAGAACGAATTCCAAAACAAACCTACAATCAGCCAAGTATATCTAGCAACTTAAACACCTTTGTTTTGTTAGATACCGATGAACAAGAAATATCACAGATAATTTCAGGAATGAAGGATGACTGTGCAACAGGTTGGGATAACATTTAAGCAATAAGATCCTTAAACGCTTCATGCATATTTTTGTACCTACCTTAACTCATATATTTCGAATCTGCCTATTGAGAGGTATTTTTCCCAAGTTCTTAAAAAAGGCTGTAGTAATCCCTATTTATAAATCGGGTAACAAAGAGTTAGTCTCAAACTATAGACCTATATCGCTTCTTCCTTCAGTGTCAAAAATCCTGGAAAAGATCATCAACAGTAGACTAGTAAACTACTTACAAATACATAGATATCTTTCACCCAATCAATTTGGATTCAGAGCCAAGTTATCCACATCAGATGCAGTTCACAGATTAACAGAATATGTTACTCAAGAACTTGGCAAAGGGAACAAAACTTTGGGAGTTTTCCTTGATTTGGCAAAAGCATTTGATACTGTTTCTATACCTTTACTTTTGAACAAACTGGAAGCGCTGGGTGTTAGAGGAACATAGCTGCAACTCTTCGCAGACTACTTACATGATCGAAGACAATGTGTAAGAATAGGAAACACTACGAGTGATGAACAACTAACGTCTGGATATGGAGTTCCCCAAGGAAGTATCCTTGGCCCTACCCTGTTTCTGGTGTATATTAACGACCTGTGCAATCTTAATTTAGAACATGGTAAAATCATAACCTACGCCGACGATACGGCGCTAATATTTACAGGCAAAACCTGCTCGGAGTTATACGAAAATGCACAGCTAGGCTTTAATTTGGTAAATAACTGGCTTCACTACAACCTACTAACATTAAATGCTGACAAGACAAAATACATTTATTTCTGCATGCGCAACCGTCATCAAATGTTATGTTGTTAATCAATTATATGCACATCAATGTCAAAACCCTGCAGTCAATCCATGTAACTGTCCTACTATCCTCAATACTAATAACCTAAAATATCTTGGAATTACAATAGACGAGACACTTTCCTTTAGACCCCACATCGAAAATTTGGTTAACAGGGTACGTAAATTAATATACGTATTTAAAAAACTTCGATCAATCGCGGATTCTAAACTAATTACACAAGTATATCTTGCCCTATGCCAATCAATAATCCAATATTGCATCACTTCATGGGGTGGAGCACTAAAAACTATTATGATCCCACTGGAACGAGCCCAGAGAGCAATTTTAAAAGTAGCTAACTTCCTCCCCTTTTTCTACCCTACACATCTCCTTTATAAGGCCTGCAATGTATTGACTGTCCGCCAACTTTTTATAATGCACACATTACTAAAAAAACACGCTATGCTTCCTTATAATATTGACATTACTAACAAGAGACGGAACGATATAGTCTGCATTACGCAATCAACGTCACAATATATTTTCACAAATAGGTTTTTTACATATATAAGCTCATTTCTGTATAATAGAATAAATAAAGCTCTTAATATATATGAACTAAATTATTTTAACTGTAAAATAGTACTTAATAAATATTTAAAAACCTTGTCCTACGACAAAACAGAAGAATTACTTGTAGCTTGTAAATAAAGATAGATTAGTTGTATCTCAGACAACTCGAAATTGTAGTTACCTAAGTAATTAAGTTCTACTAAAGTTTATTATTGTTAATTTATATAATTTAAATACACGTAAGAACTCTCTCGCCTGAAGCACAGGTTCTACCTAGTTCAGGCAAAATATCTTTTTTTTTGCACTGTTTAGTTTTAAGTTATACCAAATGTAACTGCTTCCTATTATTTAATAAACGATTTATTTATTTATTTATAGTAATCAAAATAATAATAATAGGGTGTGTAATGTATCAAATAAATATTATTAGTATAACGATTTAATGATATGATTTCATTTAATATAATCTTTTTTCTTATAACACAATCACTTAATATAATGAACGTTTCATATAATCTTACGTTCTATAATATCATTTCAGATAGCAATTATTAACTCTAACACTTACTTATAATAACAATAAAAAGTAATAAAGCTTATTAAATACAACATTAGTTTAATTTATTTACTTGCATTCCCTAAAAACGCACGCAAGCATGCATTATTGTGTACACCGCAAGTAATTTCTGTACGGTGTTCTCATTTTTGAACGAGTATTAGAATCACTGTTCACTGTTCTAACCTAACCTAACCTAGATGTTACGACCTCCATAGCCGAGAGCCGAGCATACCGAACTTGGTGTCGCTATCTTTGAGGTCCCGGGTTCGATTCCCGGTCGGTCAATGTAGAAAAATAACTTTTCTATATTGTCTCGGGTCTGGGTGTTGTGGTACCGTCGTTGTTTCTGATTTCTGTAACACAAGTGCATTGGCTACTTACCACAGGATCAGAGCAATGTATGTGATGTTGTCCAATATTAATTAATGGGGAATCACAGACAAAGTCCGTAGTTACGGATGGCGCCAGCGTGTTTGGTCTTAGAAAAAAATGTCAACGTTAATGACAATGTTTCCCGCCATCAAACAAAAAAGAAAAAGAGGAAAGTGCTAAAACAATTATGTAGCTCAAACACACAAAAATGTATTCGCACCACACACAGGCATCGTTTTGAACAGAGATAAGTAATAGCTAATAAATGGGTTTTCAACCGTCTCTAAAAAGGTGGAGGTTCTCAATTCGACTGTATGTTTTTTATGTTACGCGATTTTTCCGCCAATTATGAATCGTTTTTTGTTATTCTTTTTTTTTGTTTGGTAGATCATACTTCAGAGGTGGTCCCATATATATTTTATCAAAACTGATTTAGCGTTTTTTTAAAGAAAATCAACAAATATATACTCAGTATATGATTGTCCTGAAATAAATAAATAAATAATGTTTTGGTTCATGGTTCTTGTAGATATTGGGTAACAAATACGAAGGTCATACTATAAGTTTTGAGTAACTTAAAAAAACAACATGTAATAACCAAAATATTATGTTTATTGCTTTTCAAAATACTCTCCTTTACATTTTAAACATTTTTTCATGCGATCGAACCATTTTTTAAAACAGGAGGACCACAAATCTGAAGGCATGTTTTCTACGTGCTGATTAAACGCTATCACTGCTTCTTCGGAGTTGGTAAAAGTAAAACCTCTCATCAAATCTTTGATTTTGGGGAAAATACAGAAATCACAGGGTGCTAGGTCGGGGCTATGCGCAGGATGGGTGACGAGTTGTACTTTTTCGGAAGCTAAAAATGACTTTGTTTTGTTGGCCGTGTGTGAAGAAGCGTTGTCATGATGTAGGAGAACGCAGCTTTTAGGTCATCTTTCGCGAACTTTTTCTAACACCCTGGGTTAACAAATGGTAGAATACCACTCGGCATTAACACTCTTTTGATCTTCAAGTGGAATTGTACAGATGGGACTCGTAGCTGAGAAAAAAACGTGATCATTTTTCTACCAACGTTTCTCGCCTGCTTCACTTTTGTTGGCCTGTTCTCATTTTCAAACACCCATTCACAAGATTTCTGTTTTTTTTCGGGTTCAAAACAATAAATCCACGTTTCGTCTCCTGTGACAATGTCATAAACAGCATTAGAATGTACCGTGGTCGTACTTCAGTAGCATCTGTGAGCACCATTCCACACGAGCCCGCTTCTGCTCTGCTGTCAGTTCATGAGGGATCCGACGACAGCAAAGTTTCCGAACTTTCAATTCTTCGTGTAAAATTTTCTGAATTTGGCTCCAATACCAATCCATAATAGTCCTCGAATTGTCTCATAGATAATCAGCGGGTTTTCTTCAGTTAGCCGCTTAACAGTAGCCACATTATTTTCGTTGACGGCAGTTGAAGGCCGCCCTTCACAAAATTCGTCATGTAAAGAAACTCGACCTCTCTCAAATTCAGCAAACCATCGCCTCACGGTGCTCAAACAAGGTGCTTCTCTCCCAAAAGCATTTTGAAGACGAGCGGAGAGTGAGAACTTTTAAAATCATCAAAAATCATCGCTCTAAAGTCTTTTCGACTTAATTTCATTTTAGTTGCGTACGTAGAACTTTGATGGGTGATAAAAAACAATTGACAAATCATTTCCCGCCAATTGTTTTTTTTATTACTAAGAAGGTTGCAACGTAAAAAATATAACATTCGAAATTCTAGAAGTGCAAAACTTTTAGAGAGTGCGCGCACGGGAGACTTTTGTCGCTGGGACAAAAAAGTTTTTGTCTCTGTCGCGTCGCGTCTCCAAAGAGGGGTGCGCGCACAATGGAGACAGAGACGAAACTTTTTTTTAAAATTCGAAGCGTCATTCGCTTGTATGTACAATACATTTTTTTTAAAATTTTATAATTGTGTTTTACGGCTCTGGGTTCGTGCCCTTTTAAGCCATATGTAGAATACATGGAGAGCAGTGCTGCCAGACGTGGGATAAATAAGCTAGATTCACGATATTTTGAAATGTAATGCAATAGAAAAAATAATAATGTATCGCACGATAAATCTACGAAAATCCGTGACATTTTGCTCAGTTAAGTAAAAGAAAATTTTATGAAATTTCAATCTGTGTATTTGAATACATTTTACCTTTATTTGGACCACTTTGACTCTGACAGCAGGATAGTAAATATAATTTCTTTGCACTACGAAAGAGATAGACTTTTAGCGTAAAAATATCTGCCATTTTTTAATCTGTATCTGTACTTTTTTATTTAGGCGATAGTTAATAGGAGTTGTCATTTCATACCAAATGTAAGTGAAAAATCACTTACTAGTTTCGGAGAAAGATGATTCGTATTTGCTGCTCTTTGTGGAATGTGCTCGATGCTTGTGCAGTAAGTACTGCAGTAATCTAGTTAGCAAAAACTTGTAATTTTAAAAAGTAATCAAGTAACATGATTTAAACTTTTGAGCCGTATATTCTGTTCCTTTACTAGTAAAGCCGGTGACAGATGGCAGCGGACGCGGCTTCTAACTCGTCTTGACATTGAAAGGTCAAACGCTGCCATTGGTCGATCCTTTCGTCAACTTCGCCAGCCCTTCAGCAAGACTCCGCCTCTTCCTGTTCCGAAACTGGCGTCCGGCTGCCATGTGTCACCGGTATTAAATCTAGATTCGGTAGTTACAAATACAGTATTTTTTTTAACTGGGGATGCGATATCACGATACTTTTGCAGTAAAACTAGGATAATTCTTAACCTATGAATCTGGCAACAGTGGCGGAGAGACACTATTTTGTCCAATGTTTTTCATTTAACTAAAAAACATTGGTTTTTATTTCGAAATTTCGATGGTCTTAGAAAAAGTTGTGTTTGAGCACCAAAACAAGACACTGAGTATTTGGATTTACATGTTGTTTAATTATTTTTATTTGTGAGGTCTAGAACCCAGAGCCGTAAAACCCAGTATTTAAAAAAAACAAAGACACAATTTTGTCACCCGTGCTGGCCAGGGAACAAAAAAGTCTCCCAGTTGTCGCGTCGCAACGTGCGCGCACCTCCATACTTAACAGAGGACTTGATAAGAGAGACAAAAACGTCGCAGCGACAAAAGTCTCCCGTGCGCGCACTCTCTTAGTGTGCTCCATGTTATTACCACAAAGTTATCAGAAATTGGCTCTCCTTGTGTCAATACGTGTAAAAATGACTTTAATACCGGTGACAGATGGCGGCGGACGCGGCTTCGGACTCGTCTTGACATTGTAAGGTCAAACACTGCCATTGGTCGATCCTTGGGCGGGCAGAAGTTATCTGAAGGATAGACCAATGGCAGCGCTTGACCTCACAATTTCAAGACGAGTTCGGAACCGCGTCCGTCGCAGTTTGTCACAGGCTTTAACCTAATCGAAATATTTTTGCATCACTATTACATTATTTTCTGTCAGTCGTTGTCATCATGTTAGTCTGTGGTCGTTCTGTCAGTTCTGTCACGGACACGGTAACAGCTGTATTGGAGTAGATTTACAAAATATTTTTATCATTTAGATAAAATAATATATTTGTTTTCCTTTTTTGTACTAGGAATAGATTATTTTATTTTTATTAAACGCGTTCTACAGTTCGTGCATTTCATTTTGAAGTTTGGTGTGTTTTGATTTTGATATTGTGAAGACGCAATAGGTGGTACTATAATGTCTAGTGAAAAGCCTGCCGATAATCGTGCAACGAGTGAGGGTAGTTCCCAGGCGTTGCAGCCTACAGACGACGAGAACGTTAAGTCTTGTTGGGTATGTTTTGCCACGGAGGCGGATGACCGGTTGGCGGCCTGGGTGCAACCTTGCAAATGCATTGGAACCACTAAATGGGTGAGTTTGTTGAAATACATTGCGAATGATAAGTAGTTGCAAAAACGTTTTCCGTCTTGGGCTCATGTTACTGAAGCATGTGAGGATAAAACTGCTAGTTTTACAGTTCACTCCAAATGTTATACTAAAAAGGTAATACAATTACTTAAGACTTTCTAATACTGCATGCTGTGATAATAATTGAGTTGACAAGTTTCTATCAGAGCTTTGAGAGAATCCCGCAAGGGCCAAGTGTTTGTGTGATGAGCTCGAATATTTTTACCCGAGTCCTGAATGTCATTAATGTACTTAAATAATCTTTCTATTATTAATTCACCATAGTACAAGCTATGCTTAGTTTGGGACTAGATAATTGGTGTGATTGTTTAAAAATTTTTTTAATAATTTATTAAAATTGTCTTTAGTTTCCATGGCCTGAGTTAATCAGAGGTTCCTTTTATAGATGACACAGTAAAATTGATTTATTTGCATGCCATTTAATTTAAAATAGTAATTCTATAGTAATAATTTTTAAATCAAATTTATGCCCGATTTAAGCAAGCTGTGAAAGCTTAACAGACTGTGTTAATTTTGAATTTATAATGTTAGTATAGATAAGTTCAGCAGTTTTTAAACTTGCTTCACACTGAGAGACATTTAACTAAATTGAGGTGATTGCCCCAAGGTTATCTACCTCGCATCTTAAACAATAGCCTTTTGTTGTTAATCTTTCTCAGCTCATAAATCAGTGTTTTGAAATATACAATTTATATCTTGGATATTAATTGTTATTTTTGCATATTTTATCTAGAGAACAGAAATGATTATATTTGCAAAAGAATAGAAACCCTCATGACAACAATATTTGATTAATATTCATATTAAGATTGTTTGGTAAATTATTATATATTTTCATGCTCATAACCAGACAGTTTTTGATATATTTCCATAGCTTTAGTAATACACTTATTACCAGCCTCTGAGAGTCTCGTTTCAAATGTGAATCCGTCTTATATGAATGCTTTCTAACAAAGAGACATACCTCATAGATGTAAAATGATGGTAGTGGTAATAATTGTAATTAAGGTTTACATGATTTTCGAGGTCTTTTCCCAAGAATGACTCGAATACATTTTTTCTGCATGATAAAGGCTCTATTACCGTAGTACTGTCTCCCCACAATATCAGACGGTACAGAAGTATAAATTCGACGAAAGCATAATAAGTTAAAACAGAGAAACCTAGATATTTGTTTATTTTTATATGTGTTTATGCATACACAAATTTATTCAGTCATGAAGATAGATTGTTTAAATGTGATTAGAACTTTAAGGAATTTTGTTTCTTTTACCCTTTTTATTTTTTTATCGAAGTACTTAATATTCATGTCAATATTTTGTTATACATGATTGTTATCGTTAAATTTTATTCAGTAAGATTTATTAAGATTGAGATTCGAATTATTGATGTCAAGGTATTTTATAATATTATTTATTGTTTCATTAATGTCATGTTCAAGGTCATTCATTAATTTTTAATTTTTTTTTGAAGTTACAACTATAGAGATATCATCTGCAAATAAAATGCATTTGTGATTAGATGCACTTATAATGTCATTTATAAATAATAGAAACAAGCCTAAAACACTTCCTTGTGGCACTCCACAATAGTTTTCTATGTTAACGAATACTCGTTAACATAGAAAACTATTGTGGAAATATCAACGTAAAAATGAAGAAGAAACATACGTTTCTTCTTCATTTTTACGTTGATATTTCCGACCATGACACACTGTTGAGCACACATGACCCAACCATTGAGTTGCTGACAAAGCCCCACAAATTAGTTAGCAAGCCAAAGTGTGGCAGTGGGCGGGGCATATAGCATATAAAACTCACGGCCGGATGGGGCAGATATGTTCAAGAATAAGGTAGACGTCCTAGGGCTATAATGTAATGATCAATTTAATCACCCGTTACATTTGGGTTTTTTATTTTATAATTGCCTTCAATTTCACCTGGGGCATAACCATATACTTTTTAGTACCTAAATTAGCTCGAATTTTTTTGGATGGATGTATCCTTGCATTGTTTTTCTTGTGTAGGTAGATCATCATCATTTCAGCCATAGGACGTCCACTGCTGAACATGGGCCTCCCCCATTGTCTTCCAGATTTTCCGGTTGGAAGCCTGCATCCAGTGTCTTCCTGCAATCTTTACTAGGTCGTCTGCTGCGCTTACCGGTACGTGGCCAGGTCATTCTAGAACCTGCCCCATCGGCCATGTGTGTTACCAGTGATGACATATGGAACTAAAACGTGGCCTCTCACAATGGGTCTCATAACCTTCCCGGGCCGACACACCCGCTGCGGATGCATGCACTTAAAATGCACTCAAGTGTTTTTTTAATAGGGTTGCACCAGCTGGTTTCTATACCTATCTTTGTTTGCTGCGTTAAATTAGGTAGAAGGAAGATTGAGACAGACTTACCACACTGAAATTTCAACAAAGAACGCGTCAGGCATCAGGTTTTGAGCATTTGTAAACAAAGGCGCCGCGATGACTCATCAGTCGGCCGTCTTTGAGGTCGTTGTGATTGTGATATAAGTGGATGATTGTTTAGATTTCGCTATCAAACAATGGATATGTTTGTACTAACTTAATTTATAAACATTATGAGGTGTTTGAAACTTATAGTTTGCTAGAACTTTAATAAAATAGTGTTAATGTCGTCGATCCTGACTTTGCGTGTTCATAATTTTGCTGTATTTTTTAAATAAATTAATACGTTTTTATAAATTGGCCATAAAATAGAAGAAATCTTGAAGAACCTAAACATAATGTTGTTCTTTGTGCCACTATAGCAAAAACTCCATAAATTTAAACTGGAATACCGGGGGGCGCACACTTCCGGTGTATGACAAATGCGGTGGTGCGGAAAGGGACAAGAAAGCTCGAGATCGCACAGCGTGCTATGGAAAGGGCTATGCACGGTGTTGCCGTGCGAGATCGAATCAGAAATGAAGAGATCCGTAAACGAACAAAAGTCGCTGACATAGCCGAACGGATTAGCAAGCTGAAGTGGCAGTAGGCGAGCACAGCACGTAGGTAGATATCATAAAAATCCCACATGCAGATAAAAAAAATCATTTTATTGAAGGTGGAGAGAAAAAAATGCCGTCAAGATGCAAGTCGTTTTTACTCACTGAGGGATCAGTACCACCGTATTTTTTTTAATTACTTCTGGATCCATATAGCGAGCTCCACTCAGACTTGACCGGTTTTTATTACTTGTTGTTTTACTTTAGACTATAAAGTCTTCAAGTCTAAGCCTTCTGTTAAATTGTACTTTGCAAATGATATAAAATAAGAAGTTTATTTTTAATAAAAACTAAGTGATTTGGACTCGCGTCAAAGATCACAATATAATAGGTTAAATTGCGTTATGGATCCTAAACGATACGAACCCTCAGTGCGCAAGTCGGAGTCCCACTGGGTCGGTTTCAATTTAATGACGAGACCGCGAATCGAAAATCTTAAAGCCCAATTCCCGTAATTTAACAGCTTCGTCGCAATCTAGTTTCGATCCGGTTCCAGTAACATAAGTATCCAAAACGGTATTCTGGTAAACTCCAAATTTGCATTTATAGTTCGTGATGCGGCTGAAAATAGAACAAATCAATTTAAGGTAAATTTTACGTCATATTATAAGTCTAGATCTAGTCAGTAGTTACTACACTATCTAGCAGTTCACGTTATTATAAATAATAATTGTGTTTTTATGTTAATTCACACAAACTTTTTCGTTATCAGTCAAAGATAAAAATTGCGATTTTGAGTTTATCATTTAATTGGGCTAGTTTATAATCAATAATACTGTCTGTGACACAGTTTCATAATTATGAAAACAACCTTTGTTTCTAAGGGCTCATGGAACAATTTACCTAGGTACTTTCCGCGCGCGAGTTTATTGCAGATTTAAGGCGACGGGTAAGGCAAGTGACCTTGAGCATTAAGCGTCGACTAATGCGACTTCTATTACGTGCCTAAGATAGTACAAATGCTTCTCGTAGACTAAACATCCATCCGTTGCGCTCCTGTGCAAATAGATTATCATTGCGAGCAAAATATCCGCTCATGGAAAAGTAGACGCTAAGAGTAAAATCCATTAAAAATCCTTTTAATTCTTAATTTGTTGACTATTTGAAAAAAAACGAAAACTTCATCCTCAGGGCACGAATGTTGTAAATAATTAAACCAAATTTGAAGCTAAACAAGAACTTCGTTTAAAATATAAATGTTTATTTATATTATTATGTGCAATATTGGCGGTACTTTGATTTTTTTAGTGTTTATAAGAAATAATAACTAGTATTTAGATACATCAGGTTTTTTCTGATTTTTTCTTCAACATATAAGTTACATGATATATTAATTTTCACATCCTGTATTTTCGCCAGAAAACTTGTCCAAAAACACCTCTTTTACGTGTATTCTCCTTACCCGGCGCCTTAAGGAAATATGGCTAGTAGTGCCAAAAATCCAAAAAAAGTGATGAAATCGATTTATGATTTTAAAACATTGAAATTAAAATGAGACCGAAAAAGGAATAAAAAGAGTTTTTTTGTTTGTCTCAGTTTCAGTCTCATTACGAACAATACGAACATTTAGTCAAAAGGCTTCGAACTTTTTTGTATGGAGCCTGGCATACTTAAAGTTGCAAGTGGGTGCCTAAAATTACGTTATTTTGGTGTACTTGCACCTATGAAACATACGTTAATCAAAAGAGAAAATAATAACAAAAAAAATTCTTTTTTTGACAAGATGTCGTAAATGATATTCTTTGTTCAGAATTTCAATTTGATGTGTAAATAAAAATAAATATTACATATTCAAACTGAAATTCTGAACAAAGTTTAAGATATTTATGATTTACGACATTTTATCGAAGTATTTGTTGTTTCAAGTTATTATTTTCTCTATCGATTGCCGTATGTTTCATAGGTGTATACCAAAATATCGTCGTCCAGAAGGTGCCGGGGCCGACCAATTAGGTTCGATTCCTTTTGTAAGTTTACGAGAATAGCGTTTTTAAGCGACTTCAAAAAAGGAGGAGGTTCTCAATTCGTCGAAATCTTTTCTTGATAGTATTGTTATCGGGGCCGAATTAAACTGGACTGCTACTACTGTTTAATTACAGGAATAGGGTTTCAGGTGTGACACTCCCTAGCTGTAGGACATTTTTCGCCACAATAGGCTAGTTTCCTGGGTCAAAAAAGATTATTCTAATTAGTCCGTCAGTTAGATTATCAAAAAATATTGGACCCATATTTTGTCTTTTGTCAATCAAACAAAAAATGACGAAGATAAAGCGCATCAAAGTGAGCACGTGACGTCACGCCTTGCTAAAAAATGTCGCAACACGTGACGTTACGCGGAACTTTAACGGGCTATATCTTCATCATTTTTTGTTTGATTGAGAAAAAGTACGTATAAAATATTTTCTGACGGACTAATTAGGTTTTTTAGGAAACTAGCCCATTACTGTATGCTTAAATGATATTAAAGAAAATAACAATTTTTACTGCCTACTACTTTTATATTGTAATTGTAAATACTTATTATGCAATCTCTTATAGAGAGAGAGGTATGTACCTACGTATGTGTTTGATAAAGTGTATTTTAAAGCCGTAGTGAAATCAATTTACCGTCGAGAGCCTTTAAATATCGTCGTGAAGTGTGCATGAAGAGATGTATCTTTGAAACTGAAATGCATTTTTTTCGTATTTATTCTATGTGTTATTTGAATATTCGTCACATCACTGCATTTTAGTCAAGGATTATCTTGTTTCGGCATGAATAATTTTGTAGGTACCTATTACTTACTTATCTAATTTTTGCATTTGAGATGGGGCTTAGGGACGTGTCTTGAAAGAGGCCTATGTCAAGTGAACTGTTACGGGCTGATAATACTGATAAGTGATCTTTATAGAATTAATTAATCTCTATGGATAATCTCTATGTTACTAAATCAATTCAGAAACATCTGTAGATATGTATATTTTTGTAAATAAATTAAATCACCAGTATTTTACTAAATAATACCTTTAGTAACATCATAGTATAAGTAAAATAAAAAGTAAAATGACAGCTTGTCAAGGATTCATTGCCATCTCATGCAGGATAATTGTTTAACCTTGTTTAGAGTTTGTTGTAAAAAATTTGCATACTAGACTATTTGAAGTTTACGTTACGAGGGTTTTTTTTCCGAAGGACCGATTGTTGTAAATTAAAACTTGGAACAGATAATATCTATATTTACACACCATTTATAAATCAAGAACGGCAGGACCGATTTTTATATTTGATTTGTTAGATTTGTCTCAGCCCCGAATAGCAGAATAACTGTTAAAACATTGGAAAATTTTACGAAAAAAAAAAGGTACGAATGAAGAGGCGGTACGAGGTTCGGCGGGACAGCTAGTAATTAATAAATATTAAGTACCTACTTAAACAATGTATGTGACCATGGGTCGACGATCGAATGTAGGGTTATTGCATGCAGGTTGGCGAGACTGCTCGTCCGCCTTAGGCATATCCCAGCTTCGATTACCAGGCGAGTACAAAAAAAGTCACATTAAGAAATTGGTTCCCGTCTGATTGTTTTGAGAGTCGCTACCGGCAATAAAAACGTGACACAGGGATGTTATTTCCTTACTTCGAGTCCGTGACAATAGTGTGTTTGTTATCTGGCGCATATTTATATTAATAATTGTATCCGCATCTGCTGATTCTGTATACGAAATTAAATCAGTGCTCTTGTCTTCTGTATACACATTTTATTTTATTTCACTGCATTGGTCCGATAATTTTAAAGTTGATTTAATAAACACAGTATCACTAAATCCACTAGCCAAAACTATAACTTGACTGACTGTAATAAAAGATACTTTTTTATGCAGTAGAATATAAATTGACTAATTATAATCTGTTACTCTTTAGAACGACGAATTTAAAAATGTCTGAAACCACAGTTAATAGGCGACAACGACAATTTGTGAAGGTCATTTTGGGGGCAATAACTATCAATGTCGAAGAACATATTTTCGTAAACATTCATTAACTGTGCTGTCGTTTAATTTTGTAATTGTTAAATGCGAGAAGAAAAAGAGAAAGTCTTGAAGATATTCAAGAAAATAATAATGACACACAATGTTCTTTTCTACGCGATAGTAGGACACTAGGATGAGTGTTATGGGTAAATAGTGTAGATTGAAAGTAAATTTAATAAAATTAAAAATACTTCAGAAGCGCCGTCGCGACCTTTTTTCGCGAAATAAAAAAAAACAAAAAGTTTATACCGTTATACTATCAGCATTTAGGTATACGTTTTAAGAAGAAAAAAAACATAGGTTTGTTTATGGGCATCTGGGGGCACGGTAGTGCCCCGCCAAAACGTGCTAAGCGAAGCACAAGGGCACTAGGCACCTACTTTTTCGAGATAAACAAAATTCTAAAAATAAAGATTATGATGATGTCAATAGTGTTATTAAACATATAAAGTTTCAATTGCATAGCTCTTATACTTTAGATTATATTGATATCTAAAAAACCCCGATTTTGTCACTGACTTACTGATAATCATCAAAATTCTTAGGGTACTTCCTAAAGTCCTAGAAAGCTGAAATTTGGTATGTAAGCTGGTATTAGTACACAAACAACAAACAAATTCTAAAACTTGGAACTTTAACCCCTTTAAACCCCAACCCCTTTAACTAGGGGATGGAAGTTAGTATGCGACTTCTGCAAATTTTCATGCTAGGAGTCAAGTAAATTGATATGGAGTCCTTGTTATGAATGATTTTTGGTAAATTGCCCCATAAACAAAAAAAAATAATAATACTGTCATAAGACTTATAAGCAACTTACAAAAAGAAGTGAAATCCCACCAAAAACATTTTCATGTATAACGTTGCCAAGATCATACCATGTATGGAACGCACTTTCTAAAAGTTATCAAATCTGTTGAACATGTTGAACCAAGCTTCTAAATCTACACGGTCTAACTCTACAAGCCCTAACTTTACAAACTCTACACTTTAGTCAAAATATGTGACTTGGCCGTTTCTTTACAAAAAGAACTATTTTTTAACAGAAAAGTAAGCCGTTTCGCTACCGTTACCTTACGCCCATGTGACGCTAGCGAAATGGCCAAGCGACATATTTTGACTAAGCGACATTATTTATGAAGTTAGGTCTTGTAGAGTTAGAAGCTTGTCTCTACATGAAATTTGATAGCTTTTTGACAGTGCGTGCCATAAATGGTCTCGTTTCGGCAACATTTTACATGAAAATGTTATTGGTGTGATAGGATTTTCCTGTGACCATTCTGACTGCTAACGTTTTAATTTAAAAAAAAGTCAAATATTAACTCGGCAGGCAATAAAAAAATAAACCAAGTGGGTTTCAAACACGAAGGGTTGCGTATTAGCACAGAATAAATGTATTACCACTGTACAATATTTAACACTTCATTTTTTAAATAGTTTTACTTTATTTTATTATTTGTTTTTTTAGCGGCCATAGTAAACACACTTTATGAAAATGTCAAGTGTCTCTCTGGTACGGTTCAAAAGTACAGTTCTGTGATGTGACAGATGGACGAATAGACAGCGGAGTCTAGTATTTAGTTATAGGGTCCCTAGGCTGACACCCTTTGACCGCTTTGGGTACGGAACCTTGGCCATTCAAAACCGCTTGCATGACGTGCACGTCGGTTTATCGTGTCTCAAACAAGTGCAAGTCTACGCGTACTCATCCGGAGACCCGGTGTAGGCCTTAAGTTTTATTATGCCCGCTTCCTAACTGACCTAGTCGTCAAGGCCCGTGACATATACATTTCCTCGTTGCAGGTTCACCAGAGCTGCCTCCAACGATGGGTGGATGAGAAGCAGCGCGGCAACATAACACGCAAGGTGCTTTGCCCCCAATGCAAAGCGGAGTACATTGTGGTATTCCCTTCAATGGGCGCGTTCGTGGCACTCCTGGATGCTATGGAGGAGATCACCCACAAAATCTGCCCCTTCATTGCTGGTGGAGTACTCTTGGGGTCGATATACTGGATCGCGATCACATACGGTGCTGTCACTGTCATGCAGGTCAGTTCTTTTTTATGAGATCGATATATCAGCGTCATCTTAAGGCGAGTGTAGTCGCTAAATATAAACTAGCATGTCAAAAGCCTACTACCTAAACCCAACTTGTCAGAAAAATGTATAAAAAATATGCTATGAATTGTAAAAACCTACACAACAACATTTGGAGCATAGCATTTGTTTCCAGTACATAAGTACGTATATAAACTTCAGGAGAAAATACATATTAAAATCACTAAAAAAACAAGCAATAATGATGTTAATTCTCCTTCTTCTTTTTAACCACCTGACCGATTTAATATATACGTCGATTGATAGGCTAACTTGATGGCTACAAACTGAGCATAGGAATTTTTAATCGAACAATTGCGTCCATGCGATCAGTAAAATTTTCGCTATCTAAAAACGCAGTGGCTGTCTTAACAGCCGCGTTTCATTGGGCGCTGTTATAAACCGTAATAAAATGAGTTTTAGTGTGATATTCGTACTAACACGCGTCCAGTCGCTAATTTAGGGGCACTACTCGCCTTAATCGGCCCATGTCGTTAGTTCTCTGCTGGATACAGGCTTAGATATAGGATCATCGGTGGATCGGGCTCAGTGGCGGGCTTTGAGAGAGCTCAAGGCCCGTCAGTGACCCCGATCCTTGGCTATTCTTTTCTATCCGCTAATACCAAGACACACAATCACAACACAGGTGTTTAAAAAATATCGATCAATTTTCCTTACATAAATTGTCTAGTATACAATCGGCCTCCAGCTCAATCTAATCGATTTCAGCCAGTGAGATAAGTCCTATTTTCTTAATGTAAACATACTTAATGTTGTAGGTTATTTTAGAGTAGTAGTAAATTAAATTGCAAAGTTTTTGCTGAAAATAATGTTTGTAAGAATTTCACTGAAACTGTGTAGATGATAAGGAAACTGCTCGAAATGCAACTAATGCTAATTAACATACAACTCCGTCACTGCTTTTTATTTTTCATGGTTAGTTACCATCTGAAATCATTTTCAGAATATCTGCAGCTGCTATGACTGTACTAAGTGTACGTATACACAGACATCATATTAACAGTTAGTGAAACCTGAATGAAGTGGTTTAAGTAATTGCAGAAACAATCAGTTGTATTATTGTGAATAACAGTGCTTTATTACTTTAATGGCTCAGGAAACACATGCAATTAGGCTTAGTTAATTGTACAGATCACACTAAGATGAAAATGCTCCTGATGTTGATATTTTCTAGTAATTCTTATTAGAGTTAGAATGTTATGGATAGAACCGGAATATGAACCTCGAGGCGTTTATAAAACTTATATTAAAACTTCAATTTCAATCTCTTTGAGATATCAAGAATCTTGATTAATGAAAGCAAGTTATTTTATACCAGATTTAGTAATCATTTGTCAGTTAAAATGTCATTATTGCATCCGCAAATCACATTTTGATCAGGATACAGGGTAAACCAGCTTAGAGTATCTAAATGAAATAAGTAAATTTTATAAAAAAAAATAAAACCGACTTCAAAACACTAAAATGCTAAAAAAAATCCTAACACTTAAGTACCTAATCAGTTACTTAAAAATTTACTTATTTCATCTATTTTTAGTGATAAATCCTAATCTAACTGCTGAACACCGATTTCATCCCCTATTTTCCTACCCTCAGGGGTGATTTTTATTTTTCAAACTTTTATCATAGCATCTTTGAAGTATAAGCTATTCAATAAAACAAAAATCATCAAAATCGGCTCATATTTGTCGAAGATAGGTAACAAGAACCACAACCAAAATATTATCCGGGTATATATTTGTTGATTTTCTCAAAAAGTTCTAAATCAATTTCGATAAAATTTATATGGGACTACCTCTGAAGTATGATCTACCAAACAAAAAAAGAATCATTAAAATCGATTCATAATTGGCGGAGTAATCGCGTAACAAACATACAAAAAAAAAAAACACAGTCGAATTGAGAACCTCCTCCTTTTTTGAAGTCGGTTGAAAAAAAAAAAGAATTTTGCCAGGACATCTTTAGTCCTGCCGCTTCGGAGTCGTTCTGCCTGCCTAGCATGAGCACCAAAACACGATATGGTATGATATGATATAGCAAAATATCGACATCAATTGTAAAAATATGATAGATATAGCCGCAATTTTTTTTTTATCGAAACAGTGATCTAAGTGATGTCACCGGCACGGCGATTCAATATGGCGGCTATATCTAGCATATTTTTATAGTTGGTGTTGATATATCGCTATATCATATCGTGTTTTGGTGCTTATGCTAGGCAGGCTGACGCACGACGATTTACGAGGACGCGTGTAGGTACTTGCGTTAGTCTTAGTGACGTGCATAGTTGCGTTACTGTGTGAAAGGCGCTTTATACAGTGCTAACTAGGCAGGCTATTATTAGGCATAATGAATGAATTAGGCATAAGACTATAATGTTCGCGTTGACATTTGACGGATTTGCTTACAAGAGGCATCATTTATTATGTCTGAATATACCAGCAGCTTTGAAGGCTAGGTGTATATTCACGTGTGCGACTTGACTTTTACTGAGAACTCATTCCTCACACCAATGACGACACGCCTTAACCTATTGTCTCGTCTCGATACAAAATTTCCTGTGTTATGAACTTATGAAGTACCAGATAATAAAAATTGCCAGATTTTTTTAAAATTTTAAAAGTAAAAATTGAAACATGGCAAGAGATACAAGGTGTATATTCCCAATCTTTTTAAAGTAGCAATGCGAGTCATCTACATTAATAAAGAAAAAGGTTTTATACCTATCCAAAATTTGTGATTATTCGCTTTACTTAGGTACCTAAGTATGAAAAATAGAAACATACTTAACTGATAAACGTTTGATTTGATATAGACGATATAGTACATTGGATTTCTATAATCTTTTTAAAAAAAGGTGAAATGTTGATATATCGGCCTACTAGACCTATCGGTCGGTCGGATATATCAATATCGACTTAATTCGATATATGTCAATATCGATATATCGATATTTTTTTAAACTTTGCATCCCTACTCTACACTCAGACCAGAACCAATTTAGAAAAATGGGTTTTCTAAATCGACCCGAATCGAAGCTGGTACCTACTCTGCCAGTGCCTGGGTTTTTAAAAGTGTGTAACTGCGCTACTAACTCGTTAAGGTCGTCAAGATACACGGGACAACATGCACAGATATATGACTGGAATAATTCCGAAGCAGGGCTGTGCGTAAACATCTATATTTATATACATGGTGGCCAGAAAAGTGACGTCCAAAAATTTTTTTTAGGTGCTTCGTGTTGAGATGTATCTGAATCCTCCCTATGTATGTTATAAAATTTTTCGTAGTTTTCGAGTTACGTTTTTTTTAAAATAGCCTATGAAGTAATACTTTTTATTATTATTATGAAAGCTTAGAGTCTAGCGCATTCTCTGAAGTTACTTAGAAACTAAGAAATTATGATTAATAGAGTTAATTATAAGATTTTTAATTTTAAGTTGAAAATTTAAGTGATAACTTACTTAACATAAATTCTCAACTTTAAGTCAATTTTGTAGTAACTTCCATTAAAGTTATGAGGCTATTTATTTTATGCATAAATGCACAGTTCATAAAAATTTTGCTGCAAGAAAAACGAAGTCGGGTTAGTTACACCATTTATAAGTCGAGAACGGCTGGACCGATTTTTATGATCTTTGACTTGTTGAATTTGTCTCCGCCCCGAATAGCATAATAACTATTAAAAAGATGGAAATATTCAGGAAAAAAAAATTATGTAGGGGCGGTACGAAGTTCGCCCGGACAGCTAGTCTTTATACAAAAAGCTTCAGATGACATAAATTTGTGTGTGAAATAAATAAATTCGTGTCGTGAGCCATAATTTCAGTTTAAATAGCTATTTTAGAAAATTATAAAACGCCCGGATTTGAACCAGGGTCAGCAAATTTATCCAGGTGAATAAATCAATCCAACCCATTATCCACCTACGAATCTTCAAAATTTCCAATGTCAATATTTTAATGAAAATTACTAAGCTCTCAATTTTTATATTTTGATAATACTATGATGTCCTTTAATTGAGACAACAAAAAATACAAATAGTTATATGATGGATGACTCAGGTATTCCTACCTGAAAATTGTTGGAAAAATACCATTGTTCTTGAAAAACAACTGTAAGTATTGTATTTGAAAACATTTAAATAGATAGACAGATAATCACACAATATTCGATCAATTCCTAACGAACGTAGTAATATTCTTTGACAAACAAACATACTACTTATGATATCAACTCCTGAGTAATCGTGCTCAATTTCGTCATCATCAAGCAAGGTTTATTTTTAGTTAATTATAGATTGCTATTTATTATAAATATAAAGTTAAATTTTAAATGATATAATCCCCCCGGAACAAAAAATCATAAACACGTAAAAGGTAAAAAAATAATGTATT
This sequence comes from Anania hortulata, assembly GCA_963576865.1. Lineage (NCBI taxonomy): Eukaryota > Metazoa > Arthropoda > Insecta > Lepidoptera > Crambidae > Anania > Anania hortulata. The sequence continues at coordinate 6,665,193 of OY756412.1, read as the reverse complement.
TTTACTTAAAGGCGCGCGTCGGGGCCACCATACAACGATATTTAATCGTTGCCACCATGCCATAATATAGCATGCATTACAAGGCCCCCGAGAGTGTAAAAAAAACACCTTCCTTCACCAAAAAGCAAATTGCTAGATCGGCTAACCTGATCTTTATCACGCATAGCTTAAATAATCTAGCTTTTTTTTCTATTAAACAACGCGTTTAAATCGTCCGTCCTTTTAAGAAATACGATGCTAGTGACGGGCACACAAACAGACAGCTGTCTGTCAAAATAGAAACACACAGAAGTACCTAAGCGTATTTTTTTTTTGTCAGGGCTTAAAAAATATTTAGTAATATTATGACTGCAGTAGTGCAAAGTAGAGCTATTCTTAACCTTGACCGCAGAATTTCAGTCAAGTTTATTTATTCTAGAAGCAGTTTTTAAATGTAGGTAAAACATGACAGTTACTCGTACAGAAAAAGTGCCGTTATATGCAAAACCTGTTAAATCGTTAGCATTAAAACCGATGTCTTGATCTTTGTTTGAATAACTGGACAACTAGAGTGGCAATGACCACGGTAAATAGTTTCTAGTATTTGGTGAAAAAGGCGTGATAATAACGGCATAGATTCGCTTTATGTGTACTGTGAATCACCTAGTTCAGTTATTATGTTTCGTATGACATAGTTGTGGTAGGTACTTGACATTACTTATAGAAAAAATTATACTTATTAGCATGATTTTACCTCTGCTACTATAGTATTGGATTATTGTACAAACTATGTATATAACTATGCATAACTATGCGTAGTATAATATGTCTATAGTATAGATAGATGAATCTCCCTCGATTAAGGCCGATCGTTCAGTACCTACCGTCGTTGTTTCTGATTTCTGTAACACAAGTGCTTAAGCTACTTATCATAGGATCAGCGTATGTGATGTTGTCCAACCAAACCTACCGCGCGAAATTAAAATGTTCTTACGTTTTTGTTTTTTTATTGTTTTTCTTTTTACTTAATTCGCATAAATTTAATTTACATAATTAGTTCACGGGTGTACCTTTTATCGCAGATTTTGTTATGCATATCAGCGAATGGCATTCTGACATCTTTATTTCGCAGAAATTCATTTGGCATTCACTCATTTATAAGACATTCAAAACTCATAATTTTGTAAATCAGAATCATCTTTAGGCACAAATTACCCACAATAACAAAAAAGCAGAACCATCATATCGTAGAAAGTTCACAGTCAGAATCGTCTTTTGGCATACATTTCATATCTGTAGATATTAAAAGGCAGAATCATCATATCGCAGAAAGTTCGAAGTCAGAATCTCCTTTTGCCAGACGTTTAATATCTGTAGTCATTAAAAGGCAAAATTATTATGTCTCAAAAAGTTACATTCAAAATCATCTTTTGCATACATTTCATATTCATTGAAATAACATATAATTATTAATTAGTAAAACAGTTAATTGTAATCAAACAGGTATGGTTTTTATTCCCTGTGTATCGCAAGCAATGCTATGTAAGCAATACTAGCATACACCGTGCATAGCAAGTCAAACATGCAACATGCGTGTAAGCATTCAGCATGCAAGCAAGCATGCAGCATGCAAGTTGTATGTTTTTTTTTAAATATTTGTTACCTCAGAACTCCGCCATTAATAAACCGTTTTTTTTTTCAAAATTAAATTCTGATGATATGATCCATGAGGAATTGAGAGAACTCCTAAAATATTATAGGTATACATATAGCGATTTAGTATATTTAACAACAAGTCAAGCATTTGAATTCAGAAAGTATCATTTGCTGAGGTGGAACTGATGAAGGAGACCATAGTTGGCCACAATAGTCTTCCACGAGTAGCGATAAGATATTTTCATTAAGACAGTTAAGTTGCTATAATCGACAAATCAAATTTTAATAAATGATTCTAGTGAGAATAATACCATCAAACTGGTCTGATGAAGAAGGCGGAAGGTAAGCACCGGAACTCTGTGATAAAACAATGTATCATAGCCGTGTTTGGACTTATTTGAATCGTCATGAGAAGAAATTTAGCTATAATTACATCACAGATCTCCATTTAGAATGAAAAAAAAAACACTAAAAAACAGACAAATTTTTTTTTTTTATAAAGTAAAAATAACCGACTTCAAAAACACTAAAAAGCTAAAAATAACTTTTAAACAACCATACCAAACAGTTATTATTTGAGTCGGTGCCAGCCGTTTTTGAATGTGGTTGTTTGTTGTTGTTTGTTTTTGATAGTCAATTCTCTTACCCATGCTTTTTTAACCGTGTTAAATACAGGATATTTTCCCCATGAACATAAACAACTTGTTCTATGGCACCAACTTCAGCATCCAAAAAAAAAAATCGATTCCTATTACTAAACTACGACCAATTACTGTCATCAGTATGTATAGAGAAGTTAGTATTTTTTATACATTCGATCGATCGTAAACTTTTTTAAGACGGTTAAAACAGCACGGTGTATCTGGTCGTTGTGACAATTTTAAGAATAAGAATAAAATAATTTATTCAGAAACCACACATAATTGAAAGAATAGTAAAAAGGACAATTTTATCTTAAAATTTTCGACCAAATATGACTTAATGGCGTGCCGTGCCGTGGCACCACACAGGGCCGTAAAGAATACATTTCCCCACCGCCTTCAGGAGGCATGTCGTAAGAGGCGACTATCTCCTGTAGCATGAAACGGGCAGCAGCGTCTTTGTGCGAAATCCCCCCTGATTTTTTCCCCCCTGATGATAAGTCATTGGGGGAGGCCTTTGTTCAGCAGTGGACGTCCTATGGCTGAAATGATGATGATGATGACTTAATGAGTGAAATTGATTATTTAAGTGTTCTTGAGTGAGACTAGGCAAGCGCACCGTGAAGCGACGATATTTGTAAGGCTGCTGGCAGTAGATGGAAAAGAATAGCCGAGGATCAGGCTCAGTGACGTGCATTAGAAGTTTGTTGGCTCTAGAGTAACGTTCTTGTTCGTAGAGTTTTTTCCAGTCAGTCTATTGTTCTAAGCCATGACCATACCATATCAACCATAATTTACTCCTATCATAAGTACGAGAAATGCTCAATATCTTTAACAAGACTTTGTAAAAAGAATACTTTGTATTGGTTGTATTTAATGTTGTCTGTACTACAGCACAGAAGACAAAGATACTTCTTCTTTTGACTCAAACACCCTTGCCAAGATAAGTTTAAGTATATCTCAAAGTGCATGCTTATTGTTGCAATTCATTCACACTACAGCTCTCAAATACGCTCAATGTTTATAGTAAGGTTTAGCTGATAATGTTGTCTGGTTTTTTGTAAACAAGACACAAAGAACACAACATGTAGATTAAATTTCTGTGTTTATTTTTCGTATAGTATGCGTACTCTTTTTCCTTATCCCTTCGTTATCTCTGCGCCCTGTCCCATATAGTTTAGACTATGAAACCAATTGCGCTATGCTCTAGGCGACGCCTAGACAAAATTTTAAAAAACATCTTTGCTGCTACGCAATCTCCTCTCTAGAAGTCGTCTACCAGCATATATCAGACGCAAGTCAATTTAGACACATTCGTTGCCTAAAGAGATCTGACTGGAATTCGAACCCGGGATCCACTTAGCTCAAGACGAAAACACCGCCCATCTGCGTCAATCGGGTTGTCTACATATGAAGGGATTCATCGATGGCTGAGATCCATATCTAATGTAAGACCTCATTGAAATTCTCAAATGCCTTAATGACACGTTAAGTTAAGTGGGAGTCGGAATTAATTTGGGGATCATAAAATTCATGTTAATTAAACACATTATTCCGGAACCAGTTTAATACACATTTCGCGTGTATTTACATGTGAAGATTTCGTAATAATTTGATGCAATTTATGTAATATTTTGTCTCTCCGCATCCACTCCGCTTTCACACTTTCTATTGCGAAACGGCCTGTCGTGTGGTCGGACATTTGATAGGCTGCTTTGGAAAACCGGTTAGTTTTTTGGCACACTCTGCTAATAGAGTTGTATGTCATAAGTTTATTTGTTACTAACATCAATTACTAAATTGCACTTCTTTTTGCAGAAGGCTTGTTTCTGTTTCTTATTATTATTAATTGTTGTTACCTAGATCTCAACAGTATCGCAAGCAAGCAATCGCTTGGCTTTCATTTTTATTTCATCCAAAAACACTGCCATGTATAATGGCGAGTAGTGCCCCTATGTTAGCGACTCGACGCGTGTTAGTACAAATATCGCACGAAAACTCGTTCAAAGTTTCAAAACAATACGACATGCAGTTGGAAGAAGGTTGAAACGACCTCCGAAATTTCCAAGATTTATAATAATAACATCACTATTTATTACAAAATACATGACGCCCTCCGTAGCCGACAGGTGAGTACGCCGGACTTGGCGCCCTCATCTCTAAGGCACAGAATAAATAATATGCTAAGGTCCCGAACTTTTCTATATTGTCACGGGTCTGGGTGTTGTGGTACCGTCGTTGTTTCTGATTTCTATAAAAAAAGTGCTTTAGCTACGTACCTTAGGGTTAGAGCAATGTATGTGATGTTTTCTTATATTTAATTATTACTAGCTGTTGCCCGCGACTTCGTTCGCGTGGTCTTTAGTTTATTCATAAAGGATTTTCTGCGCAACTTCCTTAATTTTTTCTTTTATAAGAACCGTCTCCTGACAATAATTAACACAACAAAAAAAGAATTAACGAATTTGTTCCATCCGTTCACGCGTGATGCCAAAGGAAATAGAGATTCATTTTTATATAATTAGACTAGCTGTCCCGGCGAACTTCGTACCGCCCCTTTAAACATTTTTTTAGGCAATTTATCAGTGTTTTTTTAAAGATTCTGCTATTTGGGGTAGAGTCAAATTCAACATATCAAAGTTCATAAAAATCGGTCCAGCCGTTCTTGACTTATAAATAGTGTAACTAACCCGGCTTTGTTTTATATATATTTCCAAATCCGCTAATATTTAATCTGTGGCTGTTTGATTTTGTATGGGCGAGAATTGACAGGACTTATCAGTTTGTACAAAATGTAAGTGAAAAATCACTTACGTGTTTTGGAGAAAGGTGGTCTATATTGATGCTCTACACCAACCGGCTCGTCATTGTTAGCTACAACTGTTACAAGTGAAGCTACTGAGAGCCGATTTTTCGATACCCAGATAAATTTTATTTAAAGAATACGTTTGTCGACAGTTTTCGTATAGAAAATGTGACATCAAGCAAGCGTCAATTTTAATCGTCGAATAAAACTTATCTGGCTTTTGAAAAATCGGCTCTAAAACGTGTTAAAAACCGGCCAAGTGCGAGTCGGACTCGCGCACCGAGGGTTCCATACAAACCTGTATATATAGGTATATAGGTACCTATATAAGTAAAAGTTCACCCATCACGACAATCGAGTCATAGTTATGGTATTTTTATTGCAAAATGAAATCCATAACATTACGAAAGGTAAATTGCGGTATACGATTTATGACGTATTAAAAAAAACTACTTACTAGATCTCGTTCAAACCAATTTTCGGTGGAAGTTTGCATCATAATTGATGATCAATCATCAATATCATATATTGTTTTTAGTTTTATCATTCTCTTATTTAAGAAGTTACGGGGGGGGGGGGCACATTTTACCACTCTGGAAGTGGCAGTGTCAGTCTTGCGCAAACTATTCAGTAAAAAAAAAATTGTGGGTTATGGGGAACCCCCAAAATTTATTAAAAAAATATATTCTATTTTTGTGTGAAAATCTTAATGCGGTTCACAAAAATACATTTACTTAGTAAGTTTCAACAATATAGTTCTTATGGTTTCGGAAAAAAGTGGCTGTGACATACGGACGGACAGACAGACAGACATGACGAATCCATAAGGGTTCCGTTTTTTGCGATTTGGTTACGGAACCCTAAAAACACTATTTATTTACCACTTCCAGGTAGTCGGGCACAGGGAAGGCCTCGAGATGATGGAGTCGGCCGACCCCCTGGTGCTTCTCGTCCTCCTGCCCACGATCCCGGTGACGCTGATCAGCGCGAAGATGTACAACTGGGAGGACTCCGTGCTGCTGTTCCTCAGGAAGTACTGCGCGAAAGTGCCGGCGCTCTCGTACATACTGCCGTTTGGAAAGTGAGTTAGATTTTTAGTAGAGTTTATATTATGACCTGTATGAGCACCACTTTTAAAGCAAAATAAATACATTTCATTTCATTTCATTTAGAGACGAGTTGAGTAGATTGAGTTGTATAAAAAACCTTTACGCCTATTTTATTTTTGTTTTTACACGGCGGTGATATACAGCGTAGAGATGGCGACGATGACGATACACGACAAAAATGATACTTATAGTATTAAAAATTGGACTCGTCAGAACGAATCAAATGAACCCAAACACGAAGGTTTTACTAGTAATCATTGAAAAGTTCCACTACCTGGCCCCGTCTGGACCCCGATTCAGAACCCTTCGATAACGAATTGTTAATCGCTAAATCACGTGACACTAATATTAAATCCTATTGTGTCACGTGGTTTTCCAGTCGGCAATTTGCTATAGAAGGGTTCTGAATCGGGGACTTGATCTGATCAGCACGATGGTGTCAAGCGATTGTATTGTCAGTTTTGACAGACACCACCGACAGACACCGAATGTCAGATACTGAGAAAGTTTCAAATCAATACGTCAGTTAGAAGTAAGTTAAAAACTACTTCCAAGATTTGATTATCCCTCCGCGTGCGAAGAGATAATTAGTTACAAGTGAAACTAATAATTATTATTAACGTGTGTTAATAAATAAAAGCAAAGTTTTTACTAGTCTATAAATCAATTTTACTGTGGGAGCAACATCGTAAAAAGATGCTTCGTACAAAATCATCGATATTCAGTCAGGGGTCGTTCATGAATCACGTGATGTTTTTAGCAACTTTTTAAACTCCCCAATTAGTGATACATGGTGAGGTTTTAGGCTAACTCTAACTCCCTAACTCCCTTAAAATATTTTTTCGTCAAACGCGCGATTCCTGAACAAAAAGCGGCTTTAGAACTCGCTTAACGAAAAAATAATTCCCGTGATATCTCATACTCTCCTCCCTTAATTAATAGACGACCCCTTAGTTTGTATGGATGAAGCATCAAATTTTCACGATTTCGATGTTGCTAGTAGTTATAGTTGCTTGTGTGTGTAGACTAGTAAAGTATTTTCATTTATTGTCCTATGGTCATCTCTACCCTGTACATGACCACGACCTATCCATTCAAATGTAAGTGAAACAGTATGAAAAATATTTTTTTCAAACTCCCAATGGCGAACCACCGACCTATTTTGTGCAGACGCAGAAGAATATGAGAATATCGGTATAAAAAAAGTGATAATTCAATTTAGCCTGCGCTTTGTCTTGTCTCTGCCTAGCCTTGATATATTTATTCATTGACATTTTAAACCTTGGTTGCTAGTTAGATCATCTACTAAACGGACCTCGACAGATTTATATGTGTTTTTATTTTATTTTATAAGTAAGCTCTTGTTTTAGAAGTAAACTATAACTCACATTTGCAAGTCGTGGCAGCCTGTAACTGAATCTACACTTAGCTCATATTTTAAACCTGTTACTTGTTAATTGTATCATTGGTGTAAGATTTGTTGGTTGCTCCTATTAAATAAATAAATAAATAAATAAACGGACCCGCAATGAAACTAATTGGTGATCGGGACCAACTTCAACTTAGTTGGACTAGAAACAGTTTAAACTTCATTCAATTGGAACTCAGGTCTGTCGTGTATCATTGCCGTCATCATACATCGCGCTAAGAATTTTTTAACATGTATGCAACTAATGTCAACAAACATTAACCTGGGTTGGCGACTACATAAGTTGGGTCGCTTCAAGTTGTTATTACTGTGGGTGGACTTGTAGAGGTAGGCCTCGGCCTTTTGTGATACCGAGTGACTGACTGTATGCTTTTCTGGTTATGGATATTATAACTGTGATTTAGTTCTTTAAAATGAAACAATAGTCTGGCTTAGTTAGGACTGACCGTCTAGAGACTAGAAAAAGGCATCGAACCTTTTGGCATACCTAAATATGAAGTACCAAAATGTCGTGTTTTGATGTAAACCTATAAAACAAAAGCCAAACGACAGAAAAGAGAACAAATAACAATACTCTTTGACAAAATGTCGTAAATGATTTACTTTCTGATATATTTCAGGTTGTAGAAATAAAATATTTTCCCAAATGAATATAATTCAATAAACAATATTATGCATATTAAAAAATCGGACCCTAATAAAATAAACTAAAACAAAAGAAAATGTGATGTAAATGATTTGGTTAGTTACAAAACTCATATAAAATGTTAGAAAACAGCAACGCGTGCGCTTGGTAGATGCCGCTCGCCGCGCTATTTATGAAAAAATGTATTTATATTTTGTAGCTAATTATTTTCTTCCTGTTTGCTACCTTAATGAAGAAAATATTTAATTTTATTCCTAAATGCAAATTGAAATTCTGAAGAAAGTATATCATTTACCACATTTTATCAAAGAGTTTTTGTTGTTTGTAATTATTTTCTCTGTCGATTGGCATATGTTTCATAGGTGTACACCAATACGTCACTTAGGTACTTGCAACTTTAGGTATGCCAGGCCCCATACAAAAAAGTTTATTTATTTATTTATTTAGACTATTGCACAAATTAAAAATCATACAAAAGTTCGAAGTCGTTAGCTGTTTATAAATGTTCTTTCAGCTGTTGCCCCTGACTTCGATCAGGTGGTTTTTTGATTAGAAAAAAAAAAAAACTGGAAAGAGGCACCGTAATCACTTTACGATCTATTCTCATACCTACTAAATTTACTTTTTAAAATTATAAATCGGTCGAGCCGTTTCGGGGGAGTGTGACCACAAACACCATGACACGAAATTTTATTAGTGTAAAATGTTGATATACTCAAGATAACAAACAACTTTGCCCAAAAAAACTAGTTACCACTCACGACTTAATTTTGTTAATGTACGAAACTATTTTTAACAAAAACGCGGACGGCAAACGTACACTAACAAAATTAACTTGGCATAGGTAACTAGTTTATTGGGAAAAGTTGTTTGTTATCATGAGTGTAGACAAACCCTTAAGCATTTTACACTAATAAAATTCACCCTATATTGATTTAAGTATGTTTATTCGTTATCTAGTCGCCATAGTACAAGATTTGCTAGATAATTGATGTAATTGTGAATACAATAAGCTACAACTTAATTTCCTCTATTCTAAGGTTGTCTGATTTCCTCTATCCTAAGGTTGTCTGAAAGAGATCACTTTTGGCGATAAGGCCGCCCGATAGTACATAACTGTGTCTTGTTTGTAATAACCTATAATGTTTTATTTTGTGCAATAAATTATCTATCTATCCTAGAGAATAAATAAATTGAACGTTAAATTATGACCATTTCACATTTTCTTTGTTGGCCAAAGTCAATACGCGTATAATTTGGTCGTTGCAGCGTGGAAGGCGACCGAGGCGCGATAGTGACGGGCCCGACGAACCAGAACCCGAACGCCAACTCGCACCTCTCCCCCACAAGGATATTCTGCTCCGCGCTTCTTCTCCCCACCATCTCCACCATCATCGGGAAAATCTTTTTCCGCTCCATACAAAACAACCTTCACAGGTGGGTTTTTAACTATACAGGTGGATTTTTATTAGTGTAAATTACTTAGGGGTTTGTATACAGGGTGTCTAACCCAGGGGTAACCTTGTAACCACATATTCTTTATATCATCATGCAAATTTGCTTGAAAATTTATCAACTTCCCATAGAAAATTGCCAAACAGCAGATTGAATTTGTATAGAAAAACTAAAATTATAAGTTATTCACTTATGACCAGGGCCGTCTTAACGAATGGCCCTGGGGCACACAAGAATTTTGGGGCCCTATTTCAAAGTAAAAATGAAATACTGTTGGTATAAATTCATGACTTCCAAAAAATTATTTCATATCTTCGTTAGAAGTATAGTTTTTTTTTTCTAGGCTTTGACCCTTTTTCTTTTTTTTCAGTTAACAATATTTCTTAGTTTAAAAACATGACTTATGGTAAGGCGGGACTGACTATGACGTATAGAATATGTAGTTACAAAGTTATCTTGAGTTACGAGAAACCCTGTAAACATACAACCCAAGAAACTAATAAATAAATATTGGACCACATCACATACATTACTAGTGGTAGCTTCATGCAGTTGAATTTGACTGCACGATCAGTCCGTTTATGTTGATCACTGGCTAACTGCTCAAGCTGTCCGTGGATAGCCGGCCTTAGGGGCTGATTCTGGTGCTCAAATACAACAAGTATTACTACAGAAACAAAATACTTAAAAAATGATGTCCCATACTAACTTCTTAGTTTTCATCGTCATCTTAATCCGCCATGTCAGTCCACTGCTGGACATAGGACTTCCAACATGCTGGACATTGGACTTCCAATGCACGCCACTGAGCCACTGACTTCTTGGACACGTAATATCATTTGTATGAAGAATCATAATGAATCAAAAATATCCAGTTGGTAATTAATTCTTGGAGAAATGTATTAAAGTTTTCAATAAAGTACCACAGGCTCTTGTTGTACTACCTGTTCATGAGTTCGAAATACACATTTTTGAAAATGCCTATGAAAAAAATAAAGTAGACGATTATTTAAACGACAAGAGTGCATGGACTTAACCTGCTAAGCTCGCACTTACTACATGTCTTGTAAACGTTTGTAAATTTCCTGTAAAAAAATTGACAAAGGTGACTAAATTTGTTGCGCCGTTTCTTCTCCTCACCAGCCGATATGTAGTCCCGGAGCGGTGGTATGGCAAAGCTATATTTTAAGACGTATAAGTGCCCGTAAGTGGCCCTATACAGGATGTAGTTTTGAACACTTGCCAAACTTAAGAAAGCGAATGAGTTTATCAAAACATACAACTCTCACTATGAGATTACCATCGAAATCATAAAAAAAAAAATGTTGGCTGCTCCATACATCATCATCGAGGTAGAGCGTTAGTTTGTATGGAGAAATGATAAAAAAATGCGATTTCATAGAAGAAGTAGTTGGTATTGATGAATACATTCGCCTCCTTAAATTTGGCGAGTGTTCGAAACTACACCCTGTATTGAATAAAAGGCATCGAACCTAATTGGCATACCTCAAGTTGCAAGCGACCTTTAATAACGTTATTTTGGTGTACACCTATGAAACATACGGTAATCGATAGAGAAAATAAATACAAACAACAAATACCCTTTGACAAAATGTCTTATATAATATAATTTGTTCAGAATTTCAGGGTGAACATGTAATATTTACTTTTATTTACATAATCAAATTAAAAATTCTGAACCAAGTAAATGACAAAATGTCGTAAATTACTTATAGTAATTTACGACATTTTGTCAAAGAGAATTTGTTGTTTGTAATTATTTTCTCTTTCGATTAACGGATGTTTTATAGGTGTACATTAAAATAACGTTATTTAAGGTTTCTTGCAACTTGAGGTATGCCAGGCTTCATACAAAAAAGTTCGAAGTCTTGTTATTACACTCCTCCTACTATTTCCTATTACTATCCTCTGTGAGGTTTTGTGTATTTGGAGTTACACGTTGTAGATTTTTAATCACAGTACAAACATCCGGTTCAAATGTCATCGGTAGCTTCGACAAGAAAGCTAAATAAACGCGGCAAAAATAGAACTACGTCGCAGTCGATAGTATTTGAGAGTTTTTTTTAATTTGTAAAACAGTGGAAGAGAGCGATAAAGTAAAGAACAAAAGAATTATTTGATAATAGGTATTTTTACTTTATGCATTTTTTTTTTACTAGACTGCATTCAATTGGATGAATTTGAACCCAGGATTCTAACCGATCCGAATACAAATATTGAACACTATGAATAGACAAAAATATAGATCAAGTCTCTTTAACAAACATCATCTTATGCTCACGATAGTTTCACTGACGATTGATTGGACTTTGTGTCAGTAAAAATATTGTAATATAAAAAAAATTAAGTAAAATGTTTTTACCTATTTAGTTTAAACCTAATAAAGTATTTTTCTTTTTTGAGTTGGTTAGTTACTTTTCCAAATTTCATAAATACAGGTTTTTTATTAAATGTAAAAATATATACTTTTGTGTCCCTTACTCTTTCTTCTTATCCAATGAAATGGTTTACTCGTGACTTATTACTTGTATTTTTGTTTCATTACAACATACAACGCTTTTTCTACCAAAGCAATAAGTGTATCAAATAACTTATTTTCCATACTTCTCGTCCGTTATAATTTCAAATACCTCTGTAAGTTATCATCCGTAAACGAACAAAAGTTATTGACATAGCCCAACAGATTAGCTAAAGTTAAAGCGGCAGTGAGCGGGGCACATAGTACGCAGAACTAACGGCCGATGGGGCAGAAAGTTTCTAGAATGTTGGCCACGTACCGGCAAGCGCAGGGTACCAGTAAGCCGCTGGATGTAAGCCGCTTCTAACTGGCCAATCTGGAAATCACTAGGGGAGCTGATAAATGATGATGATGCCTACCTAAAACGATGTACAATGCACGATTTAACAACATCGTACCATATGTCCATATGATGATACAAGGATCATCATAATCGTCATTTCAGCCATAGGACGTCCACTACTGCACATACGTCCTTCCCCAGTGACTTCCAGAGGTCCTATATATAGGTTATGCAATATAAACGTGTTCAAATGTTAATAGTGTTTTGTTGAATCAACATTTAAACTATAAAAAACGTTTTTCAAAAACCATTTTTCAGCTCTAATCAAAATTTTAGTAAATTCAAGGCTTTATGTTTAACCATATATATGTGTATTTAAAACATGGCGTTCTGAGACTGTATAGTAAACAAAATGTAAATAAAAATATGGCTAGTTCCTACCATATTTTTGCAACACTTATAAATATGGTTACTAAGTCTTAAGCATAATTGTACCTAACATAAGATCTGTACACACTCGGTAAGCAAAATAAATACTTGAATACTTGTTTTCTATTCACAGGACTATACTAGGAGGACTCACATACATCACTATCAAAGGAGCCCTAAAAATCTACCACAAACAAATGCTCTACATCAGACATTCCAGCAGAAAGATTCTAGACTACACGGAATCGAATCTAAAACTCTACAGAAGCAGTACGACGACTGACGCGGTCTCCAGCACTAGGGATGACTCGGAACAAGTTGTTTAACTCGTATGTCTATATTTATAATGGAGTAAATGATAGGACGTTCTGTATAGGCGTATGGGCTTTGTGACGACGGATTTTTCTGTCCGTCTGTGACGGATAATAATGTCAATTACCCAGCAAACATTTTGATGGTAGTTTGTTTTATGCAAAGTACAAGTTGACTTTGACGGACCTAAAAGTCTGCGAGCAAAATTGACCTTTAACCAACAATCGTTGACACTTGACAGTAATTGGCGGAAATTTGACGTTGTATAATTTAGTGATTACATAAATACACGACATAACTGGTTCTTGAACTTGTCTTCGCATGGAATTGTAAATAAGTAAGCCTATTGTATTTTAATACGCGATTACATAATTCAATAAAGCAACAAGGTCAATGAGATAAATATATTTTGTTAGATATTTATTTTAATTTTTGTTCTTTGAAAGATGGTGTTTTACAAAACACTATATTATCTAATCCTGATGTACTATTTTCATATCGTTTTAGAGGTTTCGCACACTGCGACTATTAGCAACCGATCCGCGATCGGCTACTTTGCGATTGCATCGATGCTAAATCGAGTTGTGGCAACTCTCTGCCATTGATCGCTAGCATTCGTCACCCGCGACTCGGCGACCACATCGCGTATACGCGACTTCTTAATTGAGACGAAGTTCCAGTGGCAGTTTTAATTTCTGCTTAAAATGCTATAATGCTAGAAGTCGCAATGCGCGCAGGCTCTTATGCGTCAGTACAGTACTCAGATAACTGATGTTATTTCCACAAATAACAGCCAAAATGTTTAGTTTTGTGTCAAATATTTAATGCAGATTTTGCATTGCAAAAGACAAAAAGTCGACTGTGATTTGACATTGAGTGTGCGTCAGTGCGTGCTAATACTTCGGTTTTGCTATAGTCTACCTACTCTGCTAATGCGTTACTAAATTGACAAATACATAGATCCAAATAGTTTGCGTAACGTAGTGGCCATTTTGAAATGTATTAAATATATAGCATGATATTAGTTGATCTTAGGACGCGAAGAAAGAATGACTTCTAAAGAGGCAAAGGCAAACCTATTTATTGTTTTATTCTGAACGATTTTAAAAGTAATCTGCAGCGTACACAGCCCATGTTGATATATAATGGTATCGGGAGTTGCAAGGCTGTCACCTCATCATCATCATCATCATTTCAGCCATAGGACGTTCACTGCTGAACATAGGCCTCCCCCAGTGACTTCCAGATTCGCCGGTTGGAAGCGGCTTGCATTCAGCGGCTTCCTGCAACATTTACCTGGTCGTCTGTCCACCTTGTAGGTGGACGTCCTACGCTGCGCTTGCCGGTACGGCTGTCACCTCGCTCGCTCGTTATTCTATATAAGAGGTGAGGAGAGACGTGGTGCTACTTTAATCTCTCATTCTATATCTGCATGAGTTGGGTTGTACTTAATTTGTAATAAACTTTAACAGCGCCATTTCTCAAAGTTGTTAATAGTGGAACTAGGGGTTATATTGTGGATGGAGTCTGTGACTTTAACGATGTTATTTTTGTAAAATGTAATTAAACGTCATCACTGTCAAGAGATTGCGAAATCACGGTCTAAATTGTAGTTAAGAATAGGAGTGCCTTTCATTGAAAATTGTATAAAGACCTTATAATATAATAGTAGCAGTCTATAGATGGCCGTTCCATTAAATCTGGCATAACTGAGTCAAATTATTGAATGAGTGAACATTAATTATTGTATGCATAATTCTGTTCATTTATTTAAAAAAATACTCGGTCTCGGTCCATCCGTGACAGGTGTTATACGATTAGATGCTTTTATTCGATAGATTCATTCTTTAGATTAAAAATTAGCAAGTAAAAGTATGTTTAGGTAGCTATACCCAAAAATATTATATTACTTTGTCTTTAAAAAATAAAGTTGATTGTAAATTGATATATTTTAATATCGTGATAATTACGTAAATTTCTATCATTATTAAAATGTAATTCATACTTTCGCTTTTCGAATAGTTAAACTATATTAAGGATTTCATTTCTTGTATATTTTTTTTATGCAACTACTTGGGGTTGTCCGCATATTATGTTACGGTCATTGAGGGAGGGAATGTCAAAAAAGGTGACGGTGCGTGTTAAAATGATGGGAAACAAGCGTAACAAAGAGGGGGAGGGGGTCAAGAATGTCGACATTTTGCGTGATGTAATATGTGGATGGCCCCTGTAAGGCTTTTAAGTAACACGACTCTACCACAACGACACGTAGATGTCGTATGGTCCCCATATATTTCCATAGTACATAATATTATTGCTCTAGCGTCGCGTCAGTGTCGCTGCGACACTGAAGCAGCCTCTGCGATAGGGCCGTGTATCTCGGCAGCTCACCTTAAGCGATACTATAAGAGAAGGTGCACCACAAGACATAGGCAGAACATGCGTACTAGTAAATTGCAACAACTGTAAAGTACCAACACAGTGTAAATAACCAGTGGGACGAAGCATTTCATGTTTGAGCAAAAGGATATTTCCACCATCTTGAATTTAGGAAACCTCAAAAATTACATGTAAGTATAAAATATTTAGATTTAAAAATGTATGTCAATTTTGTTACTCGTCAACATCCAAGCGATCTCATGAGGCCGCTTAGCAATGGAATTTCTATTGTGTTTCGATTACGCATGGCTAACGAGAATCCGAATCTCAGGAAATCAACCACGAAACCACGTACAGTATTTATTATACGACTATTTTCATCAAAAGATTTCCCTGTTAAAAAGTAAAAACTGAATCATAGTTATGAATAGTAATCATAATTCGCAGTTCAATTGTCCTATCGCGTGCCCCCGTTATACAACTGTTTAAGTTATACTGTGGTACTAGTTCGCGGTCATGCGCCTGCGTCCCGAAATACGTTGTTACTATTGTCGTGTTCTGTCCTGAACTGCTTCGCCTTTTTTCACCTTATTTTTATGCACCTACTCATTTTGTCAAACCTGTCCTTTCTATGTAATTAGATGTCCTGTTTTAACCTAAATTCGCTAGGTGCTAAAGAATATTAAAGTTCAAAAATAGACTAAATATCTAGTGTAGTTAGGCTAGATTTCAATTACTGACTATTTATATCGTATTACTTGTCGACATCATTATTTTTCTTTTGATAGCTTTCCGGTTAGGTTAACGATACGAACATTCGTGACAGACAAAGTTCAAAGTTTAAAAAAAATATCCAATACCCGATGCAGTCTTTCTATTTTCATTAAAGTAGAGCGTCATCTCTTTCATTCTTATCATTATAATGTCTGACTGCCGAGCCGGCGACGCATACAAAGTTATTTCTAACGTTTAGCTTGACGGTATGATGTAGTCTATCAAATTACCTCTTGATTGTCGAATGACTAATCGCCGTACTTGGCTGAGATTAACAGTATACTAATAAATACTTTTCTTAACTATAAGCTAATAGGATTGGGTTAAAAATGACATTTATTTGATTTGAAAATGGGCACATTGTAACACTTTGTTAATCCAACGTAATTCGATGTTGTTAGTATATTTTTTAGTTACCATGAAGACTGATCACCAAGTCTATAATAGACATATCTTGCCAAAATGTATGTTGAAATCGTGATAGCTTTTTGGGGTAGCAGAAATGCTTGCCATATCTAAAAAGCAATAAAGACGTGGTTCTGAATCCGACTTCTATCTTCCACCTGCAGGCCACACGACAGACGTCAAATTCACAGTAGATTCACATGTACCCTTTTTTTTTAGATTTATATATTTAAACTTAAAATTAAACCTTTAGAGGTCGAGCAATATTGGTCAAAAAACATCCTGATTTTTAAAATTTTTAAATCGTACTTTATAGTATTTTTTGCTAAATTGTATACTATGACTGTCTGTCTCAATAGTTGGGTAGAGGGCAGCACTGAAAACTTTAAAATTACGGCTATAGAGGAGTGTTCAGATTAATTTTAATTATTTAGCTATAGTAAAATGATGATTCTATTTGCGTTGCCTTTTTTAAATGGTTAAACCAGCGCAAACTAAATTCGGTATTTGTAATGCCTTTGTATGTAATAAAATTGTATAGTTTGTAATTATTTTGGGTTATTTTTAATGAACTTGTGACTACTTGAGCATGTCTTATTGATATTTTTTATCAATTTGTCTGTTTATTTACTATCGGAGTGAGTGGTTATTGCTAGAGTTGTCTAGACATTGTAACAAGATTTTTATTCTAGTAAAAAAAGTGAACATCTATCAAATGTATACCTAAAGCTAAAGCTTAGCACAGATGGCGCCACAAACAAATGTCATGTTGAAATAAAGTGGTGTACTCGACATCACAGATTATACCTAGTATGTCTACTCCACATTTAATTAATAATGGTAAGTACTGAGAGTAAATTTTTCAATGTCTTAAGTATTTGAAAAGGTTGACTACCTTAATATTTACTTCCAACGATTTAACGTTTTCCATGTAGAGACAACGGCTGGCAACCTACCCAAAAAGTATAAGGTCATTGAATTAATTTTCAACTTTATGTCTAACACTTTAGAGATCAATATCAATTGAGAAAATTTGACGTTTTGTAGTAGGTTGACGTGCTGTTGTCTGTACATATGATATTTAAAATCAACTTCCTGTAAGTTAAGCAGTACAAGCATTTATGTTCTCATGTGGGTAAAATTAGAAGCCCAATTCCCGTAATTTAACAGTAGTCGCAATCCAGTGTCGATCCAGTCCCAGTAACATTACTATCAAACTCGGTATTCTCGTAAACTTTTAATTTATGTAAAATTATCAAAACTATCCCAAAACGACTAAAAATAGAAAAAAAAATTGGTATTGGTTTCTTCCATTTTCAGTCGCATTACGAACTATAATTGCATTTTTTAGGTTCACAAGAATAGTTTTAGATAGTAAGTAATGTTACTAGGAGATCGACACCGGATTGCGTCTAATGTTAAATTACAGGAATTGGGCGTCTGATAAAACTCTACCTAACATGATCTTATAGAGCGTTGTCTTTTTCACTCACGCGTGCATCTTTATCTAGCTATAGACAAGTAGAAGAGATTCTTAGGAATATATTTTAAATAATTGATCTTCTGTATCCCTCCATATTTTTATTTTGGGCAAATTTTTATGCCAATATTAATTTTCATTTATGTTTTCGTGAACATATTGTATGTATTGAATAATTCCGCATTCGGACATGGTGAGTCATGCATGTGACATGGTCAGGTGGTCACGAGCGGTAGTTTTGCTAGTCTTTGTAAACCTAGCTTGACGTCCAGGAGGCGACTCTGTATAGATAACGCTAACTTTTAACTTTGTCTATTATTGTACATTTTAAAAAGAATATTAAATATTTTTTCTTAATTACACGTGTTTTACTTTGTTAAGGTAATTTCTACCAATCGGTATTAACAATAATTGCTAAAAAAAGATGAGTGAAACATTTAATAAAAAATATACTTTTTTTCCAATTATTTTTGTATGACGACTGACGACCTCTGTAGCCGAGAGGCGAGCATACCTCGCTATCTCTGAGGTTCCGGGTTCGATTCCCGGTATGTCAATGTGTCTCGGGTCTGGGTGTTGTGGTACAAGAAATGATTTGAACTAAAGTGCGGAGCATGAGCGCGGGGTGCGGGAGGGGCGCTAGCGGTTAGAGGACAACGATCGGAAGGGTGCTGCTAAACAAGGGAGAAGAATACTACTTAATTATTGAATTTGCTTAAACGACTATCCTGACGTTTCGCTTAAGCCGTATTTAGGGTAACCCGTAGTCATATCGGTTGTTCTCCTTTTAAATTGTGTCTGCTAGTTTAGTTTTATTCATAAGACTATATGACCGCAGGCTTGCAGATTGAGAATGTTGTACTCACCTTAAGTGACATAAATCAGCAATAAGTTTAACTATATTATGTTGTTGGTATGTCTTTTTAAATAAATAAAATATCGGGTTAACCCATTTTATATCGCTGATTAATCGAAAAGAACGAAACAGTAAATGTAGTATTAAGTAAACCTTAGGGCGGAACCGGTTCCTTCACAATTGGGTTAAACCCTTAAGTAGGTCTTCATCTATACGGTCAATCCCGGTTGCGTCCAAAGCCATTGCTTTGGAGCCCAGGGTCCGCTTTCCTTGATGTACTCCTTCACTTCGCACGGTCTTGCGCTCCTCTAGTTGTGAGATCATTGGCACGCATGTTAGCCCTCACGACATCAAGCCAGCATTTCTTGGGTCTACCCCTTTTATAATAATAATAATATAATAATATATTTTGCCAGGACCTGGCGGTGGTAGCATGGCCAGACATTTGTTTCCTACGTTAGCTTGCCGGTTTCCGCAAAACATGGCCGTACCAGCGTAGGCGACTGTTCTGCAGCTTGTCTGCAATATCACGAACACTAGGGCTACCGCGGATGCGCGAGTTCTTCACGCGGTCCTTCCGCGTGACTCCGCACATCCACCGCAGCATATTCATCTCCGTGACACGCAGCTCCTGCTTGTGTCGCTCGAGTAGCGGCCATGCTTCGCTGCCATATAAAAGGACAGGCCTAATGATGGACTTATAGATCTGTCCTTTCAGCTTAACCGGCATTCTGGGGTCACAAATGACACCATCACCTCTCGCCATTTTGCCCACGCAGCAGCAATGCGTGCTTTGACGTCGCAATCGATGTCTCCCGACGCGTGAAGTACAGATCCAAGGTATTTAAACTGGTCCGTGCGCTCGACCTTGTCTCCGCCTATGCGGACGGGCATTGGATCTGTAGAGTTACAGGCCTGGTACTCGGTCCTAGGTATATAAGGAATGAGTGTAAACATCTGGATTCCAGCTTAACCGATTAAACCCTCATGGGTTACCTTTTCTTATATCTTTTCCATTATAGCTAATTCACCTAATTGTTGTAGTTGAGTCTAGCAAGGGCGTCGCCGGCCGATGGCCGATGGTAGGTACTTAGGTACATACGTTTTTTTCTACAGGGGTTAAATATGGTACTATTTGATGTCATTACTACAGACGCTGGCTTCGCTGTCGTCCGTCCGTCCGTCGATACCTTTACACTGAGTAATTAGTTAAATCCAATTTTCTAATCAAATGTAAAAACACCTAATTGTTTTATGTTTATGCTCCAAAATTATTTTATTGCAGTAGTAACTCTAAGCCGGTTACCTACATTCAAAAGTTTATTATCGACCCAAATTAATTTATCACTCCGATAGCTAACTTCAAATTAAAAACAATATAAAGTTGTATCGCGAAATCAAAAGCTGACGAGCATCATTAACATTGATAGCGATAATTCTAATTTATTATCGCGAAGGAACTATTGATAAATTCTCTTATCTTATCTAGAGATGAAATTATGGTAAGCAAAGTGTACAATGCATGCAGTGTTTTATTTGCTTACGGTCCGCGAGGTGCGTGTTATCGGCCAAAAAGGTAGAAGCTGGCTTATCGCAACGAAGTGTTAATAGTGTGGTTAATAGGTGCAAGTAAGTACACAAATATACAATTCGTTGCTATTGCTATGATGATTATCTTTTGATATGACGAAGGGCAGATACGCTATGACCTTCGGGAGTGATCTTTGATGTTGAGTGTTAGATTTCTCAGTGTTAAGGTTTACATAAATGATTGTGTGTATATAATTGACATGTCTGAGTTTATTCATTGTATGGAAAATGAAAATAGTAGGTTGTAGCAAAACATAGGTAATTATTTGTTAGATATTCATCTTGAAAATGCGAAAATCAGTTTTTATATTTTAAATTGTACTTACACATTAGCAAAGATAGTAGCGACAAATAACTTGGAAACTTTAACTGATGCAGTCGCATGAGACAATAAAATGCCTATTGTGACTCGTTTTGCTGGGCTAAGGAGTTAGTAGCTTTCAATCAAATAAGTTCACCTTATTGATTCGTCGTTGTTATTGGGCCTGGGACTAAGAAGATAATTCATTTTTCTAACTGGTATAAATAGCCACCTCCAAGATTATAAGGGTTCGCACTAGGGCGACTAGATATCAGTAAACTACTCGTATCTATAACTACGTACTTAAATAAATTACGTGAAACAAATAATACTCATGCTCAAATTATCACATAAATAAGTACCTACGTAGGGTAGGTAGAAGTACCTTATCCTTTGCGGGATCCGAATCCTCTACCGCTTGGATTTTTAGTTCGAAGCGCGAACTAACGCAGGTCGGGTTAGTTATACGATCACGAGTTTTTTTTATATAAAATTCGTAGCCAGTGGGTTAAATTTACTTAGTTTTAAGTGTTTCAAACATGTAAAAAATATACAATTAGAAAATTAATTAGTAGATATGCCATAATGCTTTAAGTTTTCTTTAAATAAATATTTAATCTAGTAATAAGTCTAATATTAAAATCTATATAAGTAACTTTATAAACTTGTAAAAACGTTATCATTTTTAAATAAATAAGTAGGTACCAAAAACATGTTCTCATGCATCTGTTACTTTTTAACCAACTTCTTAATTTGTCAATATAATTGCTACACCTTTGCAGGGTTTTGTACTATGTCAACATTGTGCAATAAATAAATAAGTACTTTTAGTAATTAGCACAGCAATATACTGAGGTATTAGGGGTCTTTCAAAGAAGTCGTTTTAGCAGGACGTCTGTCGTGCGTTTGCAGGACCGCGCCAACGAGTATTAAAAACCCAAATCGTTGGATCGCGGATGGAAAATCGTTTAAGAACTGCGTTGGAAAAATTTCTACTAACAACAGTGTGCGGTGGTGTAAATGCATGACAGGCGTCGCTCTAAACGTCTTATTTTTAGGAGCCCTTATGTTCGGTGATCACGCAAGATGATTGTATTTCAGAACAGCTGTTTTGACTATCGGCTTGATAAGAAGCAGTAATAAGTTTAAAAACAGATAAAGACACTCGAATATGATTAAAAATATTGTTTTCCGAGAAATATAACTTTCTCTAATGCACATACACTTGTTTATGTTACTGGGTTAAGCAATGACACCTTACGCTTATATGAGTATTGATGGGTGGAGAGGTATACGAGTAGGACGAGCTATAAAGAGCCTGAACCTAAAAAAATAATAATAAAATAACAAAAATTGATATGGATGGATTGTGTGAGGAGATATGACTGAGAAGGGAGTGAATGACTGGATGACGAGTGACCGGATTGCATAGAAGAGAAAGATATACTGCGCCGACCCCAGATGACCTGGGAACAGGGCAGGCGAATGATGAAGATGATGGTGAATATAAATGCGAATGTTTGTTTGGATGGATTTTTGTCACTCAATCACGCCAGAACGGTTGAACGGATTTGGATGAAATTTGGCACAGAGATAGATTATAGTCTGGAATGGCACATAACATAAGTTACTTTTTATCTCTGGAAAATGTACGGTTCTCGAGGGATAGATTTGTTTTTGTCACAGAGCTAGTGATCGACATGATTTTTTACATAATGATATGTACTTTAGGGGAATTCACAGATAATGACATAGACTACTATTTTTAGTATAATAGAGGGCGACAAGCCATATTCCACGCGGGCGAAGCAACAGGCACGCTTGTTTGATCATATACAATCAAATCAGGTCAAGCATCAATTTTGGAATCAGTACTACAGACAGACATCTCCTAAAATACTTATTATAGACATCACATTTATCAAGCTCACTAAAAGCCGCTGTTATAAATGTTCATATGGGTAATAATTGCATTCTTATCGCTCATATCACGCGATATTTATTGAAAGCTGTAATCATTCATTACCTATTTATTCCAGGAACAGATCGACGATGCACACATTGACTAATTGACGAGACAATTCAATCACTATGGCTAAGTACTTAAAGTCTATATTCCAACCGACGGAGACTCGAAGGACGGTCAGTTATGAGGGAAGTTCTGAAGAGGATAGAGCGGAGCCCCCTCTCGACGGGAGGAGGAAATTGTCGATTTCGAGGTCTGGGCGGATGAAGCAGGCCCAGAAGAAGAGGCTGTCTTTGAGTTTGGAAATTTATGGAGCTGAGGTAAGCCGAATTTTTTCTTATAAGACAGATTTGGGGCATTTTCGACGTCCCGGAAACAGTTTGCTTTCTCGAATGTAAAGATTTTTACCATTTTGGAACAATGTTAATAAGAGCAATATTTATTTGACAGTACAATAAGTTTAGACAATGATTGAAATTAGGTATTACCTACATGTTAATTTAATTACTTAATAAAGTACCTATATTTATTTGTGCCAAAAAAAAGGTATCCCGCTAAGCATTAGTCGCAGCTTATGGCACGAAAGACCAGAAGCCTTGGGCACCGAAACATTCGATTACCTACGTCGTTTGTATTGTTAAACGCTAATTATTACACGATATTTAATAATGTTAATCTATAAAGTTTTCTATATCATACAAGTAGGTAGGTATCACGAATATGACCCAGCTTTTTCACGATGTCTACAGGCAATTTTGGTAAACAATAATTGTTAGGTACATACAGTATAAAATACATTACAGTATGCCGACCACTTTTATCATCATTTATAACGTGTACGTGCATGCAATATTGTACGTCGTACAATGCTTTTTAGAATTTACAAATGAGTTAGATATTGCTTTCCGTTAAATGTTTCTAAGAAACCTATCTTGCTTAGTTTCAGAAATATCCATGGCAGCGATAATTAAGACTATGTCGTACAATTGCTTTTTTGGAATTTACAAATGAGTTACCTATAGTGTTTGCGTTTCCATTAAATGTTTCTCTAAAGATACGCATCTTGCTTAGTTTATCAGAAAAAAATATGGCAGCGATAATTAAGACTTATATTACACGCAGTTGTGAAAATTCATCAGCAGGGCGTTTGTGAAATACCCTATAATTCCGAAACATATATGCATTTAAATGCTACTGAAAACAGTTGGGAGCCGCTTTGAACAATGTATTGCTCAATCTACATTTTTAAATATAAAAAATTCTGCGGTTCTCGTGACGTTTGACTCCTGGGAATATGGCCGAACCTCTCCTGTATGGAATACGAGTTTCTCCTTTACCTCCTAAAAACGAATTAACATGTACACAACTATTTACCTACTCACAATTCTATTCTATCGATATTTAAGAAAGTTAATTGATCCCTTACAGGGTCAGAATCTCCCAACTGAGAAGCCCAAATCGGTCGAATACCACGTCAACCCAGCCACGCCCCCTATCCGAGACAATTCAAACCAGAGACGACGCAGCGGGGACTCCAGAACTTCCACAGATAGTGGGAAGGTCATCCTAAGGGGCCAGGGGAACCAAGTCACGGTAGTGTCAAAGGAAAAGAGAAACACTAGCCCCGTAGTGATGAGTCCTGACGATGAGATCGATAATGCTTTCGAGATTATCGAGAGACATTAGCTTAGTAGGTATATTGGTAGAAGATATTTCTTTAAAATTACTCTCAAATGTAGTACGAGCGAAGTAACCGGAATAAGAGTAACATAAAGGTGGTTACTGACTGGCGTTACGGGATACGTCGCTAGCCTGTTTCCCCTGCACTGCACGAATGCTCGCTTTATGTATTTATATTTATTTAGGCACACAACACAGAACATAATTACAAGAGCACAGGTATTACTAAAAAGGTATCGAGTACAATTATATTCCAAACCTTGCATGAACAGAAACATTTAAATATTGTTCTACTGAGAACAGCAAAAAATATTAGAACACTCAAATGCGTATCATTTAAGTGTTCCCATATTACTGTCTCGAGAGCTATAATTATTGAAACTTCAACAAATTTATATATTGGAATTCCTGCAAATCCCCAACAAAAGGCTCTTATATTTAGCCGTACCTGAATCAAAGATGTCAAGGGCAGAGTTATCAGCTGATACGCCGTTATAGGCACAGACGACACATCCTAACAATAGGGTTGTATGTAGTATGATAACATGTTATATTATCAGGTACTAACGGCGTTACAGAGCGTAATGTTACATTCGCAGCTAGCATGTTTTGTGACGTCATGTGCCAAAATCTGTGTCAATCCGGCTCGTTGCTCGATTACAACATGTTACATTACGCCCCGTACCGCCGGCCGGACCTACGCCATGTAACACCAGTCAGTGCTCACCTTTAAAGTACTTTGTGTTGAATTGGGAAGCTAAATTCAAAACTGATTTAGTATTAAGAGTTCCTTCTATGCTTTGTTAGTTTGCTGGCTCGATCGACAAACTAGATTGATAAACAAGACAAAAGTACTTAAAAGTTGCCTGAATGTAGGCACGTATTGACTTAGTGGCTAATTATAAGATTAAACGAACTTACCTTAAGTGAAGTTCAATCTTAATTATACGCAGCTGATTGTTTGAGATATATTTACGAGTAGTACCGATGTTCTACAACAGCGTCGGGTCACAATGTTTTAAAGCTGGAAAAGAAAAAACATTTATCCCTGCAAATGGCAACATTTGTTGGTAATGTCATTACGTTTAAAGACAGCCTTATGAGCAACCCTCTGATATACTGGGATAATACAAAGTATTAGTGGGTGGGTTTTTGGGACTGTTATATCTCAAACAATCAGCTGCGTATAATTAAGATTGAACTTCACTTAAGGTAAGTTCGTTTAATCTTATAATTATACTTGCTGATTGTTTGAGATATATTTACGAGTAGATGTTTGAAGTTCGGTTGCGAATAAGTTGCTTATTAGTTTAGAAAATGCAAAAAACATTTTGAAAACTAAGTACAATCCGGAGACGTTTGATGGCAAATCAAAACAAAAAAGGTACTTATATTTAATCATATCTTTTATGTTTAGTGCTAAGGCTGAGTAACTAATGAATTCACGTAGAATGTCTGAAATTCTTAATGCGTCAAGAGTAAAATTACGTTCCATTTAGGTCTCACATAATATACTGCACAAGCCAGGCCACAAAATAGTAACTAGTCTATTACGATAGTGTTACATCACACTTTTTTTTTTTTTTTTTTTGTAAATATATTTTTATTTTATTATCTGATTATAACAACAATGTCCATTGTTAGCCAATTCCATAATTGAGTGATAAAACATCGAAAACAATTGTTCCTGAAGACCGGTTGTAAGACAAATATGTTGTTATAAGTACTGTAAATACTTATTTCAATAAAGTGTTCTAACAAAAAAAAAACAAATAAAAAGATTAAAATGAATATAACGAAAGGAGAGTATCTTATTTTTAAAAAAATGCAGGTGCGCAATCATAATATCTTAGCGTATGATTACAATTAATATTTTTACTAAAGGTGGCAATAATGATTTAAAATATTAATACTTTAAATGATAAAAGTCTTTGACTGCCACAAACTAGACACAATAGAAAATCTATTGTTTGCGGCTCCGCGTAGCGCTCAACGTGTTAACAATCAATTATTATATTCTTTTATTTTTATCTCAGCTAAGGCCGGTAATCTATAGAATCAGTACGGGAAATTCCAAGTAACTGACCTATGTAATTAAGTTGGCATATTTCTCTTATGGATAACTATTGGTCCGAAATAAATGAGTTTATTATTATTTATTATATTTGTTATTGTTGAGGGTTCATCCTGTAAAGTTTTTTTTTTTTTTTTTTTTTTTTAATTGGTTAAAAACATCAATCGTTATGCATTGTGCAACTTTTAATCTAGTCACTTAATGAATGGGTGACCGTGGTCAAACAACTTCAAATTTAATCACTTTAGTCACTTATTGGATCAACCTCAGGTTTGGTCACTAAATGGATGGGTGACCGGGGTTCTAGAAACCTCAATTTTGGTCACAAATGTACGGATAACCATAGTTAAGATACATCCTTATAGCTACCGAATGTTAATATTATGGAAATAATATTGCATTATTTGGTTGAAAATATCGATTGAATTCAATACGGTAGCTTATGCTTTATATTTAGCAAGATAGAGCGTATAATCGGATCATAAAACCAAATATTTTATCAGTTGATAATATTGTAAACTAACAGAAAAAAATGTTCTTTAACAGATTCAGTTATAGCTTTATTTGAATGCAGCAATGTAGGCATAATTTTCATAAATGTAACATTAAGTTATAATGTGAAAGAATGTGTTAATTTTTTTTTTTTTTTTTTTTTTTTTTTTTTTTTTTTTTTTTTTTTTGCTATGGTAGAAAATATTATTGAATACGATAAATGTATTTATCAGTTCGACTTATCTGTTATAAGTTATAACTCTATATTGCCCATCTCTTATTTTTATTGACAGTTATTGGGCAGTCAACGGGTTAAGTGTTTACCAACAGGGAATGGTTCTATCTGAGACATGTTTCTACATGTACAGGTTAATTATGGTATCTACTAAAAGGTCTGGTTACTAGGCTTTGTTTTTGGAATTTACTTCCATATTTTTTATTTATACCTAATTGATTTAAATTAAGTTTTCTACATGAATTAATTATTTGAAGTACAATTATTCTTAATGTATTATTTTCCATCACACATTATTGTCAAGATTGTCATCTTTAGTAATTTGTAATTACAAGAATACTTTGTTCAGAAATTTAGTTTCAATATGTCATATTTAAGGAAATTCAAGCCCTGGCATTATGTAATTTTTATCAGGACAACAGGTATTAGACTGTTTCTGTTTTAGTGACTCAAATGAAATAAAAGTAATCTCTAAGATTATATTTAAGGTGATATACCAATAAGTACATATGTAGGGGTACCTACTATGTTCTTATTGTGAATTTATCTATTCTTAATTTTGAGAAATGTCTGTCTTAATGGTAATTTAAAAGGGATATTTCAATTTTAAGAAATTGAATAGGTATAATGATTTTGTTAGATTATGATCAGAACTTTTAAGTGATTAGAAGCAGTTCCTTAGCATGTGATAGGGGTCACAGCGTTATTTTATTTTATTATCATAAATATATAAAAAACAAAAGATCTATTGAAATTACTAAATTAGTATTAGGTAAATGATCATCACATAGCCTTTATGTTAATTCAGCGGTTACAGAAGTCTACCTTAATAAGGTTTTATTACATTAATTTTTTATAGTCCTCAATTAATCATAACAAGATATTCAGAAGAAGGTCAGCCAAAGAAAAGATGGTTTCACACATATAGCTTGGGCTCGACTGGAAAAAGACTCAGCACAAAAGGCTTAATAAATAATAAATAAATAGTTATATACATATTACTAATCTTACAGACTTTTGTCCATCTTATACTTATTTCATATCGTTATGATGGAGGACTGAACAAATCAAGCGTTCCCAATAGTTTTAAAATGTATCTTATTTTGAATAATGGTACTTATGTAAGTACATATTTATAAATAGGTATTCTTAGTACATTACATTGTTTACCACAATGAAGTAAAGAAAAGAAATCTGGAATATCTAGGTTATTATTTAATTAAATAATGTAAGCCCAATATTTTAAGGGTTGAGGGTGAATTTGTTTGTGGCATTAACTTTGGATTAGGGTTAATAAATTTTAACCTTAAGGATTTCTATGCAAAAATTCTTTGACATGAAGTATACGCTGATAAGATGGCATCTGATTTGTCACAAGCTGGATAAGCTGGATTTTATAAACGTTGTCTTGTCAAAATCCTTGTTTCACTGCAATTTTGCAGGACTATTTATTTCTTCCAAGAATTGCATAAGTGCAATAATACCTTTAAATACTAATTAATTAGTAAAAGATTGGGTTAGTTATATAATTTCTTGATAAATTATTCATTAGTGCAACTTCATTATCTGACTATGGTAAAAACCAAGAAAGGGTTATTTTGGAGTTTTGAACCAAACAATGGATTCATTAGCGCAATGGCTAAGACTTCATAATAGAGATTTGTGATTAATAAGATGGCCAGTAAAGTAATCCATAGCTTTGATAAGTAAGTATCTGTATCTCTATTGTTACCTTCTTTCTTGAGGTAAAGGGCTTTTCACAATAATTCCGGTTTGAATTTTCTATCTCCATCCAATTCCTTCCGCTTCCAACCGGCCAATCTGGAAGTCAATGGGGGAGGCCTATGTTCAGCAGTGGACGTCCTATGGCTGAAATGATGATGATGATGATGATGATCCAATTCCTTAGGAAGTAGTTAAAACCATCTTTGTTTATTTGTAATAGTACCTATTTATCAGATATTAGCACTATTGTCTGACAATAATAATATTATAGTGTTGTGTTGATTTTGTACAATTGGTTTTACAATTTTATATAGTATTGTTTCATACTGTCATCACATCAGCTTACAGTGCAAGATTTCAAATAATTTGTTTGATTTTTCATTTGTTATATATATAATATAACACTAATTGCATAGCAATAGGTTAGTTAATATAACAAGTGAGCCTGCTTGTTTATCCATAATTTCTTTTTATTCTCTTAGTATATTAGCGCTTGTTTAATAATGAGTGAGCCTGCCCATTTCTATATACTGTCTATTTGCTTAGTAACAGTAGGACTTGGTGTTTAAAAATGAGTGATCCTGCTCATTTGTCCATACTTTGTTGTCCCATGATAGTAGCGCTAGTTGATTGAAATTGAGTGAGTATGCTTGTCTGTCCATACTATTCTATCCACTTGGTGGTAGCGTTAGACATCTAATATTTTTGTGTACTTGTTCAAATTTAATTTTCATGGTATTGCAACATATACTGTCATACTGTCTTCCCGCTTTGTGAAAGCGCTTAATGTCAGGTCATTAGTGCACCGGCTCAATTTTTAGTTTTCCTGGTATTGCAACATACTGTCTATCCGCACTGTGATAGCGCTAGATGGCAATTAATTGGTGCACTGGATCAATTTCCATTTTCATGGTATAGCAACATACTGTCTATCCGATAAGTGATAGAGCTAGATGTCAAATAATGGGTGCATTGGCTCAATTTTCATGGTATTGTCTATTGCCCATTATGTATATACTACCCAGGCGTTTGAAGTTTATTTCAGTAGGTAATTTGTAAAGTTTTCTCAACACCCAGCCATTGCGTTTCCACTTCAATTTCATTGATATAGACTGAAGCCTGAGGAGGCTGCTTCAATATTTTCTATGTGAGTCTCCATACTTGTGTCATGGTTTCTTCATCTTGCTGTTTTCTAAATTTCTTAAGTTTTCCTTATTTTCATAAATTGTATATTTACTAGGTATCTTCCGTTTTGGGGCGAACTGGAGCTTAAACTTGATAACTCTGTATTTCATTCTCAACTTCTATTAAGTTTTTTAGAAGAAAAAGTAACAAGATTATAATTTAAAAATGACTTTTAGGTTAGATTCTATCAATCAATTAAACGTTAGGTACCTAAGTAATTCCTCCATAGGAGAATATCTATAATTCACAAAAGGAAGTAAAGTATTTGATTGTACATACCTGTAACTGGAACTAATGAATATATAAGTTGATTCCATTAATATAGCGTTAAAAAACAAACCATAACCGCGCCTGATTATGGCGCTCATCCCTTGTTGATTTTTGGCTGAAATTCACTATAAACCTTGTTGTAAACACAATCCACATAGAGAACTGTATAATAGCATTCTAAACACTAACTTTTAAGCTACAAATAGAGTAAATGATAGTTATTTTACACATTTTATTGCAAGGACTACGTGCCCGCGCTGTCACAAACAATCGTAATGACATTACCAACAAATGTTGCCATTTGCAGGGATAAATGTTTTTTCTTTTCCAGCTTTAAAACATTGTGACCCGACGCTGTTGTAGAACATCGGTACTACTCGTAAATATATCTCAAACAATCAGCAAGTATAATTCTCAGATGATCCGATAAACGATTTTGTACTTGCTCGTTTAGATTGTATTCTCGCAGAGTAAATAACAGTAAGTTTAATATATTATAGATATAGGAATATTATCTGTAGGTAGACTTATTTGTTTGAAGCAGCTATTATGAAAAAATACAACTTTTTCACTTTGCTTTTCTTTTTACTGTGCAGTAATACAATAAACTGTTGTGAGAACATTGTAGTGCAGTGCTTTATGTGTGTATCTATGATTTTAATTCTTAAGTAACTTAAGATCATTCTAACACAGCTGCTATAATTTTATAACTTTTTAGATATCGTAATTTTTATAATTGAGAAAAATGATTTATTTGTTAAATAGACACCAATCAATTGTATTTGGATATTCCCCTTAAATGTTAAATCTATGTGATAGACAAGAATTTCTAATATTTTTAGTTTAGGCACAAAAGATTGCATAGGCTTACTCAGCACTGCAATTCTTAAGGGGAGATTTATACGGTAGTGCTGCGAGGTAAGGATGACTTAACTTGTTAAGAGAAAAGTGAGCTGACTTCGAAGCACTTTAACTAATCAAATAAAAGATAACTAGGTTCTCAGAGTGACGATAGTTTTTAATATGCAAACTCAGATGTGTGTTCGCTAAGTACGTAAATTGGATTGCTGTCTTGTCACAATCATACACACACACATCTACAATTAACTGGTAGGTATGGCTGGTTGGGGTTGGTGCGCTACTACTTAATCAGAAAGAGTTAGTTTTAGAAGTGATATGTCGATTTAAGTAACAAATATACAGGGTTACTAAAAATACCTACTGATACTTAAGAGGAAAAATAAACCATTTTTACCATCGATTAGTTTCAATTAGTTATTAGACTATTTAAACTAGACAATTCACTAGATAATCAGATTTACCGATTCTTTGAGATCGATATCACATCTAGTTTTTTGTTTTTAAAAATATAGTATCTTTGATTGTCCTGGCGATAAAATGTAACAATTAAAAAAATACTTTGAGTACGTAAACATTTTAAACGTAAACATTTTTCATTGCTTGGCGCATAATGTATTTCAAACAATCTTGGCATGTCTTTTTTGTACAAAAAAATCCGTTATAAAATCAACGAACTGTTAGAATAAAAAGGATTCTGTGTTAATTGATTAAAAACTATAGTGGGTATTATTTTTGATTCCATTTTATTTTTAAATGAAAACATCGTTAAAAAGGAATGTCAAGATTGTTTACAATATTCGACAAGTAACAAAAACGTAGGTAATACTTCAACAAATGTGTGTGACGGTGTTATAGTGACACATCTCGTATATCAAGAGTACCTATAAATAAGTGTCATGATTCATAATTTAATTAATTGTTAGTTTCATATTAAGTACTTTTTGACTGTGTGATGATATTGTAACTATAATTACCATTTGATTAGATTAAAAGACTGATTGCAAATACCGTCTCGTTTATTTTAAGTTAATCATTATAAATGGGTGTTATGAAAAGTTTTTCGCGTGTATCGGGTCGATTCTCGGTTAAGGCGCAGGGTAAGGAGAATACACGTAAAAGAGGTGTTTTTGGACAAGTTTTCTGGCAAAAATACTGGATATAGGATGTGGAAATTAATATATCATGTAACTTATATGTTGAAATGTTTACTGTTGTATCTAAATACTAGTTATTATTTCTTATAAACTCCAAAAAATATTTCAAAGTACTGCAGATATCGCGAGCTTGTACAAATTTATATTTTAAACGACGTTGTTGTTTAGCTTCAAAGTTGGTTTAGTTATTTATAACATTCGTGCCTTAGGATGAAGTTTTTTTATATTTTTTAAATAGTCAACAAATTAAGAACTATAAGGATTTTTATTGGATTTTAGTCTTAGTGCCTACTTTTCCATGAGCGGATATTTTGCTCGCAATGATAATCCATTTGCATAGGAGCGCAACGGATGGATGTTTAGTCTGTGAGAAGCATTTGTACTATCTTACGCACGTAATAGAAGACGCATTGGTCGACGCTTAATGCTCAAGGTCACTTGCCTTACCCGTCGCCTTAAGTAAGGCTTTATACTTTTCATAATTAAACTTTATTGTAGAATAATTATTTATTGCATTAATAGAATGCAGATTTAACTAGTAAAATGAAGGAATATCACTTTTAATCGGTTTACTAATGTTTGGTCAAAAAACGTTTCCCAAAATATCACATCGCAAACTATTTTACGCAAGTTTTCATTTGGCAAAAAAACGTTAAAAATATTATTTAATCAAATGTTTCATTTAGCAAAACTTAATCTTCCCAAAATATTGCAAGGCATATGATTAACAAAACAACGTGAGTGGTACATAGAATACAAACTAGCTTAAGATTACAGGAGGAGGGGCAGGAGCATAACTTGATCATTTCACCAAAAGTATGTGTATTAGATTTCTTTACTTTTCATGTTTAATTCTTTTTATCGAAATTTCCAAATGATTCATTAACAATAGAGGCGATATAGCGCTCGGCGGCCGCTGCCGCGGCGCGCTCACTTCGCTCGCTCCGTTCGCTCGCCTTCGCGCGTTGATGGTCACTGTTCTAACCTAACGTAACCCAGATGATATAACTGAGATATACTTTTTGTTTCAAGAAAATTCAAGCCCAATGTGTTTGTTTTACTTATATTTGAAATTCCTGTATTAGCAAAAGAAAACATATTTTGATTTGAGTACCTACCTAAGTATGCGAAGTGATAATTTGAGCAAATTATTTTTTTAAATATTTTCCAAAATAAAACATTTGCTATATTTACATTTTTCCTAATAAAACTTGACTAAGTAAAAGTTTGCCAAATAACAATTTTACCAAATGAATTATGTGCGAAACGTACAGTTGCTAAAGGTTCATTTGCAAAATTAAACTTAGGCGATAAGTTTTTTGCGAAGTGAAATTTGACGAAAAATAATTTGGCCTTTTAATCATTTACCGGGCAGAAGCAAAAATATTTAATAAGGTTTAAAGTATGGTGGCAACATATTTGTCACACCTTGTAAAAGGTTCCTTAAAACATTTTTTTACTTATCAATATTAAATGTAGTTTTCACCCAGGGATCATTGACCTACCCTGTATAAGACACGTTGTCTACTATAGAATTTGAAGATTTTATTTGATTTATTTATTAGGAAAACAAGCAGCAATTTTATAACTTATACACACAAACCAATTAAACTTTACATTCGACAAAAGAGTTTTTACAAATAGATCTTACATTAATTAGGTATCATTAAAAAGTTAAATTAACACGTGTGTATCACTTAGACAAAGACAACGACGACAAATGCTATCAAAATTAAAAACAACAGCTTGAATAGTTGTGACAAATTCGGCATAAATTGTATTTATTTCATTTTTGCATAGCCTTTATAAAATTGCACTCCATTATCTAGTATACTGATTGCCCGTATCGTAATCTTCGTATAATCGGCGGCTCTAAGTAGCGGCGGTAGCTATTAATTTTATAATAATAACGTTATATCAAGGCGATACGTATCGCGTACACCACGATTATTATTTTTGAGCTCATTCGATAAGAATCAGTGCAGATAATCTTTGGTAAAAGGTAAACCGTATTATAAAAAAAAGAAAAACCGACTTAAAAAAACTGAAAAGCTAACTTCACTTATTTAATCTGTTTTTAGTGATAAATCGTCATCAAAACTAATCATACGAGTGCAAACAAAAGTTAGCTGCTAAACACAGATTTCATCCCATTTTTGATTGCATGTTCTTTTTGCATTTTTTTAATATACTATCTTTGAAGTATAAGCTATTCAATCAAAAAAGAATAATTCACATTTGTAAAAGGTACTGGGGAAATGTTTAATGATTTTCTTAGATCTCATCATCAGAACTGGACCAAATTTATATGAAACCATTTCGAAAGTATTCTCTTTCGAACAAGAATCATCGAAACCGGTCAATGTAGTAAAGAATGATCGCAGAAAAAAAAGGTTTCGATTTCAAAACAGTCTTCTTTTTTGAAGTCGGTTAAAAAGTAAAAGAAATAAAAACATACTATTCATAAACTCTAGTTGAACCAAACGGAACAGATTAAACTAATGCACTTTTTTGTTACTTTCTGCCAAATGCTGCCAGCACAAAAAAAGAAACGTGACAAAACAGCGCATCAGTCTTTTTTTTGTACCAATATACGAACCAACTTATCTCGATAACCCCACTGTTTATCATAGTCTAGTAACGACTGTTAGTATACTAATTTACCAAGGATTATAATGACATAGATGTCACTTATGTACAAAGAACTTGGCATCAGTACCAAAGCCCTATAAAAAGTGGTTGATCTCCTTTGTTTTTTGTATGAATCTTCCTTAATCATATAAAAGAATAAAGGGCATCTTGTAAATTATACATTTTTAGTTTAATGTAATTTTATATAGTGTTTTTTTTTTACCAAACCTCTAACCCCCTTTTGAGGCTCACATGATTGATGGACCCCAAACAAGTATCGCGCACAATAGCTATTAAGCATAGCGTTGTATAAACGCAGCCAAATAATTCGATGTCTATCCAAAAACGCCGCAAACTTTAATAAAAAAAAATTTATTAAAAAAAATAAAACCGACTTCAAAACACTAAAATGCTAAAAATAATCCTAACACTTAAGTACCTAATCAGTTACTTTTGGAGTCGGTGCCAGCCGATGAGAGATTCAATGTTTTTGTTTGCACCGACTCCAAAAGTAACTGATTAGGTACTTAAGTGTTAGGATTATTTTTAGCATTTTAGTGTTTTGAAGTCGGTTTTATTTTTTTAAATAAAATTTACTTATTTCATCTATTTTTAGTGATAAATCCTAATCTAACTGCTGAACACCGATTTCATCCCCTATTTTCCTACTCTTAGGGGTGATTTTTATTTTGCAAACTTCTATCATAGCATCTTTAAAGTATAAGCTATTCAATAAAACAAAAATCATCAAAATCGGCTCATATTTGTCGAAGATAGGTAACAAGAACCACAACCAAAATATTATCTGGGTATATATTTGTTGATTTTCTCAAAAAGTTCTAAATCAATTTCGATAAAATTTATATGGGACCACCTCTGAAGTATGATCTACCAAACAAAAAAAGAATCATTAAAATCGATTCATAATTGGCGGAGTAATCGCGTAACAAACATACAAAAAAAAAAAAAAAACATACAGTCGAATTGAGAACCTCCTCCTTTTTTGAAGTCGGTTGATAAAGTTAGAGCGTTAATAAAATAAAACAAATCGCATGACAATAACTTAGCGTCTATATTATTTACAAAATATTTACGTACAATGAACAGGCTTAAATTTTTAGCTTCTTCTTCTTCGTTTTGGCAGAAAGAGGCCCACCAATCTTGAACACGGTACTGAAAACAAAAAATAATAGATATTAAATAAAAAATATTAAATTAAAAAAAACATTACTTTACCGCCGGGTGCCAGATGGGGACGGCCGTAAAGAATACACTTCCCAACCGCCAACAGGAGGCGTGTCGTAAGAGGCGACTAATTCCTATAGCACGAGACGGGCAGCAGCGTCTGCGTGCAAAATCTTATAAAAACTGAGCTCGCCACCCGCCTGCCAAGCGTGGCGAGTATTGGCATTCCCCCCAATGGATGTCATTGGGGGAAGGCTGAGTTCAGCAGTGTATGCGTGTGTACGTCTTATGGCTAAATGATGATGATTATTACTTTACCACCAGCGGGGCAATCTTTTAGCAAGTAATAGCAATCGATCATAACTTTGAATGCCAAACAACTAATGAATTTCTTATTTGAAGAATTGAATCTTCCCGAGTTCAGTAGCAAATCAAAGATTATAGTTATCTAATGTAATCTGAAAAGTTGAATTAATAACGTAATTAAGATCTGATTCCTAGACTTTAGATAAATCTAATCTGTAATGTATCCATTTTTATACATAAATAAACCATTTGCAATACATAAAAGAAATACAAAAAAGTGGTAATTTTACATTAAAAATAACATTTTAAATTAAATAAGAAGTTATGATCTCAGTAGTGTGTTGCAGCACACACACCGTACACTCATAGGGAATACCCACAAAAATAATATATTGTTTTAACTATTATAAGAAATTATAGTGCTTATAGTAAAAACAAAATAGAGTTTGAGTAAAAAATAACCGTAATACAGTAATAAGAAACTGAGATATACCTGTCTCTGTCTAAAACCACTTTTACAATGAAAAATGTATGGCGGACGTGTACTGTGACGTCATGACGGATCTCCTTGTCTAGCACGCGACTTTAATGGGTTGTAGGTCAGGTATTTATCAATATTTTTCAAAAAATCTTTAACTATGAATAAGTACTTTAAGTACATTTTCAGACCAAATATAGCCATATTTTCCCAACGCAGTTGTCATACAATTTCACGTGAGTCCAGCAAACGCACGACTGATGTCCTGCTCGGAACGTATTATTTAAAAGAGCCTTAAGAGCAGAACTATACTATAACTTATACTTACTGACATGTTGTGCAGATCGGGCTGAATTTGCAAAATACTGAAATAAAAAAAGACATTACATTAATTTCTAATAATTATACTGGGTTATCAAAATACTTATCCACTTTTGTCAGTATCAGTAATAGAATAGAACACATCCAAACGGTTTTTTTTAAATTTAAATAAAATAGCAAACTCCCGCGCACTACTTTCCTGCCGCTCGCTTTGCCGCGTCTTAGTATTATTCTTAAGTGTGCCCGCCTCTCTCGTCTGCGCTGAAATATGTAGCATGAAAGCGAATCATTCGATTTTTAAGGTTAAAATTCGATTTTTAAAATTAAATTGATAAAAAGTTGAAAAAGAAACAATCTTTTTTTTCTGTGTCCTATTACTGATACTGATCCACAGGAACAAAAATAGCTAAATGTTTTTTATAACCCTGTTTATGTAACCGTATATAAAGAACAAATTATTTTTTATTATAACAAAATTATTATTTGCCATGAAAAGATTCTTAATAAAAAGGACAAATAAAAAATGAGGCAATTCATAAAAGAATAAAAGTCGCCGACATAGCCCAACGGATACACCCACAAGGTGGACCTGGTAAAGGTTGCAGGAAGCCGCTGGACGCAGGCTGCTTCTAAGCAGCCAATCTGGAAGTCATTGGGAGAGATCTGTGTTCAGCAGGGGGAGGCCTATTTTCAGCAGTGGACGCCCTAGCCTATGGTGAGTAGCTCGCGGTGGCAGAAGCAGGCGGCGCGGTAGTGTAGGCAGGCTAGTGCGCGGCACGTAGAGGCGTCACTCACCGCTGAGGCACACCGAGCACACGTAGCCGATGGTGAGTAGCTCGCGGTGGCAGAAGCAGGCGGCGCGGTAGTCCACGCGCCCGCGCCCCGGCAGCACCAGCTTCGTGCGCTCCGACGCTTCGGGCAGGAAGACCCACTGCGCACAACAGGACAACCTTAACATCATCATCATCATCAGACATATTCCTCTCCTAATGCACGCCACTGAGCCTGATCCTCGGCTCATTCTTTTCCATTCGTTGCTAGCAGCTTTGCGTGTACCTTCACTTCATCTTGACGAAAGGCGGCCCTCTGTGTTTGCCAAGTCGTGGTCTCCACTCACTTTTGCCCACATATCCTTTAAGCTATATCGATTACTACAGTTATCTGACGATTTAGTTATCCGTCAGCTCATTAGAGTGCATTACAAGGGCTCTCCCTTGTAATGCACTCTAATGAGCTGACGGATAACTTATTATGCGTATGAGCATTAGACTAATGTGGGCTGATAAGATAGTGACGCAAGTGGGGTGACGTTGACGGAGACCAGGTGCGTCAAAAGTTAAGCACTTTCGTACTTACTAATACCTAGGATATGTCAACTCAGCCAATGCCTGTCGTCTTTCAAGAGTATTGCGCACAAACTTACCGGACTATGCTATAAGGGTTTTTTGAAATAGTGCTCACAAGGTGGCAGCACTGAGCTGTCCGGATACAATTTGCCACTTTTGTTCGATTTTGTGCAAAATGTGTGTTACATAAATAAATACATAAGTGCACTTCTCCAATTTTCGTTAAATTAAATTACCTTTTATAAAGGGCTGTGCTCGGTGTTTCTTTGCGAGATCAATTTAGAAATAAGGAGATCCGTAAACGAACAAAAGTCACTGACATAGCCTGACTATTCCTGACGGTTTAGCAAGCTAAAGTGGCAGTGGGCAGGGCACATAAGAGCACGTAGAACTAACGGTAGGACGTCTACAATGGTGGTAGACAACCTGGTAAAGTTAGCAGGAAGCCGCTAGATGCAATCCGCATCTAACCAGCCAATATGGAAGTCATTTGGAAAGGCCTATGTTTAGCAATGGACGTCCTACGGCTGAACTGATGATGATGAAATGGTTTATGACCGCAATTTGTCTAATTGTTTACTATGAAACAAATATAATCTATGCCCGTATTCTTGTATTTTTTTTATCAAAACACTCATAAATGCCGATTTATGAGTGTCAGTCTAAAGTTTAATTCCAATACAAAACCAATATTTAAATTAAAAAACTGCTTTAACTAAGTCAAACGATTTTGTTAATGCTTTAAAATCTATACTACTACTACATTACTAACAAGATATTCCTTTTTTAAAATAATATATACAGTTGTGGTCATATAATTAAGAACGATTTGAAGTTTTAGAAGTGTTTTATTTAAATCATGTCATACACAGAGATGTGTACCTTCTGAGAAGCAACTAGTTATGTTATAAAATAGCCACATTAATAGAGCAACGTGGCTTAGGAATAAATAATTAAATCGCTAACTATTTTCCTTCACATTTTATTTATTTAACCAAAGTAACACATTCAAATAATACTTAAGCTGGACAAATAATTAAGAACGATTTATTAAACTGCTCGGTAATTGTTTTGTATAACACTTATATTAAAAAATCACAATACCGCGGAAAATTTAAAAAGAAATTTATTACATTTTAACTAAAATTAATAGTTAATAGCATATCCACGGCTTTTAAATTGCTTTACACCGGTGAGGCATTGACTCTATTAATTTTTGACATTTCGCAAGAAAAATAGAGTTCCATTCTTTTAAAAAAAACGTCGTATAACTCTCTTATATTCCCACACTGTGTATTTGAAACCTTTTTCTTTACTTCGAACCACAGATTCTCTATTGGGTTTAGATCTGGGCTGTTACCTGGTCAGTCTAAGACAGAAACTGATTGCGCTGTAAGAAATTCCTTTATGGTGCGTGCAGTGTGCTTTGGATCATTGTCATGCTGGAATGTCCAAATAACCGGTAGAAAGTCTTCAGCATAATGTTTCTTTCAGTATATTTTTGTATTGGAACTGATCCAAGTTACCTTCTATCAACTTTACAGGTCCAACACCATGTCCAGAAAAGCACTCCCAAATTTTCACATTTCCACCACCGTGCTTTAATGTAACTTTCGTGTACTTAGGGTCGAATGCTGTATTCGGGGGACGTCGTACATATCGTTTTTCATCAGAACATACACTGTTAATTTTCGTCTCGTCAGAAAAAAGTTCATTTTTCCACTGTCGCACACTTTCTCGCAAATGCAAGCCGGGCTTGCCTGTGGCAAAGTTTCAACATGTGTACCTTTCTTGCTAGCCTACCGTGCAATTTTTCTTCTACCAAACGTCTTCGAATAGTGCGTGCTGAGATTGCTGAAGGGTTGTTTTCACCAAAATATTCTTTTCACAGCTCATTGGACCCTTTAAAAGGATTTTGTTTTGCCATACGAACGATGTTTCGGTCATCTCGAGGAGTTGTTTTTCTCTGTTTAGGTACACGTGAAACATTCGAAGTAGTTTGATACGTAGCTAAATGTTTTACAGCGTGGAAAACCATCGTTTTTGAACATTGCAGATGGTTGGCTATCTTTTTATAAGACCAATTCTTCCGGCGAAATTTTATTATTACTCTTTTACAGCACTAAATGGCGCAAAAATTATACAAACAGTAACAAATTGACTGAATGTTCTCTTTAAATTTGAATAAAGGTAACTATTTAGCGTTCTTAATTACGTGACCAGCCAGTAAATAGGAATACTATGTTTAGAAGTAGTGTAAGAAGTTCGTCTATTTATTCTAATCATGTGTATCAATGAATAAAGTGGTATTATGGAAAAGTTTTACGATACCGAGAGAAATAAATAAAAAATGCATGCAATAAGTTTTGCGTCTTAGTTTGAAAAAATCTTTCCTTTATATCAGCGTTCTTAATTATATGACCACCACCAACCAAACAGTGGTGCTTACCAGTAAGTATTGCAGCAGCCCTTCGAGAGAGGGCACTAAGAGGTACAGCCCCCCAGTAATGTCGCAGCCCTGCTGCAGCAGGCTGAGGTGCTTGTCCAGCGAGCACACATCTATTAGGACTTGTTGCTTCTGCGAAAAGACAACAACGTAACACGATGTTACAGGTGGAAGTATTTCTTTTAATAAAAACCGACAGCGTATAGCCAACTAAAAAAATGTAATAAAGATGACAAAGGTGGAGGAAGACATATTCATTAAACAATGTATCTGGTACCTCTTGCTAATTGTTTTGTACCGACAACAGCTCATCTACCACAAAAGGTCAAAGTTTCTCAATTGATATTGATCTCTACGACATATTGGACTTAAAATTGAAAATCGATTCGGAAAATGACTTAACTTTATGGGTAGGTTGACCTGCCGTTTGTTCATCGAAACGCAAGGAAATTAACTCATTGCTTTGAGACCATGATTGTTATCTGGCGCATATTTAATGTCTTTAAAAAGAAAAGCAGTTTGTTCTTTATTCAAATCGTTGCACGTGGCAACGGTTCGGAATGTATGCAGCGATGTGGAATACATGCAACGATGTTCAATCCATGCAACAATGTGTAATACATGCAACGATTTATAATACACGTAACGATGTGGAATTACATGCATGCAACGATGTGTATCTGTTTACCTGTGCTGTGAAGAACACGTTCATGTAGTTGATGTACTGCGCGGCGGTGTCGGAGCTGCCCGTCACGACGAGCACGCGGCTGCTCGTGCGCAGCCCGGCCGGCGCCGCGCGGCGCATCTGCAGGCAAACGTGCCGTTGCCACTGACCTATATTGGCTTACTGACGACTGTCTGGTGTAGTGGTTCGCGCTCCGGACTACATAGCCAGCGGTTGCGGGTTCGAATCCCGCAAGGGGAAATGTTTGTGTGATGAGCACGAGCATTTAATTGTACCTAAGTCATGGACGTTTATAAAAGTAGGTATTTAAGTATGTTTATCGGTTATCTAGTCCACATAGTACAAACTTTGCTTAGTTTGGGCACAGAACAAATAATATGTTTGGGGCTAGATATTTGGTGTGATAGTAAAATCAATTTATTTAATTTATTAATATTGCAAAAGTTGCAGCACTGTTTGTAATCCCTTGCATGCGTCGAAAAAAAAAAACTTATGGTTTTTCCATTGTTTTTCTGGTCTACTGTGGGTAAGTGGCATGCTAAGGGCTAACACTAATACTCACCCGTGCTATGAAACAAAGTGCCATTGCTAAAGCTCCAGCTAACAACGATTCCCCTGGTTTCTCGTCTTGTGGTTGGCTTTTTATCAAATTCACTAATCTACAACAATAATAATGCATATAAAAATATCATGATTTCAGAACAAAGTAATCAACGGTTAGAATACATACCTCATTTTTATTGTTTTTTCAACTAAAGTAAATAGTTCATACTGTCCGTCAATTTGTCTTACATCTAATGGCTTTCCTGGTGATGGGTAGAGGTATTCGCTGAAAATAATTTAATAGAATGAAAGAATTAATAACATTTATTATTCTCCTTAGAAAAATATAATTTTTAATGAATCAGTTTTCAATCAGCCTCTAGTTTCCCTACTGTAACACATAATTTATTTGGAGTGACTAAGTAGTTTTTAGCTTAAGGGTAGTTTACAACTGCTTACAGCTTAATATAAAGTTAATAGAATACTTTATGTAAATCAATGTTTGTACAAAGAAAAATATATATTTTAGGTTTTATATTACACATTTTAATTGCTTTCCATGCTGTAACTATCATCATCATTTCAGCCATAGGAAGTCCTTTGCTGAACATAGGCCTTCCCCAGTGATTCTAGATTGGGTTGGTTGGAAGCGAGCTGCATCTAGTGGCTTCCTGCAGCCTTTACTATGTTGTCTGTCCACTTTGTGGGTGGACGTCCTACTCTGCACTTGTCGGTATGTAGCCTTCATTCTAGAACCTTCTGCCCCATGGCCATCAGTTCTACGTGTTATGTGCCCCACCCACTGCCACTTCATTGTAACTAACAGAGCTGGTAATATGTTTTAAGTTAGTTAAACCACATAACGTCGTTTTTCTGTCGAAGGGACGTATCTGACAGTTCTGGCGTAACTGCACTAAAAACATTGCAAGAGGGTATTTTTGAAGCTCTTTCGATCTGTCTAATGAACGTATTTGTATCTTCAACCATTCACTACATAACACAAATGTTAGGTGAGACGTATATGCTTATTTGCAAAAAATTATTTACTCTAGGTGGCGTATGTTACTTACGTCTTTTCGGTACAATGCTGACACGATAATCAAGTCATCGATAGTAGCGTAACTGACAATACGTCGTTTAGTAAGAACTATTATTATGAGTTAAAATGTATTTGGCAGTTACGATGAACTCTAAAAAATACTAAGTAATGCCTAAGGATATTTCCTAAGGCATTACTTAGTATTTTACTGAATATAGTCCGAGAGGGGTGCAGGCGGGTATTGTAGATCACGCCACCTGCTCGAGCGCTAGTCAGTGGCCGGTCGACAGACGACTGAGATCGACGTGTGTTTTGTAGAGTGTCGCCGGAATTTGGATCGTGAATATTTCGTAAACAGGTACGTCTTAGTTTTTGCCGCTTGCATTGGGTGCATGATCTTAAATTGCTATGACCATTTTT
Source organism: Anania hortulata (assembly GCA_963576865.1). Taxonomy (NCBI): domain Eukaryota; kingdom Metazoa; phylum Arthropoda; class Insecta; order Lepidoptera; family Crambidae; genus Anania; species Anania hortulata. Next base: position 6,621,082 of record OY756412.1, on the reverse strand, counting down.
TGAATAACGATTCATGTGAAAACCACGTTCAACGCCAAATACCTTCCCTAAATTCTCCTAGCTTGTTAATTTCTGCAGAAATTACTGAAAAGAACATTTCTTTAGCTTGTGACAACCAAGAAGACTCTTCTCTACAAAACTTAAAGATCATGGATACTCCAGAATCGTTCCTTGTTGATAGTGCTCCATTAGAAGGGTGTACGGTTAAGCAGAAAGGAAAATATGACAAAACATTATTTAATAAACTCATGAAAGACCTAGGGCAAGAGTACACAACACAAGATGGCAAAAAAGTAGTAATAACTAATCGTAAACTAGGTATAACTTGCAACACGGAACATTGCATGAAGCAAAAAAGAGACTGTCACAAGTTTACCGAAGAACATCGCCTTGAAATATTTCAAAATTATTGGGCCCAGGGTGATGTCAATAAGTAGGGAGAATTTCTTGCAAGACACGTTGAAAGAATACCGACACAACGCAAAACGGCAGGACCAGAGTCTAGACGACAAGCTACTTTTAAATACTTTTTGACACTTGATAAAATACGTTTACGGGTATGCCGCATTTTTTTTAAAAATACATTAAATGTTGCTGCACGCACACTAAGAACAGATATTGGAAAAAAAATGTCACATACTGGAATTGTCGACAAAGACCATCGCGGTGGCCGTTCAGAGAAACGTCAAAAAAATGATCAAAAGCAACGAGAACTAGTTGAAAAGCATATTGACTGTTTTCCAAGAGTAGAGTCCCATTACTGCCGCAAAAGTACGTCTCGGGAGTATTTACATCAAGATTTAACAGTTCGAAAAAAGTACGACATGTTTTTAGAAGAGTTAAGTTATCATCCAGAAAGGCCTAGCTTTTCTACGTACTTAAGAGTTTTTAGGTCAAAAAAAATATTGTTTCATCATCCTTAAAAGGACCAGTGCAGTCTATGCGTGACATATCAAAGTAGTATGAAGAAGCCAAGTCTAAACTTTTTGAGAAATTTGAAAAACATCAGACAGAAAAGAAATTATTTCGTGAAAAGAAAACTGAGTGTTAGAGAGAAAAATTCTATTTTATAGAATCAAAAACGACACCTGAAATTGTAAAATGTGCAACTTTTGACTTACAACAAGTTATTAACTTACCGATCAGCAATGAAAGTGCATTATTTTATAAACGACGCTTGTCTGTTTACAACTTCACAATATATGATATGACAACTGGGGACTGTTTCTGCTTTACATGGCACAAAGGACAAAGCAAAAGAGGAACGTCTGAAATTTTTATAGCTTTGTACATGTTCCTAAAACAGAGTGATAACAAAGGCTTAAAGAAAGTATATTTGTTTGCGGATGGATGCAGTGGGCAGAATCGCAACTCAATAACAGCAGCAACTCTGATGTATGTTTTTAATAATACAAGTAACATTAAGGAAATTCTATTGCGTTTTTCTGTTCCCAATCATGGACAAAATGAAGGGGATTCTGCCCACAGTGCCATTGGTTACTCTATTAAAAAAGCTGGAGACATTTTCACACCAGCTCAACTTATTCCAATATTTAAACTTGCTAGAAGGAAGAAACCATAATTTGTTATAGCTCTTAAACATTCAGATTTCCTAAATTTCAAAAAGCTCTCTATAGATTTAAGGCTACTCTCGTTGCGAACAGATAATTCTGGGCAAAAAGTTAACTGGACAGACATGACCGAGTATTCTGTGGTAAAATGTGAACCTACGACTCTTTTCTTTAAATGTAGTCCCTCTGAGGCAACTTCTAGGTCATTAACAAAGAAATGTTTCATCTTTGCTGCAATCAGAGCTTAGCTCTTTAAATATAAATTGACCAAAAATCTCTAAAGAAAAGTATGAGGATCTAATTTTCTTAACACTTGGTGATACTCCTATAATTAGATTACCAGAGCACGTTTAATTTTACAAGTCTCTTCCAAATTAATTATGTTAGTGCAATTTCAGTGCAATGCTTATGTTATTTCTAAATGTTTATAATACGTTTTAAGTTACACAAGGGAACACTATTTTTATTTTTGTTGTTTTATGATTAATTTGTTTATTGTTAAATAGAGCTAAGACATTTTGTTTTTTAAAGGTTAATTTTATGTTGCCAAAAGTAGTAGTTCTTGGAGAACTTTTAATGAGACTGTTACTAGTTCCCTATCAATGTTGTTAATAATAAAAAATAAAGGATCATATTTTGATTTAGAATTGATTGATTAGAGACTAATACAATAGAGCTTAGACATTTTGTTTTTTTTAAAGGTTAATTTTATGTTGCCAAAAGTAGTAGTTCTTGAAGAACTTTTAACGAGACTGTTCCTTAACAATGTTGTTAATAATAATAGAACTGATTGATTTAAATAAAACAATAACTTAATTAATAAATCTACGTATGAAAAATGATTTTCTGACATTGTTAATAATAATAAAGAATGTACCTTGATGTTATATTGCTTCCAGAAATATTAAAACAATATTGATTGTCAAATAAACGCCTTACAATTATTATTTTGTTTAAATAAATACAGCCGTATCTGGTAGGTAAAACCCACATTGTAAAAACAAAATTCTAAGGAAGTGGCGTATCTGCTTTAAACATTTTTAATTAAATAAATAGGCATTTTTAAAGTACACAGCTTGTGTTTTCAGATAGAACTTACCATAACACTTACAAAAATAATTATTTTGTTCACATACAGTTTTATTTGTTGACACTATGTACGAAACTGTAGACAGCGAAACCGCAAAACGCTTGCCATTAACATTTCACTTGATGTCAGTTACGCCCCTTCGACAGAAAAGCGACGATAAAACTATTCCATATAGTTTAACTATTGTGATTTGTTGTTAGTAAAGTGGTCTGTCTTCTAACTTAAACCTTATGAAATACACTGAATTGTAAAACATTCATAAGTTACTAGCTGTAGATGATTAACTGACAAACCTTTTATGAAAATGGCAGCCAATAACAGCAAGCTGGTTCTGAGCTTTTTGCATCAAATGTGAGTTGGCAAACGCAATGACAGCGTCCAGGCATCCCGTCAGGACCTTTGGGTCTTCTGTGATGTACCGCTGGTTGGGGTTTGTGTCCACTATGATTACTAGCAGGTTGCTATCTGACGGGGCTACAAGAGAAAATAAATGAGTTAAACATTTAACACATATTTTGAAGTGTTAACGAAGTAAAGAATAAATTTATTATGATGTTATGGTTAAATTAGTTTTAAGAGGTAATTCTACTAAACTAAAGATAAATCTGCAAATGACATTCTAAATATCGTTATATATTTTTTGTTGTTTAGTTTTTGTATCATCCTACATATATATTATACTAATAATATATATTATACATCCTACATAACCTAACAGTTAAAAGATATTTGGTTAAAACTAACTGTTAATTGTAAATTAATTGATTAAACATAATTAAGGCTTAACGCTAGATTCTCGTTGGAATTATTTTGAGTCCTGTACAAGTAATCAAATAAAATTAATCTTTCTTTGGAAAAAGTAATAGGTGAGTAAAACTTACCGTCGTCATCAGCCATTTCGATTTGCTAACAATTATAAATTCCGCACAAGTTGAGAAACACTTAAAATGAAGTAAAACTGATAATATATACTTAATTAAAAGAAATTTTTACCAAATGCTTTCGGTAAACAAGAATGATTTCTGTTTGTAAGTCACTGTCAATTTTGACAAATGCTGTCAAGCGTCACGACGACATGAACTATTTAAACGTTTGAACAGAATTATCGGATAACGATAAAACTAGAGTTACAGTTAGGCTCGGACTACAACCATCCGGAATTTTTCAGAACTCCATACAAAACGGCTACGGACAAGCCCGGATTCAATCGGAATTGTATGGGGTTCTGAAAAATTCCGGATGCATGTAGTCAGAGCCTTGAGTTACTTTTAGTTTATGTTATTATATCCATGAGGTACCCGGTTATAAAAATATGGACTGCTGGCTAGCTGGCTACATTGGCATGATTTCTTTTCATGCGACTTTTTGGCGGGCTTTTGAACGCACTAGGCGCGAATTTCAAAGCAATTTTCAAATAATTATTTATTTTGTTGTCAAATTGCTTATTCTTGCACTAAAAGTTGTAAAGTTAAGCAATTAATAACTATGCCGGACGGGGACGGCGAGGACCCGCCTGGGGGAACAGAAAAAAGAAAAACTCCAAATCGAAATCCAGATACTACATCAACGGAAGATGATTTCTACAAACCCTATGTAAAACAAGGCTACAAAAGGCTATTTACTGAAAATTCGGTGAGTGGGGATTTTTGCGTCTTTGTAGAGAGCACCAAAGAGAATGAGAAAATTGGAAACAACAACCCGATAGTGACAACAAACCTATTTAAAAACGATATAAAAGGAATCAGCAATATAAAGAGAATAAATGCAAATAAGATCTGCGTTACCTTTTCTCAGTCCAGCAATGCTAACAACTTCTTAAAGCACGACACCTTCCTGTCCAAACATCAACTGAAAGCATACATCCCGGCAACAGCAGTGGAGACGGTCGGCGTGCTCCGTTTTGTACCCACAAGCGTCAGTAATGAGGAGCTTTTCAAAAAGCTTTCCTCTTCATTTGAAGTAATAGGTGTACGTAGATTCACAAAGAGAGAAAACGGTCAAATTAAACCCTTTCAAACTGTAAGTGTAACATTCCTATCAACGTCATTGCCGGACTATGTATACTTGGACCTGTTCAGATTCCGTGTATTTCAATATAACGCACCGTTATTACAGTGCTTCAAATGCTTTAAGTTTAACCATGGTGCAAAAATATGTAAATCCTCTCAAAAATGCTCTATTTGCTCAGAGGAGCATCACTTTAGCGAATGCACCTCAAACAAAGTTGCTAAGTGTATTAATTGTCAGGGAGCTCACCTAGCAATTTCACGCGACTGTCCAATTAAAAACAAAAAAATCGAGGAAAAGAAAAATAAATTGACTTACGCAAATATTATATCGAGCTCAAATACTTCAAATAGTGCAATCATTACAAAAAATTACAAAAATGATTTTCCAACACTGCCGGCACCAAAGTCAAACTTAAAGCCTTTGCCACCAAGGAAGACACAAGCTGTCTCCGCTACACAAACTCCTACCCCCCCGGTCTCAACTGCTTCTGTAAGTAATACGGAACATAAGGAAAAGATTCCTAATCATAAGTTAATTGAAGAAATTTTGTCGAATGATTACATCCGTAAAGGATTGGTCGGCGCCTTGGTCGCTATCGGCAACGAAAATAGGGAAATCACTAATACTGTGATACAAGAGATACTTATAAAAATTTTCAGAGGAAGTTCTCTAGATGGATAAAAGTTTTTTAAGGATTGCACATTACAACGTCGAAGGTGTTATAAATAAAAAACCGTTGCTCAGTAACTTTTTATGTGAAAACGACTTTTGATAATGTGAATCCCTCAATTCTTATTAGCATCTTGAGCGACATTGGTGTACCAGGTCATGTCTGTAAATGGATTTTAAATTTTTTATATAATAGAACAATGTATGTTAAATTCAATAATATTCTTCATGGACCGAAGCATGTTTATAAAGGAACAATGCAGGGAGCTACTATCTCCCCATTGCTATACAATTTGTATACTAGTCAAATAAATCAATATTTAAAACAGACTGATGTAAAGTTTCTTCAATTTGCTGATGACTTGTTAATTTATACTGTAACTAAGAATGTAAATATTGCTGTACATAGTTTAAATATAGCCTTAGCTGAGATCCATCACTTTTATGGCAACAAACTAAAACTTGACATCAGTCCTAATAAAAGTGGTGCTATGTTATTTTCCAAAAAATATGATGATTGTGACTCTCAAATTTATTATAATAACAATCCTCTTCCCTGGATTCAAGAGAAAAAGTTTTTAGGAGTGTGCCTGGACAAAAAACTTTCATTTGCAGATCACATAAATCTACTCATTAAAAATTCAACTAAGGCTTTAAACATTTTGCGCTCACTAGCTGGTGTAAACTGGGGCTCAGACCCTAAAATACTATCCATGCTTTACAAAAGTCTTGTTCGCAGTCACTTTGATTACAGCTCTTTGGCATACATGAATTGTAGTGTAACTTTGTTAAAAAAATTAGATGTCATCCAGAATAAAGCACTTAGAATAATTACAGGAGCTATGTGCTCAACTCCCATCAATGCTATGCCGTGTGAATCATGTATTCCTCCACTAATTGTAAGACGCATACAACTGGCCTACAATTTTTGTCTTAAACTTATTTCTTCTGATAACAAATCTGTAATGCATAAAATATTACCACCCCAATCATTTGAAATAAGTTCAACTCCTCCTACGCAGATATCAGGTTCTGAACTAATATCTGGGCACACACCTGAACTACTTAGAATTGCTATGTACATACATAATCTTTGCTTAAATATGTATATAGATAAGCCATGGCCACTTTATAAAGTGAGTTTCGAGGTTCTTATCAGCAAACATTTTAATATTATATGGGATAAAGTAAATAATCAAACTGAATTAGACCAATTATTAAACAGTAAGCCCTATTACAAAGTGTATACTGATGGTTCTAAATCAGACAATAGTGTAAATTCAGCATTCTATGATCCTCAACTTCGCTTAGTCAAAAGCTATAAAATTGATTGTCGCAGTAGTATCTTCACAGCTGAAAGCTATGCTATACTTTTAGCCCTAAGACATGTAATTAGTTCTAAAACACGAACAGATATCATTATTTTGACTGACTCTAAAAGTGTACTTCTAGCCTTAGAATGCAACTCACAAAAGTTTAGCTTAAATTATTTAATCTATGATATAAAAAAACTAATGTATGATATAATAAGACTTACCAGTAAAAATATTCACTTCTTGTGCGTACCATCGCATCGTGGCATCAGCGGGAATGAAATAGTGGATTGCGCTGCGAGAAATGGCTTTGATATCGATCATTCTGCTTTGATGAAAATTCCTCATACTGACTACCAAGCACTGATCAGCAAGGATCTGAAAAAGTTGTGGCATGAGTATTGGACTATTAAAAGTGCAGAAAAGGGAAAATGGTATGCAAAGATCCAAGGAAGCCCGCCCGCCAAACCTTGGTACCATCGCAAGAATGATTATATTGATAATAGACAATTTATAACCATCATCAATAGGCTAAGATTTGGCCATTGTCACACTCCCACTCACCTGAAGAGACTTAACCTGATATCGAGTGCCGAATGCCCACATTGTAATGAAGAACCAGCAGCTGATTTAGAACACATAATTATGAAATGTAGAAGCTTCGGCATACAAAGACTTGTAATGATCAACGACCTTCAAGAAGTGTGTAAGGCTGTGCCTCAGAATCTGCACGTACTTCTTAGTGATCCCAAATTCTTCAAGGCTCTCTACAAATTCATAGTATCATCTCTCGGTACTCTGTGATTCGTTCGGTGAAAAAGTGAATTTCAGTGAAATGATTGAACAATAATTATGAAAAACATTGAACATATTCACACTTCCAAGTGGATAATTTTTATCTAAAAATGAACTGTATAAACTTTTAACTCTTTGTATGAAAACAACGATTGGCCTAAAAGGGCTGGAACCCAGAGCCGTAAAACCCAATTAAAAATAAAAAAAATTCTTTTCATGCAATTTCTTTGTATGAATATGGTACATTATAAAATATATTTTTTGATAGGCTATAATTTACAGTAAAGTGAGTATGGTTTTGCCGTAGAACCGATAACTTTTGGGGTAGATGATGATAGATGGGTAGTGGGGTGGGGTAGACGAGTGGAGATAGCGACTAAACAAACCATCGAGCACTTTCATAGGTATGTGCTATTCGCTGTGTGCAAAGTGGGTGGTGTGGGCCGTCAAATCGATCGCAGCAAACTATTTGGCAGAAATGTGAAATAACTCTGGACTGTCATGTGTCAAATTGCTATATTTCCATCGAATTCCATTCTAACGTTATTAATTATTTTTAATTAAAAACGTTAAATTCGCGATATGGGTCACAGTACGTGTTATGTTATAAAGTGTAGAAGGGTCCGGGTGTCGCAAAGGGGGTGCACTTATAAACCTAACCTAACCTAACATAAACCTAACCTAACCTGAACCTAAACCTAACCTAACCTAACGTGATTATAGGGTGTGTAATGTTTCAAATAAATATTAGTATACGATTTAATGACATGATTTCATTTAATAAAATATTTTTTCTTATAACAACTCGCTTAATATATTGAACGTTTCATATTATCTTACGTTCTATAATATCATTTAAGATAACAATAATTAACTTACTTATAATAACAATTAAAAGTAATAAAGCTTATTAAGTATACATTTATATTACCTTAAAACGCAAGCATGCATTATTGTGTACACTGTAAGTAATTTCTTTTCAGTTTACAATGACAAAATTTATAATTAGAATCTAGCGCTCGCCGGCCGCTACCGCGGCACGCTCGCTTCGCTCGCTGCGCTCGCTCCGCTCGCTCGGCTTCGCGCTTTATATGGTCACTGTTCTAACCTAACCTAACCTAACCTAGATGTTCTAACTAGAGTTGTTATAAGAAAAAATATTTTATTAAATGAAATCATGTCATTAAATCGTATACTAATATTTATTTGAAACATTACACACCCTATAATCACGTTAGGTTAGGTTAGGTTTAGGTTCAGGTTAGGTTAGGTTTATGTTAGGTTAGGTTAGGTTTATAAGTGCACCCCCTTTGCGACACTCGGACCTAGAAAAGTTATTTTTCTACATCGATCAAGCGGGAATCGAACCCAGAACCTCAGAGATAGCGACACCAAGTCCGGTATGCTCGCCTTTCGGCTACGGAGGTCGTCATTCTCGGGTTCGATTCGGTTAGGGTTAATTTGAAAAAGGATTAGTACTAAATTGGGTTTGGGTGTGCTGGGAGATGTCCTTCCTTACTTCGAAACCATGAAAAATTGTGTGTTGTCTGGCGCATATTAGGTAATTAAATTAAAATTAAATTAATTTATTTCAGGCGAGCTACGCCTAAAGTTGTTAGTAACATTGATTCATCTTAACATGTTAGTAAATATTCTATAAAGTATTAATAACAACAATGTCTTTCAAAAGCGGATGTTCGGGGCAGCCAGTGTAAGATGCACCTTTACCCAGTGCCGCAACATGGAGCTCGCCTCTCTCACAGCCACGGTATGAAGGATTCTGTTGGGGCCGCCCCGCACCCGTCGTCAGCACTTGCCAGATTGTCTGTGTCTTGTCTCGAAGCTTTAGTAGGGCCCAAAAAATAAGGAGACATGATCCGGCCCCATATGGGCCAATAATGTTATTATTGTTGTTCATAAGTGGCAATTTTCTGTCCTAAATTGAATAAATGATTTCTGACTTTTGACTTTTTTTACTTTTGTCGCATCAGGGATGCAATTCTGTTGCGCGTTATCGCTTCCTTCCCCTTCGATCGGGCCCACTAGATTGGAGCCTGTATGGTCTAGCCTGCGCTCACAGACTAGTCTGTGGCGCAGCAAGGATCATGACGGTGCAACCACTAGTCGGGTTCACCTCTGGGCCGGGTGCTCTCAGCACTCGGCACGGTCCCACGGCACCCGCTAGTACGGGGCCCGGACGCGGACGAGTCTCAGGCCCGGCTCGCACACGAGGTACCCGCTGGCCGGCCGCTCTCTAGGCTGAGTACCTTCTGTACTCGCCAAATCTGCCCGGTGAAGCTGGAAAAAGCCCTCGGCTGCCAGCATAGGTCCATTCAAAAAAAAAAAAAGTTATCGCGCGGAAACCGTCCACTCGCGCTTCTGCAAACATCCCTGAAGCGCTGCAGTAGCGTGGCAACCTAAATCCATAGCAAGCAAGTTCATATTTAATTGCTGTACATTTTCCTGGCACCATTTTTTTAAATTTAAAAACTATTGTGAAGTATGCCCTCTTGCGGCTTTCCATGTAATTTATATTTAACTATTACCTAAAATAAATCCGGCTTTTCATAGATGGCTTACAGTGCATTTCTTGGAAACTGTAAGTCTTTTAAATTTAGTGACTATATCGACGACCTTCGAAGCTGAGAGGCGAGACCACCATCTCTGAGGCACCGGGTTCGATTCTCGGTCGTGTCAATGTAGAAAACCAACTTTTCTATGTTTTCTCGGGTCTGGGTGTTGTGGTAACGTCGTTGTTTTTTATTTCTATAACACAAGTGCTTTAGCAACTTACCTTAGGATCAGAGCAATTTATGTGAAGTCGATTATTTATTTATTTATTATTAGGATACCATCAAATAATTTGAAATGACACTGACTAGACTAGCCTTTCTCAACCTTTTTCAATGTTACGCCAAATCTATAATCCGCGGACTCCTAAAAACTTTTGGACGCATTAATAAGCTCTGATAAGTACCTTTTCCTTTTTAAATTTGTCTCTTGAGATAAGTTGAGAAACACTGGACTAGACAACAAATTAATGGACTCGTAACAAGTAGAACAGTAGCATTCCCTAGCCAGGCGCGTGCGCATATCGTTGTTTATTAATCTAATTAATTGTTTAGAAGCCCCGCGGGGACAGAAGTCGCGATGTCACTGATACATATTTGTCACGGGCGCATACCTCGCGTTGCGATGGTACAACAATTCATCATTTTTGAAGGCTTGGCATTTGTGGATAATAAAAAAATATCGCCCAAATGCTAGCCGGACTCCGTACCGCTGTGTTATCTATCTTAATTCGGGATTCATACCGCGAACTTAACTCACACATTTGATTGGTTTTTATAATTTGTTTTTATAATCACACCAACTCTGGCACTTGTTTTTAAAGTAGAGCAAGAACAAAAAATAAAAAACACGTTTCTTGTTTTTTTACAACACACACAGGAAATTTCAACCAGCTACTTATTGGAGTTCAAAAGCTACAGACGAACGAACCTCGGAAACACAAAGGGCCCCGTTTGGCACGGAACCATATGAATAAACTGTTTTTAAAAATGATTTTTGATTTAGTAAAGCGTAGGCTGCTCTCCATTTGAAGGAGCGTATGCAAACAGCGATCCTTCGACGTTGTCCTGTTAATGTAGCGGCCTGATGGAAAACGCAAAGGTTTTAGTGGATATACTTGATGAGTGGTGGTGAGAAGCGCCGTTCTCATCAAGGAGCCTCACATACGTCCCGTACTCCCAAAGGCAACAGGAATTCGTAAAGCATTTAAAAAAAGCCTGCTCACCATTATATTCAGGTAGAACGACGAAACGTAACTGACAGTAAGAAAATAATCAAATAGTTGATACTCATGTTGATACACTGCGGGTCAGGCTCTATGGGAGAAGCCTATGCTCTCCAAGACAAGCGTGCATTGCTTATATCTTTTAGCAGGTCTTCATGAGAGTTGTTCATTAGTGTAAATTGACTTTCAGTAATACAGAAGGATTACGTAAGGTATACTAACTATAATATACTTAGTTTAGTGATGGCGCGAAGCCGGGGCGGGTCGGCAACGTCAATAAAAGCTTGTATATAAGTATACAAAGTACCTACACAAAGTATCTTAGTAGTGTAAGTTCATAATTTTGGTAAGTAGTTTTACTATTTCGAGGAACATTTAATGAGTAGTCGGTATATCAGTGTAAATATCATCGTAACCTTTCTTCATTGTCCCACACAAACTATTATAATATCTAACACGAGCCCATTACATTGATTTACTCGTATACCTGCTATCGTAAGACGGGAGCTTATTATTGCATCCGAATTGTGTTTCGTCAGAGATGACGGGGCGATACGGCCAAACTTATGTCATCTGTCAAAATACATGTTAACAGTGCGTATGGAGATCGGCCCTGATAAAAGGGGAGGCCGGCCTTCCAGCGGGAGCGCTGCGAGGAGATATTAGGAGATACAGAGCGATTTTCTACATATTGTAGTGGTGCATCCATCTATTTTTATAATTATAATTTTGTTGTAGCATCGTTTCGAAGTGCATTAGGCTGTTCTGTTTTTACCCGACTGCCCAAAAAGGAGTGTAATGATTTTAGGGTTCATGTAAGTGTTATGTGTGGAAGTTTCTTTAATCCATCATATCGATTATCTATATGAGGTATGCGGTATCGTTAGAATTCTTAAGTTATCCCGGTTGACATAAGCTAGTAATGTCAAAATAAAAACAATATTGTGTATTACACAGGGTTACTTTGCAAGGTAATGCCAAATTTAAAAATAAGGTTCTTTATAAAATAAGGTTTTCTTTAATTTTAATCTTCATATTTTTAGAATATAAAAGAAAACGCAAAGTGTGCCGTCTTTCATCAGAGATCACAAGCTTACGCCGAAGCCGCTCTAACGAGGACCTTATTCAGTCCACATACGGTGCAATTTAATCGACTAATCGTAAATTTTCCAAGAGTTCTATTATTTAACAGCAAACAGGAAAAATAATAAAAAATTTGTTTTGTTGTTAAGTAGATCGATTATTTTACTGACTGAGTTATTCCTGAAAATGTATCACTATCTTACAATGTAACCCAGTGTAGTTTAGTTAGTACAGTCAACGGCAGGTCAACCTACCCAAAAAGTTAAAGGTCATCGAACCGATTTCCAACTTCATGTCCGAAATTAAGAAAATTTGACATTTTGTATTAGATTGACGAGCTGTTGTCTGTACATCGTCATCATTCCATAGCCTCGCGTAGCAGCTGGGTGCACTGTCCACCTGCCGATGCGAGCTATGTGACAGGCGGTGCTACCTGTCATTTTACGACATTGTTTATGCCAGGCTAATGATATGGCTCATTTGAATGCCGGTGGTCCGCCGGAAAAGTGTAGCGGTTTTTGCGTGAACATGTAAATGTTCGGAGACGGGGAGATGTTTTGACTCGTGGGTTTAAAAAAGTTGACATAAATTAAGTAGAGTTACCAGAGAAAGTTAAGGATTAGTTAAATCTGGGGCAAAAAGTAGTTGTTTGTTTGATTCCAGTGCTTTAAGAAAAAAAAACTGTTTCTTTTAACTGAAAACTTCATGATTTTATAATGAATAGGTTTAGGTATAAATCCAAACACGTTACTAGGTGTAAAAAAAATATTGGATACAAAAAGGGTTGATTCTGGTTTGTTGCACCCTAATTCACTCGCTTAGGAGGTGGAATAAAAATAATAGCCTGTGTCAATCTTTTTTTGTACACAATATCATCAAAATCAGTTCTCTAACTACAAAAAGTAACCTATGTCTTTTCCCAAGGTCTAGTCTATCTCTGTACTAAATTTCATCAAATTTGGTTCAGTAGTTTAAACGTGAAAGCGTTACAAACAGACAGACAGCGTTACTTTCGCATTTATAATAAAAATATTTAAAAAAAATGTAAATAGGGATAGTAGGAATTTAAAAAAATAGTAGTTAAGACATATTTTTGTATGCCTATGCCATGCTATGAGACCGTGGGACACACTATGACACGATAGGTAGGTAGGTACTCTTTATTGCCACCCAAAGTAAATAAGGAGCAGGAAATATATTTATAGCCGTACAATTTAAGCGGTCTTATCGCTAGACGCGATCTGCTTATCCTTTAAAATGTACCTAAGTGTTGTCTCCTTTTAAGTCTGTGATTCAGTCAAAAAATTCGATTATGGTATTTTTTGCTGATGCTGTATAGTATTTAAGTAGCTAGTATTCAGCATCAGCGAAAGTATTATTATTTAAGGTAACTAGAGGCACTGATTTGGTACTATCTAGAGGTAACCTGAAAAACGACCTGAAAACTCAAATTAACTCTTAGAACAAGTAGGTAATAGATGGACGATTTGACCTTACGCACGCAGATACTGCCCTACTTGAGTTAGTACCAAAGGTAACTATTTAAAGGTTATCTTTTAGTCTTTAATTACAATTTCTCAATTTTATAAATTATAAATCTTCGTCTTCCTCAAAGAAATAAATAAATAATACTGTCATGGAAGAGCGGTGCTTCCTAACACAAGCAAATCCTTTGCTCAAAAGGAAGTTCCAACCACATTATAATGTATAGACTTAAATTACTTTTTTTTGTTTTGTTTTTAATATTTAGACGTCTAATTAAACTTTACATGAGGCTTTTACTTAAAGAGTAGCAATTTTGACCGTAAGGTTTGAAGGTGCGGTACGTCAGCAATACAGTACCTATATAATATTATATTGGTGTTTCTAGAGCCTGCAATTAAGAATGCTGTTGCAGCCAAAATAGACGATTAATTAGTTTCATAATAACCTTCACTTTTAATCATCGTCAAATGCCCCCAGTTCATTAGCCGATATTAACTTGCACAAACCAACGTTCCCCTTCAACAGTTTAATTAAATCCCAAAAGTGCACCCTCACAGCCCAGCCGATTCGGCGAAAATAATTAACACTTGGTAAAGTTAACAGTTTATTAAGTGAACCTCGGTAATTGAATAACATTGTTTACAAGTCCGTGCCGCGAACCCGCGTCGGTGGATTAGTCCAAAATCGAAACGTGAGTGCAAAAAGAAGCAAGGAACGAAATAATTATTCACGTTCCGTTTCGTAATGGGAAAGCGCTACCGTTTCGCCTTAATAGCTCGCTTGTTCTCAGAATTTAATTACACTGTGCCCAGATTAGCCGTGCGTTCCGTTTTGTTAATAACTCTAATAATGGATGACGCTCCAACTTCGCGCAATAAATGTTACGACCTCTGCCTAGACACTATTAACTGTAGGCTCTATTTTGTTTGTGATCTTCGCTATTTAAATATCTAGAAAATAAGCACGGCGTTAAACCAGTCACCTTATTTGTGATAAAATAGTATATTATAGCTAGTAGATAAAATGCATAGTGAAAATAAAAGAGCTTAATTTAGGTCTATTTGCTTATATAAATTGGTTTAATTGGTTTTTTATTGTGATATTTGTAATTCTTGCTTGTAGAAAATACGAACAATATAGACACTTTACCACTCGTATTTTCTAAAAACGTAACAATAGAAGAACTTATAAAACAAGATAGAAGAGTATTCCGAAACGGTCGTTTCAAATGTCACTCATTCGTATCTCTCGTACAAAATATCAATATTAATAATTCAATAACGAGCTCCCAAAAACAAATTGTCTAACCGATAAGACATTGGTCGACACAAACAAAACATAAAGCGATTCAGCCTTAATAAGAACCGGGATCCGAGATGAACACAAAAGAAAAAGATAGGCCCGTATTGTTTTTTATCATGTTGTCAATATCGCGCGGCCAAATTTTCAATATTGGAATGCCTCGATTCGCCAATAAGAAGCGGGGAAGAATTGATTTATTGTCCAATTAGCGTCGGTCAGGTGTGCCAACTGCCAAGATAGTATCAGGCTGGCCAACCTAACTCCACTGCTACTAGTATTTCTTTGGTGTCCTTAAGCTGGCATATTGGAATCAAAAAAGAACCTTTACACCATTCTGCTTGCGTTCTCTGGAAGTCGAATTTGAAATTCTGATTGTTAGCGGCGGGGTTTGCTTAAGTGGAAATCGATTTGAATTAATTGGTGTCTGGCTTTTTATCGGTTAGGAACTTTAATTTGATAGCAATTGTTTTGGGCCCATTAAATTCATTTATATATTTTGCTGCAGCTGCTGTTTTTACTACTCCGTCACCTGCCGCTTGATGTGAAAATTGTCACATTATTTTTCGTCCTTAGGGAAGACCACCAATTGCTCCAATAGTATAGCAGTTTTTAAAATAAGTAGTCGGTATGTACCTATAACTGCCATATAGTGTTATCGGTGATGTTCTTTGATGCGGGATTGGCAGCGTTTACAGTATTACATTGTCGTGCATTATCTTCTTACATACAAAGCAATTTCTGCGGAATGATTTTTCATCAATATGCAGCGGCAATTGCATCGTAAGACAAAGTAAAAGCGTTAAGCAGATCTCGAGGGAGTTCGTTTGCCGCATGCGTTTTGGAGTTCAATTCAAAGTAAAGGCTTGGGGTAGACTTTGAGGTCTACCTACTACAGGTAGGTTTTTTCTTCCATAGCTTTTTCAATAAAGCGAAGTCACCTAAATTAAGTTATAAATGGTTGTACGACAATAATTAAAAATACGCAAGGATCTCCAATTTTTCACAGTAAACGTAGTTACATAATTCTTCTATTGACTTTCCTAATATTTATAAAGAACACTACGTTTTACTGTAGTTCTCTTTTTGTATCCTTTTTTTGTTGCTTGCTACGAATAACTCCGGACTGCGTGTGCGTACTACACTACATTTTTACTTTTCGTAATGACGCATAGATGGCGTTAGGGGTAGCATTTTACGCAAACGAAGCGAAGTGCTCTCTTACAGACTTTGTAATGTTTGTAAATATATGAATTTATTTATGAACCCGTGGAATTTGAAAAGAAGGCATTTGTTTTCGGTTTATGAGTCTAAAAGTATTATTGCGCTAATTTTATCTAAGCTTAGACCATTATCGTTATACCTTGTAAGTAGCAATAATACTTTTAGAAAGAGACAAAGAGACCATTATGTCTGGGGACGTTATATTTACTGTTTCACCGTCGCGCAGTGTTGTGCAACGTTGCCAAATATGTTTAGCGTCATGTGTTTCGTATTATTTACCGTTACCTAATTAATACTTGGCTTAACCCTCGCCCTGCCATACCATCGCCCAAATGTTACCCCCCTAAGCAGCCTATACATAAGTCCCGTCCAAATCGGTCCAGCCGTTTCGGATATTAGCCTTTATTTGCTATATGTAGGCATCGTATAAACTTTCATACGCATTAAGTAAAAACATGTTATTTGAAATTGAAAACTGAGACTTTAATTTTATTTAAATTTTTTTTTTAAATAAAATAAAAAAAAATCTGACTTCCAGATTGGCAGGTGGACGTCTTATGGCTAAAAAAATTATGGTGAGTTATCGAAATTTTTAATAAGAATAATACCTAATTATATGAAAGAAGAGCGCTTTATTCTAGAACTAGATTACATAAACTTAAATGGATAACAACAACATATTCTGCTAAAATCATGTTTCGTAACCAAAGAAATATTTGTATTTGTTATGATGGTATATAGATTTTATAGATTTGTAATAGATAATATCGCTGTTCATATGCAGGTAAATACTGTATCGGTACTGCTACTGACGGGCTGCTAATTGTCTGCCGTTAGTCGATAAATAACGGCCACATCTCACTCAGACACTATGTGGTTGCACCTTTTTTGTCTCTAACTAAGGTTGCCTGGAAGAAATCCTTTCTAGCAATAAGACCAACTGAATTGTGCAGTTCTAAATAGTATTTTTCCCTGTACTTGTAAGTTTTGTGTGGCGTATAATAAAGTATTTATCTATTCATCTTTTAGGCGTGCGTAGACGTAGTCTACTTGAGCACCAGCCCGAATAGCACCTGCGCCAATAGCACCTGGTCTAGTCCACGTAGAGCATCTATCGATATTTTGGGCTGGTGTTCTTCGTGGATTCAAATTTATTTTTACATTTGTGTCCAGGAACAGCACCTACAACACAGCAGCCTAGTGCTGGCTGCTAATATGTTTTTGATAGACAGGACGTTATTAAATAAAAGATATCAAGTGATAAAAATCACTTGAACGTATATTAATACAAATACTTTCTTATACTATCTTATACTTTACTTAATACAATTCTAATTTTAAAAACAGGTAAATACTTAACTGTATCGGTACTGGTTTAAATCGTTTTTGCATCAGTATCGTTTTTCAAGATCTAAAAAACCAAATAGCTTCCCTAAATACTCGTACCGTGGGCAGACCATTCTTGTGTAACTAATAGGTATGTTTTTTTCCATAATCCCAGATGTTACTCATACACTATCGCTCAAAATAATTAACATACAGATAATTAATATCAAGTACTTAACCTAAAGTTTAACATTTTAATCTTTCTCGTTCTCGTGGTTTTTAACATGTAGGGTTAATTTTTTTTAAACTATATTTTGCTAATTAAGGTACGGTATTTATTTACCTTCCTATTTTAATATACTAAACAGTTTCTCCTGCAATTTGTATTGTCTAGGTGAGAGTGGGGGTTGAATTCCGGTTGTTTGTGACGCAACGCCTCGCCAACCTCCACGGCCCGTCATTTGCTATTGAGCTTTCGAGCGGTACAGACGTCCTCGCGCTGCAGATTGGAGAGTAACATAAATATAGATTTAATGACCGACAACGTAGTTGGGTATTGCACGGCAAACGGAAGAAAGCTGCAAGTTTAGATATTTAACAATAGCATGTTAGAACCATTATTGCTAAATTTAGATTTCTGCTTCTGTCTTTAAATTTTCTTACTTTGCTTGTTTCTGTCTTAGCTAAACAAACGATAACGGATATGGATAAAAGTAATTTTATTCAAATAGGGCATTATATTTTGGTATAATTTGCGGATACAAATAATATCATAGAGACCCCTATAATATTTATAATTTTATCCAATTTCTGTCAACTTAAACTTTCCAATATCAAAGCCATCTTAAGCCTACGCATATCGTAGAGAACCCTACATCCCTTTTCCTTAAACTAACATACTAAACGATGAAAAAAAAACTACCGTCGTTTACGTAGACACGCGTTGAAAGAACATACAATATTTACGACAAAACACCAACCTCATGAAACGTCAAGTCAAGTAATATTGTAGGCGCGCTCCCATCCTACACTCTCTATTAAATAGTAACCATCTACACGCTAGAAAAAGACAGTGATATAACACCCCGAAACACATTCCCCGCAATAAATGTGCGGGAAAGAAAGAGACGTAGTAATAGCCGGAAATTAGCACTCGTCTATCTTTCATTTTACACCCCAAATTTTCTTATTCCAATTTCCTCTTGCTACGAGCGCTTCCATTTCACCGACCGTAACTGTTCTGAGCGTTCCCGCGTGAATTTGACCCCTGTTTGCGAACGTGTAAGGCAGGAATTCAAATATTTGAATCAAGAATGGTTGTGTCGTTCTATATTTAAAAGCATTTTAGAACACTCTGTCATTTGAAATGAGTCATTTTCTGATAAGAATGCCCTATTGGTTGAGACGTGTGCGCTACGGGCCGCACGGCCGATAATAACATTTCCGAACGTAGATAGCGTATAAGTTTGCGTCGGTTTTTGCAGTGGGTTTTAATAAAAGAGGGGGAGAGGCCGAGATATGGAAATGAGTATGTGGAGAGAGGAAATTTGAATTTATACACCAGCTAGTTTTATTCATGAGGGTGCGTCGGAGATTATAGACGCGATTTTGGGGTGTCGTGAATTCGTGATGCAATTTATTTTTAAACTAAAGCTTCGTTTTGTGATAGTATCCTAAATACATAAGTCAAAAACATCGTCTACTGTATTTAGTAAGTAGTATATTTTATGTATTCGTTTTTGTTACAACTAAGTTGCCAATATACTAAGTACTTACTAAATACTTAAATACCAATAGGTATGCTAATCCAAATAGGTACCTACTCGTATAGTACCTCAACATAATATCGATTGGCTCGGGTTTCATTTTAAAAGACACCTTAATAATAGATACCTAGTTCTAGTAATACTACTAGAACTAGGTACCTAGTTATCTACTAGGTTTTAGGCTGTCCTATGAGCTAAGTTTTATCAGTAAAAACCGACTCGTTTTGTAAATGTCTTTCAATAATCATGTAATGTCACCTTATTTTTTGCGTCTTAAAACCTGCAAAATACAAATTGTTCGACATTTTATTAGAATGGGATTAATAGTCCGTGATTTCGGCCTCTTTGGTCAACTAATGTCGAAAGGCGGCAAACTTTTTTTTTGTGGGAATCTGTGGGGATCAGTTTCGATGTGAATTTGGTCCGTCATCGTTTTCGCGCCATTTGACCCAAGAAAAGGTTGTATCGGGATAATTTTTGCGGTCACTTGATTTTTAACGCTTTTTTTGGTATGGGGACCTACTGCACCTAGTTTCCGCGTTATTGGATTATGTGGGAAAGTTATCCTGAACAAATCGTAATGGCAGTACAAGGAAAGCATGTTATACGTCGTGTAAGATCTTCTAAACAGAGACAGAGGCATCTCAATCATTATTATTTCACATAAAAGCGATATGTTCATGTGAAATACAAAAAAATAAGTATATAATTTTTATAATATGTACTTACTCATAGAATAAAAGTTACGTTTACATTGTTGTAAATAGGTTGTGTTTACATGTAATAAGAAATATAAAATATATTTCATCTTTAACGACGGAAATGATTCATAAGTTGCTTCTCTATTGTGTTGTTCTATCTATTGCAATAGTGTGACAAAACCGAGGAAATTATTAGCTAGGTACCTAGACTTAACTTAAGCCATGAAAACACAATATTAAATTAGCCCCACTTAACACGTTACATACGCGCGAGCATTAGGATTGCTTGGAATGCATATCAAATAAAAAACGTCAACAAAAATAGATATCTATATCATTAAAATTCATTCACAAAGAATCCAATATTTTAAACCATTCATAAAATTTTTCATATCTAATAGCCTCTGCATTCAACCCCGTTTTTTTCCCGAACAAGAAGGTTTTATTATAAAAAAACACTATAAGGATCATAAATAATAAACACTCGTAACAATACAAATTTTTATAGCTTGTCTGTGGCACAGGTGGAGTTCGAAATTCAAAAATAGTTCATTCACAGAAGACAGTTCATTCATTCATGTGTAAATGCAAAAAATGCCACCGACTATTAACTCATTGTATGAAGTTAATCTATTACGTCTTCATTTTGGTATCCCGTGGGATTCAGAGTGCGATGATGAATACCAATTCATTATTTAGTAAGAAGTCACGACGAAACACGATTTTTTGTATGACCCACATCGCATGATAAGAACTCTACGGTGCCAAAAAGTATAATAACCATTGTTTTAGCACCTTTTAGAGATTGCAGTACCTGCTTACGACTTAGAATGCATGAATATTAATGGTCAAAAACTTTTATAGTATCTGCCAAGATACAACAATCTTCTAAACTACCTACTCATTTAAAGCAGGTAATCTTATGTTTATCCTTTTTTTGTTGTCAATAAATTTTTGATAGAGTTTCATAAAGTCGTTTTAGCCTAAAATATCTAGTAGCCTTTAACTCCCATTGGCATCAAGATCAAGAATATACGGCTTTTAGAAAGAGATCGGCGACGTCTTTTCGTCTCTCTCGTTTATGTATTAAGTTTGTCAGTTTGAAATTAATAAGAATACCAGACGATAATTTTAATAATTAAGTTCAACAATTAATTTACAACTTTGTATTAGATACAATTATTGTATTCTATTGTGTTACAGTAATGGAGTTGCAAATGCTGGTTAAATTACACGCTTCTTATAGGTGTCGTTTGTTAATCAATTTTATGACAGTCGTTGTGTTTGTCTGTCTGTAACTTCCAAGCAACTAGTTATTCAGCCATCAACAAAACTTATACTGATAACTTAATCATACCTTTTTAGATTTCAGTGGGTGGGTAGGTATGTTTCGGTTGTGAGACAACATCGATAGGTATAGGTTCCTATGTTACGATTGAGGAGACGTATTTTTGAAACATTAGAATGGAATCTTGAATTTGTATTTGTATTCGATACAAAAACAATAAAATACGCGTTTGACATTAATTTCTGTTGCTTACGTTTTTATGCATTTTTGACTCAGAAGATTGCTACTTAATTGATTTTACAAACCGTAAAAATTGTTGAAAACGATAAATAAATGATGACATCAAAATAGTATTTAAATGCATATGTTAACATAGGCTAGTTTCGGCTTAAACACCAAATACTAAACACCCTGTCTACTAATAATTGAATTCAACAAAACCCAACGGCATACACTAGTTTCTCGCAAGCAACATAGTAGGTAAAATGTTGTCTTCTTATTACAGAAATATTTATTAATCGTTTAATACCTCAAGATGTCAACGAATAATCGTCGATTAGCGCAAATAAGAGGTAATTAAACATAATTCTTGTCAATTATTCCTTAACTACCTTTTGTCTGTATGGAGTAATTATACGATTAAAAATATAGACGGCGCTAAACAGTTGCTTAATAATGATATAAGTATCAATGCTATGCAAAAAAAATATCCGTATTCAAGATATTATATAGATCATTAAACGAGTTGATAGACGTAATAGCAAGTTGAAACCTATTTACATTGACAGCTATACCTCTTAGAACATTAATTAAGTTTAAGGCCTAATGTAAGGCTACAGTCGTTTTATCAATAAAACGTATATTGTGTCTGTCGTCAACACTGTCCGCGATGGGTTAAGATTTTTAAGCACAAAAGTCATTATTTTATATCAAGAGACTACTATAATAGAAGAAGTATAATAAATAAGTGTCACAAAAACATTTTTTAAATCAAAGCGAAATTTTAATATGTAGTTTGAAGTAACTTTTTGAGCGACCGCAGTAGGAGTGCGCCACGCCGGGAGGCATTGGCCTCCAGTGCAACGTCAAGAAAGACGACTAAGTTTTTTTTAATTGTCGCTCAAACCATTTAGTATAGAAAATCGATAATTACCCGTTTCTCTACCAATTCCCAGAATCGCGCTTAAACCGTAATTATCACTTATATGACAAAAGATACATGATTAAGTAGAAATTAATAGGAATAATTATGTACACCATAACTTATATCTAACAAGAAATGCATTCCCCATAGTCAGGCCACAATAAACTGGTTATACAGTAGGTTTGTGTTGAGCAAACCAAATATACAAAAGAGTACATTTATAGGCCAAGCTACCCACATTAACTAATTGCACTTGCAAACGAGTTCCCATAATTTTTAATGTCATCATAAGGAGGTGCTTGTAACTCAGTCGCAGTAGCGCTTTGATCTACGCCGCGTTTGTGATTGAATGGGTGCCCATTCTAACCATATTTAGTGACACTTATCACGCAAATTCGTGCTTTGGAAGGAACGTTAATAGTTAGTCCCGGCTATTAACGCTAGATACTAGTCGTGAAGCCTAGTCAGAGGCCGTAGAGCGGCTTAATAACATCTGACTGTAAAGTTTAGTCCTTGCTTTATAAATTCCTCCACCAATCCGCACTAAGCCCGCGTTGTGGAGTTTGGCCAAAACAGGTGCAGGCTGCTTCCAGCCGACGACGACAACGACAGTTCTCACAACATCCAGACCCGAGACAATAAAGAAAAGTCCGTTTTCTACTTTGACCCAACCGGAAATCAAACCTGCGACCTCAGAGATGGCGCCGCCGGGTCCGGCGAGCTTGCTAGTCGGTCGTCATGTGAATCAGATTAATAAGAGACCAATAGTTAAAAATAGCTTTTTTGCTACTGATTGTGGAATCGAGTCGATAGCAATAGCCTAGTTCGATTTAATTTAGTATAACACTCTTTAGAAGCAAGTTCAGTGTGAGTGTCTATTCTAAGAATAAATAAAAAACCTATTGTCTATCTATTCCAATTTTAATTTTTGTTCATTGACTTACAATTTCCGAAATAGCGTATCACTTGCGACAAGGTACAAGGTCCATGAAGCGACCTACTGTGTTTACTTCCATTGTGGCAAACTACGAAGTAATTTCAAATCGCCGTATCAATGAACGTGTAGTAGTTGATAAATATTTTCCCACGTGGCTAGGTATTTTATAATTAGAATAAGATCATTGTTTAATAAGGTGAATGAAACTACACTCATCTTGCTATGAGAAATAGTAATAGAAATGTCTTTAGAGAAATGTAAATAATGGCGAGGGTGTCATCTACGTACACATAGGAGTAGCGACTAAGTGCGAAACCATTCAAGCCCAACTTTTTGAGTTTGGTAAATAGGTGACACAGTTCAGTAGTATTTAAAAACCGTTTTTAACATCAGTAACCATTGAGTCATTTATTACTTCGAATCCGTAACTTATATACGAGAACATAACAAAGTATTTCCCAATTTAAATAAAATATGAACTGGAAATAAGAAAACTTGATAAGGCTTTGTACGTTTTATGAACGTGTGCATTGAAATTGATAGGTATTGTAAATTTTTTGTAGTATGTTTAATCGAAACTTACAATTTTTATTTTAATCTAATTATATTGGCAAAATGTTAAAAATTTATAAACAAATATTTGTAATGATCACCTATAATTATTGTTTGGACATGATTTAAGTCAAACCAATGCAAATAATACTTTGTTAAGGTCCTTTACACGTAGGTTTACGTTAGGTTGATACTTTCCGCAAGTATCAAAACATAAAATCAGGTATAAATATTTGCAAACTTACGAATCAAAAGCAAGTGCCTTCTTAGAAATCAATAGTAGAGCTCTCTATTAAACCGATGTTTTGACCGAGGACTGCCCACAGAGTTATTATTTACGGACCCTTATTTTATGTCGGTAGCTGCGATACAGTCGTATCGTTTCTATTCTCTTTTGACTAGCGCTAGAGTTTAAAGTTCCATAAAATTTTACTCTTTCGAATGTTTACGTTTATTCGTAAGCGTATCTACTGACGTTAACGAAAGTAAAAAGATAAAGATCAGCATCCGTGAAGATTGAGTTACATTTAGTTGTTCATTCATAAGTTAGGATTTATTACAACCAAAGTTTTGACTTATTGCCTGCAATCATTTTACAATGATTCACTATTAATAGATTTTTGAAATTCGAATAAGTGTAGTCATAGACAAGATAAATGTACAAGGAAAGAAAGATGAATGTAAGTTATTTTCATTGATCACGCCTTGGGTGTGTAAAAATTCGCATGTTTTTTTTTCTTAGATCGAAGTAGCTATCCATTCTGTTAGGTACAGCGTCAATATGTTAACAGATTCGAATAAGCCTTGTAGACTTTTAATAATATAAGTAAGTAAATAAATAACATTTAGTGTTTATTTAACATACTAACTAATGGAATTAATCTGTCTTATAAAATCACAAGGTAGAGTCAAAGAGTAAGTAACAAACACTTCCATATTGAAGTACCTACACAAAGCCACCCAAAAGAACGACGCTTAATTTAACTCCTTTTTTGAACGTTAAAAGGCGCCAAATGGAACTGGCCACGCGGTCTCCAATCGCAAAGCGCCGATTAAAAAGAAAGCATGATTCGGCATTCGAATATCTCGACATTTCTTCTCATTGTCCCGCATCCAGTGACACGGCATCTCATCGATTTTATTGGGTACAAAATTGACGGGCCTTTGTGTGCAAATGTACTGTATATCAACAGCTCAGACAATTATTTGCAAATAAATTAAGGGTTTAGTCGCTAATTTAACATTATAAAATTCTTACAGAGTATAGGGTATGTTTTATCGATACTTAAAATGTTTTTTCATATAAGCAAAATGTTCCCATGGATATTTGCATAGCATTTAATGATGTTTTCATTTGAGACTGTTCTGAATCTTCTTTAGTGTTTTTTCTCCGAGCGTGTATGCAAAGATCCACATTTGCATCCCTCGAAACCACAATCGGCCTAATTTGGATGCGCCCGCTATCTCGGCCCGAATCGTTAAAATGCACGCACGGTAGCGAGAACGGTACAAAACACAAAACAATAAATAAATAACGAGAACAATAAATATAATTAAAAACGACAAAAAGCGTCCGTCCGCATGACGCGGGTACAAACGGTTGCGCGCTCGGGACGACTCTATATTAACGATACAGATTTAACCAAATTTTCAATTCGAATCATACTTTATTGCAAAGTATCAAGATTCATAATGATCTTTTGACTGAATTTATCCGTTCAACATTTTGTCACAGGCACGTCACGTTTTCGAACGTTCCTCATTAGAGAGATTTTATTTTTAAATACTCACCGTAAGGTCGAGTGTTCCGTGTCACCAGTGTCATTTTCAAAAACCGAAAATGGAGTTTAAACGAGATGAGATTTTTTTACCGCGTTCGTCGCTTGTTAAAGCGATTTTGACCGCGTTAGTTCATTAATTGGTGTCGATAAAGATGAGAGTCGTTTGTTGGTGGGAATTTTGACAGATGCCCGATGTTTCGTGACCGGCCTATGACGGAGATTGGAATATCGGCCCTAATAGGGTTGGGCAAGTAATAGGTATTCATAGTTGTCGCGTTGTATCAAATTTATTGCACCAATTAGTAGCGTCCACGTGAAGGGGTTAATCTTGGGTTTCGATCGCGCTCTATTTGGGAGGTAATGGTTGAATTTCGTGGAACGCCTTGGATAAGGTTTTTTTTCACAACTACCGTAGATTTTTTCGGAAGCGAGAATGTAACAAGTTAATTGGACAAAAATATTTCGATGCCGACACATGGCGGGCTCTTTACAAAGATCATTACGAGTTCAGATTAATTAGAAGGCGGCTGGACTGTTGATTTTATAACTGGATTATTAGATAAGATTATTTTAATTATAATTAATTTATCGCCAACGAGGAAGCAGATTTGAAATTAGCTCTATAATTTATTTTGTTTCAAGATAATTTCTTCGTTTGGTGCTGTAATGTGTCCATAGTACTTTATCCAAGCACATTAAGATTAAAGATGGCTGCATTAGACCACGTACGATGTGGGTGATATTCTTATGGTGTAAGTAGTTAGATATCTAGCAGATGACAGATTAAGTTTTTGGAATTTTCCCACTTCACGGTAAGTTGTCATAATAACTTATTTTTTTACTATTACAGTACACCTCTCAAACTGGCTTCGTCATAATGTTACGACGTCAAAATAATTGATAATATTTTCGCGACAGTTGACAACAAAAAAGTAAGACATAGTTATCAGTAGTTGTACTTGTGCGTAGTATAATTGCATATTATCCGCTAGTGCTTATAGAATTGCTATCCTGAATCCATTTTTTTGTGTAGACTACTTTCTGCTGATATTTAAGAACGAAAACCTAGCCCGTCCAAAAACTGTGCACAAAGCCGAACAAAACGACACTTTGGAACAGCTGCAGTGCTGCCATCGGATTTCCGAAAACCAGCCGCGAGAAACAAAACAGTGGCGAACTGGCGAGATGCGAGATTAGCTGAAATGGGTCCAAGTCGGGGTAGGGTTTGAGTGGTAGCGATTTTTACAGGTTAGTTGAGTGGGTCTAAAATACCGCGATCGAGGTCGCCACATTTCCAAGTCTCTATCTATAGCGCGATCTAGGTCGGCACATTTTCAAGTCTCTATCTGTAGCGCGATCTAGGTCGGCACATTTTCAAGTCTCTATCTGTAGCGCGATCTAGGTCGGCACATTTTCAAGTCTCTATCTGTAGCGCGATCTAGGTCGGCACATTTTTAAGTCTCTATCTGTAGCGCGATCTAGGTCGGCACATTTTCAAGTCTCTATCTGTAGCGCGATCTAGGTCGGCACATTTTCAAGTCTCTATCTGTAGCGCGATCTAGGTCGGCACATTTTCAAGTCTCTATCTGTAGCGCGATCTAGGTCGGCACATTTTCAAGTCTCTATCTGTAGCGCGATCTAGGTCGGCACATTTTCAAGTCTCTATCTGTAGCGCGATCTAGGTCGGCACATTTTCAAGTCTCTATCTGTAGCGCGATCTAGGTCGGCACATTTTCAAGTCTCTATCTGTAGCGCGATCTAGGTCGGCACATTTTCAAGTCTATCTATAGCACGATCGAGGTTGCCACATTTTCAAGTCTATATCTGAGACGCAAACGAGGTCGCCCCATTTTCATGTCTCTATCTATAGCGCAATTGAGGTCGCCCCATTTTCAAGTCTCTATCTACAACGCAATCGAGGTTGCCACAGTTTCAAGTCTCTATCTATAGCGCGATCAAGGTCGCGGCAAAAAAAAGCCGTAAAATTGATAATTTGTAGCAATAATATCAAATTTTTTCGATTTGTAGATTTTTGTTACGGTAACTACCTCAAAAATAGTAACTTATAAACGTCTTAATTGGTGTGATTATAACACAAACACTTTAGTTAACAGCAACCGGTTAATTGTAAATCAAGCTCGCGCCAAAGGACCCAAACCTATGATTAAAAATACGGTGAGAAGGAACCTTTATTGCGCTAGTTCGACTCGCACTCGCACTCGCACACTCGAGTTTCTCATAAAATCAGTATTCCACAGAATAGTTAGACGTTCAAGTACGTATAACACAAGTACGAGTACCTACAATGATCCGTGATTATTAGGTACTAAATCGCGTTTGATGAGACTCTACAACAAAGTAAAGGAAAAACAAACAGATTTGACTGGCCTATTTGGAAAAAGAATTTAAGGTTTCCATTTCATTAATGATTTGTCATTATTTTCGTATGTTTTGTATCAAGTTTACAGATAATTAGACTTTCTTGTAGAGGGAGCGCTACATGTGTTTCCTACATTTTATTGCCTTTACTTACAATGTATTTTAATGTTATTATTACATACCTAAGTAATACATAAGTCAATGGTAATTGCCCTGAAACTACAATCTCAATAACAGTTATCAAGAAATCCTTCAACAGCATACGCCATCCCAAATATAGATACTGAATTCTCCTAAAAAGCCTTAAATAAAAGTGCCAAAACCAGTAGTAATGTTTAAAAATATAATCGGTCGCTTCGACCGAGTCTTTAATTGACTCCAATTCTTAGAAAGTAATTTCACAAATTACTTTTGGCTACCGGAGTTTAAAATCAACCTAGTGATCAGTAGTTACAACCTTGTCGCACTAACCTTCAGCCGACTTCCCTTGTAGTTCCCAAACCAAAGTACAAACGAGTGAATGTGACAAGGAGGTTCGGATACCGGTTAGTACAAAAAGACCATGTATCGTCGTGTTTCGGTCCGATGTAGTGGGCGGATGGGATTTCGAGTATTTTAAGTAGTTTACATTATTTAGAGCCATTGATTTTGGTGATAGTTTATTTAGTTATAGGTTAAGGTGTAATTCAGTGAATAATTTAGACATTTAATGATCTGAATCATCAATAGTTATTTATCTAAAACCGACTGATCTAGGAACTTTGAAATGACACCCAAAGTTATAGTTGTGTTGTCTACCATTTTTTTGTTTTTACATGAACATGGTATAGAGGGAACATTTTTATTAGATTAAAATAAATAGGAGTATACTTATAACAATAATATTATTAGTATTAGCCAAGAAACTAATTGCCTATCCCAACGTCATTTTGATAGTGTATGTTTCGTATGGACCTATGACGTATACGTATACTTGTTAAGAAGTAGTTTCTTGGGAAAAGTTGTTTGTTATCATGAGTATAAACAATTATTATAATGCTACTTATAAATAATTATACACTATAATATATATTGATTTACCAATAGCGTGACACACAGTTGTGCCAATATTACTAATTTATAAAATTAAATTTGTATGTCTGGTATTTGTTACTCAATCACGCTTTAACGGCTAAACGGAGCTTGCTGAAAGCACACTCTAGCTTAAAACAAGAGATAACATGAATACCGTCTTCGTATTCTCATGGGATGAGTATTTATTCTTCTTTAGCTTAACTCTGAAGTCGGACTATATGAGTGTCTAAATACTACGTTTGTAGAATAACCTCATGCATTAGGATGCGCCTAAAAGATCTTGTTCTTTTTATTATTGCGAAAACTTGTCTTTTGACTTTGTCTCCCATGATTGTGTCAATGTCACAAAGGATTAGTAAAAAATAACAAAAATTAAAGAAAGATTTAAAATTAAATCGTACCTAAATAAATATGTAGCAACTCTATCAACGCTTAAAAATAAATACAGCTAAAATATATATAATTAAAAAATTAAAGGGGAAGGATATTTTATCAAGTGTCAAATAAATAAAAAAGAAAATGAACATCTAAGATAATGTTTCTAGGAAACAAATAATAAGTAACTGATGATCTTGGTTATCCAACCATAAATCCATCCCACTATTTTGTGGCACGATGTGCGAAATTAGTCGTTTTCAGTAATGTCTTCGAAACCTATTTGTCTGCGACAAATACTCGAGCGTATCACGAAAAAGTATCACTTAAAATTGTGAGGCAAATTAAAATTCGTGAATTCTGTCCCGCAGCTAAAAGTCGGTATTTGAGACAAATAAATTTCTCTTTAATTAAGCATAATTTGTATCAACGACCTGTCGAGAGTCGAGAGAAAATGTGACTGACCCCTCTAACTTTATAACTTGTGCTTTTAAACTTTTGACCTGGATCTTAATAACTTAAATTGAAACTACATTTTATGAAAAAATACAGCAACTTCTCCTGCTCAAAGCAACTTTTACTGTTAGACTGACACAAAAATCGCAAAAAAACCACTTCCTCATAATAAACCCCTACCTGCTGACATCAGTTTGCATGGAGAGGTATACCTATATATTGCTACTGAGATTTATATTTTGGTGTCAACGCACATTATTAATTCGGAAACGAGGTTTTTCGGCAGAAGACCAAAATAATGGACATTGTCCTAAAATGTAGCACGCTAAAGCGGCAGTGGGCCGGCCACATCTGTCGTAGAACCGATGAAATGTGGAGTAAACGGGTTCTCGAGTGTAGACTACGCCTTGGACAACGAAGGGTACGACGCCCCCCAGCTCGATGGACCAACGACCTTAGAAAGATGGCTGGCAGTGGCTGGATGAAAAAAGCAGGTGATGGTGCTGGTGAAAGGCTTCCGTCGGTACCGTATGTAGACACAGTCAACGGTAGGTCAACCTGCCCAAAAAGTTACAGGTCGTTGAACCGATTTTTAACTTTAGGTCTGACATCTCAGAGATCAATTTTAAATGAGATAATTTGACGTTTTGTAGACGTTTCGAGCTGTTGTCTATACATAGTAATCGGCCCACCTCGCAACACCGTCTCGAGAGAGCGACTACGAACTATTTTTATTTAATTTCCCCCTATATCGAAAAGGAAACTACGTTCTTTATAAGGCGAAGAAACCTCGTACATCTCAGAGCTCCATATAAAAGGCATTCGTAATTGCAAAGAAAACACTTTAATTGCCCGATAAGTATCTTTATTGGTTAAAAATTATATTGAGTAAAAAGCGGCTCGGGCCCGTACCGGGAATCGAACCAACTAATTAGCGAATGCGAGTGCACAGTTAGTTCACAACATTTGTAAGTGTGGTAGCGTTGGCAGATCACGTAAAATTTAGAATAAAAATGCTGTAAAATATAATTATGAGCCATGACGTAAAACTGGCTCTAGTCAACGCAACATAATTATTGTCTATGCCCTATACTTGAATTACGTTTAAACAAAATGATTTTTATTATAATTTATTGACTGATGGCCGCTTATTAGTAGTACAATAACATAATTAATAACAAGTGAGGGCAAAAAATCCGAAAACCTTTAATTTGCAGTTTTACATCACCAAAATAAAATATTTTATAAACAAACTTGAAAAAATCTGTAATAATCTCTGACACTCGATCACGCAAATAGTTTGTCTAAACTTTAAACGGCCTATTTCTCATACCTTAAAGTTTATACGGAATCCTCGGTGCGTTATTCGGACTTTTTTTGTCTTTACAGGTGCCTCGTTCGTGCTTCTAAGGCGCTCTTTATCTTCTCCCTATGAGTCGGTGTCCGTTACCTAACTATGGAGCACATATTCTATAGAGTAGAAATATCGTATGATTTGGTTAACAAAATTTTCCGACATTTTTTAATTTTATCTGCACTGTTTTTGTATGGGCGAGAGTTGACAGGACTTGTCATTTCATAATTCATGTAAGTAAAAAATCAGCAACTAGTTTCGTAGAAAGATGGTTCGTACTGTTACTCTATAGGGCATGTGCTCGATGTCCGTAACATTATATCGTATAATATATCGGTGACGAGCTCTGAGATTTGCATGGTTGTTTTGCTGCCCCTATTCTGCGGTTATGGAGCGACATATTCGCGCGCGGGTACGGAGGAAAGCTGGGTCTACTATTACATACTTGTAGCTGCATTGACAATGTATGCCATTTTATCGAATATTTCTTATTAAACTAACACATTTTTTAATTTTAATTTTATTTAGTAGCGGGCGATTTTTCAACAGCTAGATAAATTTTATATGATAAATAAGTTTGACATGTTGACAGTTTTTGTATAGAAAATGTGTCAAAACTTCAATTTTATTTGTCAAACAAAAGTAAAAATATCGGTCCTCAGTATGCTTTAAAGTCAATATATCCCTACTTTATATCGTTACTACCTAATAGCCAATCTACCATTTCGGCTAAAAATGATTTTGATTTCAAATGATTGACGGCAGGTCAACCTACCAAAAAAGTTAAAGGTCATTGAACCGATTTACAACATTTTAGTCCTTCCCGTAAAGACATCAATTGAGAAAATTTGACGTTTTGTGGTAGTTTGACGAGCTGTTTTCTCTGCGTACGTTGAAAATATAAACTTTCTTTATTCTCATATTCATACTCATAATGTAACAACCAACAGTCAAATTAAGTATTAAAGGAATCAAAAGATGGTAATAAATAGTTATTACATTTTAACTTTAATGAGGTATTTGTAACCTCAAATAATTAATAAATTAAACTTACAATATGTTATCTTAACTAATATTGTTAGTCTTCTCTTCTGCCTTGTTCTGCAGAGACAACAGGTTAATCATTATTGTAATGTCTTTCTGAAATCTGGTTAATCCATTACATACTTAATAATTGGGGCTTCATGTTGACGATGTTAAATTATCGAATTAATCGTCAGCTGTCTGCAACATTGTCGAAACGCTTGTATTTGTGTTTGTGCTGCAGGTAATAGAGGGAAAGATCGGCCATTTTTGTAAATGACTCGAACTACCTTTTGTTTGTACTCGTACAAATTCGTTTATAAGTATGTCCAGTATTTAAATAAATAATAAATAATAATAAACTACGTGGTATTCTAACTGATAACTAAAATCTTGAAGTAGGCAAGTACTGATTCACGAAATAATAGAGTTTGAGCTAATGTGGCTTGAAGCCTGAGGCTTAGTTCCAAACATTAGTTTCTCTAATTTCTGAAGTAACTAAAGGTTCAGTCCACCTGCGCCATTTTAATTGGTATTTGTATTAGTAGGCAAAAAACAAGTGTTATTAATGTAAAAAGAGAGACCACTAGACCAGGCCCCCGATTCAAAACCGTTCAATAGCAAATTGTCGACCGACAAATCACGAGACTTAGCATCAGTGTCGCGTGATTTATCAGTTATCTGTTTTGAATCGGGCTCCTGGTGTCACTTTATGGATTTGGATGAAGAAACAACACTGTGTACTGTTGTTTGTGTGTTAATATTATAGCTTTGATGGAAGTGTTGGCAGTTCTTCCGTCTATCGTGCAGACGGTCGTGTTGTCTTCTCGTTGTGTTTGCTAGTGTCTAAACTATGTTATAGATTATAGGAAACTAAAACAGGGGACCATAGAAACAAACGAATTTTCTACTTGACTGTAACATTTTTATTGAACCTCTAACAGTCAAGGTATGGCCAGCTGTTAGGAGGCGCAAGAAGCGTTTGTCGGATGTTTGCCATTGCGTTCAGACTCAGGCAGAATTGCTTTAATTTAGTACTTAAATTCGAAGTTCAATCGTATTTGTAAACAGATAAAGTTTTTAATTATAAAAATCTAATGATTTTTTATCTAAAAAGGTTACTATCTAGTATCCACAGATAACTGATAACTAAAAAGAATTTGAACAAATGTGTTGGATGCGATTTCATCATTCGTAAAGATCAACATTGACTGATTTATGCTGCTTCTATTTCTTTTTATTAATAGTACTAAGGACCTCTGCCAACTAACCCAAAAATAATAGATAAACCGACCTATTAGCTACATTTAACTTATTGGTCCCATTAAAGTAAGATTATGTCTCGTTTAGTTTTTTAGGGTTTTTGGGGAAGGCCTATGTTTAGCAGTGGACGTCCTATGAATTTTCCTATTTTCCTGAATTATACAAATAAAATCGTTAAAACTCAAATGATAAGTTTTTATCCATTAGAAAGGCAATGGCACAAAGCCATTGCGCCATCAATGTCTAGTGTTAAAAAGGTTAAAGAAGGCGCATACTGTAGCTTCATTGGGTATATCTCCACCAATATTTTATTTTATGCATTTTTGAAATCAAATCATGTTCACAGTCCAAGGAATACTTCCATACAGCCAAAAACCGATTACCGAACACCAAAAACAAATAAGCATAACTCATGGACAGCGATCGGTATCGAATATTAAGCGAGTGGAATCGATTAATCGGAAATAATAAGCGAACGCTCGGATAATTGCTTCGCGTAAAGCATCGGTGTTGATAACTCACTCGGACTTTGATTATCGGAGATTCGAACGAGGAAGGGATTTCACTTGGTGTGATAGAGATTGGTATTTTCAACCGACTTCAAAAAAGGAGGAGGTTCTCAATTCGACTGTATGTTTTTTTTTTTTTTTGTATGTTTGTTACGCGATTACTCCGCCAATTATGAATCGATTTTAATGATTCTTTTTTTGTTTGGTAGATCATACTTCAGAGGTGGTCCCATATAAATTTTATCAAAATTGATTTAGAGCTTTGTGAGAAAATAAACAAATATATACCCAGATAATATTTTGGTTGTGGTTCTTGTTACCTATCTTCGACAAATATGAGCCGATTTTGATGATTTTTGTTTTATTGAATAGCTTATACTTCAAAGATAATATGATAAAAGTTTGCATAATAAAAA
The DNA here is from genome assembly GCA_963576865.1 of Anania hortulata. Classification (NCBI taxonomy): domain Eukaryota; kingdom Metazoa; phylum Arthropoda; class Insecta; order Lepidoptera; family Crambidae; genus Anania; species Anania hortulata. The sequence continues at coordinate 6,586,403 of OY756412.1, read as the reverse complement.
TCACCCCTAAGGGTAGGAAAATAGGGGATGAAATCGGTGTTCAGCAGTTAGATTAGGATTTATCACTAAAAATAGATGAAATAAGTAAATTTTATTAAAAAAAAAACCGACTTCAAAACACTAAAATGCTAAAAATAATCCTAACACTTAAGTACCTAATCAGTTACTTTTGGAGTCGGTGCAAACAAAAACATTGAATCTCTCATCGGCTGGCAGATTCAATGTTTTTGTTTGCACCGACTCCAAAAGTAACTAACTTAGGTACTTAAGTGTTAGGATTATTTAGCATTTTAGTGTTTTGAAGTCGGTTTTTTTAAAAATAAAATTCACTTATAGTAACTCATTTATATTATCTGTGTTACAGTTAACAACAAAATCATGAGTTCGCGATGAGATAAAATGACAATATTAATATGTTACTAAAACCCTTCGCGTTCCACTAGAATTAATAGGTGATGGGTGTGATTGTTGAAAGAATACTCGTATAATAAGATTGTACGATAATATAAAAAAAAAGTTTCCCGTGCTGATTTACACAAATATTTTTAATTTGTTTTGGTTTCATTTGCTTACTTTTTTCAAAAATAGAACCTATCGAATGTTCACTGGCCAGCCATTTAACCCATCGACAGCCGAGACAAAATATGAAAGACGATCTGTCCGCGCTACATGCGCTGCTGATGCTTTAATTAGCCCACAGGCTACGGCACTTAGTCTGGAGCCTCCTCTCTTAGGGCTGCCAACGTGACATATTTTCTATAGGAATATCATAGTCTGAGTTGCATTTGCAGATGATGTGTTATAGTTGACTTCACACTGTGGAACAAAATAATACATGAAGTAAAGCAACTGCAACACCATTCATAGACTCATATTATAAAAAGGGCCCTATAATTTGGTTGGATATACTATATAATCAATAATATTTTTCGCAAACAAAAACAGGCTGAGGTTAGGAGGTTGATTGGCTACGTTTTTATTCAAATTCAAATTGTTTATTTGCCATTAAGTAGGGTACAGTACATAAAATGTGATCTTAAGTATTTAAATAAATAGTGAATTGACCTACTTAGCTATGTTAAACAGCATGCAAATATTTAATTACAAGATAATAAAAAAATCAAAGTTGAGTGTAGTCAAATTAAATTATTTATGTCAGTAATTAATGGTTAACAATGTCAAAGAATACAATTGAAATATTACTTTAAGAACAGTTTTTTTTTTCATAAAATAGTCAATCAAACTATGCATCGACTACATTAAGGTTTAAAAGCATTTGCTGTGTTACTAACCTTCATCTTCAATTAAATGTCGATATTACACAATTATTTATGCTGTCATCTCTTACACAGAGAGCCAAACTCTATGAAAACATCTGCTACATTTATATCTGCGACTAAGTTAGCGTTTGAATTCAGTTACATCTGTTGGTAATTGATGACGAAGTCTAAGGTAAAGCTCTTACTCAGTAAATACCTATTTTGCCTCTCCATCGAAAAACCACATAATTTCCAACAATTGTTTCTCAAAAGCGTCCACATGGCTTTGTAGTTTAAGCGCAAACCACTAGTAAAAGAAGGACGTTAAAAAAATGTTAACCGTTTTTCGTAAGTTCTGTCAACCCTACAGGGCCAGCTTGGTTAGTTACTGTTAAGGGGCCATGAAAATTGTTTTACGCCTTTCCAGTGTCGGTGAATCTCTTCATTAGCCCCGCTAAATTGAAACCTAACCGCGCGTCCGGCAAACACACGATTATTTACAACTCAACTCAAGATCGTTTGGGCAGAGATCAGTTCTTGAATGGCGGGTTGATCGAGAACCTTAATCACCATTTAAGTTGTGCCCCCGGTTTTTTGGAAGTTGCTATGCTAGTCTTTCACTTATAGAACCGACCAAGTGCAAGGTTTTGGTACTGAAAGGGGTTAACATGTTTTTTTAAATTTAATTTGGGATCCTTAGCGCCAGGCTGATTATTATAACTCACCGGTTTTTATTGTTTGTTGTTTTATTTTAGTCTGCACTATACAGGTGAATTAATCAAGAGGGTGTGGTCAAATCCGAAATAATAAAAAAAAACAAAAGAGTCTCGGGTCCGATTTTGATGAAAATCAAAACGGCATCATTTGATTATTGAAAAATCAATATTCCTAGCTAGAAATCAAATCCATTGAAAAAAAAACAACTATATTATTATTTATCCCGTAGGTAAACACTTATCTATATATATATAAAAGAAAGTCGGGTTAGTTTCATTATTTATAAGTCAGGAACGGCTGGACCGAGTTTTATGATCTTTGGTTTGTTGGATTTGTCTCCGCCCCGAATAGCAGAATAAATAATAAAAAATATCTGAAAATTCTCAAAAAAAGAGGCGATACAAAGTTAGGGACTTTACTAATCTCTCTATATCAATAATTTTTCAAAATTAGCCGAACATGACGACAGTTAAAACCAAATTTGGCTTACTATTACTGCCGCAACGTTGTGTATAACTCCTTAATTCCTAATAATGATAGTCACCAAGGCAAAATCGCTGATTAATGAAGTTTATTCCACCCTGTATATCCCCCGCCCCAGTTGAACCACGTACGCGGTACAAATGCGCGCGCGGATTAGTTATAGGTGGCACTCGACCATTACGCCGCCGCGCCCACTCACAACTGAATTTAAATTGACCGCTCATCACCCTTACTGTGTGTTCTCGATTCAAATTCGCGTCGAGACGATTAATAACCCGAAGTTCCAAAATATTGAAGAAAAGTTTTGCGGGTGGTTTAATATCCACTAGTAGTACTAGATAGGGTTTGAATTGAGACTTGCAAGAAGGTAGGACGATTCGTATTCTAAAGTTTAATGACAGATATTGTGGGTAGTGTCAGCATTATCTGCCCCTTCAGCAAGTTATGATTAAGATCAGTGTTTCCAAAACTGGTGTCCACCGACTTACAATTGTTACAAAAATAAAAAAAAACGACGGTGCCACAACACCCAGACCCGAGACAATATAGAATAGTTATTGTTCTACATTGACCGACCAGTAATTGAACCCGGGACCTCAGAGATAGCGACACTAATTCCGGTATGCACGCCTCACGGCTACGGAGGACGTCATTCATATTTATTTTGTACCTAGCCATTGTAATAGGTTGTTATATGCTGGTTATATACTGGTGAACTTATTTTAACTGATGCATAATTTTTATTGATCTTACAAATTTAAAAATATGAGATCATTGCAGTCTTAGGATAAAAAATATTGCATTGTCACCGACTTCACATACAAGTGCCAAATTTTAGCTCAATCGAACACCGGGAACTAGGTCAAATTTAAGTTGCTAATTTCTAAAATTGTTGCATACGAACAGTGCAAGCTAATATAAAGCTTGTAAAAAAGGTTTTATTTTATTAGATAGAAATTTTCATAATGGAAACTTTATTCTATTAAACTCTAAACAGCTGATCGGCTATTTTAGTTCTATCGTCAAATTGTACATATTTAAGTAGTAAATCATCCCTTATCCAATAAAATATAGATAACTACAAACGAATCACTTTAGTAGGGGCAAAATGTTCAAGTTTCATTGGGTATTAATCGACTAAGTCAGCGGATGATTTAGGATTTAATTTTGCGTCTGCGATCCCCGATGTTATTGCCTCAATCTTAATCTGTTTGTTTTCGACGCTGCTTAATCAAGATGCTAATTCAAATGTTGTACGGCTTGCTTCGGTGATGTTTTATTGTAAATTATCTTTACTTATATCGGTAAGTTAGCCATATGTTTTGTAAGTATAATATAAATGTCAAAGTTTGCATGTTGGTACATAATTAGGCTTTAACTTAACGGAATTAGCTGAAAGTGACACTTGTTTAGATATTGATTATTTAGCCTGATACCAAGGATTGGTTTTGTATTCCCGTGTCATTTCACGGGTGACTAGAAATCATTATTTCTGTAGTCTATGCAGACAAAGTCGCGGGCAGTACCGCGACTTATTAGTAGGTACCGCGGGCAGTACCTACTAATAAGTCCTATTTTTCACGTTTGAGCTCGAATTTGCTACTAGTTCCAAGTTATCGTCACCATTTTTTAGCGGGTAAAGGTGATTCTGTCTTTTGTGAGAGGCTTTTAGAAAAAACTTGTTACATAGGTCACGCACTATGCTCCCCTGAATGAAAAATGATTTCTGTCAAGCTCAAACCCACTTGTAGCGGCATAACTATAAAATTTCCATTGTTTTGTATCTCATTCCTTGACCTAAATTGTTTTCTCTTTTGTTTTTACAAGACTGCCCAAAAATAATTGTAATATTTTTATGTGTTTAGTTGCCTTAGTTCAAGAAGTACCTAAGTCCGCTTTTTGTCATTTATGGGATGAAGACTATTTATTTCCTCCAATTATTCGATTCGTATTTTAAATTGGAGATTACCAGTAAGCCTATTTAATGTACCTACAGACAACAGCTCGTCAACCTACCGCAAAAAGATTACTTTTTGAAGACAGTTTAAAGTTTAAAGTTTAAAATGTATTCATAAAGTTGATTAAGTGGGGTCCTAAAATTAAATTCGTACTCGTTAATCAAATTCTAACTTGTAACGTGTAGAACAATAATACGTAACCCTCCACACTCGGGCTAGATTACAATCGACGCCTAAGGTGGCCCGGGCCCAGGAATGCCAAAACTTCAAATTAAAGGGTTAACTGCTTATCTTATAACCGAGCTATGTACAATTTATGTTAGGAGGAATTAACTTAGTCCTAATGAGCGGTTCTCATTCATAAGCAGTAATTAATTTTAACAAATTGTGTTTTTACGCGTTATTTTTTGTATTTTTATTTTTGCATTTACCTTAAGTCAGGGTTCAAATATTCCGTAATGAACAGGTTTATATTAAAATCGGTCCTGCTTTGATAGCTTTTTAATAAGGGGCCAGGAGAAGTATTTTTGAAGCATTAGAAATGAATCTCGAATTCGAACACGAAAACGTATAAATTTCATTTCTATCGCTCACGATTTTACGCATTTTAGAATCACTCGTAACTATTTTCGTTTTACGCAGAAAATATTATAAAACAGAATGCAAAAACTCATTGATTTTAGTGAATCGCTTAAAACGGAGCGTAAATAAAAAATTATTATGTCAAATATCTGTCAAACATATGTTTAATTGTCAAAAAAACCACTGGTTGCAGAATTCATGGAATGAATTTAAAAAAATAGTGATTTTAGGAATTCGCATGCGAATCTTGCGATTTCGTATTCGGATTGGAATTTGCATGATTAAAAAATACGTCTCCAGGTCTATCTAACTATTTGCTTAGTTGATTCCACAAGTTTTACTTTGCGTGCATCATCTCTGATTTTTGGACGGAGTTGCGTCTAACTAAAGTCAGGATTTCTTTGATTTATTTGTGCGGCGGGTACACGTCTAAGTAAGGCACCAATATGGTTAATTTAAAGTTGAAGTTAATGTCACCAATTTACAAATAAATAGTTTTCACAATCGAGTAGATAAGGGATAAAGTTATACATATTTAAAAACTTTTATAAACAAGTCACTGAGACTTAAGTACAAATGCTCGTGCTTATCACACAAACATTACCTTTTTGCGGGATTCGAACTCGCATGGCTGGCTTTGTAGTCCGGAGCGCGAACCACTACATCAGACGGTTCGTTCGTGCTATGGTTAGGGTTTTAAAAATACCACAAATACAGTTGGCCAAAATTGTAAAACAGTGTCATTTCACTATACCTGTAAGTAAGAAAAACTTATGCTTGGTTTTCATACAGTTTGAAGCAGTTGCGTCGTGTCAATATAGGTCTGTGCTTACCGTCGTATGTGCATTGAGCATATCGTTCCTCTATAAGTCTTCTAACTCCTAATGTGACTAGTTTTTAGGTAGGTTCCTACCACTTCAGAGCCTTAACATAAGTTAAGGGCTTTGTTTTGGTTGTTAGGATATTTAAAGTAAAACCGAGGTAACCATACAAACTTCGACTGATAAGAATGTTAGTAAAAATTATGTAATGTAGTAAATATGATACATTTTTTAAAAGTTTATGGATGATGAGCCTATTTCGTCAACAATGTTAAAAATAAGTCCGCAGCAGCAATAAACCTTTATTATACTATAAATACCAAGTTTTACATAACATTCACGTAAAACCGCGCGCGTTATTACGAAACTTTTATTGTTTTTACTCGCAAAGTAACATGTAAAGTCGTTTACAGAAAAATAAACCCACATGCCGGCCCATAAACAGATCACAGCTCTGACTTTTGCCAATTCGCCATACTTAACGACAAATTAAGGAAGACCCTAGAAATAGTAGGGTTATCTTATGAAAAAGGCGTTTCGTCATAAAAAAGGGTAGTGGTAGGGGTCAGGTTATGTCGGTCGCGTAAGTTATTCAGTCAGCCGTCATTACGAATAAACTGACCAATTACAATAAATTACTGGCCACGTATAGAAAATAAAACTGCCATTTTGGTAAGTAAATAAATAAATGAGTAATTAATGTAGGGACGTGCGCGCGCTGGCCGTCTGCCAGAATACGAATCTGAGCATTAAAAAGTATTAACATCAGTAAAGGAGCGAGTCAGTGGCCGGTTTTTATTTGTCGACGGTACCAATTAGTGCGCGTATGGCAGGAAGTGGTGGCCGTTGCTGACGGTACGCGTTGCAGTTGATGGACTACGGTTGCCACGCGTTCAGTTTTGAAAAAGGAATATCCTCTTTTTCGTCCATCGCAACGGACATTTTTGGCTGTCACGGTTTTTTCGTCTGGAATCGTTAATTTCTGGGTTGTGCCGTTCTCTCTCATTGCATTCATGGATATTTAAAACTGAATTCTGCGGTAGGTTGCTGAATTAGTTTTTCCACTTAAAATATGAACAATAAAGATTTCGGAGTTGTTTTCCTGAGGGTCTAGAATAGCGTGTAAATTTATGTTTCCGAATGAACAAAATAGTTTGAAAAACCTATGTTTTTAAAAAAGTTTGACTAATATGTTAGAACTCTACGAAATTTTATTTTTGAAGTTAAATAAAAAATTATGTCCACAAGATATGAAATGGTAACATAACGCACAGATACGCAGAATCATTAGATTTGGAAGTTATTAACACATACGTATATAAAAATGGCTGTAAAACCCTTTAAAATTTGGAGTACAAAGTACTTGCACTTAAGGCCCCTCCTAAGGTTAGGACAGCGAAAATGCGCTGCAGCAATGACAGAGATTAGAAACTAGAGCTAGGTTCTGTGCTCAAACCAAACACCCTGTAAGAGGAAACATCAAGTATTGTATCTGTTTGGGGTATGTATCCAATTGGCTTATAAAAACCTGGTACTCCTACCTGCTAACTTATGGTCGTTTTTGCAGAGCCTTTGTGCTAGCTGCGAGCTGTTATCAGATGGCAGAGAAACGATTGATAGAGATATTGTCTGCAAATTGCCTGAGTCGATATTAATTGGTCGAATAATATTTTTACGAGAGCAGTTGTTGTTGAGTTGCTAATTACTAAGAGAAGAATTTAACCATGGAAAACTTAAAATACTAAAAAGTTCAAATGGATCGTTAAAAGTAGGTACAGAAAAAACTTTCGTATTGTGATTGATAGGTACTTGAAGTTTTTTGAAAGAAATTGATTCGTTTTTTTTTTAATTAAAGTTTTAAAATCTAGTAAAATAAGAAGGTTAGGTAGAGACAGCAGTGGACGTCCTATTGCTGAAATGATGATGATGATGCTGATAATTCTATTTCAAACAGTGTTAATTAATATTTCAATCTGTTGTCAAGTTGAGGTGGCAACAAGCAGGTCTTATCACTCGCTGAACTGACAACTACTCGTGTAAAAATGTTTCGAGTGTCGAATCACGAACTGGACGATCCTGCCCGGTGAACCGACGACTTGGTTGAGGTTGCGGGAAGCCGTTGGTTGAAAACTGCTCAGAGACGCTCACTGTGTAATTTTATGTAGGAAGCTTATATTTCGTAGGTACAATGAGCTTTTAAAGGGCTTATAACGATGACGAGTTTACTGTCGCTGTCGTAACTATATCAAAATCATAGACTATAGTATGTATAGTAATAAAAGTAGCACTGTTAGTGAACCTAATGAATTACATAAAAAATATTTTCGTGGGCCAAACGTGAGGTGCAGCTTGTGTGCCTCAAATTGGCTACAACAGTAACAACTGAACAACCTTACAAAAACGTCTTTTCTTGTCCGATTTTCAACTTAAAGTTCAAAACTTAGAGTTCAATATCAATTGAGATCTAAGGGTTTGTGGTAGTTTGATAAGTTGTTGACTGTGCGACTATTAATTTGCAATATACAAGGTTAAATTGCAAAGGGGTGCCATATCATTAGTAGTGGCTCAGAATAAAATAAAATAAAATCAGTAACTTAATCAAACTATGCAAAGAACAAAAAAAGTTTTTACATTTAATTATTACTATCCGCTGTGAAAAATCGTACGCGTGGATTATTTGACCCATTCATGAAAAAATTGCACCGTATGTGTGCACTGTGTAACGCGTAAGGTCCTTGTTGGCTCGCCGTACTTACGCCTCTGTTGAATGACCGCGCGGCTTCGTAGTCTCTCTATTGACTTTATTTTTGCATATTTTAAAGTAATTTTTTCGTTAATTTCGGATTTTTTTCGTAACATACGATTATTAAAAATAGTAACGATTGAGACGCTTCTTTATATTGTTCCCTGGATCTTATTTTTTAAATTTGGCACCACTTTGCAATGTAACCCTGTATTACACTTACTTACAGGTGTTAGTAAAACGTGAAAATAACTGCAGTCTTGGATATAGAAGTTTTAAAAACGTGTAAAACATTAAAATAACTAAATTATGGTTTATCTTGATAATATCTTTTATAAATTGACTCCAAGATATTGTGTCATAAAATTATAGTAACTCACACATGGCACCGCTTTGAATATATGCAAATTGTAGTCATTGAAATACATTTCAGAAGCTACAAGACAAGACCATAAAATATGGTCCATAATATTAAATTAGTTAATAAAAATAACTCATCCGTATCTTTGAGAAATAAAGAAATATTTAAAAAGCAAAACAAAAAGCTACCTTGACTTTGTAACGAGGACAGAGACTATTTATATCGGCATAAAATTAAAACAACAAAATTGTACTAATAACGAATTTATAATTTAATCAATAATTTACAAATGCTTTTTCAAGTTGCCCTTAGAATAAACTATTTAGTACAATCGTTCCTAGGTGTACAACATATTCCGAACATTGCTTATTTTTGAGAAAATCGAGATACTTCATTCATTCCTGACGTCACAAAATATACAGAGATAGGAAAAAATATGGAAAATTAACTTACATCACTTTAAGTATTTACCTATGTTTATACAGTAGTATTTCGCATTTAAAAAATCTAATAGTCCATAGAAGATCGCCCATACTTAGTCTTACATTATGTAGGTCTAGCACAATAATTTAATTAACATATTAGTATTTACAAATTAATTTTTACATGAAGAATCAAGATCTTTTAATTTTGAACAAACGTATAATTAATATCTTTCCTAATTTCACATAATAGGAATAATGTATTAAGAATTATGTAGACGTTTAGGCATTGAATAAGCTTTGTATGGTACCTACTAACTATCGCAAAAAACTTGAAACAACAAAAATATGAAGTGCAAGGATTTTCAATATGTAATTTCAAATTTAGCCTAAAGCCCATACTTTTTGCAGACCCAATAACAAATTAAATTTGACTCTACATGGACTTTTACATGCAATGCTGAACTGAAAGCGTTTTTTTTTTACTTTTGTGGCTGTCAATAGCGTAGCCATGGAAAAAAAAGGCTTGGAAAAATGACTGCTGGCATTTGTTTTTTTTTTGGTCACATCGATGCCAGTAGTTAGATAGTACCAACATAGCAGAAACAACACTAAATATCCCATTCCTTTTAATTTGGCCAATATGAACTGATATCCGAAGCTGTAAAAATATAACAAAAAAAAAATTTTTTTTTATGGTTGCCCCATTCACATATTAGTTTATTCATTGTAAATAAAAACAATGTTTGCACAACATTAAACGATTTACAGGAAACTATAAATTAAAAATACGTAATTATTGGTGAACAAATGAGAAAAACGGCTTGTTAAAGACCATATAAGGACCGCTATTAGCAAATAGCTTGCTATTATTGAATAATTTACGTTTCTACTATCTGCTTGGAAAATGAATTGAAACTCGTTAAGTTAAATAGAAGTACCAATTACAAGTCATTGAATAGAAACGGACTAATTAAATGGGAAATGAACGGTATGATGCAACTTCAAATGAGATGATAAAAAACTAACAGCCTATTTTAGGGATGTCAATGTGGCTGTCAAATAAAATTGTTATATAAATAGATATTCAGTTTCATTTTGTAGTTATGTTAAGAGTCTTGATGGCACTTAATATTGTCAAATTATTTGTGAGCACTTTTGACTTGAGCCCATGAAATTTCATAAATATTAAAATAAAATGAATATAAATATCAGACAGCATAACATACATTCCTCTGATTCTAAGATAAGTAGCTAAAGCACTTGTTTTATAGAATTCAGAAACGACGAATCAAATCAAACCCGGGACCTCAAAGATGGCTACGCCCAGTCTTGCGTTCTCGCTTTTCGGCTACATGGACAGCCGGCTGAGATGTCAGGGAACAAATGCTGGACTTTATTGTTCGAGGTGGCGTATGAGGGGCGTATGATAAATTTAAAGGCGTCCTTAGTGATATTCTTTCTGATGCTATAATATTATTTACTAAATAGGATTCAAGTAGGCTGGGATAAGTGGTTGACCAACTATGTAAAAAATTAGATAAGGAAAAGATCAAAGTGAAGTGAAAATAGATAATATATGTGATGTATGTTGATAGGTATTAAGACAAGTTTTCGTTTTTAAGAATGTGTTTTTATTAATTAAAATTAACTCGCACTTGTCATTTGTCGTAGAAAAAAAAGACGAATGAATATAAAACAGTATCTACCGTCACCGACTGTTGGCAGACAACGTATCGCCTAAGCTGGTGGACTTAAAAATTCCGAAAGAACTATCCTACCTCTAGTTAGGTTAGTTCATCATCATCATCATCATTTCAGCCATGGACGTCCACTGTTGAACACAGGCCTCCCCCAATGACTTTCATAGGGGGGGATTGCCAGTGTTAGGTTAGTTGGGTGTACATTTAGAAATAATGTTTCGAAAATCCATCCCTAAGGAAAAAATAAGGGAAACTCGACATTTTAGCGGACAATTCGCGGTGAGCCTCTAGTTGTTTATTAAATAAATTGGCAATCAATTTTCGTAATATTCGTTTTTTTGAGTCATAGGATAATATAGCTAAAGGATGCGAACAACACACACTGACTAGTCGATTATTGTTAAATTAATAAATTTTGACAACCCTAATACAATCGATATTATGCATTGTATTTATTTTTAAACTCTTTATTATTGCGTCAGATTTCATGATAGCAGTAATTGGTTATAGTTTAGAAAGTTATTGTAATGACTATGACAGACAATCAGACATATCTTATCTATTCCAAAAACCAAACAATTTTTTTGAGATCTTAGATTTAATTAGTCTCAATTAAAATAGGAACATAATACGTACGTATGGTTTTTAGACCCTAAAACGATTTAATTTAGCAGATAACGTATAGTAATTTAAATAAATAGATAGGGTGATTTTTCACCAACTTATTCTCATACAGCACTAATTTACTTACAAATTACAATCTAATTAAGTAGCAGTTAAGTTGAAAATTGCACTTATTGTTTGATATAATTTTGTAAAATACATAACTACGTAACTGAAATTTAGTATACGGAACTTATCATGATACTTTTTATACACTGTCCTTATACCTAATTAAAAAGAACGAACACTTTATAATCGTCCTTCACATCACTCACATTTTGACCAGTCAGCAATAATTCTAACTTCTAGTTCGATTTCACAAGCAGGATGGCCGTTAAGATGGCGGCTGGTCTTCGATTTCGCGCGTTCCTGCGTTCTCTAGTCGTCAATGTGGTTGCAGGGAGTTTAGTATGTTCATATTTATGGCATGTTGGTGGGACGGGGGGCCTCCTAGGAAGCTGAGTTGAGGCCTGGTGGCCGCGGCCATAGCTGCGAAAAGGGGGGGTGCCCCTCCCCCGCCGAAGAGCGCGAAGGACGGAGGGAGGAGCGGCCGGGCTGACAGCCGGAGCTTCTCAATCTCAGCCTCTTGCAAGCGTTTCGCTTTCGCTCGTCTGTTCTGGAACCAGATTTTAACCTGGAAAAGAAAAATGTAGAGTCAGACAAGTAGAAAATATTTAAAAAATGTTGTACAGCTTCTTCAAAATTTTCAATTTAATACTTGAACATAGTTTATTCCTTTTTTAGTAGACGATGTTAGTAGTTCTTGCAAATCAGGAGCTAGCTAGAAGGTTGCTTTAAATATTGGTCTTTAATTGATGACACATATATACGTAACCAACTCGCAATATTTGAAGTAACTAAATTGGAGTCACAGCAGGATCCCTACGCCTGACAGCTCCGTAGTATTTAATGTCAATCCGAACGCATGACGAGCTAGATGTAGGCATTGCTTACCCCGGTTTTGGGGAATACTACTATTAAGAGCAACCCTATTTTACAGTGGTGTTTGTGTGTCTGTGTGTAAACGTTTGCACACATAACTGTTTTGTTGATTTAATTTTGTAATCGCCGTAGGTACCCAACTATCATTCAATGTGTCATTATTCAGATAAATTGGTTAGATCAATGTAGATATACATGGGGCACGTACACCAGTACACCACATACACGAAACACGTACACGAATTTCACTACATCGAAGCTTATGAGAACGAACACGTTGCATCGATGGCTTATTATATCTATCTTATTACATTGAAAGTGTATAAGATCGATCGTTCATGGCATCGATAGCTTTATCAAAGATGGAAACGAAAAATTAAACACTCGAAAGTCATATTTTGGTATTAATCGCTTAATGTTTAATTCAACAATTACATGTTATCTTTAATTTGACAAAGCTGTGTAGATTCTTAATTTTACCAACAATTTGTTATTCAGTTCTATCTGACCATGTTACAGTTACAGGACCATGGTAAAAGCAGTAAAAGCAGTCCAATTGGGAACATGAAAAAGTATTAGGAGAAAAAGCACAAAACAATCTAAGAGCTCTCTGGTGCACAAAATATTGATGATCTGGACATGGAAAAAGTTAAATAAATAATAATATATATGAATATACGCCAGACAGTGCATCAATTTGTCATAATCTCGGTCAGGGCGTCTCCTAGGACCCGAGTCAATTAAGAAAAAATCGTTTACTCAATTGATTCGAACCGGGAACCGAACTCTTTGCTTTCAAAGCGAATAACTGTGCTTTGTTACTATGCCAATAGGATCATCGTTAACTGGGATGTTGATTCCATTCATAAATAATTCCAAAACTCTTTTTTTAAATAACACCTTATTATTTCAGGCATCATTTCCAATTATTTGTAGACATTGATTTTTTAATTGCTTTGAACCTTTTGGGGTTGAGACGCTCGGACCGTGGGGACCTAGCGCACATCGGCTGTACAGTCAGTTAGCCAAGCGGCTGATTGACTGTACAGGCGATCGGAGGGCTGGCGCATTTCTAGGCCAGCGTATCAGTTTGGCTATACAGCGTGGAAATGCAGCCAGCGTTCTGGGGACTATGTCGCTGTGTTCGGACGGCGATCTGGGACCCATTTTTTATGTAATTTACCTTGTAAATATTTATTTGGTAAGGTTTAGTTTTAGTTTTCTTGTATACTACCTTGTACATAAGTCCTAGAATCTCATTTTCTTGTACAAATAAATATCTACATTGCTTTGAAATTATTTTATAGATAGAGATAGTCAGTTGAGTTTGGTAAACAGTGACGTCACTGTTTGTTATTGCCATACAGATTCTAAGGGAGAGGTGCGTTTTGACAGCTCATAAAAAGTATGTCAATTGACAGCTTTGGTGGTGTCGAATACCTTACTTTACCACAGATAGTACTGTACCATTGACTAGTTTTTACCTGCGTCTCAGTAAGTCTTAACGATGATGAGAATTCGGCTCTCTCAGCGATGCTCAAGTACTGCTTATCTCTGAACTTCTTCTCCAATGCCAGGAGCTGCTGCGTGGTGAATGGCGTGCGCGGCTTCCTGTTCGGTTTATGCTTCCGCAGCTGGCATCTGACCACGGGTGGGCCGCTGGGGGTTCCCGCTGTTGGCAAAAAGGTGTTGTTAAAACTTATGTTTTTATCAGACTGTAATAATAGCCAGCCCTTGCAACAAACCAACCAACAACTGATAGCTGTCTGAATGAAGCCCCCCTAGTATATATGTCGTGGCTAGATCGTAAAATTGATCATTTCATGATGTGACCGATCATTTCATAAAATGGTGGTGTTTCATGATAAAGAAAATAACCTGCTGCCTACATCATGATGTGGTTTGGCAAGATCAATAAATACTCAGCGTTTGACGATATAAACAGCTAAACGCACTACTACTTCACGAAATGGTCAAACACTAGTGATCATATCTTAAAATCGTTACATTACTCACCGGTAGGGGCGGTAATGTTGCTTTGTTTTTGTGATGAATAATGGCGGCGGACAAATATTTTATTCTAAAAGTGAATAATAATGTGTAAATTGAAGATGAAAGTGCAGTGAAATATCGTTAAGACACCAAGCTAGGCGATTTTTATGAAAGTCACTCAAAAAACGAGCGCAATGTGAAAAAAATGAAGAAGTTCGGAACTCGAAAATTTAAGAGGTTAGTTAGATATTTAAGTCTTTTTATCTATTAGTTTTGTTAAAAATAATAACTTTTTAAAATGTTTAATTCATCTATCAACCAAGATTATGAATATTTACAAATTCAGGTAAATTGTAAACGTATTTTCATTTTAATGATTTGGGCAAACGTGGATTTACATTTCATCGAACGTTGACATTTAAACGATATGGTCAGTTTTAGTTGGCCATATCATGAAATACCACCATTTTATGAAATGATCGGTCACATCATGAATTGGTCAATTTTACGATCTGGCTATAAACTGTGCCACTAGCATGACCACAAAAACACGATAAGATATAGCGATTTATAGACGCCAACTGGTATTGTTTTAAAACATGATAGGTATTACCGCCATTTTGAATTTGTATCGAAACAGCGATCATAACATGTGATGTCACCGGCACGGCGATTCTAAATGGCGGCTATATCTATCATATTTTTACAGTAGTTGTCATAAAGCTATATCGTATCGTGTATATGTGGCCATGAAAGGGGGGCTGCACTTAGACAGCTATCAGTTTGGCTGGCAATAATCTTAGAGAGACTTTAAACAATTAGATAATTGCATTTACCAACGTCATCATCATTAGCCTTTAGAAGCCTATTTATTTATGGATACAAGCGGGGGCATAGAACGCTACAGCAAGCAGCCCATTTGAATCCAGCGGCTTCTCGCGACCTTGACTAAGACGTCAGTCCATCGGGTGAGAGTCCTGCCCTAAATGGATTGCATTATTGTTTTGGAAACATTGTCATATTTTGTACCGTTATTGAATTGATAATCGTATCAATTCAATAAAGTTACAGGGAACACTGAATTCGTTTAGTACGGAATTAAGAAATAATTTGTCTCGGCAATGTCATATAAACTGACAGCTGACAGCTAAGAAATGACCTTGAATATTCCTTAAAAATATCATATTTTTGCAAAAAACTAAACATTTCGAAACATTTCACACATTCCTACATCACGAAATGGCATGCGTTTGCGTCAGCCGGTTATTACAGTCTAAGCGCTCGTAACATCTGATTCGCGTCGGATCAACAAGACTGGCTCGGAACCGTTTCTCGGAAGAGTCGTGTCCGCCATTTTCCACTTGGTTGCGGAAATTGGCGCGAAAATTGACGTTGGGCGGGCGCCGGCCAGTATTAATTTGTGTACTGTCTTTTAGGCCAGTTAACAATAAAAAATTTAATAAACAATAAAGTATTAACTCTACCTACACATCATGACGTCTTTACGTGAATAGTAAAAATGTCTATTGCATTAAATTTTTCTGAGCTAATGTGATAAGTCAGCCATGAAGGTAAAAGCATTTTTTTTAAATATACCTATATAATGTATTTAAAATGTAAACATATATTTCATTGTATTCTTTTGCCTGTTAACTTGTAATAAATAGTTCTTTACAATGAAATATGAAGGAACTTAACTATTTCATAAAGTAATCGATCAATCAATTATTATTATAAATGCTAAAGTAACTCTGTCTGTCTGTTACGTTTTCACGCCTAAACCGCTAAACCAATTTTGATGAATTTTAGTAAAGAGATGAATGGAACCTTGGAAAAGGACATAGGCTACTTTTTGTCGTAAAAGCCGAACTGATTTTGATTTGTACGGAATAAGCTTGAACTTATATAGGGAAGGACGTAGGGTACTATTTTTGTTCCAGCTCTTAAGCAAATAAAATAGGGTGTGACAAGCCGTGTTCCACGCGAGCGAAGCCGCGGGCACAGCTATTGTCTTAGAAGTTTAAAATAAAAATAACAGCAAGTACCTAGCCAGAATTTCATAATAAACAGTTCCAAAAACGTGTTTGTTATACTGATACTCCTAAATATGGCGACGGCAGTCAATTGCGCCTTGTTTGTTTTCTATTCCTGTGGGCGTAAAATTCGTAGTAAAATGAGGTGAAATGGGTCATTCCATTAAGTTATTTTTGGCTGTGCAAAATACCACAGTACATTAGTGTTATAGATTCCTACTTTTTCTTTGTGAAACTTCATGAATATCATAGCCTTATGTTATCTTGACGACATTTGATTTCATGGCAAACTTCTAATCAGTTTTTCATTAATTTATCAATTACACCGAATTCTACCCATATTAAAATTTCCACATGAGCTGACCAGTCGGCCATTATAAGCTATTTAGCGGCCGGAAGTGACACAATGGCGCCCCCTGTCTATCTATAGCGTCATTATACAGCCGATTGCACGTAAACCATTCAAACGGTGGATAAATTGATTCAGCATGGACACACTAGAGGTATATACCAGAAGCACTTTGACAGTAGTTCAAGCTCGAGCGTTTCGAGATTTTGTGTCCGGGAGTGATAGGTAGACATGTGTGCGTTGCTCTAGCGTGCATTGTATGAAGCTGAACTTCTGGTACCCATAACTAATATTTTGTACGCAGGCTATTCTTATTTTCAATGCCCTGATTGCACAGGATTGCAAGATACTGACTTGTTTTATAATAGGCATAGACAATTTGTGAATCATTGTGTTCGTTTTTTAAGCTAATAATTAATAGTATGTAATATTGTAAAAAATAGTTATTAGACTGTAACAGGCCGACTCCACGCTTTGGCTGTTACTGGAGTGTGCAATTGAATATAAATAAATAAATAAGGCTCACATCCTGTGTCATATCCTAACTAAGCTGTTATAACAGCTTATACTCAGCGAGACGTTTTCGACAGTTCGTAGTTTTGCACGAATTGTTACACTCATGAATGATTAGTAAAATATAAACAGTTTGTATTAACTAAATCACGATCCATAAAACAAGGACTCGTTGATTAGAAATTGATAGAGTTTTTTATGTAACTAGGTAATTACTGTTATTTTTGATAAATTGTTATTTTTAGGTATAGCTTAAATAAATTACGATCAAATCATTCGCAATTCATTTCAATCAATTGTTAATATATTATTTTTTAAGTGAAGGCTATCAACATAGTTCTAGTGCGATAATGGCGTAATTACAGTAGAAAGTAAACTTACTGTATCTAATTCGATTGTGTCGATATTAAACGGCTAACGACCGACCGAATTAATATTAATCGAGACAAAAGGTTGCACATAATTGAGCCTATTGAAATTGTTGATTTGTTAGTATTTGGTTTTGATTAAATTGTTGAATGGAGTAGTGAATTGTTTGATTAATTTTAATGATAAGATGGTGTACTAGACAAAAAGAAGGGTTTTTTTATATACCACCATACACAATGAATGATCAAAAAACAGGACATGGGTATAGTAATAAATTAATCTTATAAGTATATAAAATTCTCGTGTCACAATGTTCGTTCCCGTACTCCTCCGAAACGGCTTGACCGATTCTCATGAAATTTTGTGAGCATATTGAGTAGGTCTGAGAATCGGCCAACATCTATTTTTCATACCCCTAAAGACCACGCAGACGAAGTCGCGGGCAACAGCTAGTAATAAATAAATTTTGGACAGCATCACATACATTGCTCTGATAGGATCAATGTCTTGTTCTACAATAAATAGACATTTCTATGGAAAGCTTTTCCCACTCTAATCGATACACTTAAAAGTCCAGCGGAAGGCTTTTCCTCTATAATTCTCATTTAAATAATTTCTAGCAATAATATTTGTAATATTACGGTCTCTTGCTTTCAAACGGGTCATATAAACATACGGTACAGTGGTAAAGTGCCTTAACACCACCTATTGTTCCTAGCAATAAAAGCAATCAGCATGCTAATATTTCAATTTCCTGGCGACATGAATACTGTGTGGCTGATAACGAGTGACCCTTATTACCATACAAAAAGTTAGAGCGACAAAGCGTAGGATATTGACACGTATTTGCCTAATTATTTGGCCGATTTGGGTTCAATAACAATATGCAATTAAGTAAACTGAAGCTGCATAAATTCAGTTTATGTCAGTAATGATGAACAAAGTAGGATGGAAATGAACAGCCGAGGAGCTCCTCGGCTATTCATGCGGACTAGTGCCGAATAATAATAATAATAATCATCATCATCATCATTTCAGCCATAGGACGTCCAGTGCTGAACATAGGCCTCTCCCAGTGTCTTCCAGATTGTCCAATCGGATCCATCCATCCAGCGGCTTCCTGCAACCTTTACCAGGTCGTCTGTCCACCTTGCAGGTGGACGTCCTACGCTGCACTTGCCGGTACGTGGCCTCCATTGGATGAACATGGACAAAACAAAGATCATGTCCAATGCCCATGTTGCGCCCTACCCAGTATCAGTATGTCACAACAAAAGGTCAGTACATGATCTCAATTGGTAAACAATAAATAAATGACGTACTGATTCAGATAGAAAAGCATAGAAATAGTATCTTAATTATATTATACTTAATTGTGAAAGTTCGTGTGTTTAGATGTTTGTTACTCAATTACGATTTAATGGCTAAATGAATTAGCAAAATTGTGGCATCTAGCTTATTACATAGGATTATTTTGATCTTGTGTTTGGATTCCATTGTATTCATACTTATTTCATATTCATTACGCATATGTAATGAATATGAAATAAGTATACATATATAGCATACTTATGAAGTCTACGCAGCCGAAAGCTTGTATTATATACTTAAACAATTGCCTCGAAATGCCACTCTTTGAACTTAATTTAGGTTTTTACGTATTTTTGTCGCTAATGTCGCAAAACTACTGGTAGTGGATAGTAAAAATAGCCGAGGATCGATTCGAGGGCGAGCAATAAATAAAATTTAAAAAAATATTAGGACGTTGTCTCATATTCAACATATTACAATTAATTTTGAATTAAATTAATGGCCTATGTCCAGCAGTGGACTGACCTGGGCTGTTTATGATGTCTTTAATACTCAAGAATGAATAAAAATAGACAGAATGTAAAAGTCTATAGCTAAGCAGCTTAATGGTAACGTAACATCATGAAAAATTTAACGACATAAACAATTTCATTTCAGCTTGGGAAGAATCGGAAGACCGGTCCGGATAGCAGAAACAACAATCACGTGTTTCGAAAGCAATAAAATATACGTACACCTTATGTTCATATACAGAGTGGTCAGAAAAGTGACGTCCAAAAATTTTTTTTAGTTGCCTCGTGTTGATAGGTATCTGAATCACCTCTATGTATGTTTTACTTTAGTAAGTAAGTTTAGTTTAGTTAAGTTTACTTTAGTATGTTTTCGGGTTACGATTTTTTAAACCAATTTTTGCAACCGGATCATTTAAATAAATTTAAAAAAAAGTAGGTTTCTTCGTTTTTTTTTCTTGCAGATAAATCTCTAAGAACTGTGCTTTTATGCATAAAATAAACAGCCTCATAACTTTAATGAAAGTTACTACAAAATTGACCTACAGTTGAGAATTTATGTTAAGTGAGTTATCATTTAAATTTTCAACTGAAAATAAAAAATCTAAACTGATAATTTCTTAGTTTCTAAGTAGCTTCAGGGAATGCGCTAGACTCTAAGCTTTCATAATAATAATAAAAAAGTAGTACCTACTTCATAGGTTTCATAAGCTATTAAAAAAAACTCTAAAATTACGAAAAATCGTAGACAATACAGATACCTCCCAACTCGAGGCACCAAAAAAAAATTTTTGGACGTCAATTTTTTGGCCAACCTGTATAATTTGACGAACTAGTAGTCGGTCTAGTAGTTCACCTCCCCGACTACAAAGCCTGCCATGGGTGGTAGGTTCGAGTATAGAAAGTGTCAAATGATTGTGTGATAACCTAGTGGATAAACACAGCGGCACATAAATTTAAGTAAAAACTAGTGTTTTACTTACATTTAAGTAGTAAGATCCGTTATCTAGTAGGTATAGTATAAGCTGCTTAGTTTGAGGCTAATTAACTAACTCTAATATTTCCCACACTTCTGGGAACTACGGAAAATACATTCATGCAATTATCCACTCATAAAACAAATATCGTTCTCATCATCAGCCAGCCTTATCAGCATCGGTATTTGCATTACAAATTGCATTAACATAAACGTTAACTTCAATTAATTCGTTAGCAGCCAGATCTGCGCATTTCTTATCCCGATTGTCCATAGACAATCAAAAAAGGAAAACCCAACCACACCAATGTCTACCTTTAAACGCTTCAGTGATAAAATACAACAATTTCAATAGCCCCCACCTGCCGACGTATCAATGCGCTCCTGAACGCTAATGAAGATATAATATCCATCTTGTATTTATTTTCCCGCGCGGCCGCCATTTTGTGATGACAGACCATAGAGCATTTTGTGTAATGGCGCCCAATTAAGCGCGGTAGGATTACTTAATAGGATTTAGTTGTCAATGTCCCAGCTTAATTGGGACGTTGTAATCTTTGCAGTTATTGATGTAAATTACGCGGGGATGGTTCGGTTAGTTATTTGGGTAGTTAGTGTGGTTTGTAATGCGGTTACTACGGCTGTAATGGATGTTAAAGGCCTTTGATGTCTCGTTTACACTACAGTAAGGGTACAGTTTAAAGTGCTTATCAAGGAAATGTGTGCTCTCACTTATGTAGAGTATTTGTGTGAACGTGAATTATTGTAATTCAATAGAGCCTTTCACATACTTTTTAGGTAATCATATAATTTTATATTTTTAAAAATCTTTATCAATTTTACCTACCTATACCTACACAATAGCAGCATGTAGTTACATACAAGAGTTGACTGACCCTAATTAAGCAAAGATAGTCTCTTTTACAGTGCGCTAGTACAGTCAACATCAAAAGTATTTGAATTTTCCAAAATAATCTCATTGCATAATATATCACAATAGTCTGACAAAATCACCAGGTAATAGTCAAATAAGAAAACTTAGGTTATTGTGACATTTAGAAGGGTGAGTGGTTTTGATAATCGTTTTTAATTAGCTACTTTTGATAATAGTTTTTAATTGGCTACTTTTGATGCTGACTGTAGGTACTCTTCCCTCGTGATGCGTGCAGGCTCTATAAAAATATTTTGAAATTTTAGGTAAGCAGAAGTATAATAACAAAAAAGAAAAAAGAAATCAAATAAGATACACAGGCGTTTTTATGTGGACGCTGATTTTGATTGTGTAGGTTTTTACCTAATTATTCTTTAGTGTTAAGTACTTAAAAAACATTAAATTCATATTTTAATCAATGATTTTAAGTATTCCAACCATACTTGTAAACATGGCACATTGAATAACATCTGAAAAAAGTTACACAAACCACGGATGAACAAGAGACATTGCATTCTTTCCGATCCAGAGACAACTATTTGTTTGCTATGGCAATTGTTAATCATTAATACCCAATTACTATCATTATAATTTTCTCCGTTGAGGCGCACATTCGTGTCTTCGTCCAATTATGAGTATACACGCTCAGATTACCAACGAGTGAGCGATTATCGAGAAAATGCGATCTCCAACCATTTTCCGGCAAATCACTATCCAGACACAATAAAAATGAATACCAGTAAACTCACGCTACAAGGTCATCCTTTACCAATTCTTCACCTAAACTTTAGTCTAAGTCACACAAGTTAGTTCTTTTAAATAATTTTAATTAATCTTAAGTTTTATGCTAGCACTACTAAAAGCGCATTTAACCTCACGCAGAATGACGTAGTTTCGGCCAATACTCAATATGAATGGTACCTACTTTGATAGATGTATCCACTTTTTGAGACATACCAGTATTTTTCGGAAAAAATTAATAAATAAATTTTGGATATAACATCACATACATTGGTCTGATTGTATGATAAGTAGTTTAAGCACTTGTGTTATAGAAATCAGAAACAACGACGGTACCACAGCACCCAGACCCGAGGCAATACAGAAAAACTATATTTCTACATTTATCGATAGGGAATCGAGCCCGGGACCTCAGACATAGCGACACCAAGTCCATGCGGTATGCTCGCCTCTCGGCTACGGAGGTCGTCAAAAAATGACGAATTACTTAGTATAGTTTTATTTTCAGGTAATCAATAAAAAAAATACAAAAGTTACATAGCCCTACGGATAAGCAAGCTGAAGTGGTAGTGGGCGGGGCACATACCACGTAAAACTGACGGCCGATGGGGCAGAAAGGTTCTGGAATGGAGGCCACGTACCGGCAAGCGCAACGTAGGACGTCCACCTATAAGGTGGACAGACGACCTGGTAAAGGTTGCAGGAAACGGCTGGATGCGGGCCGCTTTCAACCGGCCAATCTGGAAGTCACTGGGGGAGGCCTATGTTCAGCAGTGGACGTCCTATGGCTGAAATGATGATGATGAATAACAAAAATTAAGAGAGCAATATGCAATGCTAACTGCTGTCATCTGTAACCAATCGCTCTCTGCCTGTTATATACTCCTATATTTTGAGTTCTTTACACGGCTGATGTAGCTTGGTTTTAGATGATGCCCATCTTTAGAGTTGATGATGGCTGGTTTGTAAATATTTCTGGGTAAGTGACGTGCATTAGAAGAGGCTTATATCAATTTAATTAATTAATAATATAATAATAATAATTTGTTTCCACAGTCACACCAATTAGCTAGCCCCAAACTAAGCAAAGCTTGTACTATGGCGACTAGATAACGGATAAACATACTTAAATACTATTATAAACATCCATGATTTAGGTACAAATGCTCGTGTTCATCACACAAACATTTGCCCCTTGCGGGATTCGAACCCGCAACCGTTGGATTTCATCATCATCATCATCTATACGGTCAATCCCGGTTGCGTCCAAAGCCATTGCTTTGGAGCCCAGGGTCCGCTTTCCTTGATTTGCTCCTCCACTTCGCGCGGTCTTGAGCGTCACTAGTTGTGAGATCATTGGCACGCATGTCAGCCCTCACAACGTCAAGCCAGCATTTCTTGGGTCTACCCCTTTTGCCAAGACCTGGCGGTGGCGGCATGGCCAGACATTTGTTTCCTACGTAGCTTGCCGGTTTCCGCAAAACATGGCCGTACCAGCGTAGGCGACTCTCCTGCAGTTTGTCTGCAATATCACGGACACGAAGGCTACCGCGGATGCGCGAGTTCCTCACGCGGTCCTTACGCGTGACTCCGCACATCCACCTCAGCATATTCATCACCGCAACCGCTGGATTTGTAGTCTTAATTTCTAGATTCTTCTAGATTCTTCTAGATTAAGAGTAGTAGCCTGATTAAGACGATGATTATGACTTCTTACAGGAGAGTGGATCACGCACCATGAATCGTGAGATGCGTTTTGGTATCTGCTAATCTCAATCGACCTTTATTTAATTATAATAATTTTAATATATTATATTTTAATTTTAATTAATAAATAAATTGTCGGTATTTTTTACTGTTTGTTACCCCTTGGAGTGAACCAACTGGGTTTAATTTTGTTGTGATCCAGCCGCTCGACTGGTTTTTGTATCGATTTCCTTGAAAAACGATTAGCTCGCGACGAGCTAAATAAATTTCATCATGAGACTTGTATAGAATGTTAATTGCCAGGAAACTTGTGGTAGAGTGGAAGCCATACTTTTACCTAATCGCTTTTTTATGAAGATAAAGGAAAAGTATCTAATAAAGGCGTGTTGTATCGATCGGTTGCTTTAAAAAAATGAGTCTTTTGTTTTTAAGTGACAGTGCAAGTGCAAAGCGGTTTTGTTAGATTGATAATTATAATAATGGTTGACCAATCCACACGTTATTTATACTAATAGCAGCAGCAATACATAAATTAATATTAGTTTTAACTGGTATTAAAATATACAATACTTGTCAAAATTCAAGGAAATATTACTAAATTCTACATGTCGCCGGTCATGTGTGACTTTTGCAAACCCAAAGCCCGCTTGCGTTTCGGGAAGCAGCATCGTAGTGCATATAGAAATCCGCTTAATAAGAGCATTATTTCGTTTCCTATTTAGTCAATACGTCCCAGAAAAAGAACAATGATTGTTCTACCAAGTAGCTTCATTAAAAATAATGTCGCTAGTTCTGTTTAAAATGTTCCCCATTCAATGCTAAGGAACAATTATGAATTATGAATGTTAAACCGGATTATTCTATAAGAAAAAGCTTGAAATAATAAGCGTTAAAGTATTTAGCAGCCATTTTTATTCTTTATTTCAATATGGCACCAATTACGGGGCGTTTTTTAATTAAATATTTATGTTTTTTTTCTTAATCAACTTTTAATAACTACATTCTGATGACAAGAGTAAAACAATGAATGGATAACGAACATTTAATTACTAATTGAATGGTAAGGAATTTAGTGTTGTGCGGCGTCGATGTTAATTGGTATCGAGCGAGATAGATCAGTAATGGAATAGATTGAGAAATATTTTAATTAGGTGTTATAATTCTCGTATTATATCGCTGAATCGCATTGGCGCTGTGTTATATTTTGTATTTTCCAGCGCCTGCTATTTCGACTGCAAAATTTTTCTCAATCACGCATAGAATTTTGTAAAACTTCTTTTAAGTAGGTGTATTGTTTTGTCTCTTTTAAATTAGAAAAATCATAAAGTTTTACTATTTTAACTTTACTGATGATTAATACTATTTAACTGACCTGTAAATATAACAATAAAATACTTACATTTAAAAAAAGGGTCAACTTTAATCAATTTATAAGAATATTGCCATCGTTACAGTCTCTTTAGCATTATTATTTTTGTAGACAAGTATTTGTATGTTTTAAAGTCATTAAAACATAATGAAACCTGCTGCAATCATGGAGAATCCTTGATTAAATTTGACGCACATCACTAAGTATATTAGATGAATTGAGCGTTCATCCGCTAATTATTGAGAAATATAGCCATAAAACGTCCGAAGACAGCCGTAAAAGCCTTCGCCAAATGAAAATGTTCATTCAAAAATTATTAATTGTAATTTATTATAGTATTATTGTTTGATAATCACTGGTTGGCGGTAGTCGCAATTTTACGAGTCTGCATGTGAAAGATAATTAAGACATAAAAAATGTTCTTGGAAATGTTGGCACAGCGAAATCAGGGGATGGGCGGAAATGCAAAATGGCGTATTTTACTGCACTATTAGAAGGCGTCTTTAATTAAGTTAATTCTCACTTAGCTGTCGTAAAGTTTAAAAGAAGCATTTAATTTAATTTAATCGAAACCGTCATTCTGTAATCTACTTTCGTTAAATTAAATTTTTGAAAAAGTTGCAATACGTACATTACGTCTTCTCACGTTACACAACTGACAGAGACAGACAGAATTTAATGTTTTATGCGTTTAATTCAAATCAAAATGGCGTCGCTACTACGCTAGCCCTATAATTTGCGCGCGAATCGACCTATACCGCGTAAGAAAGAAGCAGCGCCACCTCGCGTATAGGTCAGCCTCCGTTCAACAGACTTACAATTTCACAATTTGTCCGCGCGCGCTTTTTGCAAGCCCCAGTAATTGGCGGTCACCTGCGCGCGCAGCTCGCCAGCATGCCGACCCAAATATGGCGACCTGTCCGTCGCGGACATTTCGCTTTTTAGGACTATCTGACAAATGTGTAATTATTTATTTAATATCGTCCGCGCGTTGACCGATTTGGGCACAATTCGCATACCGTTTTTAATGTTTTTCGGTTGGCAGCGCCGACGGTGGCGTAAAGGCGGTATAATAAATACTTTAATAAGATAATAACAACGTATTCGGACAAAGGTGTGGTACATACGCGGTTATTAAGATTCATAGTTATTTTATTCGTTGATAAATAAAAATTAAGGCAGCCTACCTCCTTAAAGTTTCCAAAGGAAGATAACGAACGAAAGTTTTTACAAGCCCAATATAGTTTTTGCCCAAAATGTCAATTGGATGTTTTTATCTTCTGTCCAAATATTGTTTCCAAGCCACGATAAATTGGGCCCTAACGTCCTCAAGATTAATAATTCAGTTCAAGAACGACTGACTGATAATATATATACCTATCAAGATCTGGGTGATCTCACGACTCACTGACTAATAAATTTGATAATTCACTTACAAACTGTGCCTTTATTTTAACTCTAAAACGCAGACAAGAATAACAATAGGTATCTACCAAGACAAGAATAACAATAGGTAAATGTGCATCTGCACATACTAGCTGCTAGCCAATTTTAGGATAAATGTTGACTAAAATATAAGTATTAAGGGAAC
The DNA here is from genome assembly GCA_963576865.1 of Anania hortulata. Taxonomy (NCBI): domain Eukaryota; kingdom Metazoa; phylum Arthropoda; class Insecta; order Lepidoptera; family Crambidae; genus Anania; species Anania hortulata. The sequence continues at coordinate 6,559,358 of OY756412.1, read as the reverse complement.
AATATGGATAGTGTCTAAAAAAAATGACTCTCTATTCGATTCGTAACAGTTTATTGGTTTACAGCGAATAGCAAATTTTAAAAAAATGCGATATCGAAGTAGAAATGTATAGGTTCTTAATTGTCAACGAACTGCAAGTCTTTCTCTCTCTCTCTCTTCTCTAAAGATTATTATAGAGCTGTGATACCTAAAGTGTTCTATAGGCTCTATCAAATATTAGACACATCAAAAGAGTTCAGTTACCTACTTACCGAGAAAGTTTGAGAGCCGCTGTTAAAGAGGTAAAATATGAAATTCGTATTATACTATATTAAGCGTGATAGTGCCCTATTAAAATTAAATTTATGTACATAATGTGAAAATAATTCCAATAAATTGCATAAACTTGAGTTCGTGTGGAAAATGACCACTGATTTTCCCATGCACGATCCAAGTTCAGTTCACACGGATTTCTTGAATATTTACGTGAAATACTCACACTAATAACCACCGATCTAGATTCCATACTTCTGGATCGGTTACTAAGTAATAGTAATTGACATGAATACTGTTTTTTTTTACAAAACAGACTTAAGAAAAAATGCGTAGTATAAAGTTGGTGTGGCGAAACGAAACTCGGTTAGAGTTAGTTGGTGCCTTAATAAGGATTGGTGATCATAATCTAATTACTGAGCTGAGGTTACTTAAGAACCAACTTTATTTTTCTCAAAGTAAAGTTAACACATACCTACGACGGACTTTTTCACATATTTACGTGGACGCGGTTAATGTCCAAAAACCTGACCGATTACAGTTCGCCATTCTACACTGTTAATTGTAAACTATCGACATTTCCCTCGTATACTTAGGTCAGTAGGGCTAACATTGCCCACAGAAGCACGTGCAAGGCTTGCAAATACTTATTACATCAATCGATATCTGATGATCGTAATGTTGATTTAGTGCAGACATTGCTAGCATAGGTTACTCACTTTTCGGATTTCACCATAAGATGATTAGTACGGCAACCTAAGGTTATTTCTAGAGCAAGAGCAGACAACAGTTTGTGTTGTGAACCTACCACAAAATGACAAACTTCGGTGACTGATTTCATGCAGGTAGGAGGTAGGTTTTTAAATTACTATGTTGGTCCCGTAGAAAAAGTTGCTGTATTTGAGCACCAGAATCAGCCCTTAGGAGGTTGCTAATGTTTTACAAATAACCCTGCATGAAATCAGTCGAGGAAATTTGACATTTTGTGGTAGGTTCACAACACAAACGGTTGCCTGCTCTTGCTCTAGAAACAACCTTAGATTGCCGTACTAATCCTGATAATTTAATGGATTATAATTGTGGGATGAAATTGATAAATAATCCCATTCTTGTGTTTTTGTGTAAAGTTACAGTGACTTAATCGGTACTAAAAACCAAAATATCTAAGTGATCGTAATTTCCATATCACGCATTAATTATGGGCACTAATTAAATAAGTCAAAGAGCATTACACTGAATTAACTCATAGTTAATAAATATACCTAGCAACATTTCTTTAAACAACTAATTGTTTAATTCAAGTGATTTGCTTTACAAATAGACTTTTGAGTGGGTACAAATTTGGTCGAATAGACTCAATAAAAATATATCGCTTACGTTTTAACATTCAGACATAAAATTTATTAGTACAGTAGATCCACTGCTTACAAATTTTCCACGATTTTGTGCAAAATTATAAACGTTCAATTTGACATAAAAAATACACCTTAAGTACCAACATAAAAATCCAAAAATATTAAGTTCGGTACTATCCGCTTGGCAGACATTCTATTTTTAAACTTAATTATTTTTTGAGAAATGAATACAGTATTATAATCAAAATTAATATTGTGTGGCATTAACAATTCTTTGTTAACATTTTGGTCTTCAATTTCTACATTCTATACATATCTAGGTTCTCTAATAACCAAACTTTACATTAACAATCTGTGTTATTTGAAAACGAGTGAACTTTCTGTCTCTTTTCCTTTTGAATTACAGAAGTGAACGGATTCAACACTTGACTCGGATAATGTTGCGATTGCGATTTATCGAGCATATTATTAAGTCGTTTGATTGCGAATATGCCAGTGATTTGATAACGATTTAGACTAACTATGCGAGTGATAAATCTTATGCGATGTCTGCTTAATTACGTACTTCGGATGCTAAGTAAATTGGAGTGGTTCTGTTTTGCAAAAGTCGCTTCTGGGAGCTAGTGTTTGACGAAGTTTAGTTTAGTTTAGTTTAGTCATTTCCGCAATTGGATTATCTTATTGTTGTTTTGTTCCAGTTTTGTCCGCATTTAGAAGATTTGGGTTCAGTTTTTGTAATTTGTGTTTACCGCATCATTAAAAAAAAATTTTGTTTGTTCGTATGCATTTTTAAACAATAGGGAATATGCACGAAAATAATATATTGTTTTTACTACGAGTATATTTATTAAAATTCATATGAAATTATTAGTGCTAATAGTGAAATCAACATTGATTTTGCCTTAATGCAGTAATTCATAATTAGGATTTATCTGTCTCTTTCTAAAACAACTAATACAATGAAAAATATATGGTGAACGTGTACCATGACGTCACGGTACATGTCGGATCTCCTTACCTAGCACGCGACTTTAATGGTCAGGTATTTATAAATATTTTTCGAAAATTTAAAAAAAAAAACTTTAAATTTTATTAATGATAACTAAGTACTATTTATTTTAAGACCAAATAAAAGTACCTATATGCATATCCCAAATTCATTCAAGCGATGCAACTTCGGTCAGTTTTGTATGGTTTTTGAATTAAATTGCAGAACGAACGAATTTGCGAATAAGAGCTAAGTTAACTATATAAAATTAAACGACACAGCCTATTCCTTCTTGGCTGCATTCAATTACAAATAGGCAAGAAAACGACGAATCTATCGACAATAGAATCATACTGCAAAGCTCTCTTTCAAACTCTTAATCCTAACCCTATTTATTTTATCATTAAGGAAAAATGAGGTCTTTAATACGAACTCCTCAGCAGTCTTCGATTAACACATTTCTATACAATCAACGGTTATATAACCTACTGAAAATGACAAGATTCTTGGACCGATTTTCAACTTGAAGTAGAACAAATAGAGTTTAATATCAATTGAATTTTGAGTTGGATAAATAAAGCCTGTTAACTGTACCTATTAAGAAGATATTAGCGAAATTTTAACTTGCCACTAATATTTCAAATGGTTTTAAATCGGGAATCCAATAATTAACATGAAAAAAACAAACAAATGAAATGTCGCACATGTACCCATTCTAGTGATTCCTAGATCTTAGTATCAGCATTCTTTGATTGTGCTCTTCCAGTCACTTTTATGAATCACAAATCGTTCTCAAGATACAAAAAGCGCTATGAATGAAGGTATTGACAGTAGAAGCGTCTTGATAGGCAGCCATATTAATGTGTTTCTATTAACTGAAATAGTTGAGGTTAACGGGAGATGTTTTTTTTAAAATGGCTATGTGTCGCGGAGCTACTGACAACTAGTTTTACTATGTGGTACAGGACTGTTTTAAGGGCAGGTATATCTTTTGTTTGACGACAAGACGCATTGGATAATATATTTTTAATATCGGACAACATCTCATACATTGCTCTGATCCCAAGGTAAGCAATTAAAGCACGTGTTATAAAAATTATAAATTTAGTTGGAAAATGTAAATGAAAAACGAAAAATGGAAATAAAATGAAAATAAAATTTATTAATTTAGCTAAGCAAAAGCTTAGCTAATAAAAAACATATTTTATGAAAGTGATTCTTCATTTCGTTTACTTCAATTTGTCAGTTGCAGAAACACAATTCGTTAAACTTTGATAAAAGAGAAAAGAATATCGAAGTAAACGCTTTTAAAACAGAGATTTGCATTTTTCAGGCAAACTTGACCATTTATTGCCTTTAAATTTTATTGGTTGATTAATCAAAACATACACTTCAATATGCCATTTGGATTTTAAAAAAAATGTTTTTAATTGAAATGAAAAGACCGTTTGACTTATACGATTGTATGACGCCTTATATGCTTAAGGTAATAATTGTTTAACGATGAGTAACCTTAAGCATATCTTAGCGCAGTATATCAGCAATTTAATTGTGCTAGTATATCTGTGCCATGAACATGTGTTTATATTTATTGTAGACAAATTGCGATACAAGTGCTAGCGCATAAATTTCAGACAGGGTCAGGTCACCGATTTTATTGTTGTTTTGATATTAGTACCTATTATAAAACGCTACTTTTGAGAAATGACACCATTCCAGTAACTTGCTTGAGAAGAGTCTAAACTTTAAAACCCAATATCTCAAACGTGTTATACGGTGCAAGCTTACAGACATTATGTAATCAATTACCTACTTCAATTTCAAACAACCAGAGCACTACGACTTCAAGTAGTTTAGGTTTTCGTAATAAAATAAAATGAGTCGTTCTTTAATTAAATGTGACTAATATTAATCGACAAATTCTTTTAAACCCATTCTCCTTAACAGGTTGCTTGCTAAGCACTACCAGCTTACTAATTTAATTTTCTATACATTTTTTTCCCCGATACCCTATAAAATGGCCAATCAGGAGTCTTGTAACTCGTTAAAGCGACATTTCGCAATGATTTACTGACGGACGCCGCGGTGACAGATGGTCGGGCGATCGGCGCCGCAGCTCGGAGACAACAGACACCCCACTTAATGTATGTAGCAAGGTTTACTGTAATTAAAACAGTATTTATTATTAAGGTTCGAAAATCTTACGATTAGACACATAATATGGGGGCAACATCGAAATTGTGAAAAAAAATTGATTAAAAAAGATCTCGTCAAACATTATCATAGAGGTAGTGCGTTAGTTTGGATTGATAATCTAAAAACACCATTTCGACTTTGCATCAATGTGAAAATTGTTGTAATTAAGCAGCAGGTTACGTGGTATAAAACCAATAAAATCCTTTTTCATCATCATTATCATTTCAGCCATAGGACGTCCACTGCTGAACATAGGCTTCCCCCAGTAACTTTCATTGGGGGGATTGCCAATACTCGCCACGCTTGGCAGGCGGGTTGGCGAGCGCAGTTTTTTATAACATTTCGCACACAGACGCTGCTGCCCATCTCGTGCTACAGGAGTTAGTTGCCTTTTACGACACGCCTCCTGTTGGCGGTGGGAAAGTGTATTCTTTACGGCCGTCCTCACACGGCACAAAAAAACCCGATTTATTTTTACAAATTAATAGGCCTATATTAACTTTTGGCCTAAAATTAGCTCTTTTACGTAGCTTGGGTGGTTTTAACAAGTGTAAAAATTTTGTACACTCTGTATAACTGAGTAATTTCAAACAAATTATAGGAAAATATCTAGTTCGTTAGTGATGAGAAAGGTGGTTCTAACTAAACCTGGCTACTTTATGCCAATAATCAGTAGTAAAATTAGGTGGTTGTTTTCTTTGACCTATCTAGGGTTCCGTAAGACCATTACTTCTAAGAACACCCATTGTCCTTGCTCGTTGATCCGTTAGTCTTTAGTGCTTAATCGACTGTTGATGAAACCAGAAAAAATACAATTTGAAACGCGCCGCGAAGTCGTTTGTATCAATAACTGTCTAGTTTTTTTTATTTATCTAGGTCTAGCTAGCCAATTATCGAATTCATGCGATACCTAAGCATGAAGGTAGATAAAATGTCGTATGGAAAATATGTTAGAGGAATGAAAATGACGGGGAGAGAATTTGTGTGGAATTTCAGTATTTTGCCATTTTTGTATTATTGATGAGCTATCTACTCTGTTTGCAGTACTCTAAATTATTTAGTTAAGGAATCACAATGAGTGGGATTGTTAAATTATATGTTATAATATTTTTTGAGCATTTAAATACTTTACATTTAAAAACTAAACGGTTGCAGGAAGCCGCTGGATGCAGGCCGCATCCAACCCAATCTGGAAGTCACTGGGGGAGGCCTATGTTTAGCAGTGGTGCTGGAAATAAATATTTTCAGCACCTACTATCGACACTTATTTTTATAATTTTTTTTTAATATGAACTAAATTTAGAGCGAAATTTATTAACCCTTCTAAACTGATAAAGTAGGTGGTTTTTCATAATATTATAGATAATTTGATTCATTTTATTTGTTTAGATCGCCAACAAGGTTATACCAACATATTGCTAACTTAAAAAACTTTATCATAATACTTTGCATTAAATTTAATTACAGGCGACAAGAGCATGCAACGGCGACAACAGCACAGCAATTCATTGAAATTGAAATTTATTAGTAAATAAAATTAAAAGTATATAGTATCAAAAGTTACTTAGAAAAGTATACTTGATTTGATTTTCCCCTATCAAATATAACACCGTTAGGTAACGACCAGACATCTTAAACTAAACCCATCACGTTTAAAATATTGCGAAATGTTATAGCAAAATACTTATTTTGATGATTCTTTAGTTTGACCGTTGTAATTTTATAAACTTTTAATTTACCGCCTACAAAACATTTCTAATAGTCAAATGACAAAGAATATCACCCTTTGCAATTAAGTTAAAACAGCAACATACTTTCAAGATAGATACTTTCAAGAGCTTAGAGAGTGGTACAAACTAATGGCCAATATTACCTTCTACTTAAGTTAAACCATCAGCAATGATAACAGGTAACATGACCTGATTGCAGTTTTTTTTAAATATTTTTAAACATAGCATTATTCTTAGAATCTGATTGAAAAAACAAAATTATATCGTATTTCTGACTTTACCATAGTATTTGTACGAGTATTCATAAAGCACTTCATACCTTTTTTGGCTCGACAGAGTGGGCCATAAATGACATCCTGTTTATTATGGACCTAATAATACTAACTTAGGTAATATTTTCTTTTTGTTTTAAATAAATCTGTCAGACCACACACCAATACCTAATTGTCACGGTCTCGAACTAAGAAATTAAAATCCTTGTGTTCCGAGGTACAAAACAATGAATATTGCCAGAAGCGTCTTCCACCATACCCAGACTCGATTCAATTTAGAACAGATCGTTTTCTTAATTGACTCAAACCGGGAATCGAACTCGGGACCTCTGGATTTCAAAGCGAATTACCGAGCCACTATTTAGGTACACAAATCGGATCGTCACTATGTGTTGCATTATGTTTATTGCAATGTACTGAAATGTATCTGTATGTACTTTCGAGCTTAAACAATTAGTACAGAAAAAAATACCAACGATAACAATGTAGCCAATTGAAAAGTAATAAATACACAAGTCTGTGGCACAGCCGCCGCGGCACCGTGACGTGACCGTGTCGGATCCGATACGATATCACTCTACTGTTTCATTGGTTGCCTTCAATCAAATAATTGGCACAAATCTTGGATCGACACGCTCGTTCGATTCGGTCGGCCATCGATTTATTAACTGAATATAATGAAAATGGCCGCCACGTGGAATAATTTTGTATATGCGACGTCTGTTACGCCAACTAACGTTACCGCGACGTAGTTTATTTTAAAATATAATGTTAATTTACTATACTGTTACTGCGTAAAGGCGCAATGCTTTAAAGTCAAATTTTAACCTGATATTTTCTTTTTTCATTCTAACATTTACGTTTTCGAAGATTAAATAATTAATAATTATTAATGATAATGATAATTAATAATGATTAAAATTAATAATGATTAAAATTAATAAGGCACGTTTTTATTTTTTCAATTAAGTTAAAATATTGTTATAGTTATAAATTTTAGGTGCTAATTAATCTGGTGTAGATTGAGATACCATACTGATTTATGTTGCATATTACAGGTTGTTAAACATAGTACGAACCAAAAATCTAAACTAGTCTAGTATTCAGACACAAAAACATTGTCCATCCATTGTAATTATTAAGCGTAATTAGAAAAATCATCAATATATCAATGCAGTTGCGTCGCACCACGTGCATGATACCTAGCCCTGTTGTCGTTTCTCATTAAACAAAAAAAAAACATTTTTTTTATAGTTCTCCTTTATTAGACTTGACATTGAACCACCCCTAAGATTTGGCTCGTTCTTTTTTTAACATCATGTATGTTATTTTATAGCAATACTGAATGGATTGGCACGACTCTACTCAAGTTCCTACTATAGTGACGTAGGTACCTGACGTATTGTTCAGCGAGTTACAACTTTATTCATAGTTGGAAATATTTAATTTAAATTTTATTGCTAAGATTACTGTAACAGTACGCCAGGTCACACATAATGTTTTAATCAAACCTGTATTGCCGTCATTATAAACGCAATTAAACATTTTATACGATAACTCTTTCACGCAACCAAATTCGATTTGATATTAAAATTATTTTTTATTTTTAAGCGAAATTCATTATGCCCTTAATTGTGAATGGTTAAATGAAATTAACCAATTTAGTACACTATTTCTTGTTTGACGTAGATTTTGTTTTGTAATAAATGCAGTTTTATTACCACATTTTTAATCTATACATATAAAAATGAATCCCTATTTCTCTTGGTCATCGCATCACGCGTGAACGGATGGAACAATTTCGCTAATTCTTTTTTTGTTGTGTTATTTATTGTCAGGAGAAGGTTCTTTTGAAACAGAAAATTAAGAAAGTTGCGCAGATATTTTTTTATGAAAGACCACGCGAACGAAATCGCGGGCAACAGCTAGTCAAATTATAAATGAAACCATAAGAAGTAGTTATTTAGTCAATCCCTTACATATGATTTAATATGTTCACCCATTGATTTAGCAAATTAAGGACAACCTTGATACCATAATAATAAAAAAATAACTTTAAAATAAAGGAATATGCACAGTTTTTTAGTTTTTCTATACAAATCCAATCGGCTGTTTGGTATTTTATATGGGAAGTCGATAAAAGTTTGAATTACTGAATGTCGGTATAAATAGTATCTTAAGTAAATGTATCCTTTAAAAAAGTATTCTACCTCGTAGTATAAACTCAAATTAAAAAGTTTCATTTGAATCCATTCTGTTGTTTTAGAGTGATACGCGGCCAAGACACAGACAGACATAAGTGAAAAAAAATACTTTGGCTTTAGTATCAAATATAGAGAAGGTCCACCAAAAATGTCTAAATATCTTTAATGTACAGAATTTGACCTGTTAATATGTATATTATTAATTTGATTATTTACTAATACTCAACCGATTTTACATATAGAAGAATGTTTGTCGGTTTTCTTACTGATGCTATGTAACAGCGCTATATTATTGCTTTAGATTTGTGTTCAGCGTTTTTTGGCTAAACTAAATAAATAAACTGCTGCCAACACAACTTGAAATTTATATTTAAAATAAAATTAACAGTCATACCTAATACCCTGCACCCTCTGCACTATTTGTTACCTACCTAGTACAGTTACACTTCGTAAATATAACTACAATGTTGTGAAACTCTGTTATTGGATTTGTTTTGTAAGTTCTTTATTTGAGCATAATCGCAAAAACAGCTGATAAGTTTTCTAATAAATAAAAAAAAAACAACTTACTCGATTATGTTATATTATTAGTATATTCTTGTTAACTCTGCCTTCAAGTTTCCTTACACCTTTTAGTATTGAGGTACCATTTGACAAAATATACGTCTTGCCAGACAACTATTTAAATATTTGGAGGTCATCATTATCATAATTTCAGTCATAGAAAGACCACTGCTGAACACAGGCCTCCCCCAATGACCCAACATCGGGGGGGATTGCCAATACTCGCCACGCTGGGCAGGCGGGTTGGCGAGCGCAGTTTTCATAAGATTTTGCACGCAGACGCTGCTGCCCGTCTCGTGCTCATTAATATTAGTATTTGGAGGTAATATAAAGTAATTGTAAATGAATAAAGGATTGTTCTATCTATTGTTTAAAGAGGCTTCGCGGACTTTCGCGGAGCACCCGAGTGCTTCCAGGGACCACCAGCTGGCCACAGGTTAAGAACCACTGCTTTAGAGAGTAGTATTATCATCTGCATCATCATCATCATTTCAGCCATATGACGTCCACTGCTGAACATAGGCCTCCCCCAGTGACTTCCAGATTCGCCGGTTGAAAGCGTCCTGCCTCCAGCGGCTTCCTGCTACCTTTACCTGGTCGTCTGTCCACTACACTGCGCATGCCGGTAAGTGGCCTCATTTTCTAGAACCTTTCTTCCCCATCGGAAGTCAGTGCTTCGTGATATGATTGTACCTATATTTCATCATATACAGGGTTACTTTGCAAAGAGTTGCCAAATCTTTAGGAGTTACTCATAATCGGTAACCTAGTCGAACTATGCAAAGAAAAAAAAATTTTTTTCTCATTTAATTATACCTATTCCCTGTTAAAATCGTAAGGGTGGATAATTAACTCATTCATGAAAAAAATTCACCATATGTGCATTGCGTAAGGTCCTTGTTGGCTTGCCGTACCTACGCGTCTGATAAATGCGCGGCATTCGAAGTCGCTCTATTGACTTTATTTTCGGATATTTTAAAGTAATTGTTTTTCGTAACATACGATTATTAAAAATAATAACGATTAAGACGCTTCTTTATATTGTTCCCTAGATCTTATTTTTTAAATTTGGCACCCCTTTGCAATGTAACCCTGTATAGTATCATAGTTCCAACGATGATTAGAACTAAATACTAAGTATCTATGTTGACTTGCATTTATTTAATATTCAATGTGTAATGCATAACGAATGTAATTCTGTAAATCCGTTTAGCGTCTTTTTTAATTTGTTTTATAACCTGTGTTTTTAATGGTACGCCAAAAAGGCAGGACATTAGTTCTAAGATAAACCCTTGTAAGACCACTATGTACACCTGTGCTCCACAATAGAGATTTAAGATTATAATTATTACATGACAAAGCTGAAGGTGCTGAAATAGGTACATGACATTACCTATTACAAGACCCACTGTAACCACTTTAAAGCAATTAAAAAAAAAAAAAAACATATTAACAAAACAATACAAATTATTAACATACTGACAGCAATAAAAACCACTAGGGTTTAAACTGATGCTATCGGGAGTTTACATAACATCTATAATTGAGAGAAAGCATACATTGAGAGAAACAATAACGCTAAAGTAACTTATGGAAGTGATCCTTTAGCTTACATTTAATATTATTTTGTGTGATACTACCTACCAATTCGGACGGCAAGTTATTGATAAGCCGAGGTATGAGGTAGCTAGTAAAGATTATATTCTATTATTCTATTGATGACTGCCGTAACGAAACATAAGATTCCACGACACTGTCATTTTGAAATTGATTTGTGAAATTAATTTCAACATGCATTGAAATATTGGAATTGGATATAAATCTACGAGTAAGAACACGAATGACGATTTAAATCGATTCGCCATCTCTTCTGTTTACTATATTATGTTTATGAATAACAAATATTAAAATGCCTCGCTTGTATTTAATTTGAAATGAAAATATTGTAATACATTAACTATACCCATAAAACATACTTTTATTTGACATCAAATTATACACACTTGATCTACAAATTGCAATATTTTATCGAAAATCTATCGTCGACTCTAACCAACCATGGTTTATTTACTTTTTAATGCTGAATTATATTATAATATTGATATTTAACTTATATAATTATATAATATATAAACATAGGTGTGGTCGCGTTACATTTAAATCATTTTTTCGTTATAGTTTTTATCCCAAATTCGTTCTACTGCCTAATAAGGGACATACTACCCGTATTAAGGTGTCAATATAAAGCGGTTAACATTGCATTTTACTAAATGAAACTAATATGTTAATATTTTTGTTACAATTTTGTTTTGTTTTGCAATAACTCTAGACATTTCTTTCAAACTATTTCTACAATATTATATAAAAATTTTTGATATTTAATCCTTACTCTTAATTAAAAATCATAATGCGTAGCCTGTAGGAGGTACATTAACAAGTACCTACCAAAGTAATTCTCTCCTCATTAAGTTAAAAATGCGATAAATTTGACCTGGGCAGTGTTTCAACTTAACTCATTCTTGTTCTCTACAGACTGTATTTTTATTATTACATGGGGCACACTAAAAGTTTTGCACTTCCAGCTAATCGGAACTATTTGAATTTCGAATGTTATATTTTTTTAAACGTTGCTACCTACCTTGTAATAAAAAAAAACAATTGGCGGGAAATTATTTGTCAATTGTTTTTTATCACACATCAAAGTTCTACGTACGCAACGAAAATGGAATTAAGTCGAAAATATTTTAGAGCGATGATTTTTTATGATTTTAAAAGTTCTCTATCTCTCCGCAAGACTGTGCCGCTCGTCTTCAAAATGCTTTTGGGAGAGAAGCACCTTGTTTGAGCTCGCGTGGAATGGTGCTCACAGATGATACTAAAGTACGACCACGGACATTCTAATGCTGTTTATGACATTGTCACAGGAGAAGAAACGTGGATTTATTGTTTTGAACCCGAAAAAAAACAGTAATCTTGTGAATGGGTGTTTGAAAATGAGAACAGGCCAACAAAAGTGAGGCAGGCGAGAAACGTTGGTAAAAATAATATCTCGTTTTTTTTCTCAGCTACGGGTCCCATCTGTACAATTCCACTTGAAGATCAAAAGAGTGTTAATGCCGAGTATATAATGCCGAGTATTCTACCATTTGCTTACCCAGAGTGTTAGAAAAAGTTCGCGAAAGACGACCCAAAAGCCGCGTTCTCCTACATCATGACAACGCTTCTTCACACACGGCCAACAAAACAAAGTCATTTTTAGCTTCCGAAAAAGTACAACTCGTCACCCATCCTGCGCATAACCCCGACCTAGCACCCTGTGATTTCTGTATTTTCCCCAAAATCAAAGATTTGATGAGAGGTTTTACTTTTACCAACTCCGAAGAGGCAGTGATAGCGTTCAATCAGCACCTAGAAAACATGCCTTCAGATCTGTGGTCCTCCTGTTTTAAAAAATGGTTCGATCGCATGAAAACATGTTTAAAATATAAAGGAAAGTATTTTGAAAAGCAATAAACATATATTTTGGTTATAACATGTTGTTTTTTTAAGTTACCCAAAACTTATAGTGTGACCTAGACCTACGTATTCAAAACTTTTATTTTGGAATCAATGGTTAAATTAGGAAAAAAGTTTGTTGTTTCATACTAAAGTCAAAAAATTTGCTTCGAGTAGCACTCGACCAGAATGACAGCAAACAGCAAATTTTATATAATATTTATTACATGTTCAACTGTTCTGTTGTCATTCAGTAAACCAATGCAACAATTGCGAAAAAGCATTATTCGCATTATCAAATGTTTTTCACTACTCTTTTAAAGAACAGTGATGTATCCGCAAATAACGCCATCTTCAATAATTTGTCTTCTAGTCAAAAGAAAAACGTGCTGACAAGGGTGAGGCGTTAGTTAAACTTTCACTCGACTATACAACAAATATCTCAACGACATCTGTTAGCATACTAAAGATCATTACGTTTAAATCGATAAACCTATGTCATCAATCAATCCGCTAGGTGGTGACACGTCGTTTATCAAAACAATAATTAACAACTCCCTAGAAACGCTAAGAACCGTAAAAATAGACGTTTCTGTAAAAACTAGCGTTAACCAACATTAATTAAAATCGCTAATTGGGTTAATGGTTAAGTTAACCACGGACTGTACAGCTGTAACTTTGCTAAATGGGAAAAAAACTAGTCGATAAATTGATAGAACAAAATCACCTTTGCGCTTTACATGATGATTTCTGTAATCGATAAAGCTTGTGAGACATCGCACTTAGAGTAGATAAAAATATTGTATGTAAAGCTGTGGACGCACTGCAAGCGTCCAGTGTTTAACCACGTCCTATGGCTGGACACTAACACTAACACTGACTTAAGGGGAGTATTCGCCAAATGTAAACTAACATATAAATTTCAAAAGCTTACTAGGTACATACTTAAGTACAAATTGTCTAAATAAAAAAAAATGCTTAATATCAATATTGTCAAAATGTTGTTTTTAGTAGATGAAGAAATATATTGAATTCATTGAAAAAGTTAACAAAAAAGGTGTTTATTCTCATTCTGCTTTTTAACCACTTGACCGAACTAATTCGTTTAAATACGTATATTTGATAGGCTATCGTGATAGCTATAAACTGTGCATAGGGTTTATTAATCGAACAATTGCGTCTATGAAGAAAGTTTTATTTTCACCAATTTTCGCTACCTGAAGACGCAGCGGTTGTCGTAACAGCCACGTATTATTGTGCGTTATTATGAACCTTATTCTAATGATTTTTCGTACGATATTCGTACCAAAACTTGTTGAGTCACTAATTTAAGGGCACTACTTGCCTTAAAGTGACGGTACATGGTGGCAGGCGGCTAGCAAGGCTGCAAAAGTGTAAGAGCCGGTCCACACGGCGCGTTGCGTCAGCGTTGCGTCGACGTAGCGCTGCCACTGCGTTGTTTAACATACTAATAATCATAGTGTACACAGAAGGTTGGGTTGGGAGTACGGCGAGTCTAATAACATACGTTTAAATGGGCGCTAAATCTAATAACGTATGCTATTAGACCCGCCGCACTCCTGACCCGACCCGTCGCCGTCCCGCGCACGAATTCTGTGTGTTACGCTTAAGCGCATTACGGCCGGTTATGCATTTGCTAGTGTTTAATAATTTGACGGTGTAGAAGCGCGTTGATTCGCCTTGAACTCAAACGGTCGCGGGTTCGATTCCCAGTCCTTCTGACGATTAACCCGGACACAGACAGATAGACAAATAAGTGATACTTAAGTATGTTATAGGTTTGGAAATGTGCAAATGAATCTAATTTGCTATTAAAACACCACATAACACGGTTGCACTCGCGCGTTTTTTTGACAGTTTACCTTTTTCACTCGGGATGATCTATAACGATGCTACACACCTCTGCAACGTAGGTATTCATTTTTAGATTAAAAAAGAATAAATAATTATTGCATACATTTTTAAACATTTTGCTTTTACGCAATGGTGTTATACCATTATATCATTTTAAGGCAGTTATTTCAAATAAAAGACACTAAAATTTGATTAAATTTGTAGTATTGATACAGAAGCGTAGGGCGCCCTCCGACAAGGTGCAGTGATGATGATTTATGTATGGATATACTGGCAGTCTGGCAGTGGATGGATAAGAATAGCCGAAGATCGGACTTAGTGGCCTGTATTTGAAGACGCCTATGTCCAGTATTGGACTGGGCGTGGACTGATTATGATGATGATTGTATGATTACTATTACAGTTAGTTCTTTGGCCTTTGTACAATCAAGGCATTTCCTACCAAAACGACAATAAATAGCCCCCTATCACGGAATTTGTTAGATAAAAAACTGATTTGCATACAAAGACTGAATTAACCTATGACAGCGTTTAAATGTAGTATAGACAATTAGTTTTTTTTATCGTCGTGACTTGGTACAAATGAGTGAAGTAATTACTTTACATTTAATTATTATCGCCACAAGGATGCAGATGGAAAACAAAAAAGTGTAAAAATATTACAATGCAAGAAGAATATAAATTGTTTAAATATTTAATTAAAATCTTTAAAGTCTAACATAATGATTACTAAATAAAATTATGTATGGCGTTATACTACTTATCTTAATCTATCAACTAACAAACAGGATGGCCAGAAAAGTCACGTCCAAAAATTTGTTTTAGGTGCCTCGTGTTGAGAGGTATCTGAATCACCGCTATTTATGTTCTACGATTTTTCTTATATTTCGAGTTACGATTTTTTTATGAATTTTTGCAACAGTTTGAAAATTTTCTGAAAAAAAAGTAGAAGGTTTCTTTGATTTTTTTTTCTTGCAGCTAATATTCTATAAAGTGTACATTTATGCATAAAATAAACAGCCTCATAACTTTGATGGAAGTTATTACAAAATGGCCTAAAGTTGAGGCTTTATGTTAAGTGAGTTATCATTTAAATTTTCAAATTAAAACTAAAAATCTAAACTGATAATTTCTTAATTTCTAAGTAGCTTCAGAGAATGCGCTAGACTCTAAGCTTTCATAATAATAATAAAAAATAGTACTTCATAGGTTTCATAGACTATTTAAAAAAAATCGTAACTCGAAAACTACGAAAAATCGTAAAACATACATAGGGGGTGATTCAGATAATACATTTTTTGACGTCACTTTTCTGGCCACCCTGTATAGCTAGGCTGTGTAACTGCCTACCCTACCGACTCTTTTAGGCATAGTATGATATGATATATAACACCTGTGTAATATTAATTATACTCAATAAATAAATCAAACTTAATGAAATTAAAAATTTCGTTACCATATCTATCTTTTAAAAAATAAATGAATCAAACTTAATGAAATTAAAAATTTCGTTACCATATCTATCTTTTAAAAGAAGCAGAAAAAGTTTCTGATATTCTATTTATTCTAATTTAAATAATTTCAAATGATGCTAACCACAGAAAAGAGAAGAGGAGGTGTTATGTCATCACAAGCCAGTAAATATCCGGAACGTACGGACTAGGGATGCGCCGAATATGTGTTTTTTCGTTTTACCGAACTTTAGATACAGTGTGTTAAAAGCGATTGTTGTGACAAATGTAGATTGTTCGGCGAACCGAATATTTTGTCGAATATTCGTTAACTGTTCGGTATTCCACGGACACGGTTCGCTTTAAATCATCCTGAATTAAATTCGGCGAAACCGAATCAATTATATTCGCAGCATCTTTAGTACAAACTATAAAAATACATCAATAGTTTTATCTTGCTACGAGGATAAAAGTCTAGCCTAAACAATAAGGTTTATAGAGAAAAATATAGTAACAGAGACGAATCACTTAATCAATTATTACCCTGATCTAAGATTCGATAAAAAATATTTTTTTTAATACACAAAACAAAACACAGGCGAGTCTTAAGTATACCAACTCTTGCAATATTAAGGTGCATATTGTTACGTAGACTCATGTTTAAAAAAGTCGCCACAACGACACGATTTAGAATATTTATTTAAGTAACTATACACATGGCAAGTTTTTATGGAACTTCTGTTAGCTTTCATTATGAACTATAAAATAAAGAAAAAATGCTGTAAGAGTTTCGAGCTCGATTTTGAAAACAATCATCATAGCAATTATTAAGTGTTTGTTTTCAAAAAAGTTCTAAATCATAAACATAAAACTCAATAATTATGGGTTCAAAGTTAGTCTTAGTGTTCCATAAATAAGAACAAATCCTGTTTATTACAAAAACGTACAAATTCTTTATCTCTTGGAAAAAAAATCTGATCGGAGAATCATATTGCGTGAGAATTATTAAACATTACTATTATGAGGAAAATTATTCCACAATTAGTAATCCCTTACCGAACCCAATGTGTTTATAAATAAATAAAATCATCAAGCAAGGCTAAATGTTTATGTTGTTAACTAATTTACCATTATTAAAAAGCTAACAAAACCACCAATTAAATCAAACAGTTCCGAGCAGATGACCTCCGCAGCCGAGAGGCGAGCATACTAGACTTGGTGTCGCTATTTCTGAGGTCCCGGGTTCGATTCCCGGTCGGTCAATGGACAAAAATAACTTTTCTATATTGTCTTTGGTCTGGGTGTTGTGGTACCATCGTTGTTTTTTATTTCTGTAACACAAGAGCTACTTATCGTAGGATCAGAGCAATGTATGTGATGTTGTCCAATATTTATAATAGTTCTATTTACCTTCAGTTTTCCACTACTTCTGATTTATTTAAACTGCACACAATTTTTTTTCTTTTTGATAGGTAATACAAAATATCTCGTCAGACCGTCAATGTTTATTTCCTAACAAAATTATGCTTATATTTAGTAAATAGTACAAAACTTAAATGTAAATAATAAGTTGGAGATGTAAAATTACTTATGATAAGAACAACATAAAACTCGTGTAAAAAATTAAACTTTTCATACAATTATCAGGCAAGCATTTTTTTTTTGTTTTTTGTAAATCAGCATCTGCATTTCCATGGAAATACCTACAAGTCTGAAAAGTTGGACAATATTACATAGTTTCTCACTCTGTAGGTTGAACGCCATTACAGTAGGACTGTGATTGAAGACTTAAATTAATAATTATTTAACTAAATTCTATTCTGAGCATTGGGGTTACTAAAATATCTACGCCGATTCATATTACAAGACGCTCTACACAATTGAGCATGAGGCATTTATTCCCTTTTAATCATTTTAGATTAAATTGTTGTTAAAAACTGAAAGATTTTCTATTTTTATTACTGAAAAAATAAAAAACAGCGTAGTTTTATTGCAGAAATAGATCCACGTTATCAGCGGACAAAATTGTGCAAATATTGGCTCCTCTTCAGTTGGATTTCCTTAATGCTGAGGAAGTGGGAGGTACAAGAGTCATCGTTATTCTAATAAGAAATGAAACACACTCTTCAAAGGGTGATCTCTTTCAAATTCAAATTCAAATTCAAATTTCTTTATTCGCAGTAAATAGGGTAGGTAGTAAAGATGGTACAGGAGAAAAGTTAAATGTTCGAAGACCTATTTAGCCATAAAATATAGCATGCAAACTTAGGTACATAATTCATTTCAAATTAGTTAGTGTACATATCAAATTAATTATTAATTCAGACTAAATATAATTATGTCAGTATATTAATAAAATAAAAATGTCATTGTTAAGATAAAATTAAATTAAATACAAAAACAAATTCGAAATTTGAAGTTAAAACAGACAATCTTAGATACCTCCGTCATAAGTCAACAACATGCATATTATTATCATGCTTACAACACGACTGTTTTTAATATTGCAAATGAAAGGATCATGCAAAACTTACTGTTTGGAGATCCACCCCTGAACATAGGGTTTGGTGCCATCCAGGGAAACGCTCCAAACGGCCACGCGTGCGGCGGCGCGTGCCCTTGGTACAACCGCGGCAGCAAAGGCTGTGGCACCACCACGCCGCTTCTACTCTCAACCTCTTCTGGTTCTCTATCATCTCTTTCATCGACATTCGATTCGACATCTTCAATATCCACATCACTATCGTCAGAATCCGGCGCCGCATCCGTACTCTCCGCGTCATTACTCGCAACATCGGTTGTATCTTTTACCGGAGCGTCAGTTTTCCCTCCAAGAAGAGAGTCCACACTAAAGGATATCCGGCCTTTCCCGCCGCTGTCGGCGGTTTCGGCCCGCTCGCATTCGAGCGACGTCTTCATTTCATCTGCTCTGCATTTCAAATTTTTAAATTCGCGTTCTATTTTATAAGTTTAGTTCGTATTATAACGTCATCGTTTTTTTGTTTTTATTGCTTTTGTAGTTTTGTTTATCAGTAAAGTTTTCTATTTATTGGCTTTGAATTTGCATTTACACTGCCATTTCTCTTATGTTTTATTATCGTCTCTGGTTTCAAAAGAAATTGCACATGAAAACTTTTTTGAAATATCCGGATCGCACTTCAGTGTTCGTCACTTAGCAGATTTGGAAACCAGCTACAAAGTCGTCGACATAACCATTAGCGTTATTTGTGTTAATTTGCGCGCTACTAATCAAATTACACTCGCGCTGTGTTCCAAGTCAATACACTTACAGTCACAGATTAGCACAATTCGCAACACGATTTGTATAGTTTCAAATTCAAAATGGGTTCGCGAGTCGCGATTGCGTTCGGAAACGTTGTCCCGCGTGAGTTTCGCGTGAAAATCGCGCTAGCATTGGGGCGACCGCGGCTCGTCCCGCCTCTCCTCTCCGACAGAGACGCAGCTACCGACCGAGGAATTTTAATAAGCGGCGCGGAGAGAGCGAGACGGCGATACAATCCGACATGTGTGTAAACGCGATATTGAGTAGGCGGGGTCCGTCGCGCTCAAATTAATAGTCTCTATGGAATACGCCTTATACTGTACTCTACATCAACCCCAATTTAAATCTTATTTTGAACTGTATAAGATTTAGAATTCAAGAGTTGTGTATGTGTTAAAATGACGTATCGGAGTTAAGATTGTCAGATTGCAGTGGCTATTGTGTTGAATGAAAAAGGAGTAAATAGACTGGTGCTGTAGGCGGGCGTAGAAGGGACTTTACGATTTAATTATTCGCGAATGCGAAGGCATTTTGTAGCGAGCTAATGTCTCATTGTCTCATTAATATATCTCGGGCGTGCCGGCCATGTTTGATTTGTTTGACGGGTAGGTGAGAACGGTTTCTAAACGTGTGTTTTGACAGTTCGGAGACTGGTATGCGTTTGGCGGTTGCGCTCGAATGAATTCATTTGAATTTGGAATTCGTACTGACTGATAGATTTCTGAGGGTAGGAAATGGTTTTATTGATTGGGCGGGCTCCTACCTTTGATTTAAACGGATTTATTTTGGGTATTGGGTAGTTTTTAAAATGTTTGATGTTTATGCTGTGATAAGTAATTATTATTCATCTTATACATTTAGTTACGTACAAAATAGTCAGACATGTTTGTTTAATATTAACTTACGAAACATTGATCACTATTAGACTAAGGGCTTGTTGAATAGGTATGAAATAATAACAATTTCTCTAGTTACATGTAGCACTTGTTAGCTATAAGTAGTAGCGAATGTAGAGCTGTTAAACTTTACTTTTATTAGGTACTCACGTACAAAGTTCAGTTTGGTTTTTGACAATAAAGAAAAAAATTGCAATCATTTTTATAGCTGATAATTGGATCTCAATTTAGTCAATTAGTAGTCTGAATAGATATTTGCCTTATTTGATAAAATAAGGGCAAAATACATTGAAGTCTACTGTAAGTTTAGGTATGTATTGAGCAGGTAGATAAACAACAAGAAAATAAGTAGATATCTATGTTTTTCAGGACGTTAGGACAATGTTATTTTATAAAGTTAATTTGTTTGAGTAAGTACTCGGTAATACATGAGAACTATTATTTTATATCTCAAAATAATCTACTTGATGCTTACTATCTTTTCATCTATGTCTATTGAGTCATCCTTTTTATCGTCAATTATGATCAAAGCAATTTCAAAACTCGTAAAAAATAGATCTGCTTGTTAGCAAGCTTCAGACATAAAGTCAACAGGATCAAATCGAGTCATTAGCGTCATGTCACTTAGCGCCAAGTTAATCGCATTAACTTCGTATCTGCCATCTCTTTGTGCATCGTTCGGGACTTCCCTATCATGGCCATCTTTTACTCCAAAACCAACTTTATCATCATACAATTAGAATCGAAAATTATTTGGCGAAAATGCGGCATCAGAGAAATTGATGTCAATTCGCAAATATTAACAAAGGACCATCCTTACCCCAAATTTCGCGAGAGCAATTTTGACCGTTATCGCCACGAGATAAGGTGTTGGTGTCTTTTTTAGGGGGTGTATGCACGTCCCCTAGCCAATTAATGTAATTTAATCGCACAGTGGGATTACGGCGGCTTAATTGAAAGAGTGTAATGACGATGTTGTGTGCCGGGGCTTACGGACGGTTTCTGAGATTTTAGCAAACATTGTGTCGGTGGGAAACTGTTGGGGTTTCTGTTATTATGAGGTTTTTGGATTTGTGGACAATTTTAGTTGGCTGTTGGTTTCTCATATATGTTTGAGAAGTGCAGTTTTGTATCTGATGCTTATTATAAGACATTGTACTACCTTGCATTGCTCCCTTGCGAGTATTTTAATGTCCATATTTTATTCAACATTTCACGTAACATACTATATTTAGTGCCGATTTTCATCACTTAATGATGAAATACATGATTATCATCATAAGCTTATAAACATTTAGATTCAAACTTTATGTCAAGTAGGACATATAAATTTGCGACACTACATTTTGTTCTAACAATAAGTCCTACTTAATTAACGATTATACAATTTTCAAAATTTAAAAAGTAGATCCGTTATTGGCTGTAAGTTTAGTTCATAAGTTCATCTAAATTGTAATTAAAGCTGTGGATCTTGTAATAAAAAAAAATAAAAAAAACACTTCTTTTTCTCCAAATTGTATTTCTTTACAATCTAAGTACAGTAACTTACCTATCATCTCTAACTATGTATGTATATTATAGAGCTGTGGAGTTCAAATAAACACCTAAGATCACAATGTTTTTTTTACGATTCGATAGCAAGTTTAAGCTTCATAGCTTAGCATGAATCCTAAATTGTAAATTTTTTGTTAAATATCAACTGTAATTTCTTCGTATGGTGTGCAATAAAGAGTACCACTATGAATAATTTACCCAGAAACATACCTACTGTAATATTTTTTATAGTTCTCATTTACATATTTCTCGATTACCTATCTGAAACTTAAATTACAACTCTGATACAATGACAAGCATTCAAACAAATGAGCATAAGTACAAACGGCAAATACTTATTAACGCATTTTTTTAATTAAGTGTGCCTCCTGACATCTGCATAAAATATATCCGACTGGAAGATCCTCTGGATCCTTGGAGCAATAAAGGCCATACGACCCCAGCAGAGGGCTCGTAAGGAATGGGCTTAACTGAATTTATACCGAAATAATACGCGAAAGGGCAATCTTTTTAAATAACGACTTTCATATTCTCGAGTGGCGCGGACAATTTAGCCGAGAAACGGTTTTTGGTTCCGCGTTTAAAACTGTTCCAAAAGAACGCGAGGATTAGCCTTCAAACTGGTACACTTCTTGTTGTTTTGTGTTATGTTCTATGTGGCCTCTTAATTTGATAGGTACTTTCTAGGTATATTTATCTTACTAGTTTTTTTCTTTAGAAAATAGGAAGCACCTACCTGCCTATATCTAATGCAAATATTAGGTAACTAGTTCTGAACGTACGTACCTACCTAAAATACCACTGCTAATGTTACTATTTGTCTTAGGGCCACTTGCACATCGTTATAAAAATCTACATTTGGCTTAAATCTGTATTAAAACATCATTCTGTCTCTATCGACTTCAAACAAACTGAAAGTCAACTAAGTTACTAAGAAAGCTGATCCTGTGTGTGTGAGACGTGAGTGATCCTTATGGAAAAAAATAATGAAGGAGAAATATTTTCGCAAATAGCAGTTACATTACAGCTGTAAATATTTTAAGAAAAAGTATATTAGTAACGCAATAGGACCCTAAAAATTTAACAAATAAACTAAAGGAAATTGACACAAGCCAAAGTCAAACTGAACCTCTCTGTTTTCATGAAAAATTCGCGCTTGCCGGATTTGATTTTTTTTATTAAAAAGTGGGGACGAACGATAGTGAGCGGGGGTGGACGCGAGCGGCCATTACTCCCCGCGAAATGAGTTTTCAGTTGGCGGGACTTTTTCTTTTTTCTCGCCTGACATAGGATGTTGTTTCAGAGTAGCGAGTCTAATGGGAAACGGTGAGGCATGGCTTTATAAGTTGATATCTTTGCTATGATTCCTTTTTTTTTCTTTAAATTCAAATATTTTATTCACCCGAAACATGGTAGATACATAGATGTTAAAATATACATAATTGTGCAAACATGTTTCTTTAATTATAATTTCGTTGCATGACGGTGTTTATGAAAGCAAATAGCAACACTCAGCTTACGCTATGTTTCATTTAACAGCAATGCAATTCAATAAAAAATATACTTTGCGATGTTTGGAGTTTCTGCTGACGTTTCTTCTACTTCTTATTCCTAAAACACTATTATACGTTACGCTTCTTTACACTAATACGTTTTTTTCTCGTATACCCTGATAAAAGGCACGTATACTTACTTAATAACTAAACAAACGACGTTTGAACATTCGGCAGTTGTGGAAAACTGTACCAGTGTGAAGGCAGCGTTAGGTGGGGTCGGCTCTTACATGTTTTCGTCGCCTTTTCATATGTTACCTACAAGGTTTTGCTGTTTATTAAAATACCATTATTTTGATTACGGTGCTAGTAAATATGTTAATTTTATAAGATTGAAAAAATAATAATTGTTTTACCTACCTACTATACCACTTATTTATAGCGATTTGCTATGGAGGTTATTTATTTAATATTGGTAAAAGCCCTATTTTTGTATTATATATGATTTGTATCCATTTTTTCTTCCAAAAATAAGTGAGAATTTGGTTTTTACCCATACTGGAGGGTATTTACCCTCCGTAGCCTATCGCTACCTATTTACCAATGTAGAAGTTGCCAAATAGATTTTATTAACTAAAATAACGAGTTTTAAGTTATCAACCCTTTCCTTTATTTCTTGTGTTTAAACGTAGAGTCATGTGTGCATTAAAAAGAATGCTACTCAAATCTAGCTTATTTAAAAAAACTTCCTATTTCTGTTATTCTTAAATTGTATTATCACCCTGTATAGTCCACTCACACTCGGCGCTGTACAGAAGCGGCGAGTAATAAAAGTGCGTTCCTGCGATGACATCGACTTAGGAAAATTGCCTTTTACATCGAAGACGGTTGAAAACGACACTTTTGAGTGAATTTTATCAAGCCTATTCAGGGCCATCTTTAACCTATTGGGGGCCCTGGGCACATAAGATAATGGGGCCCCTATGACTTTAATACTATTGAACTATATAAATAGAACTAGGGGGGCCCATCGATCGCGGGGCCCTGGGCAAGTGCCCAGAGTGCCCAGTGGGAAAGACGGCCCTGAGCCTATTTTCCTTTTAAACTGCTCTTTTGAACATAGTATGACAAAGCAGAGCAGTTCTAAAACAGGCTTGCTATAAGAGCTTACAGTAAGGCACTGGTGTTATTAATCGAATTAATTAATTATGGAATCTTTTAAGGGAGGTTGAATAATTTCAGATGCCTCCTCAAGACATAGATAATAAGGCTTTCGCGGGGATAAATAAATTCAAATTTAAATTAATAATATATCCAAAAAAAAGAAAAAGGACTGCCAATCTGATGTTTTATCCATTGCCACCATAATTGACACCTTTCTAATGTCATAATGTGCTATGTGTCTTAAATTGTTTGGCTTAAACATACCTACCCTAGACAATTTAAACTTATGAGACTAAACTTATGGGACTTAAGTTACAGGAGATAGATGCTTGAAAAATCGAGAAGTTAATGATACTAGTCAAATATTGTCTAGTGATTACGTTTAGTACCTATTCCACAGTAAGAGCTCTATACAGTGTTGCTTTTGATTTCCAATAAATTAATGATATAAGTGGGACCGCCTCAAATAACATCATGTTATATGATTTGAAAATATGTAGTTTTTTTTCTAATTATAAATATTTTTTTAATAAAACAATTTTTATCATGACAAGTGGCTACTTCTAAGGTTTTTTTTTAAATTTATATACATCGAGGCGACTGTGCGTAACATTAAAGCGCTATCTGTCATGCTAGCTAAAACTCCATACACTGTATGACTCCAACACAGTGCGACTGAGACATTTTTTCCTTTAGGCAAACACATTATTATTATTAGGCCGCCTGATTGTACATAACTGTGTCTTGTGTGTATTAACCTTAATGTTTTGTGCAATAAAGTGTCTATCTATCTATCTATCTATTATTTTATGGTATAGCATCGTTGGTTTAAGTTATGAGAAATCAAAAACAACACGTTGTATAAAATTCTCGGCACAACACTTATTGGTAGTGTCACACACAGCGTGCTGGAGTTTGTCTCCTCACCGGAAGACGCTCAATGTATATTCACAGCGAAGGCTCGTTTCCCATTTCTCGAAATGATGGCTTTATAATGACATTATTGGTTTAAATAAACGATTCGTAATACGGGCAATGTCGAGGGTAGGGCTAAATTACAATAACGCGCGCCGTTTCGCGCGAAAATTGGTGACGCGAGTGAAATAACCTTCTAACGGCTCTTAGGGATGGTACAGACTAGAAATTTTATCTAAAAGATTAATAAATAAATAAAAATATTGGACAACATTCCATACACTGCACTGCATGATCCTATGATAAGTAGCCAAAGCAGTTCATCATTTCAGCCATAGGACGTCCACTGCTGAACCTATGGGAGGCCTATGCCTCCCCCATTGCCAAAGCAGTTGTGTTACACAAATTAGAAACAACGACGGTACTATTACACTCAGACCCGAGACAATATCGAAAATTAATTTTTCTACATTGACTAACCGAGAATCGAATCCAGGACTTCTGAGATAGCGACGTCAAGTAGACTGTATCAATGTCTTCGATTTTAACCCACAAACATCCAATTGCGGGGCGTATTCCCTGTGTATGGGGAATATTCCCTGCGTAGGATATTTTCCCGGGAACGGCACATCTCTAGTCTTACTTGGGAGTTGGGAGTCATCCGATTGACTCTCAAGCAAGACTAGAGATATGCCGATAAGGGTGAAGTGAATAAGTTTCGTTTTAAATGTTATTTCAAATAAATAAAACAGTTGCAGCATAACCAGTAGGTAGTAACCTAAAGATACGAAAAAAGTCACATGGCCTCTTTTTTATTGTTTTATAGATATATAGATAAATACTCTTTATTGCATTTGCACACCACACAACAAACAGTACAAAGAAATAAATACATTTAGAATAGTACAATTTAGGCGGTCTTATCGCTAGGAGCGATCTTTTTCAGACAGCCTACAGGATAGGTAGTTTAAAGAGTTTATCATTTTTTGTTTGCAAAAAAATTTATCTGAAAAAGTATTATTCATTTGTAAAACATGTTTTTTTTCTACGCCTACAAAAATAAAACTCGCATAGTCTTAACATACGTACGTACGTATACGTACGTATACGTCTGTACGTACATAACGTGTAAAAATCGGAAAAAGTTCGTATGTAACTTTGACAGCCCTGCGAGGGGTGGTAACACTCCGAAATTATGCCATTCCGCGGGGAGGCAGACGACTTTAATTTCGCTGGGAGCCGTTTTATTTTTCCAATTTATCATCTCCGCAGCTTCATTTTAATTTTTTCCTTAAATTAGCGAATAAAAACCGGCGGTAATGATTCATTATGTTTTTATTTCTGTTCATTAGCAGATAAAGCGCTTTCAAGTGATTATTACGAATAAGTGTAGTTTAATGATCATTTTGCGTTTTTTAACAGCGATTGTTTGTAGTTTTTTATTAATCCAGTAATTTAATTAGTTACACTATAAACTAACAAGGTAATAAAACAGTAGTACAGTAATTCTATGTAATCAATGTATATGAAACACAAACAAATAAAGTTTTGAAACTTGTGCGGCATGATACCTTTGGGTGTAGTGTTCAAAACTCACAACTCCCCCCCCCTTCACCTGACGCTACATCCCCCCTCGCCGTGAAATTTGTCCCTTTTATCGGTTTTTTCACATTTTCTCGAAAACTGTTACACATACGGAAAAAGTGTTACAGGCAAAATTAATCCTCGTTAAATGAGTAACAAAAAAGTTATTTACATATTTTTATAAGCTATAGCTAGTGCAATTTTGGTAAAATAGACTAAAGCCAAAAAAAACCGGCCAAGTGCGAGTTGGACTCGCGCACCGTGAGTTCCTTAGAAACCTGTTTGTTTTATTTTCACAGCCTAAAGGCAATTAGTAAGTATTTGATATGAGTTTCAACTTGATATCTCTACGCGTTCATGAGGAAAAGGGTAATAAGTTTATAATTATATAAAAAATATGTGATGTAGTAAGTAACTAAAAATTTAAGGTTTCCGGATTGTTTCCTTATATGTGCTATAAAACATTGCTTCATGCTAGATTTTAAGATTCTAGGTCGACTGGACCCTGGAGTACCCTTTAGGTTTTGATTCCATTGCAAGTAGTTGCGAGTTTGAAAATATGCAGCTTAAATTGCTGTTTCTTTTGATTGCGTTGACATAGAAGTTTGATTTTGTTACAGCTTAAAGGTATTATAGACTTGAGTATTTAATATAAATTTTAATTTTATACCTCTACGCGTTCATGAGGAAAGGGGTAGTAAGTTTAAAATTATTAAAAATATTTTTATTATATAATGTAACAAAAATTTTACGGTTTTCGCAATTTGTCCTTTACCTATGCTACAAGACGTTGCTTTGTACTAAATTTCAAGATTCTGGCGTCAGGTGGAGGGAGGGAGGGGGGAAAGTTGCCAGTTTTGAACACCGCACCCGTATCATGCCACACAAGTTTCAAAACTTTATTTATTTGTTGGTCTGAAGAACACAGAATTACTAAATTATGGTTGATCGATATTATTACCTATTTACACTTTTCCCTCCTTTTTCTTGCCCTTGGAAAATGTTTTACGGACCCTATGTCTACTACTGCCAATTTTTAGTCTGACTTCTGTAAGCTGCCTCTTTTCATTCACGTGTAGCGATACTGGTATTTAGTTTAGTTCTGAGACTGGTGCAACTAAATCACCAACACTAAGTTTAAAAAAAGAAGTCACTTTTTTGGCAGGCACGGCCTGTGCTATGTAGGTATGTATGCTACGACGGATTACTTCTCTTTGTCCACATAATTACATACAACAGAAAAGTGGACAGTCGTGAACAAAAAAAATATACATTGTTAAAGGCCAGTCGTGTCCGGGTCCGAAAATAAACATCCTAAAACAAGCAAACATCAGGCTCCCACTTAAGCACATCACATAAACAAAACCAACATAACTAGACCCTCTATCTTTTTTCGTTTACATATAAAAAGTTTGAAGGTTCGTAGCAGCGCGGGGCTGTCTAATCTGGCCGTATTAAACGACGAGCAAATATTTTCCGAACAAAGAACATGTAACAATTTTGAATAGAGAACAGTGTGTTCGAAATTCAAATAACGAGGGCGCCACCTAGCCGGAGATTATGGAGTTTTAAGCGCCATTCGTCTGTTTGCGTTTCAAAAATGGAATAGTGTGATGTTTTCGCATTAGCGCCTTTTAGTGAGCGAGCTCAGGGATACATCGTGTGTGGTCCGAATATGTGGATGTATTTTCTATTATTAGTTTGATAATTAGCTGAATGGGGGAACTGCGCAATTGGTTGTTAGTTTTTATGGTCATTATGTTTGATAAATCTAACAAATAAAATCACAAAGTAAAATGGGTTTTTACCAATCAGCTTATCAAATTGTAATATAAAAACATATAATGATGCTTAGGTAGTTTAAAATTACAAATGTCTTTATACATTCCGCGGCATTCTCTATCATCTTTGAGTAAGTATCATTAATTTGGTTTTTATAACGACTTTTATATCTCAATTGACTATAAGAAGAATATTTTATTGTAGTTTTTGCTGCTATCCTATAAATATAACACAATAGACTACAAGATAATCTAAGACAGATTTAAAAACACATTGGATCGAGTCAATTTTCAACGCGTGCTCCATACACGTGCAAAAACTTCTTTTGTGACACAGACACCTTTAAAAACCTTACAAAAACCATGCGAAAAAACGGTAATAAACAACAATAAAATTATAACCGTCTTATTTCTTTACTCATACCTTTATGGATACCATTACCCTTATTTTTAGAAAAATAAAGTCGAAATTTGCAAGTTTGACAACTAACAAACAGAAAAAGTTGAGTTTGCCGCGTTCAAAAATGACGTCTTTCTTCTCAAGATATCAAGGTATTAGTGGCTTTTAAATACTTGTATGGGATCAATGGAGACCCATTCAAAATGAATGAAGGGGTCTTGAATAGGTGACGTTTTTCCATCCGATGGTTTCATGTTGATAAATACGCGACTAATCAAATTATTTATGGCATTAAATACCAATAAAATACTGGCAGATGCTGGGAGACTAAAAAGGGAGTTTTTAACTCTTTGCAAACTCTTTGTTGGTTTTAGTTGTCAACCTTTACATTTTAGGCTCGTCCGCCGGTTGATATGTCCGTGTACAGTCAAGGGTTAACTGTAAAAAATGTAATCAATTGTCTGAAAACTTTTAAGAAACGAATGCAGGGTGTCAAGTCCTATTATCTACCTATCATGTCGATGACAGGTTTGGAAAGAGATCCAAGTCGATATAAAGGCCGACCAAAAGTCTACAAACCAAGACATCTTACAGTTTAACTATATTTTTAGGATGGTATTTCTAAATTATTTGATTATTCTATTAAAAATAGAATAAGTATTTTATCAAGTGCAGTTTGTTTAAGGCACTCACTCAAGGCACTGATTATTTTTGAATAGTCTTAATTTTATTGTCAATAAATCAAAAATATATCAGCTTCACGAGAAATTACACTAAGTACTTATAACTACATAATCATTTACTCAGTATCGAACGAGCGAACGTTACCGTCGCGATCGAAGCTAAACGCACCCGTTTTCACCTCATTAAGCCGAAGTTAAGGGCCCTATTATGTACTTTATGTATTTCTAAATTACCCATCACTTAATAGGCACCCACAGGGAGGCTTACCCTCCGCCCAATTTCACCTGACCTCTCATGCTAAATTAACTAAAACAACTTTGTACAAAGAGGGTGATTCGACAGTTCAAGTTATACTGGGCGCTCATTGAGGTGGGGATCTTTAAAGTGTTCATGTGATTATAGCTGTTCAAATTTAATGCTTGTTGTTCAGTTGCGCTCAACAAGTTTATAAATTGGTCCAGTTAGGATCAGGCCATTTCGATGGGTCAAATGAACATAGTCGTTAATGGTATTAGTAGCTAATGGTCTAGTGACCATTTGTGTAGATTATTTAAACGCATTGTTATTTGTTGTCATTTAATGTGTTATTCATTCCTGTCTTCTTCATAGAGGGTGTTAATTAAGTACTATTTATTTATTTACTAGCTGACCCACGTTATCCTATCTAAAGTTGACGATTAGCGTCAAATGACATCATATGGGTGAGTCTACCAGGATCCCCTAGCCCGATCCCCTGGGGGATCCCAGTGAACGCACAAAGTTCACCAGGATCCTCTGACGCTAAATTACGTAAATAAAATCCCATGCGTTTAGTTTTTTCCTAGTACGAAACTTTCTCGTTTGCTTTTTTCATGAAATTTACGAGTATATTCAGATTTTATAATAAAAATAGCCAAATCTGTCTAGTCGTTCTCAACCACGTTTATTATATTTTTATTTTTAATTTAATCAAGTAGATTGCATTTTTACAACGTTGATATTAGTACAAAGCCCTGCGTAAATGAAAAAGGACATGCATATTCCTTATTATAGCAGATAGTTCAAAAAACCCGCGAAATTAGAAATTTAATTTTTTTTTTTAAAATAGCGACTAGTTTACTGTGTATATTTATTAATATGTGGTTCGTAGCTGTAACAGTAATAGTTTTACTGAAAAACAATAATTTTTATATTCAATTTACCTCACTTATAAATGTTACTTAGTCATAAATATGACTGATCGTTTAAAACATGATATATTCGGCAAATATGACTCAATCAGGTAAATCAATTGTTAAGGTGATTATTATTCAGCAAAAAATTAACACTACAGTCGCAAATTATATTTTTATCATAAGAAGATTACCAGAAAAGTTATTTGTAAAAAAACATTTCCCTCCTTCTGGGTCGGTCGGGTAAAAATCTTGAATTATTAAATTTCGCGGGATACAATTTCAAAATGTTTTTCTAAGAATATTGAAACCTATATCTCTTATAAATAGCTCTGAAATAAATAATAGCTCTTATTTTTCTCAATGCGGTCGCATTTCAGTGACATGGCAAAAATTAAAAGAGCAACAGAATACAGGGTGTCCGACCATTATTCTATATACAGGTCCGTTTAGCATGGGTCTCTGCGACCCCAGATGTCCAAACAATTGACTGCACGTCTTTTGTGTGTGACAAACGGCAGCCATTGTAGTAAATGTATAGAGTGTACCTACTTAATATACTAATATTAGTAGAGTGTGGTGACTGCACTTTTAGGTGGGATGAGATACGGAAAAAAACAACAATAATTCTCATTTTTTTAAAGGCAGATAAATTAAACATAAACGAAAAACAGCGTCTTATGAAAATAATTACTTAAATAAGAATAAACAAACTTATGGATGATAAACTCCATTTACAATAATTTGAGGAAGGATTCATAACAGTCTAGGTGAGTAATTGTGTGCGATTTTTCCAATTATGGCAGTGTGAACAGCAATAGTACGAGGTGGATAAAAATAAAAATAAAAGCTAAACAAAAAAAAAAAAATGGCTTATTTCAGACTATGTGTCCATATATTTGTTAGTAACAGAAAGGAAAATCTTATAATTATGTTAGTATGTATCATCATGTGAAAAAAATATCATCATCATCATCATCATCATTTCAGCCATAGGACGTCCACTGCTGAACTTAGGCCTCCCCCAGTGACTTCCAGATTGGCCGGTGGAAAGCGGCTCGCATCCAGCGGCTTCCTGCAACCTTTACCAGGTCGTCTGTTCACCTTGTAGGTGGACGTCCTACGCTGCGCTTGCCGGTACGTGGCCTCCATTCCAGAACCTTTCTGCCCCATCGGCCGTCAGTTCTACGTACTATGTGCCCCGCCCACTGCCACTTCAGCTTGCTTATCCGTTGGGCTATGTCAGCAACTTTTGTTCATTTACGAATCTCCTCATTCCTGATTCGATCCCGCAAAGAATGCCTCGATGGCCTTAGTCGAGTTTCCCAACAAGTAGGCCTTCGGATGAACATGGACAAAACAAAGATCATGTCCAATGCCCATGTTGCGCCCTACCCAGTATCAGTTGGGAGCTCTACTCTCGAAATTGTTAACAAATATGTCTACCTGGGACAAGTGATCCATTTGGGTAGGTCAAATTTTGTGAAGGAGGTCAAGAATCCAACTCGGCTGGGCAGCGTTCGGAAAACTACGTAACGTCTTCTCGTCCAAAATACCTCAGAAAAAAATATCTAAAAACTAATTTACTATTTTAAATATCTGCCTGTACTGCCCGATACCCCGGCCACATGTGTGTGTGTGTATACCCAGTGCCGCAGTATCGGACAGAAAGTGACTATTTGAAAAGATAAAATATTTTGAATCCAAAAATAACAATGAGCACGGCGCTCAAATAAAAAAATGGACAAAAAAAAAAGATTCTATACTAACTGTGTAAGGCAGAAGATTAACCACCGCAATTACCGAATTTGGTTTAATTCATAAACTGTATTACTGTACAAAAATCATGGTCACCCTAATAACTAAAATGACATCTCATAGAGTGCGTTCAGAATGAGCGTCATTCCCGGTTTTAATGACCGGCTGATAGCCGTTTAAAAACGAATTTGCTCACTTCTGGTACATTAAACAATCATTCATGGCGTCGCTCGTTCTATCGCGATATGGTTTCTGAACATTTTGTGCGAATGTGTCCCTGTTTGATTTGAAATTGGAATGCGCGAATGAATTTGTTTTTTCATGTACTTTTTTACATTTCTTTAAAAAATTGGATAAAGGTTTCAGGTGATATCAAATTACCTATCTGAAAATATTATTTATATTAAATATGTATTTGAAAATAGAAAATTACTATTCCAGCCGGCCAATCTAGTAACCACAGGGGAAGGCAGTGGACGTCCTATGGCTGAAATGATGATGATGATGAAATATTTTTATGGTTCAAGTATTTATTTCTCTTGAAATAAAAAACAATGATATCAAAAACCTTCTTACAAGAGCTTCAATTTAATAAATCTGCTCTGTGTTGTTTATTTCCCTTATTAATACAAGCACTTGTGTTACAGAAGTCAGAAACAACGACGGTACCACAACACCTAGACCCGAGACAATACGGAAAAGTTATTTTTCTACATTGACCGACCGGGAATCGAACCCGGGGCCTCAGAGATAGCGACACCGAGTCCGGTATGCTCGCCTTTTGGCTACGGAGGTCGTCTACGTTAAATAAAAGTTACGTTAGAGTTACGGAACACCCTGTGTATATAGATAAAAGCTATTAAGTAGGTGGCTCTAATTAAACGATTTTCATTTACATTTCGATTTTATCAAATTATCGCATTTTAACGATTTAGATTTCGATGCATTAACTTTTTTAACTAGTGCAGTTGTTTCACTGATTTTATATCCTTGATTAAATAATACTAATTAGCCACGTTGGAACAGGAAACCGTTAAAACAGCCGTACATACAGGGTGATAACGAAATAATTAGTCAGGAAAAAGTAAATAATATTAATTAATCAGCATTATTAAATAATCGTAATTAGTGCTTTTGTCCTGTTTGTGTTCTGGAGTTATTTTTTGTTCAATTTATTCGGTACGTATAATTGTTGTGGATTTAATTACTCGCTAACGAGAACGGATAAACGTAATTTAAGTACGAAAACAGGAAAATTTAAGAAACATAATTAGTATGAGTCTTATTTGCCAGGTTTAGGTAAATAATTAGCGTATTTTGAGCAATCTTTTTGGAATATACTAGGTATCTCGATTTTTTAAAGTTACTATCTGACGTGAAAATGGCTCCTGGGAAAGCTTGGACAACCATTAGGTTTTCGATAAATTATTTCAACATCATTTCTCAATATTTTTTTCAAAATGGCAACTCGAAAAAAAGGCCAAGTGAAGTGCGAGATGAGCTCGCGTAAAGCGGGTTCCATAAATCGTTTTCATGTAATCTATCTCAAATTAAATAAATATTAAATGAAAAATTAGACAACATCACATACATTGCTCTGATCCTATGGTAAATAGCTAAAGCACTTGTGTTACAGAAATAAGAAACAACAACGGTACCACAAAACTCAGACCCGACCGAGACAATATAGAAAAGTTATTTTTTTTCTACATTGACCAGCCGGGAATCTAACTCGGGACCTCAGAGATAGCGACACTAAGTCCGGTATGCTCACCTCTCGGCTACGGAGGTCGTTTCCTCAAATTGGCTGGCTGCTGGTAATATCTTCGCGTTTGTTGCTTATTTTATAGCTTTTTAAACTATGATAATAAATAAATAACTAGGTGCTTATAGCTCAGTGGTGGCAGCGCAATTGGTTGTGATTACCAAGGTTCAGCAACACGCCGCGGTTGTGAGTGGATGGGTGACCATTGAGACCATATTTAGTGACATTATCGCACGCATCTCCGTGCTTTGGAAGGCACGTTAAAAGTTGGTCCCGGCCCTTCGCGTTCCACTTACCCACGGTAGACCGGAAAAACAATGGAAAACAATGGGGAAAAGTTATTGTGGCACGCGAAGGGCTTAATAACTTGCTTGATACTAATCGTGAAGCCGTCTTTTTTTGAATGGACGTATGCTGTGGGGGGATGGCCTTGTTGTCGATGACTTCACCGGATAGATTTGGCGAGTACGGGCCCCATACTACGGGCTCGTTTGGACCTTGTGAAGCCTAGTCAGAGGCCACACGGTGGCTAGATTACATCTGAAAGTAAGGTTAGTTACTGACCTTACAACACCCCTCTACCAATCCGCACTAGGCCTGTGTGGCGGGGTCTGGTGGCATTACCTCATAATTTATGTGAGGCATGCAGTAAGATGTTTATGGGCTCACTTTACCTTACTTTTTATTATTATAAAATTTGAAATTTAAAAAATCCCTCGACACAAATGTGCTGCATCAGCTCAAGGCTTCTATCATTTTTATTTAACACCTGCTCATTGAGACCATTGTTATGAGCCCAAACACGCTGTATCTACTTTTTGTACTGAGCACTTCAATCAACTATTTGCTTAGGAGTTAGTAATCCCACAGATTGCTTCATGCTGCAACATCAGTTCAAGGTTATCATGTCTTGGGAATACTACTAAGGTAACAGTGCATCATTTCAAATCAAGCGGACCCGTGAAAGTTTGCAATCCTATTGTCAATTTGGAAATGAGCTGATAACCTTCAAACGGCTGAACAGGTCTTCGTCAAATATCTGTAACAATCTGTAATATCAGCTTTAAAACAAAAAAACAACATAAAAATCGGTTCATTTGTTTGGGAGCTACGATGCCACAGACACACAAATACACACGTGAAACTGATAACACCCATCTTTTTGTCGGGGGTTAAAAATTATAATTAGTACATTTATGGCCATTTTCCTATATTTAGTGTGTTTCGTTGCGTACCTAAAGTACGTGTTTGTTAAATTTTGATAATAATTTAGTTATTAGTAACGTATTACTTATTTGTCGTTCGATGTTCAAATATTTCCATAAAAACCCTTTATCGGGGTATGTTATTTATCCATTTGATTTCCCTTTATTCGTGCGGTATGTAGGATCAAGGAAATATTGATACGAATGGGAATTTGTAATTAAATTTTATGTTTAAATTGCCTTGTTTTTTATTGTTACGGTAAGAGAAATATGTAAAACTCTAAAATATGATTATTCTTCTTCTTGTTCATCTATACGGTCAATCGTTACGTTACGTTGCTTTGGAGCCCAGGGTCCGCCTTCCTTGATTTACTCCTCCACTTTGCGCGGTCTTGAGCGTCTCTAGTTGTGAGATCATTGCACGCATGTCAGCTCTCATAACAATAATATGATTATTATTTATGTTTAATTATTATAAAACGTATTTATAGGCCATTCAATACAAATAAAGCTGTAACGAATTGATACATTTAAAACGCCCATGATACCTTGCGCAACAAAGGAATTTACCTCCTAGTTGCGCAACAAAGGAAACTAAAAATGCGATCAGACATTTCAGGTTAACTTTTTACCTTTTTCAACAGGAACTTTTCAAACTGTGACGAACTTCGGGACAAATATCGTAGCGTCCCGATGGGAATTTTAAAAACTGATATCTACTGGCCAATATGAATATCTTGCGTTCATAGAAGTTTGATTTATCTCCACTCGTTTCTGGTAAAAATGGTCTTAACCGACAGACAGTCAGACAGACAAAAAAGTAATCCCATAAGGGTTCCTTTTTACCTTTTAAGATACGGAACCCTAAAACGGACAAACAATAACGATAATGCGCTCCATCTATATAGAGTTTTCTCAAAAACTGTAATGAACCACTCTGTCAGAAGAAAAATACACATTGTGTTGTCAGAAAACTCGAATACCTAGTCGCGATTCAAAATTGATTGAAGTGCTCAGTACAAAAGGAATATCTAACCCTAAACTGCTTACGCAACGAAACATACGTTCCAAAACAAACTCAATTGGGATATTTTGGGCCCCAAAATACGTCTAAACGCATTAAGGCCATTACAAACCACTTTATCGCCCTTATACGTTGCTAGGGTTGACACTTAATAACTTAGTTTCAGTTTTGTAGTTTATGTAGCACTTTCTTCAAATCCTATATGGACGTATTTTATGCATGTTTTGTGTGAAATTAAGATTGTATACTTTGGTTAGGCGTTGTTAATCGGTCAGGGAAGAAAAAATAATAGAAACTTTTGTCCACCTGAAATGACGTATAAAGTGTAGTCGGTATCAGTATTAGTAAGTTCAAATGGTAAACGTTATTTTTATATTACACGTGTTGCTACTAAGTTATTGCCCGACGTTAGTAGTACCGACTTATTATTTTATTTTTACACATACATTTTTATTCTCTGTATTGCATTTTTTTAACTGTGATAATATTTTAAAAAAAAACAGAGTACCTTCCTTTTTTGTTGCAATTGTCGCGCCAGTTGGCAACAAAATAAATAAAATCAGTTAAATTGTTTTATTAATAATTATACATGTCTCCTATTAGTAATACTTAATTTGTTAAATGTGTATGATATTTTTGAATAATGTAGTAGTGTCCTATAAATACTTTTGTGTTTGTATGATTAATGTTAAATACTTCGTGTCAACCCTAACGTGACCCTAGCAGGGGCCGCCCGGGCCCGCACACTGATTTCGTACGTATAAATAACGCGGGTCGAAGGGACCACTGAATGATTCGACAATTACGCTCCTAGAGTTTATTGAATTAGCTGGGGTAGCCAATTGATTCCGTTTAAATATCAGTTTAAATGGTTGAGTGTTTATTTACTTGTAAGTAACTGTCGCCATTGAAGAAGGGACTATCTATGATAGTACTTGATCAATAAGGTGCTTGTGGCTCAGTGGCGAAAGCGGTTTCGTAGTGTTTACCAAAGTTAAGCCACCTACGCCGTGATTCACCATATTTACTGACATTTATCATAAGCATCTCCGTGCTTCGCTTGATACTAGTCGTGAAGCCTAGTCAGGAGGTCTTAGGGCTTAATAAAATCTGACAGTAAGGTTAAGTCACTGGCCTTACAACACTCCTCCACCAATCCGACCGCCGCGTCGTGGAGTATGGCCCAAAGCACCTCATAGTTGAGGTGAGGCCTTTGCTCTGCAGTGGGAGGCACACTTTGTGTAAGTACACACAGTGTATTTTTTTTAATAAAGTTCCACAGACTCTTGTTGAACTATCTGTACATGAGTTCAAAACTCACATTAAAAAAAGCCTTATGAAAAAAGGGTATTATAAGGTAGACGATTATCTGAACGACAAGAGTGCATGGACTTAACCTGCTTAGCTCGCACTTACTTCATGTCTTGTAACTGTATTTCCTGTAAAAAAGGCTGACAAAGGTGACTGAGTTTGTTGCGCCGTTTCTTCTCCTCACCAGCCGATATGTAGTCCCGAAGCGGTGGTAGGGTTTAGCTATATTTTGGGACGTGTATAAGTGCCCGGAAGAGGGCCTATATACTGAAAAAATGAGTATTAATGAGTATTAGTATTAATGAGTACTTTTCTTTTACTTGATCAATCAAAGAAATCAGGCAACTTATAAAGTAGACGATTAATTAACCATATTCATAACCTGCCTAACTCGCACTTACGACATGTTTTGTAACTTTAGGTCTTGTAATAAAGGCTGACGAAGATTACATGTTTCTTGCTTCTCATCACCTGCATTTTTTGATGCTATTCATATTTTGTGGTTTGTGAATGACTGTTAAAATTTTTAATGATAGTTATTGATGTTTTGTGTCATATATTAAAACATTTGTATGCTTTGGCATTTGATATCTGGGTGATTTTCCCAGCACCAAATCGTAAACGGCATGGCTGAAACTGCTAGTGCAGGATGGCACTTTTTACTTGTAATATTTTTTTTTAGATGAAAAATGTTGTCTCCTACAGCAGCCTACAAATATTTTTCCATTATGATTGTCACTAATAAGGAAAAAAAAAATATAAACACCTAAGTTTTTCATACCGGTGAAGCGGCACAATTTGTTTTTCAGTATACTTTTAATCATATAATAAAAACAGTTGATTTTTTAGGGATTTCCTTTTTTTTATTTAAATCCTAAATAGTGGCAGTACTTTATTGCGGAAACTTCATTACAAAATCTGTTGTATTTAATGAATGGTAAGTACAAATTCACGTGTCCAAATTAGATTTTTCACCGCGGTGAATTTTCGTTGTACGCGAATATCTAGGCATCCAACAACACTAGCTTATCGCTACTGCGCTGTAAACTTGCGCACCAGGGACGCCTAAGCGCTTGATGTGAGAGGACGCGTGTTGCTTGTCTGGTGTTCCCACCAAAAACGTAAGTAGTGGGTTCCGGTGACTTGGGACCGCTTTTTTTTTCATTCACGTGAGTGGATAAAAGTTGTGATCCAATGATCCGATATGTTTATTAAATATATGTACT
The DNA here is from genome assembly GCA_963576865.1 of Anania hortulata. Lineage (NCBI taxonomy): Eukaryota > Metazoa > Arthropoda > Insecta > Lepidoptera > Crambidae > Anania > Anania hortulata. The sequence continues at coordinate 6,519,782 of OY756412.1, read as the reverse complement.
TTTACTTAATGTCGCCCGATCAAGTAGGTAGTATCAATTTATTTCTATCATAAATACTGTGCTTGTAGTGTTAACTTCTATTGGCTGTTTTTCATGACGGTGATCTCATTCCGGTGAATTCGGTGACCTAAATTGACACCGAAATGAGAAAAAATATCATTTCGGTGATTTTTTTTCATTTCGGTGAGAAGTTGTTCATTTCGATGATTTTTATCTTCATCTCGGTGTTTTTTTTTTCATTCCGGTGACAAATTATTTCACTTCGGTGAAAAACAGACCATAATTTCTTTTGTTACATTTTAGTTGCACAAGGAATATATTTGTTTTGGGAACTAAGATGTAGCTACTAGTTAAAAGAATAATCTCAGTTGTTGCTCGCGTGGGCAATAGGCTATTTGACTAAATTATGATAATTAGTCCACTTTAAACGTAATTCAAAAATATTGAACACGTGCTTTTTTAGGGTCCGTACCAAAATGGTACAAAAGGAACCCTTATACTTTCGCCATGTCCGTCTGTCAGTCCACGGCCTAGCACAGATACTGTTTGTACTAGGAAGCTGTAATTTTGCACGAGTATAAACATTAAACACGCCGACAGAATGGTACAATAATATCTTGAAAACAAAAATTCTAGGGTATCTCCCCTACACGTAAAGAAGCGATGAATTATTTATTTTTAGTCTATCCCATCGTTTGGGGTATCGTTGGATGGGTCTTTCAAATATATTGCGAGGTTGTGAAGACCATTTTTCGATTCAGTGATCGGTTTCCGAAATATTAACCATTGTTGTTTAAATTCCGAAATATTTTTGCTAGAGTCGTGTCCCCATCCAAAAGATAGATTTTTGTGCTACCTGATTTATTAATGACTAATACACAATAAGATTTTGTGAAGACAAATAACAAGAGATTACGTTTGTTTTATTTTACATTATACAGTGTGTAACGAAAAGGTGAAATAAAACTTTAAGGGATTATTCTACGGCTAAATTACATCAACTTTTTTCTATGGGACTAACATCAAAATCTCAAAAAAAAAAATTGACGTTTTCATACAAACTGATGCCAGCTGGTCGCGTTTTAGTATGGGAAAGTGTTTTTTTTTTGCGATTTCGATGTTGGTCCCATAGAAAAAGTTAATATAGTTTACTTTGCCGTATAATAACCCCTTAGAGTTTTATTTCACCTTTTCGTTACACCCTGTATATTACAGTATCTTTGTGTTATCAAAACTAATAATTAAAATCTTTTAAAATAAGAATCTGAAAAAGTTGTAAAGATATACAGGGTGTCCCAGAAACAATGGATAAACCTTTAACTGTCGATAGGTTTCGTCAAGACCTCTCTAATCTCAAATTTTGACTTTAGTAAAAATATCTCGGTTTTCAAGATAATTAGTTTTAAAAAGAGTTAGTTTTTTTTTTAAATGCCACTTTCGGTTAGTTTTTAATGTGCCATTTTTATAAATACGGACTTTTTCTAATTCAGTTTTTTTTTATTTCTAAAAGAATAGTTTAGCTATCAATAACAATGGTTAAAATTGAGCTAGCTAATCACGAAGTGCTTCAAAAAAACAATGTTCCAAAAAAAAACATAAAATTGTTTTTCCTCATGTTTGGTCAACTACCATGTTAAAAAAATGTATGGCGCTCATCGTGCCCATTAACTTAAAAAAATTCTTAGTTATTCTATTTTCCAAAAAGGTATAATAAGCTTATGTTTTCTGTATCTCTTAAACTTTGTCTGGTTTTTATTAATTTTTTATTAAAATTACAATAAATGTTCGAATTGGCATCCTTGCGCTCTGATACACGCCCGGCATCTTTTTATAAAAGAACTAGCTTTTGCCCGCGGCTTCGCTCGCGTTAGATTTGATTTTAAGTGAAGTATGAATGTCAAACTCAGTAATTTAAAAAACTACAAAACTTCTAGACAATATTTTTAGCATGACTATCAAAACACGATATGATATGATATAATATAGCGATTTATCAATTTTAGGATAACGCGGGTATACATCAAATGCAAAAATAGAACCTTTGTGTTGGGATCACGTATGGCTGTCTGTCAGTCCGTCTGTTACAACCGATTAGCTCCGAAATTACTGGCCCAATTGGATTGCAATTTGGGACAAATAATTTCAAGAATTTTCATGTTCACAATATTCATTTTAAAATCAAAGTTCCAAAAAACCATAAAATCTACACCCATATTGATAGACATTTCAACCCCATCGCATCCCAACAAGGGAGATGGAATTTCACGTCCACAACGTTACATTTTAAAATCGTTGTTGTTTTCGTAATCAGCGACCCGATAAACCATAGAAACAATACCCATGTTGATTTTCAGACTTTGTCAGCCCCCTTCCCCTTTTTTGGAGTTGACTTTTCAAAAAATCTGAAACATGTTTACTCATTTATCATAAGGAGAACTCACTCCTGTGAAGTTTTGAATAAAAGAGTCTGACTAATCTTGTTTCCCCATACAAACTTTGGGCCCCCATTTCACCCCTTTAGAGGGTGAATTTTGAAAATCCCTTTCTTAGTGCACCCCTAGACCTTATAAGAAACTTACATGCCAAATTTGGAATCTCTAGCACCAGCGGTTTGGGCTGTGCGTTGATATGTCAGTCAGTCAGTCAGTCAGTCAGTCAGTTTCTTCTTTTATATATTTAGATGTTTGATGCGGCTCGCGTAACCAGACGTTTTATGTATGCAGCTGCATTTTGTATGCGAGTCCGCAACTCTGTTATTGAGGATACTGGTCTCGCGTAGACAAGGTCTTTCAGACATCCGCAATAAAAAAAAAATCAAGGGATTTAGATCCGGCGATCTGGGTGGCCATAAAATAGGGCCGAGCCGGCCTATCCACTTCTGTGGGTAGTGTTGATTCAAATAATTTCTTACTACTATTGCGTAGTGAGCTGGGCACCCATCATTTTTAAGCCACATTCTCCGCCTCACTTCTAAACTGATATCTCCTAGCATGCCGGGTAAATCATTTTGTAAAAAATTAAGGTAAATTTAACTATTCAGTGTAGCTGGATGTTCATATAGCCCGATCACCTGTCCGCCAATAATCCCAGTCCACAAGTTAACTTTAAATTGAACTTGGGACCGATCTTCCCTCATCAAATGTGGGTTTTCTACTTGCTAGCTATGTAGATTGTGGATGTTGAGATATCCATCTTTCCGGCATGAGGATTCATCCATTCACAACATTTTATTGAAAAATTGCGGGTCCTCCCTTATTTTATTTAACATGATTCTGCAAAATGCAATCCTGCGCGGATAGTCAGCAGGCTGTAGAGTTTGGACCCTTTGAACATGGAAAGGGTGCAACCTGTATATTTTTAACCGACTTCAAAAAAGGAGGAGGTTCTCAATTCGTCAGTATCTTTGTTTTTTTTTATTTATTTTTTTATGTATGTTCAGCGATCATTCGTTACCAGGTTAACCGATTTCGATACTTCTTTTTTTGTTCGAAAGGGAATACTTTCGGTCCCATATAAATTTGATTAAGTTCTGATGATGGGATCTATAAGAAAATCATCAAACTTTGCATGAACTCCATCCGTGCCAACTGATTTTTGTACCTATGTTGCCCAATATCTTCGGCATTTGTGAACCGATTTTGATGATTCTTTCTTTATCGAATAGCTTATACTTTAAAGATGGTATATTGAAAATTTTTTGGAAAATTTTCACCTCTAAGGTGGGTAAATAAGGGATGAAATCGGTGTTCAGCCGTTAACTTATGTTTGCACTGAAAAGATTCGTATTGTTGAGTATTATCACTGTATGTATCACTAAAAATAGATGAAATAAGTAAATTTTATAAAAAAAAGTAAACCGACTTCAAAAAACTGAAAAGATAAAAATAATATCAACACATAAGTACCTAATCAGTTACTTTTGGAGTCGGTGCAAACGAAAACATTCAAACTCTCATCGGATAGCACCGACTCCAAAAGTAACTGATTAGGTACTTATGTGTTGATATTATTTTTATCTTTTCAGTTTTTATGGTTGATTATTACAATATATTTGTTATTTTTGTTGTTTTATTCTCACACGTTCCTAAATGAATTTAAGTTTAAATAAGTTAATATCCATGTATGGTACATTTTAATTAATACTTTCAATACCATTATAGTATAGTCAGAAAAGGATAACCTGTACTGTGTGATAGCACTCTTCAAAACGTAGGTAAGTAATTATGGAACTAGGATAGCAGCATTTTAGGTGCGTTGCGTGGTAACAGTTTAGTTTTTTTCGGTGACTGCATAAGTAATTTCATTGCGGTGACTCGCGTTTTTCATTTCGGTGATGAGAAGTTTCATTTCGGTGAACTATTCTTTAATTTCGGTGACACCAAAATTTTAAAGTACTATATCTCCTAAGTATATGAACTCAATTTGATGTCGAGTAAAGATTAATCATAACAATATCATAAATAACAATACTACATAGTTTTATTTCAAAAAAAGTTATACATAAAAAAGTTCACCGTAATGACAAAAAAAATGGACTTGTTGAAATTGACCCATCTATGGCTGAATATATTTATTTATTTATTTTATTGGTTGTCCTACCAACAAGACAAACACTTACAAGCAAATTGGCTAAAAACTTAGTGCCGTCTTAATAATATGAAACTACTTTTAATATATTTAAGATCATATTATGTACTATATTCAAGCAAATAAATGATTCTTGATTCCTAATTTTATTTTATTTATTCAAAAAAACCCGTGGTTCGTGATATTTCATGTTAACCATACGCCAATAAAAACAATTGATATTGTTTAGTTTTATTTAAGTTTAGATATTTAAGTCTAACTAAAACAGATACAACAAATTAAATTAACTAATTTGTTTTTGCGAACTAGTGGTGTAATGATCTAGGAAGTCAGTAAAAGTCACGCATAAACCAAATCTTAATGTGTCAGATGACATATTTTAATATCCACCCTCACCCGCGTTCGACTCCCCGCGACGCGAAATGCGTTTAGTCGGTATTAAATATGATATTTTTCCATATCATTGTGTGCGGATGCAGGGGAGAGGTGGATGGTGTGATTAAGGAGTGAAAAAGTAAACTATAACTTTCTGATTTTTATTTTATTTAGTAGGACAAGTATTTTTTTTTTACGTCTTAACTATAATGAACGAATTACTGTATATGTACTGTATTATGTAATTTGATAACTACTTTGTTTTATTAAAAGAAAGTGTAAACCGGTTTGTTTGTATTTGAAAAACATATTTTTAAATGACGTGCTAATTGATTTCAACCGACTTCATAAAAGTTTAATAGTTCTCAATTTGACTGTAATTATGTTTTTTTTTTTATGTATGTACCGAGATTTCTCCGCCAATTATGAATCGATTTTAATGATTCTCTTTTTGTTTGAAACTTTAGAGGTGGTCCCATATAAATTTTATCGAAATTGATTTAGCGCTTTTTGAGATAATCAACAAATATATATTGCCAGATAATGTAATGGTTTGTGGTTCTTGTTACTATGTTACCTAATATATTCGTACCAATTTTGATGATTCTTCTTTTATTAAATAGCTGATACTTCAAAAATATTAAAAAAAGATATGCGCAATAAAAAAACACCCCCAAGGGTGAAAAAATTGTAAATGATATTTATTAACTTGGTTTTTTTTCGAACTTTTAGCAGCTTTCTAGTTTCTAGTCCTTATTTAATTTAAATGAAACTAATTGAAAGACAACAAAAAGTAAGTAAAAGTATAATAAGAAATACCTACTAAAAATTGGCCGATTTTTTTTTATTTGTCCATTATTGATTATTTCTGACAATAATTCATGATTTACGAACTACTTTTTCTCTGGCTTAACGTGCGAGGTAGTAAGGAAATTCGTGCTCAAGGTCATTTGCTCGGGGAACCGCGTTAAGTTTGCTCTCTTATGATTTGTTTTCATTAGGATTTATCACTAAAAATAGATAAGCCAGCCGATGAGATTTTAAATATTTTCGTTTGCACCGACTCCAAAAGTAACTGATTAGGTACATATGTGTTAATATTATTTTAAGCTTTTTAGTGTTTTGAAGTCGGTTTTTTTTAATTAAATTTCCTTACAGGAACTGTGACCTTAATAAAAAATAATTATCTAAAAAAAATAACTAAGGGTTCGTATGGCTCTGGCAAATGTGCCGTGATTGTAACTACGTAATTAGAATCTGGAAATAAATTATCAGGCGGAAGCAAAAGTGGAGCTCGTCGTGATCGTAAAAAAAACGATTTAATGAGTGTTTTCTTTTTAATAATACTTAATGTACTTATTTATTTAGTAGGTATACATTTTATAAGACTCTCGTATATCTTGCTTGGTTTACTCCGAATAACACCATCCCCACAGCCAGATAAACCATAGGCTTACTCAGCCAGTCGGTTTAACGGAGCTAGCCGACTGCCGACCCAATAAACGCTCCCCGTTTGAATTCATTATTATATTTGTCATGAGTCCTATCACGTTCTCATAGGGGAGTTTTTCTCAATTTCCGTTTTGTATAATCTGCTCTGGTTTCGACGGGATTTGTAGTAATTAAACAAACTACAATACGCAGTGATTAGAATGTACGATGCTGAGATTAGGTTGTCAGAAGAGGACCACAATTGGATTTAATTGAAGTTTTTTGCGCGTCCTGGCAATCATTGCCGGGCAATCATAGATGATTCATAGATACGGCACTGCTGCAAAAGACATATCGTGCCAGAGGACAAGTCTAATCTATTATTGGTAATCATTATTGTTATGTTTTAATTATAATGTATACATCAATTTTCAAGCTACGGCTAGGTCAATGCTTGGAATTTCGTTAAGGGATAAAATCCGGAACAAGGTTAAGTATCCGGCAGCAGACCAAAATAATGGACATAGTCCCAAAATGTAGCAAGCTAAAGTAGCAGTGGTACGGCTACATCTGTCGCAGAACTGATGAACGGGTAAACAGGTTCTCAAGTGGAGACAGCGCCTTGGCAAACGTTGTGTAGGACGCCCCCGCTCCCCAACTCGATGGACCGACGACCTTAGGAAGATGCTTGCAGTGGCTGGATGAAAAAAGCGAGAGATCTTGCTCTGTGGCGCTCTTTTTTACCAACCTCGTATTTATACAGTGTGTGGCCTTGAACCGGGGATAATATTCAAAACCGAGACTCTCTAGAGTGTTAGTATTTATTCTAAAAAGATTCCAGTCAACCAAAACCTATGCATTACATAATCAGTGTATTATTGCAAAACGATATGATCGCTAACGTTGTCAATGTCGTGTCATAGAGACGTTCCTAGAGCTCCGAATAAGTACGATGCAAATGAACTCAATCAATCAAGTTGAGCGGAACTATTGCATTGTTTGCATTACATTGAATTTACGATTAAGTTTGTAAGAAAAAATCAAAAAGTAAAGTTTTAATTTTAATTAGTTGGGACCATAATGATTCAATTACTGATGGCCTATAGAGTCTCTGGTATCAATAATATCCCCGGTTTCAGGCCACACACTGTACATTAATTACACAGTTAAACCAACCTCGTATTTAAACATTTTGTTTTTTCTTTGCTATTGTATCCATTTCAATACCTAATTTCATGTTGAATTCAAAAAAATAAATACTTTTTTAAGTGAAGTTTGTATTTCCAATGATATGGCAGAGAAAAATATAATGCAACATTCTTATCATTCCAATAACCCTTTTTCTACTGCATCGTCGACGTGGGTATAGTTTGAAATCGATTTATTTATAAATTACGGCTAATAGTCCACTCTAAATCTATTATCGCACTATCTCCGGATCATTAATAACGAGTTATGAATGACTCCTTAAAATTGTAAAGGATCTGAACATCTGACATCGGAGCCGGTTGCTAGAAATGAGGACATATGCTCAGCAGCCATCTTTTCATCGCTTCGCACAATCATTTATCATTAATTCCAATTTCACCATTAATCATCGAAATGAGACTTAAAGAGAGAGAAAATGAAGCGATGCTATGTTACACGAGTAAATACGATCTTCTAATGATACAATTAAAGATTAATTGTATTTCAAATTTCACAGTTTGTGAATGGACGGGCTAGTTTGATATGATGCTAATTTAATTTAGGGTTTATTTCTGTACATTAAAGTACAGATTTGAGTGAATGTATTTCTGGCGTCGGCAAGTCTGAGTGATCAGTGTGAAATCGCTCGTCTTTTGTCAATGATTTTTGGGCAACTTTCTATCGTTTATGAATAAAAGTATTGTAGACTTTATTGGGAATTGAAAGGGTTAACTCAGTTTCCCCCGAGATTTAGTGCAAATCATTTTGTTGCAATACCCGATAGTCGATACCATTGACAATTTCACACGTTTTACGATAGACTCATTGAGTTTTCAATGACATTTAAATTCAGTTTAAGCTACTCAATGACTATTCGATTCCTTTTTCTGGTGAGTACCTACTTCGGACAATGAATTGGGAATTTAGTATCAATAGGGCTTGTCTTTTTTTGCAGATGCATTTAGTATAACCTGTAGGTTTTTTTGCAGGGTAGATAATATTGTTAAAAATATTAATATTACTGAAATAAAAACATTATGAGCTCTGATTATGACTTAAAACTTTTATAATAACACTAGTTGTGCCCGCGGCTTCGTCTGCGTGTCATCCACTATTTTACTCCCTTAGGACGTAGATTGAAAAATAGAAGCCCATGTCCTTCCCTAGGGTTCAAGCTTTTTTCGTACAAAATTTCATCAATGTCGGTTTAGTTTTGCGACAAAAGAAGCATATTATATCCTGCTCTGCTATGATATCCAATCTATCTCTTTACCAAAAGTTATCAAAATTTATTTAGCAGCTTAGGCGTGTAAACGTACCTAACAGACAGACAGACAGAGATACTTTTGCATTTATAATGTTATTATATAAGTATGTATAATAAGTATGCATGGATGTAAATGTTTTTTTTCATTAAAACTTAGGTACCTATATAAATATCGAAGACTAGCTGTTGCCCGCGACTTCGTTCGCGTGGTCTTTAGTTTATTCATAAAGGATTTGCTTCGCAATTTTCTTTTTTTTTTCTTTTAAAAGAACCTTCTCCTGACAATAATTAACACAATAAAAAAGAATTATAAAAATTGTTCCAACCGTTTACGCGTGATGCGTGATTGGTCATCCAAGGGAAATAGAGATTCATTTTTATATATATGACCTTGATACCTGAGGGTCAATTCCCGTAATTTGACAATAGTCGCAATCCGGTGTCGATCCGCTCCCAGTAACATTACGATCCCAAACGGTATTCTCGTGAACCCAAAAAATGCAATAATTAGTTCGTATTGCGACTGAAAATGGAAGAAACCAAAATTAGATATTTTTTTGCTCTGTTTTTAGTCTTATTGGGATAGTTTTAATAATTTTACGTCAAATTGAAAGTTTACGAGAATACCGTTTGTGATAGTAATGTTACTGGGACCGGATTGACACCGGATTGCGAAAATTGTCAAATTACGGGAATTGGGCCTCTGACCTATGACCTGCCCCCCTGGCATGTCTACCAAAACACGATATGATATGATATGATTTAGCGATATATCGACACCAACTTTAAAAATATGATAAATATAGCCGCCATTTAGATTTTTTATCGAAACAGCGATCCTAATATGTGACGGCGATTCAACTGAACGGCTATATCTATGGGTCTTTAGTCGTTTCGCACCACGAGTTATTCGCCCCGCGGGGCGAATCGCCCAAGACCTTTTTTAAATGGGTCCTTTCGCACCACGGGGCGAATCGACCATAAACTTTTTGTAATGGGTCGATTCGGACCGCAGTGAGGAACAAAACTGTTCTGTACAAATAAATAATTGGAATCGTTAAGTTTTTGTTATGCGTCTAAAGCGGACTAGAAAATGAGCATTGGGTCGTTTCGTCCCGCGGTGCGAATCGCCCAAGAGCTTTTTTTAAATGGGGCCTTTCGCACCGCTGTAATCACTGCGGTGCGAAACGACTCATTTAAAAAGAGCTCTTGGGCGATTCGCCCCGCGGGGCGAATAACTCGTGGGGCGAAACGACTAAAGACCCATATCTATCACATTTTTACAGTTGGTGTCGATATATCGTTATATCATATCATATCATATCGTGTTTTAGTTCTCATGCTAGGCAGGCATATCCTGTAGATGGGCCTCGATAGACCAATGACCTTAGGAAGATAACTGGCAGTGGATGGATGAAAATGTCGTGTTTTTTGGCGTTCTTTTGGGAAGGCTTACGTCGTGACGATGATGATGATAAAATATCGAAGATGATAGGTCCAGCCTCAGATGGAAAATAACTGGTAATTAGATTTAAATGTTAACTCTCTAACTTAAGTTGGAAAAGCAGTCTGAACAGCGAAAGGTCGTGAGTTCGTTTTCGATCAGGGCAGTGGATTTTTTCTAGTGAATTATATTTTTATTGGCTTATCAAATTTATACACAATTAGATAATAATCTTATAACAAACGACATATTCTCGCTGTAATTATTTTATAATAATATAAATATTTAGTATCATTGTCAGTTATTTCAACGAGTTGTTTACAAAATTATCAGTTTCGAAACCTTGGGGAAAATTAAGAATGAGGGGTAAATATCATTATTCGTTCTACAGTATTTGCTCTTGGGTCTTTCCCAGAGAAAAACCTTATTTTGCTTCAAAATAAGGTAAATTGTATAACGAAAATTGCTTGATAAACTAATCGGACATGTTATTATTAGTTAGTTTATATGTGTCGTTATAATTTCTGTAGCACTTTATTAGCTGGCATTTCGCAATTGTTTAAGTTCATCATCATCATTTCAGCCATAGGAGGTTCACTGCTAAACATAGGCCTCCACTATTGACTTCCAGATTGGCCGGTTGAAAGCGGCCTGCATCCAGCGTCCTCCTGCGACCTTTACCAGGTCGTCTGTCCATGTTGTAGATGGTAGATGTCCTACGCTGCGCTCACCGGTACGTGGCCTCCGTTAATCCAGGCCATGGTTTATTTGTATGCCAAATTTTTACAAAATCTGTTTAGTAGTTTTTGCGTAAAAAGTAACAAACATCCATACAAAGTTTCGCGTTTATATTATTTGTAAGGATAGTAGGAAGCAGGATCTTATTTCTATTCTCCTATGGCTATCAAAGTCTGTCGCTCATGATACTGTGGAAATTGTCATCATGTCATTCGGGGCCCTATTGCGTAGTAAAAATAAATAACAAGAAATAATTTTATTTCCTCTTATTTACATATAGTATAACTGTAGAAGTCCATTTCTGTACGTTAAAGATGTTTTTTTTTGTTAGTGCTTTGGAGCCCCTTCGTGTGTCACGGGGACCCTGGGCACGAGCCCCGTGTGCCATTATGTTAAAGACGGAACTGGGTCCAAGTTTAGTTTATGTAGACGTTCAGCATCGTAGTTAGCTGCACCTACCATTAATATAAAGCAGAACTTTCACTGCACAAGCGATCTCTTTAGGCAGAGTTCAGCTTACGCTGGAAATACGCAGTCAATAGTGATGCAGTGCGTGTGAGTACTATCACAATATACTCTTTTTTACACTGACTCATATCAATTGGAAATGAGCTACTAAATTCTTCTTAGTGATAATGGTAGGCATTAAAATTTTAGTGCCACACTCATACAAAATAAATAAATATTTATGAGCATAAAAGCGCTATCAGTGTAAGCGTATGAAGAGATTGTACCCTTTATAATTCATAAAAGTCAGTTCTGTTTAGAAAAGTAAACAATAATTTGTAAGATCAACATGATATATCAAATGGATATAAAATATGTTGTTAATCCCAACAGAAACCATCTTAGATATGAATTGATAAACCAATCCACATACCGTATCCCGCTTGCTTATAGAATATCTATCCAGTTGTCATGATCTCAGTTTATCGAATTGGCGTTCCTGTGCTACGTACGAGATGTCAGACAGTGAATTTTCCTAGCACACCCAGACCCGAATCAAGTTGGAAATATTGAGTTAACAATAGTTAACCCCGGGACTGACGAGTCTTAAAAACCTAACGCCCTGTAATGCAATCCCTAGATTATTCAATCTACTGACTACTATGGTACAGTCAACGGCAGGTCAACCTACCTAAATAGTTAAAGGTTAAAGGGGACTAATTTTCAACTTAAATTTCGACACTTAGAGATCAATATCAATTAAGAAAATTTTACTTTTTTGGTGGGTTGATGAGCTGTTGTCTGTACTATGATAATTTTCAAAGACTAGAAATTATAATTAGAGATTTTTTTCAACGCTATGCAAATGTGGTTGAATAACATTGGTAACTAAATAGAGCACTTGATAACCTCTAAAAGGCCGATAAAATTGCTTTGGTAATGGGAAAGTTGTTATTGATCTTAAAATACAAATATCTAAAAAATAGTTTCTCTTAAAATCATAACAGAAAATGTCTTTTTATTACTTGGGTTGTCTGCTTGCCAGTCTTTTTTAAGTAACTATGTATGTAGGTATAATACTATAAATAAAAAAAACGTCTCCCTTAGATGGATATCGAACCCACCTCTCTTCGCTATCCTGGCAACTGCTTTTACAACTGAGTTACCGAGAACATCAGCAAACCCGTCGATTATTTTCTTAAAATCAGGCAGCGTAAGTATAAAAACAATCTCTCTCTATGTCAAGATCGGCTCATTAATACAGCCCGAAGAAGCCTTAAATGTCTGGATGATGTTTTGAAACATCCCGACCTAGGCAGAGAGCTACCTATAATAAAGCTCAACGGTAGCATAATAGCTCTTGTCCTATAAACTGTGAATTATTGTCATCGGAGACAGTATAAGTTGGGCTTTAAGATAAAATCACCTCGCACTAGTAAAGCAAGACCCGACACTATCGTGGTAATACGACTACTTAAAATAATAAAAAAATATAAATTATTCATTTTAAAAGCTCTTTTTTTAAATGTCAATAATACACTAAATTCACATAGCTTCAAATCTGCTAGGTATTTTAATTGTGTCAGTGTCAGTTGTGGCATAAAAAGAAAAATAGGACATAAAAATAAAAATGATTATTTTCGGACAACTAAATGATATAATTTGTTTGTAAACTTATTTCTAGTTGTGTTAATACATACTTATATTCTACCAGTGATAACGTTGTCTTAATCAAATGACCAACAAACGGACAGTCCCCGTTGACGGCTATCGCCCTCAGAGCATAGCAACTGCTGTGAATTCCTGTGCCTATATTGTAATAGGATAACTTTAATAAAGTAGCTATTAATGTTGGACTATTTCTATACGAGTATGTAGGCGTTATCTAAACATGCCTACTTTTATTATTACAGAAGTAAATTTTCCGTTTATTTATTTTACATATTAAGTCAAATTAAATCTTGTTTAGTTTTTAAATTAAAAGCCGGGTTTATTACGCATAACTTCTTTGTAACTCATTTGAATAAAATAAAAATTTGAAAAGAAAAATATATATATGTACCTAATCAACATTTTTTTCAGACTTGCAACATTTTACACTTAAATTTTTGGTATTATAAAGTTTCATATTTTGTCTGCGATCTCCGCATATACGCGCACTCAAAGGGCAACAGATGTTTAGTGCAGAGTTTAAAAAAACGAACAATAGATTTAAGTGGAGTCGGTTACCAAATAATAAAGTTTAACGACACCTTATTAAGGATATATTTGTGCTTACCGAATTATTCTGTAATTTATTACAAATAACTGTTATGTAACATTACCTTTTATTCCCATAACATCTTATCACAAAGAGTTAAGGGTCACATTTGCGTGAATAAGTTAATAAAATAAGCAACATTTGTAACTGAATTTGATTTTAATGATCTCCTATTCAAACAACGCTATTGAAGCGTCCATGTTGTATCTATTAGGTTTTTTTTTATTTTATTATTAATAATAAACTAGTAGGGCTAAGCAGGTAGGACTTAAATAAATAACACTTTTTTTGGTCACATAAACATATTCTTATCCTCAGTACTAAATATGCGCCATCCTTTTATTACCTACCCTATTTACTTCAAATAAAGAAATTTGAAATATGAAACTTAAATTGAATTCAGGAGTTATACTTGGTACCAAACGTTTATTTGCCAAGGGCGTCTCCCATCCCCCCAGACCAAATATAATTTAGAAAAGTACCTAAGTTTTTTATACTTACCTTCGTTACCTTAACTTAAATGGTCGGGTTCAATTACCGGGAATTGAACCCGAGGCCATATTTATTTAAGGCTAATCAACACGCCACACGCCACTACGCCAATCGAGTCTTCTCTCCACAAGTAAAGCCCGCGCTGTTATACATTGCAAGAAATTTAACTTATAGGTACTTATATAACCTAATGCACAAAAAACATTAAAATATTTTGGTTCATTACACCCAGAGCGTGGGTTCGAATTTCATACGAATGCCGATAATCGACGGGCCAATAAATTATAAATATGACAGCTCTTGTAAAAACTACTGAACACACAAAAACGAATATGAATGAAATTGAAAAAATATTGACTCAAAGAATTCTAAATCCAAAGCCTTTCGTAATAGAGACCAAAATAACATGACATGAGAAAGATATACAGTAGTCAACATAGCAACTTTGGAAATTCAGAAGGTTTAGGCAAATTTGGACTCTCTGTATAATTTAAACTAGGACAATATTATAAGTTTGATAGAGATCTGGCAGGACTGTACCTAATTAAAGAAAATATCTGGATGCTAATTATCCATTTGTTTATTTGACACCACAAAGTATTTTTCAAAAATGCGGCAGTAATGGTTCTGAAAATCGAAGACCCAACTATGAACTTACATTCTATCTTGGAAAAAAATGCACAGTTTTATATGGACGATGCAATAAATTTTGTAGGTACCTAAATAGAAGATACACGTGGCATATTACAAAAGTATGAATATACATTAGGCAGCGTAATATTTATTTATACAGTGTAACATCGCTTGATACTAGTCGTGAAGCCTAGTCAAATAGGGCGGCTTATAACATCTGTGAGTAAGATATAGTCACTGGCCTTACAACACCCCTCCACCAATATATACTCGGCCCGCGTGGTGGTGGTACCTATGGCCCAAACCATCTAGTAGTTGAAGTGAGGCCTGTGCCCTGCATTGGGACGTATGTAGGCATACTTTACTATACAGGGTAAGCAAAAAATACCCCGTTTAATTCGTGTACCACAGAGGCATTAGTTTATTAAACGTGTAACGTCTTCTTCCCAGCGCTATGTCCCGTTCCTACTATACCTACGCTTGATCATGCTTCTGGATGTGGCAAGTCTAGTTTACATTTGGAGCGATTGTCATCAGACCTATGGAACCCTCAGACAGGAAAACCAGACCAATTTTTAGGGATCCGTACTTGAAAAGGATAAAACAGAAACCATATAGGATCACTTTATTGTCCGTCTGTCTGTCTTTCAAGGCTATTTATCACGGAAACGCGTGGATGTATCGAGTTGAAATTAAAACCATATACTCGAACTCTACAGTCCCTTGAAGCTGTGAAAAAATCAAACTTCTTAGGTAACGTGAAAAAAGACACTGCCGTTTATGCCGCAAAAAACGAACCTTTATTTTGACAGTCAAAATTTATAGGGTACTTACCGTGAACCTCGAACTATGAAATTTAGCAAGTAATATCATCGTATACTACACGTACAGGAAAAATGTAAACTGTACATTTGTTAATTGTAAATTAAACTGCGGAACTGCAGTGGGCGATCCGACCCGCACTGCCATGGCTACACATCCAGTGTTATCTGAATGTGCAGATTTCCTCATGATGTTTTCCTTCGGAGTCAAACAAGTGGTTTAAATCCGTTCCATCCAGAGTTCTTCTTCTTCTTATTTGTCGAATCCTTTCTTCTACTTCGGGCAGCACGATTAACCAGAAATCTCCAGGCCGTTCTGCGCTCTGCTAGGCGTATCGGGATGCTTGGACATTGGTTTTGTTCATCTCGTCGTCATTTAAAGACCGTCTGGTGTAGTGGTTCGCACTCCGGCCTACAAAGCCAGCGGTTGCGGGTTGATATCCCAAAGGGGCAAGGGGCAAATGTTTGTGTGATAAGCACGAGCATTTGTACCTAATCTGAGTCACGGATGCCCATTATCTTGTCGCCATAATACAGACAACCACAAAACGTCAAATTTTTTCAATTGACATTTGACATTAATGCCTAGTATCCATCGAGTACATACCCTATAGAGCAGCAATACGAACCATCTTTTTCCGAAAAAGTTAGTGATTTTTAACTTACATTTAGTATGAGTCAACAAGTTAACTCTCGCTCATACAAAACCAGAACCGATACAGAATTAAAAGATGGCGGAAATGTTTTTACGAACAAATCAACATTTCCACTCTATATGGTATGTGCTCCATGCTAGTGTCGGACTTAAAGTTGAAACTCGGTTAAGTGACCTTTAACTTATTGGGTAGGTTGGCCTGCCGTTGAATGTACAGGCTTAGCTAAGTTTGGGGTAATTATGAAAGCAATTTATTTATTATTTATTTATCTCTTTCACCATGTCCATCCGTCCATCCAGAGTTACGTGGTGGTATGCAAACTTACAACATGTCATGCTCTTACGTATGATCATTATTATTATCATATTAATATCAAATAATGTAAATTAATAACTGTTATAACACAGTACCTAATATAAACTTTCGGATTTTCCTTTTTCGTCATAAAATCATTAAATACCTATTCCCATGTTAATAATTAATTAGAAAGTGATGAATTTTCCCTACTCTTGTATAACTCTTATCAAGTTAGGCGTGTTAGCAGGTGAATTAATTAAATGAAATTAATTTTCCTCTATCATTACTTCCTCTCGCTGATATCACAAACATCTGTTCAAATATCTAGGTAACTATAATCAGGATCAGTGATTATTTAAATTTCATTTATTTTTATTACCTACACAAGAAAAATATTGTTAATTCCCATCGCAATCTTCGATTTAAGAAATATTATTTTGCAAAAATTTTTACCTACAATAATTTCCCAAGTACCGTTACATCGAACAAACAAGTCGAAAAAACAAGGTATCAATATATAAGTGCTCGGTATTTAGAAACATCGAATAAAATAGCTGTCGCAGAAACAAGCCATCGCATTAACGAGGCATCGATGTAAAGCCTTGAATGTATTAATTTTCCCAGAAAATTGTTTCGAAGACACTAAGCGAACCCGATGAATAATATGTTGTCTCTATTAACTTTATAGAAACTGTTATATTCAGCAATGCTATTTAAGGCTTAAAGAGTCTGAGGAAGTGAATCTTGAACCAGTTTCGTAAATAACATTACTTACACACTATTATTTTATCATCATATTCAGCCCACGTCATTCCACAGCTGGACATAGCGCTTAAGCTAATGCACGCCACAGAGCCCGATCCTCGGCTGTTCTTTTCCATTCGTTGCTAGCAGCTATGCATATAATATCATCGCTCCACCTTGTTGAAGGGCGACCTAAGCTGCGCTTGCTAAGTTGTGCTCTCGACTTAAGAACACTCAAGAATTTTATTTTGTTAGACTTTTTGAACCAGCTGATTAAGAAAATTGAAGTGCCTTTTTGTAATTTCAAAAAAGCAACTTTTTACTAAATGCATCATCATTATTATCATAATTTCAGCCATAGGACGTCCACTGCTAAACATAGGCTCCCTCAGTGATTTTCAGATTGGCCGGTTGGAAGCGACCTGCATTCAGCAACTATCTTCAACCTTTACCAGGTCGTCTATCCACCTAGGGGCAGACGTCCTACGCTGCCCATGCCTACTGCCTACTGCCCCTTCAGCTTGCCAATCCATTGAGCTATATCTGCGACTTTTGTTCGTTTACGGATCTCCTCATTTCTGATTCGATTTCGCAAAAAAATACCGAGCATAATAGTTCTTTCCATAACACGCTGTGCTATCTTGAGCATTCTTATAAAGCCCATAGTGAAAGGCCACGGTTCAGTTCCATATGTCATCACTGGTAACACACACTGGTCGTAGACTTTCGTCTTTAAGCACTGAGGTATTTTGAACGAGAAGAAATTGTGTAGTTTCCCTTCCCGAACGTTGCCCAGCCGAGATGGATTCGACGGTTGACCTCCTTCTCAAAATTGGACCTACCCAACTCACTCATCTTCCGTTTGCCGACGATATTGTGGATCGCTTGAACGAGGTCTTCAATGCTCAATGGCTTCAGTTGAGTTTTCCAAGAGGTAGGTAGGCTTTCGGATGAACATGGACAAAACCAAGGTCATGTCAAATGCCCATAGGGTGAGTAGGGCACTCAGTATCAGTTGGGACCTCTAGGTACTCTCAAAATTGTTGACAAATATGTCTACCTGGAACTAAATGCATATGCAATTTGGTATATAAAAAAATAAATAATAATATTTGAAAAAAAAAACTTAAATTATTTTCATTTTTTGACTGTTGTCTGTTCTGGCCACTTCTGGCTAATCTTCGAAACGATTTTGATTTTGACATTTTCACTGATGTTTTATGAAGCAACGTAAGCTACTTTTATTTTACAAAAATAGTCTGATTTCCGTGTAAAAAAATTAAAACCCATGAAGTTGTAAACAAAATTCGATTTAAAAAGAAGTTTTGAATTGATTTTAACGACCACGCCACCGAAGTCGCGGGCTACAGTTAGTTCCAAATAAATGTTACACAGAGGTACGAAACAACGTGTGAATTACATTCATAAATTCTGAAAAACCCACAAAAACAAATTATCAAAAACAGGATACCCTAGTTTCGGTTCATTAGTTTGCGGTGCGATTAGTTCCAAGAGTGGGCGTAGGCGGTGCTGCTACTGACCTGTGACTGGCGCCAAGTTTTTGTCGCGTCTGGTTTGTGATCTTTGACATGCGGAACTAGGTTGATCATTGACATAGTAAACATTAAACCAGTAGAACAACATGTAATATTTTCGCTGCGTATTTCGTATTTAAAACAGGTACCTTTTTACGAACTACCTAGTTAGGAACTTCAGGGTATAATCTAAAAGTGAGTTTATTTTATATTTTGTATTGAATATCATATTTTGATTTATAGGACGACAAGTTTGTCGTTTGTCGTTGTCGACCAAACGTTTAGATGATAATCAATGAAATAAAAAATGATCTTCTAAGCATATTTATTTTTCAATGAAAAAAAATCAAATAAATTGTAATTTATTGTGTGTTTAAAGTTGGTTACTTTTTCATCTCAATTTTATACTGTGGCTCTAGGTTCTAGGCGGTGTTTTTGTTAGTATGTATTTGATTATTCTATTTTCTTAAGAAATATTAATTACCTAAGTAGTGTAATATTAATTAGAAGCAAGAGAAAAATCTACTACAATTTTAAAGTTTCCGCAAGAAAAAATTTTTTTTTCAATATCTTCCCCAGAGCCCAAGTGCAAACCTAATTTCAATAGTTCTGAATATTAGAATGAACAGGAAAATAATAATGTCTTTCTAAATTATGAGGTGAGAAACTTGATTTCAATAGTTTTAAATAAGTACTTGTACTACATTTACATTACATTTTAAACGAGGTAATCGCTTTAACAGGATATTTTAACGTGCATATGAAATTGTGTTATAAATTTCTCGTCCATAAGGGAAATCGAACCTCGAGGAATTTTACCGCTTTATCCGATTTGTTTAAAAAACTTTTTTGTAATGTAACTTTACAAAAGGCATCGAACCTAATTGTTATACTCCTAGTAACCTTAAATAACGTTATTTTGGTGTACACCTATACAACATACATTAATCGATAGAGAAAATAATTACAAACAATAAATACTTGTTGACAAAATGTCGTAATAGAATTTCAGGGTGAACATATAATATTATTTTTATATTTACATAATCAAATTGAAATTTTGAACAAAGTATATATAATTTAAAGTCAAAGAGTATTTGTTGTATGTAATTATTTTCTCTTTCGATTAACGTATGTTTCATAGGTGTACATACACCAAAATAACGTTATTTAAGGTTACTTGCAACTTGAGGTATGCCGGGCTCCATACAAAAAAGTTCGAGTTTTTTACGGTTTTCGGACTTTGTCATTTGTTTGTGCTATAAGAAATTGCTTCTTGCCAAATTTATGATTATAGGTTATAATTATAAAGGGAAGTACCTTATAGGTTTTGATTCTCTTGTGTGTATATGTGGTACCTATAACCGGCCGTATCATTTAGTTACGTTTACTTAGAAGTTTGATTTTTTCACAGCTCATAAGGATTGCAGACTTGAGTACTTTGAGACTTTATCATTTTAAATTTGATATAACTATATGCTTATAGGTACGCGTTTCTGAGGAAAAGGGTTAACAGACCGTCAGACATACAGACAGACGGGCAACGAAGTGATCCTTTATGGGTTCCTTTTGAGGTACGAAACCCCAAAAAACATAATTAACACAAATAAGAGAATAATAAACACGACGCTAGCGTAAAAAAAATGACGCAACACAGATGTGAATAAAACTACGAATTTTTGCGCAGCGTTGCATTGCAGCCTCACCACTACTTTGATGTGTTGAAATTAATGTAAAGACAATATATGATATGATAAGATATATGTATATGTAGACTGAAGTTTCCATCAAAATTGGTTTGCTTTGGCACATTAAAAAAAGATGATCTTTGTAAGTATTGAATTAATATTGAACCCCAAATAAATCGTTTCTTTTTGCCGTCGGCAAGTCTTTGTGGTGAAATTAAATGTCGCAGTCGTAAATAACTGAAGCGCGTTAAATATTGGACGATATTTGGTTACGAGTGTAAGTCACATACTTTTTGGTGTGTTTCATATTCAATCATTTCGCTTGGGATCACTCTAGTGATGGAAAAACAACTACTAAAAAAACTGTGAAGTGATAAATTATATTATTAACTGCAAACAATTAAAAAAAAAACAAAAAAACAATTAAAAAGGCAAATTTTATTGATTAAATTATTATAATAATATTTCTTCTTTCTCTTAATTTAAAGTTTCCAAGTTTTCTGATACAAATAAGGTGATGTTGAACATTGAGTGGATACCTACCTACCTTTTAAGTCATATTTTATCAGGTAACGTCCTTCTGATTACAGGTTTAAAAAGAAAAATCTCCCTTCTTATGACGTCGGCCTTACGAGTCGTTAGGAGTTAGGCAACAACTTTCTTGAAATGAAATCGCAAAAATATTTTGCTGGCTTATTAAACAGCTCATCAGCTGTTAATGGTGGCATGGAGAAGCTGTCTTTCTTAAATTTCGATATTGGTTCCTTAGTAAAGGTTATTTTATTTGGGAAATAAGTGTACCTCCTAACAGGGAGTTAACGATTAAAATATCCTTAACTAGCTGTCCCGGTAAACGTCGTATCTCCTCTGTTTTTTTTTGTGATTTTTTCCGATGTTTTAATAGTTATTCTGTTATTCGGGGCAGAATAACAAATCAAATCTAATAAATCTAAGATCATAAAAATCGGTGCAACCGTTCTTGACTCATAAATGGTGTAACTAACACGACTTTGCTTTAAATAAATCGAACCAAATGAAATCCTGCATAGTGCGTAATTCCCCACCTGTCAGATACAATATACCTAAATGTTTGAAAATTATATCACCACTGATTTTTTAGGGGTGGTCCTTATTACAACGAGGCAGAGTTCAATTTGCTACCATTATTTTGGTTTTAATTTTAGACGAAGGCTCGTGCGCGTGTTGGTAGGTATTAAATTGTCAATTTATCATCTTTACTGGAAATGTTGAAAAGGTTATAACTACGCATTGAAATTTATTTTATGTTTGTTAAAGTGTCTTCCTAATTTATCAGAACGTCTTCAATATGAGCCAGCACGTGGTTACACTGAATTTATATATTACAAAGGTGGTTTGATATCAAATATGAGTGCATTCAGTCCAAATAAGTAAATGCTTACTCTATCTCCTCTATTTTCCTTTTTGTTATTAGCGGAAGAACGTGATAATAGTTGCCTAGAACATGTTTTTTTTGCTCGGGATCTATGCTTGCTTAGCAATTTTGTTGATGGTAACACTAAAACAAGAAAATGAAGCATTATAATTGTACGTCTTTCTGTAAAAATCAAGTGTAATTTACTTTGTATGGTGTGCATTATAGAGTAGGCTATCTATCTTACTCTAGGTTCTAGATTCGATTGAACTAAGCCACCGGTAATCAAATGCTCTATCTATATGTAGGTATGGACCTAAATTATTAAATATGCCTTGCTTTAACAAACTTGCCACACCATCGACTGCATTGTGTTAGTTACCCTTCCAATATTGTTAAATATTAAACATGTTTTTTTTTTAAATGATGTCTAGGAGAACATTTATGTTACCTACTTATTTGCATGTAGTTTATAGGATTGCATTAAAGTTAAATACTAACGATTACAGTACTCTGACTCAGACTCTGTAAAACCTTATAAATAACATAATATTCCTTTTTTTACATTACGATAAAAAGCCTGGGGTCAACAATAACTTTCGCCAGGCAGTTTAGGCGCGGCTCCTTTGCCATCCGAGCTACCTGCGGCAGAGCAGTTACGCTTCGTTATGCCATTACTGGCGGCTTCCAAATTTGAATTATTGCCGCCATGCAATGCGATCTTTTTGGATGAAATGTTAAATATCTATGGATTGAGGTTACTGGCCGCTGGGTTTTTTGAGCAAGGATCATAACAACTATGCAGTCTTGTTTACATAAATTTTAGAAACAAGTTGTAAATAAAACTTATAAATAAAAGCCTACTTTATAGTGCAAATAAAAATGAAATGAAAAAATATTTTAACAGTTTTAGTACATTAAATTTTAATAATATTTGTTTTAGGTGAGGTCTATGTACAGTTCCATTTACATAAATCTATTTACACTTATCATGTGACACCAAAAGTAAAAATACTTTAGGTACAAGGTAAACATTTATCTAAACTGCTATGCCTAATGCCTAAACAATTGGCACTCGCAAACAATTCTAGGAAAATCCAAAAAATATGCGTATACCCAAAACAATAATTTATACACAGCATCAAACTAAGTTGTTTATTAATTATAGCGTATAATCCCATGATGGATGGCAGCTTAGGGCAACCACAAACTAAGCCATAAGTATAGAGGGGCTGGCGTTATTTTTATTTATTTTAATATGATTTTTGATAAAAATATATCGGGATCAATGAAGTAATATTGTCTAGATTAAGCATACTGCTAGAATCGTACTAAAAAAACAGGCAGGAAAATTAGGTACTCAGCGATGGTATTTTACTTCTATATTTGTCTTGTCTTCCTTCCAGTTTCTTCACACTTTATTAGGACAAATCGCCATTTCCGACACCTCAATTTTGCCTAGCGGCATGTACGTCTTCAGTGATAGAACACATGCTGGGAACTGGGAAGAGATTTAACGACCAGGGTCTAGAACATATTTTGTTGCAGCGTTCGCTGCCGCGACTGTCTGTCTAGATATTAATACTTAGTCGAAGATCTCAATATTCTAATTGGAACTTACGTATCGATTTCGTAAAATGAAAATTACCTTTCGTATCAGACGGACGTTTTAATTATCTTGAAAGATAATATACCAAAAAATGTTATGAAATTGTACCTACTAGTAATATAAACTATACCTACAAGTCACCAACTGTATTCTATAAAACATACACACTTATGCCACAAAGTCTCCTCTTCTAGAACCGCGGCAATCATGGAGCACATACCATTTAGAGTAGAAATGTCATTTAGTATGGGCGAGAGTTGACAGGACTCGTCATTTCATACTAAATGTAAGTGAAAATCACTACTCCACCTAAAGCAGTCAAATTTTATCAAGACAGTTGTTGGCGACAGACCTTTTTACCACATGTTTTTACTTCTTTATATTTATTTTAAAATTTAAATATTTTGATGTTCTTGAGTGATTTTTTGAGTAGTGTGATTGTTGTGTCAAGAAGAGTACATGTTGTCTTATGTGAAAAAGTAAATTAAATTGGATTTGCATATTATGTAAGTACTGCCTTCATTATTAAGCCCTGCCCTGCTCCTAGCATTGTTCTCAAGCTTTCGGCTCGCTGTCGTTTTTAACAGTGTTAACTCACAGTAAATTAAAGTATGCCTCCCATACGTCCCACTGCAGGGCACAGGCCTCACCTCAACTATGAGGTGGATTGGGCCATACTCCACCACGCAGGTCAAGTACAGATTGGTCCCCTGAACCAAGTTGTAAGGTGAGTGACTAAATCTTACTGTCAGATGTTAAGCCGACCTAAGTTCTCTGACTAGGTTTCACGACTACTATCAATCGATATTAGTTGGGACTAACTTTTAACGTGCCTTCCAAAGCACGGAGATGCTTGTGATGAATGTCACTAAATATGGTTGGAATGGTCACCCATCCACTCACAACCGCGGCGTAGGTGGCTTAACTTTGGTAATCATTACCGAACCGCTGCCGCCACTGAGCCAAAAGCACCTTTTTTAACTTACAGACATGACGTGAAATGATTGAACGCACCATGCACAAATTAACGCCATGGGTTCTCGCGACAGCGTAGAGCGACTGTCTGACTGTCTCTATCATTGTGTGTAAGCCCTTACACCGTTATTGATTAGTAGCGGTGTAATCAGGAAACTTCAACGGATTTGCAATGTGGTTTATCCGCCATGAGGCCAAATTCCCGAGACACTATTTACAATTGAGGCTTGATAATTAACGCATGCCATTGTTTAATAACATTGTAATTGATAAGCTAAGTTCAGCTAGGGAAACAAGTTGAATAATAATTATGCTATTTTACAATATAAGTTCGCAGATATTACATAATAAGATTGACAATGTGTAACAGAGTAAAGGGACTTTAACAGCCCAGCCCCCCTAGCATGACCAAAAAACACGATATGATATGATATGATATAGCGATATATCGACACGAACCTTACGAATATAATAGGTATAGCCGCCATTTTGACTTTTTATCGAAATAGCGATCATAATATTTGACGTCACCGGCACGGTAATTCAACATGGCGGTTATATCTATCATATTTTTACAGTTGGTGTCGATATATCGCTATATCATATCGTGTTTTGGTGCTCATGCTAGGGCTGGGCCACAACACTGCAACTACTAGTCGGGTTCATCAACGTCATCAACAGCCCTGGAGGTCCACAGCTGGACATAGGCTTCCTCTATAGAACGCAAGGAAGTAGCTCTGGGCCGTTTGCATCCAGCGGCTTCCCGCAAACTTGACTAGGTCGTCAGTCCACCGAGTGGGAGGCCTACCCACGCTGCGTCTTCCAGTTTGTAGTTGCATTCGTGAACCTTGGAAATAAGGCCGCATCTTTATTTAATATAAATTATATATAGATCTGTTTCCGTGTGGGGACGGCCGTAAAGTGCCGTGTGGGGACAGCCGTAAAGGATAAACTTCCTCACCGCCAGCGGAAGGCGTGTCGTAAGAGGCGACTGATTCCTATAGCACGAGACGGGCAGCAGCGTCTGCGTCCGAAAAAACTGCGCTCGCTTACCCGCCTGCCAAGCGTGGCGAGTATTGGCTATCCCCCCCGATGAGAGTCATTGGGGGAGGCCTTTGTTCAGCAGTGGACGTCCTGTGGCTGACATGATGATGATGATATAGATCTGTTTAATTCATATACGTCTTCATGAAAAAGGATTCCAAAATCAAACGTGCCTACATCATTTCAAAGGGAACGTTACAAGCGTTTTCGAGTTACTATAACAACTCACAATCAACTCATCAAACCATTCTCGCTACTTGATTATAAATCAATCGATTGTAATCGTATCGAATCGATACCGGTGTGGTCTCCTTCGAATAGTTAGTTAGCTATTGACGATTGGTTTGGTTAATAAATGCTAATGTATAACGAATCTAAACAAGATTTATTTAATACAGTGACAATTGGTGTTAAAAATAAGTAGGTATATTATACAACAACATACAGTTACAGGATTACACTGAAAAGGGGTGCCAAATTAAAAAAATAAGATCTAGGCAACAATATAAAGAAGTGTCTTAATCGTTATTGTTTTTAATAATCGTATGTTACAAAAAAAAACTTTAAAAATCCGAAAATAAAGTCAATAGAGAGATTACGAAAGCTGCGCGGTCCAGAGGCGTCTCTAGCCCATGTAGCGACCGTGTGCAAACACCGCACCCCCTAGTAAACGCGTGGTCTAAATGGAATGGGTACTAAGTAGCGAGCGGTGCTCGGCGCCCCCTAGGACCACTGCGCCCATGTGCAACGCACACCCTGCACCATAGGTAAAGACGTCTCTGGCGCGGCATTCATATTCATATTCACTTATTCATCAGAGGCGTAGGTACGGCGAGTCAACAAGGACCTTACGCAGTACACATACGGTGCAATTATTTCATAAGTTAAATTATCCACGAGTACGATTTTTAACAGCGTCTGGAATAATTAAATGTGAGTTCAATTAAGTTACTGATTCTGAGCCACTCCTTAAGATTTAGCACCCATTGGCAATATAACTCTGTCTAGGTTCAGATATAATTTCAGTTTTGTTTAATTTATTTATTACCTAATCTACGTCACTCTAACGATGGACATAGGCCTCTTCCAATGCACAGCACCAATAGGTGCTAGTGAACTTACCAAATTGTTAGTTAGAGCAGGGGTTCCCTATCCTTTTCAGTTAGCAGTACACTTACAAGTTTAGTATTTTGTCACGACTCCCTACCCTAGCTAGCTATTTAAAATAGATACTCAGTCAAATCAATATGACAGGTGAGCTAGGTGATCTCCACACAGATTTTCTAAGCGGGGAATAAGGCTTGACACTGCTACTCTCATTTTATCTTAGATGGGTATCTACGTTGGTAGGAATACTTATGGTTTCAGTAAATGATAAAGGATCGACTCACGGCGCCCCTCTTTGCTTTATACGACGCATCAGGGCGCCGCGGCGCACACTTTGGGAACCCCTGAGTTAGAGCATTGGATGGCTCCAGTCTTTTTTCAATCTGAATCGAAAGCCAACTTTTTGGTTTTTTGGAATTAGTTCTTGCCACTGCAACTAGTAGGGCTAGGTTACTTCTAAAGCTGCCTCAGATCACCAAAACGAGGTACAATATAAAGAGTATTGTTACGCGGTCTCAGGCAACCGCTTGGTATTCAATAAGTTAAACAATACTAGTATGGTCTAGATTCTAAGGATAAGAATTCTAAAAGCATAGTAGTACTTGCTCTAACATTAAGCGATATTATCAGAAATATCGAAGAAGTAAATACGGGACAAGCACTAGGAGCTAGGAGGAAAAAAGATAAAGATAAAAGACTCAAAAACACAATGACAATATTGATTTAGATTGAATAAAGTTGTTCCAGTGGACTTATGGATTACGACAAACTTTTTTTTCTTCGTCTATCAGGCTACCAGGTTGATTATCAAAAAGTAATGGACACCTATTTTTTCTTTTTTACATAATCAAAATATTACAGAGATAAATATTGATTTGAAATGTCGCATTACGAATTGTACCAAGACGTGTTGGCAAAATTTTTACTTAAAAGTGACGTCATGAGCCCCTCCCGATCTTTGACGCGCTTTATCTGTCATATTTTGGTTGATTGACAAAAGAGTGTTCATTATTTTTAGATAATTTAACTGACAGACTATAGAATTTCATTTTCTTAACCCCGTCGTCATCCCTATTGTAGATTTAGTTGTTTTATTCACTTTATTACAAACAGTCCCAACAGAATTATCGAATAGTTTAAAAATTCATTAGCCAGGACCACCGTATTGATAGAGGGAGGCTGGATTAGCATAAAGAGTCGCCGAGACACCAACAAATGCCCTTATCTTGGAGCCGAGATTGCTCGAACACGGGCTTAATTGGTCATCAATATACGACCTAATAAGCAGTACTAGTGATGAGACTAGGGAATTAATACCGGTGCGAGTTACCGGTAGAATGATAAGTATTTTCAACATTTTTACCAGTATTTTATCTTTCTGATATTTATCTTGATGTGTGATATTCTTCTTTATTTGTTTTCTGTGTGGAGGATCGATTGATCTAACCATAGATTATATTTGTTGTAAGTAAGTATTTTTTCCTTATTAGACTGAGCGATGATCTCCTTAGTCTCCTTATGCAATCGATACCAACGCTGAGTTAAGTATTATTTTGCCGTTTTGTAAGGGTCTTAACCTTCAGTCCTAGGAGTTGGTCATTTGTGAAGTGCCGCGGAGCATCAGTAATTTAAGGTAGGGTTTTTGCATTGGAAGCGTTGTATATTTTACACTCGTATTTAATAAATTGATGCAGTGCCCTATATTTATCTACTTACGTAGGTTATTAGAGCGCGGGCCTTCTGAGTCCAATAGTAAGTTTTCTGGAACTTCCTTGACGAGCGGCAAGAAGACGTTCTTAGTCGCCAAGTATAAACCTCTTCATGTTCTCTTAGTCTCAGTGTGATGACCTGACCAAGTATGACTGCTCTCATACGATACTAGAAAAAATATTCGATTATCGAATAATAGATATTTAATTGATCTGGCAATTAGCGCAGTCTTCTGATACAGGCTGTTTAGTTTGTTAAAAGGGGGAATTTCAGAACCCTAAAAATATTGCACAACATTGGACAACATCACATACAATGCTCTGATCCTATGCCATGCTATCCTATATAAGTAGCTTAAGTACTTGTGTGACAGAAATCAGTTCAGTTCAGAATGATTCCTGTACTGTACACAAGTACTATAAATAAAAGTATAAGTAAAAAAAAAAGTAAACCGACTTCAAAAAACTGAAAAGCTAAAAATAATATCAACACATAAGTACCTAATCAGTTACTTTTGGAGTCGGTGCCATCCGATGAGAGTTTGAATGTTTTCGTTTGCACCGACTCCAAAAGTAACTGATTAGGACTTATGTGTTGATATTATTTTTAGCTTTTCAGTTTTTTGAAGTCGGTTTACTTTTTTAAAAAAAATTTACTTATTTCATCTATTTTTTGTGGTGCATCCTCAAAAAAACGAATCACAAATCGTTTGAGTGCAAACATAACTTAACGGCTGAACACCGATTTCATCCCTTATTTTTCCAGCTTAGAGGTAAATTTTTTCCAAAATAAATTCAGTATACCATCTTTAAAGTATAAGCTATTCGATAAAGAAAGATTCATCAAAATCGGTTCACAAATGCCGAAGATATTGGGCAACATAGGTACAAAATCAGTTGGCACAGTATGGAGTTCATGCAATGTTTGATGATTTTCTTATAGATCCCATCATCAAAACTTGATCAAATTTATATGGGACCATTCCGAAAGTATTCCCTTTTGAACAAAAAAAGAACTATCGAAATTGGTTAACCTGGTAACGAATGATCGCTGAACATACATAAATAAAAAAGAAAAAAAGATATCGACGAATTGAGAACCTCCTCCTTTTTTGAAGTCGGTTAATAACCTTTCTCACCTCCTTAGAGGTAGCGACACCAAGTCTGGTATGCCTCTCGGCTATAAAAGTCGTCTTTTGGATCGTCTTTTGGACGAAGTGGATCTGATTTTTAAAGTTGCTAAAGGCAAATAATCTCCAGGGCCAATTTCGGGATATGCCTTTATTTAGAGCATTTGAGGGAAGAGGAGCACGTAACGAGAAGAGTGATGGATATGAGTATTGATGGGTGGAGAAGTAGGGGACGACCTAAGAAGAGATGGATGGATTGTGTGAGGAGAGATATGACTAAGAAGGGAGTGAATGACTCAATGACGAGTGACCGGATTGCATGAAAGAGAAAGACATACTGCGCCTACCCCAGATGACCTAGGAACAGGGCAGGCAAATGATGATGAGGGTAAGTAATAAACTATTATTATTTGATAATAAAAGTTATCGGAAATACCGGTAGCTGTCCCCGTGTCTGGGTACCGGTCGCTTAATTAAGATGTAGGCAGAGCGTGGCGCATGTCTGCTAACGAGCGCTAACACGTCGCACAGCCGCGCTTAGTCTTAACTGTGGGACTGTAGTGCTGGGGGCACACTGAGAATACCGGTAATATAAGGCCCTATTTTATAAGTTAACTTTTCAAAATTAACTAACAAACTAATTCTACTGTTCAAATACAACAATTTCCAGGTTCTGGATTTAATGAAAAATAAAATACAGTTTTGGCTTCAGTATCGATTAATTATTCCAAATTTATTTTTCAAAATATCTTCAATGTACAGATTTTAACCTGTTACAGTTTAATTATAAGATTTAACAGTTGTCTAACAAGAAAACGAAAAAAATTTTAGGCAAAAAGTTTTTCTAAACTAAAGAAACAGTAAAGATTAGAAAACATGGAACCAAGTGAAAGTTTCGAACATGTGCACACACCTTTACCTGAGGAAATTAATGTTAATGAAGATTGTGCCCAGGATTGCTTAATTAAAGTTATCTTAAATGATTATACCTACTAGTTGCCTGCGCTTTTTGTAGCCAACCAATTACAGCGAAGCTCTGATATTCGAATGGAAGGAAAGGTGCAATTTACTCGGTTAATAAACGAGATAGGTTAGATTACTGTTTTAAACTGTTACTGTGGCATTTATTAAGTTTAAATTAATTTACATAAATTAAGTATATTTACATTTTACACTAGTGTAATAATTATTGAGTTTTTTGGACATATTTCGAAGCGGAGCGATGGTCAATAGAGCGTTTTGTCAGGGCAGTTTTAGAAGAAACTTGCAGAAACATAGCACACTGGTTTTATTTCCTAAAGTATGGCGGGACCTTTATGGTAAACTTTATATCTATACAGGGTGGCTCGAACAGTAACGTTTAAGAAACTTGTTTAGATGTTACGTTAAATACACCAATTTAATCCGAATACAAGCACGCTAGGGAAGGTTTCTTAAACAACCTCCGTAACCGAAAGGCGAGCATACCGGACTTGGTGACTCTTATCTCTGAGATCCCCGATTCGATTCCATCGGACATCGTAGAAAAAATTATATTGTCTCGGGTCTAATAAGGTTTGCTATCCCTTAGCATGAGTGTACTAAGTGTGTAGTGGGATATGAATGAAGGAATAAAGTTTATTTGGCACAATCAAAACAGAGTACGATCAAATACAATAAAATAAAAAAAATACATTACCATAAATTTGAAACGTTCAGTTTAGAAAAAAAATTGTAATGCGGAACAGTAACTAGCGTATTTGCGCTTCGCAACCTGGAAACGTCGCTTTTCTGTCCCGCTCTCGTGACATATGTGTCGAACGTTTATTATTTTGTTTATTTTAAAATTAAAGTCATTTTTTATAGTAATGTATAGATGGTATTAGTATTACGGGTTAACCTGCGTAAACCTTACTAGGCAGGGAAACTAAACCATTTTGGAACATGGCTACATATGTAGTGTTATCTAAATGTGCAGGTTTCCTCATGATGTTTTCCCTTACCGCCGAGCATTCTGTGGTATAAATCAGTACATATTCCAAAAAAAAAAAACAGCCAGATGTACCTACTTACCTACTTTTTAAGATTTAAACTCATGACCTACACATGCAACGCGACACACAGCTGACTATAACAGATCCTATGCAAAGCAATATACATTTAGCGTAATTCACTACGCGAAATTACTAACCAAGAGATACAAACGATGCTTATTCATATCCTGAAGGAGTTTTGATTGCTATCCACAAAGCATTGCTCCGTTCTAAAGGCTTTAAGGCACTAAACAATAACCCTTATAAGTCTGGACATAACTCAACATTGATACAACACTCCAATGACTGATTTGTTAGCGAAATAGGCGGTCGTAACACTCGTAATAGACCTTCTTTCACTTTTGACTTATCGATATTTATGGAGATTACCGTCGACAATCACACCTACTCTAAGAAATCAATGGCCGCCCATAGCAAAGATTTATTACGCCTATTCGAAAGTAATCTCCTCTAATTCAGCGTAGAAAAACGTTCGGTTTATACTCTTCGACAATCGAGTCTTTGTCATCCGACTCAATATATTTTAAATGACTCCTTGAGCGGCCTCTGCCGAGCCGGTCTTTATTGTGACGTGCGTTCCTTTTTCAAATCCGAATGGCGGGATATTTATTTTGAATTTTGAAATGAGAATAATTTCTTTTTAGCTGCCGTCGTGTGCCAGGCATTAGCGCGCTTTGTCGATGTATTTAATGAACGTTGGAGGTCGGTTTTGCTTTTTTACTTTTTATTGCTTGACATAATTCCGTTTAGAGTGTTTCTGTCCATTTTCGGCATGGAGCACATATCCTAATATAGCAGCAATACGGACTATCATTCTCCGAAATATGTTAGTGATTTTTCACTTACTATTCCTTACTGCACGCCCAGAGAAACAGAAGTTCGTAAAGTATGAATTATTGTCATAAATAATCAATAATGGACCAACTCCAAAAATTTTTTTTGGCCAATTTAAAGTATTTTAAATTTTCTATCGATTAGTCAAAGCAAAAAATTAAGATAAGGATTACTTACGGAGGAGATGCATAAAATAAAATTTTATCTATGTAGTTTAAAAGCATGTTTTCATAAATATAAAATAGAGTAAGTACAAATTTTAAACAATGATGTTAAAGATAAAACTTCAAAGATTATTGTTACGTCCTTCAATTATTTTTTTCTACTATAAATAGGCAGTAGAAAGCTTCTAAAAAGATGAAAAAAACGAGTTTTGGGGGTACGGCCCTGTCAACTCTCGCCCATACTAAAACAGTACAGATACAGATAAAAAAAACACCAAAAAAAAGGTGTCGAAATAGTTAAATTACATTTATAATAACATTATCGATCGATATGATGTTTAATTTTACTTATTTTTACCCAATTTGTGTGGTGGATTGGTTTGGTTCTTGGTTCAAATTGATTTAGAACATTTCAAAATGAGCTCGGGTCTGGTCTGGGTGTACTGGAAAACGACTTTAGTTTGCTAAATCCACTGTCTGGTACCTCGAACGTAACACAAGGATGTTAAATCCTTACTTTGAGACCATGACAATTAGTGTGTTCAAGATATCCTACAGGGTTATTTTTAAATATCAACAACCCCCTAGGGGATTATTCTGGTGCTCAAATACAACAACTTTTTCTATGGGACCAATATCGTAATCTAAAAAAAAATTTTACTGAATAAACTGATGTCAGCTGGTCGGCGGCTTAGTAAGGGAAAGTGTTTTTTTTTGCAATTTCGATGTTAGTCCCGTAGAAAAAGTTGTTGTATTTGAGCACCAGAATCAGACCCTAGCGGGTTGTAAATGTTTTAAAATTAAAATTACATTACATTTTTTAACCCTGTGTACTTGATTATTTTTGATATGATTTTCAGAAAAAGAACTAATGCCTTGCATCTAGCACTTACCCTACAGAGCAGCAATACAGACAAATCATTTTCCAAAACATGTTAGTAATTTTTCACTTACATTAAGTATAATTTGACAAGTCCTATCAACTCCCGATGATTTTGTTATAAGGTTTTTATGACTCCTCCATCAAAACAGTACATTTCTACTTTATAGGGCATGCGTGCTCTATGATGCCTAAACACTAAAACTATTAGCAAAGTTAATATTGCGATTTGAAAACTCTGTAAGATAGTAGGTAATAAAGATTTCTCACAACACAGTCATAACAAAAGTAATTTCATTCAATGTAAAACTGCTTTGCACATATCGACTATGATTTAAAAAGTGCAGAATTAAAACAGCTAAAATAAACTCAAACAGATATTCAACAACCAAAAAAGCATTCAAAAACATTACTTTATTTGCGATTGCGAATATCTTCCCAAACCAATATTTGTTTTAAATCATACAAGAAGGCTGACAGCTTCTTCATTAAACTGAACATTACTGATGAAGCTAACTCAGAAAGGCAAGTCATTTGATGTCTATGGTTAACATTCGGTTTAATCAAATTCGTTAACCGAGTGGGCTAGTTTCCTAAAAAAATCTAATGAGTCCATCAGTTGTATTAACAGAAAATATTGGACACGTATTTTTCAATTCTGAATCAAACAAAAAATGATGAAGATATAGCCCGTTGAAGTTCCGTGTAACGTCACGCCTTGCGACACTTTTTAGCAAGACGTGACGTCACGTGCTCACTTTGATGCGCTTTATCTTCGTCATTTTTTGTTTGATTGACAAAAGACAAAATATGGGTCCAATATTTTTTGATAATCTAACTGACGGACTAAATAGAATAATCATTTTTTGACCCAGGAAACTAGCACATTGGCCTCTCTACATTGGTTCTGGTTGGCTCAATACGTCGACTCAGCTTTATACTAGTAATTGACCGAAAACATGCAAGTCGAATACGGCCAAAACGAATGACATTTCATACTAATCGATGACCGAATTCGGGCGACAACCAAATTCGGCCTGACCGAGTAATGTAAACGCGGCAAATCTTTGTAAATCCTTTACGTCATTATTACGTTCTTCATTATTACGATCGTTATTCATATTACGTCAATATTTTAAATTAATTACTGTTTGTTGTAGAAAATTAGGAAACTAGCTAGAACTAGTGCGAAAAAATAGTGAATACAATGACAAACATACATCACAATATTTTCCCGAAGCAGTGGCAGGGTAAAAAAAAATGGGTAGGTACTGTAACTGTAATAGGTCTATTTTCTTACAGAAATAAATGGATTTTACGACATACGACACGATGACGATACGAATAGGCTTACGGTACCTTAAATGGTAGAGTGTCGTGATAAATTTTTGTTCTACGTATCGTTTCAGCAAAAAAAAAAAAAACGTCACATTACAAGCTTTGATTAGCTTGGGGCTAGACGATTGGTGTGATTGTTGAAACAATTTATTTACTTATTATTTACCGAGTCGATTCTCGATAGCCACAGAATTTTTAGTTTGCAATAATATCCGATCGAGGCGCTGTACAAATCTCCATACAAAAACATGGTAGGCTCACAGTTCATAACCCAAGCTCGTTGAGATCCAATCTCGAGACAAAGGCTCGGGTTTGCATTAATTATTGCTAACGCGACGCTAATTGAGCTCTTTAGCACCGAGACAAAGATTAAGCAGCACAGATAAGACATGCATAATTTTCTTGACCTTAAACGTGGTTACTTGGAAGTTGTAGCGTGAGAAAGTGCGACTAAAATGAGGATTTATGGACTAACTACTGAACAAAAAAAAACCTTTTCATATAAGTTCATTTGAGTTAGAACTGTATAGTCAAAAACTGTATAGTCATACAGTGAATCAAATATTAAACTATGTTTTTAGCAATTACATGATAGTTTTAAAAAAAGCGACCACCTCGCCCGGCATGCGATAAGACGTGGGTTCGATTCCCAGGAGCTCTCACTTCCGTCCAGCTCGTCGCAGAACTTTCTCGTTGGTGACCCTATGCGTCCAACATACTCCTGTACACCATTTTAATGCCTTTATACGTTTCGATGTGTCAATGAACTGTAATTGATTTTATTAACACGTGTAGGTAATTAATGTCAAGATGTGTTTATATTCTTTGCCAGTCAACACAAGACGCTAAAGACAATCGCCCGGTCGGTGCGTGTCCCGATGGTTTGCAAACACCCCGGGCAAACAGCCTGGGTCAACAGCTGCCACAAATTGAAGGAAAATGCTTAAAGCTGTTAACAACCACGTCCTGACGAGGAAACATCAAAAAATTTAATGTAGATGTGCTTGAAATCGCAAAAAACACTTCTCAATATTAGCTAATCATAACTGATAAAGGTTGTTAGGACAAATGTATGTTTTGATTTTAAATAAAATTGTTGTATGTTGCCCCGCCCACTGCTACTTAAGGTTTTGGATTGGAGGCCACGTGCTGGCAAGCGCAGTACGACCTCGACTTCGAGACGTATTTTTGAAGCATTAGAAATGAATCTCGAATCCGAACACGAAAACAATTCGTGTGTGAAATTAATTTCTATTGCTCTCGATTTTACGCATTTTTGAATCACTCGAAATAAGTGTTGCTATAAAATTGAAATCTTGTAACTATTTTCGTTTTACGCAGAAAATATTATAAACAATAAAGCAAAAACTCATTATCGAACGTAAATAAAAAATTATTATGTCAAATCTCTGTCAATCATATGTTTACTTGTCAATGTCATTCTTCCGTACTTTCTACTAGTAGAAAACGAAAAACGAGTGGTTAGGACCACTCGTTGCAGAATTCACGGAATGAATTTCCAAAAATAGTGATTTTAGAAATTCGCATGCGAATCTTGTGATTTCGTATTCGGATTGGAACTCGCATGATTCAACAATACGTCTCCTGGTGAAGGTTGCAGGAAATCGCTGGATGCAGGCCGCTTCCAACCGGCCAATCTGGAAATCAGTACGTCTTCCTATGGCTTAAATGATGATGATGATGTTGTATTGATCTGTAGAATCAATACTTAAAAAGTACAACTTTCATTAGCATGACACAAACAAATAGTATGATTTCTTGGAACTTTGTATAGAAACAAAGGTGTGCAACACTAGACTTTATTGCAATTGAGGTAAGTTGTAATTTTGAAGTTAGTTTGAGTGATTGATGATTAAACATTTTATATAAGTTATAATTAGCAGAGGTTTTGAATGTGATGTAAGATGAAAAAACCACTATTATCGTAAACATGGTTTAGGCGAATAATGGCACATAGAATGATAGTTCGGTACCTACTGCGATTACAAAATTGAAGCAACAAAACAGTTTTGTGTGCAAACGTTTAAACATAGACACAAGCACACCACTAGTAGATTTTCCCAGAACCGGGAAAAATTTGATAAATGAAATTTCTCATTCTAGGTTGTTGTGCGTTCGAAGCCAATTGACATTAAAATTTAATGACAATTGGCTAATACCATCCGATTTAGTTGCTTAAAATTTCATTATTCAAAGTTAAGCACTTAGGTATGTATAGAAAAAGTGGTAATAAAAGTGGTAGATAGACATTTCTGATGAATATTACACTTACGGTAAGCACTGTACTGTAAGTGCACTTTACAGAATTCGTAAAAAGAACATAATATTTATTTATTTAATCACTCCAATAAAGTGGTAATTAAAAAAACATTTCTAGTACAAAATAGTCCTATCAAAATAAAACAAAGTTAGATCTTTTATTTTAACCTGCTGATCAAAATTAGAAGTCTTTCCTTAGTCAAAGCTCTACCGCTTCCCACAGAAAGTTCTCACAGCCATTTTAAACGATTTGCTAATGCAATTTGCGTTACTTCGGCCAATAGGAAGCGTTCTATTACGGTGTATGCTCTTTGCTAAATGGCGGAGTACCTCTTCCGTCTTTTTGTTAGTTTTCCCATAGGAACTGACTGAGGTTTGGAACAGGCATTAAAGATATAGTTTGTTGGTTGGGTGATGGTTGACACCGTCGATCTAAGTAAAACGTAATTATTCTGTCTATACCCTTTTCAAGATAAGAAGAAACTTGTGACGCATCACGTGACTTCCATGTTGACACAAATAGTGATGTGCCCTAACGAAATCCAACCGATTCTTTTTGAAACTTGAGAAAGTTTATAAATAAAGTTTAATTGATTTTTATTCAAATGAACTTATTAAAATTATGAGATATACTGCAATGTTTTACTGCGAGAGTGCCGCATACAGCTTTTTGATAAGTATTTTTTCTTTTTTTTTGCACATTACCAGATAAAAGCAAAACAATAACG
This sequence comes from Anania hortulata, assembly GCA_963576865.1. Classification (NCBI taxonomy): domain Eukaryota; kingdom Metazoa; phylum Arthropoda; class Insecta; order Lepidoptera; family Crambidae; genus Anania; species Anania hortulata. The sequence continues at coordinate 6,481,955 of OY756412.1, read as the reverse complement.
AAAACTTAACAAAAACAGTAACAAAAGTCTACATAGGAACTATGCGAAAAATAACGATAACACAAACCGCATACAAGGCAGACGCTCTTATAGGTACTACTGACATTAATGCATAGATTTCCACATGACGACCGAACCGATTCATCGATTTAGTTCCGATTATGTATTGTCAATCCCTATAAGTAAACGTTCCGTTCTACGCATCAAGTATTTGAAAGAAATCCTATTAATTTATTTGTTAAATCACTAAGATATATTATTGGTTTGCAATTTTTGCTTAGATTTTTAGAGGCAAAGATTATTGTGTTTTTGCAATGATATAAATTAAAAGTTTAAAAAATATATTTTATAAAATATTATCGTAAATAGTATGGGTGAAACGGAAAATGCCAAGTGTCCTATGTATCTTTTTATCTTGAAAGGAATATAGTATCCAATATAATAATGCCTCATTATAGGTTTATGTACTTGAGGACCCTGACGCGAGACGCCAAGTACGGGAAATTTGACCCAAACCCTCTTCAGGTACATATATTACACTTTACTAGCTTTCGTCCCAGGCTTCGCCCGCGTGGAGTTTTATTTGTCCCTTAAAAGTCTTTATTAACGACCAATTAAATTACCATAAAAATGGTTATAGTAGGTAAGTCAACTCAACCTTTTTATTTATTTATTTTAGGAAAACCAGGGTTTACAAATTAGTGGTATAGTAAATAGACATATGCTGTCACGGACTATTTTTAGAACTTTTAATGGAGAACAATGGGCTAGTTTCCTAAAAAAATCAAATTAGTCCGTCAGTTGGATGGATCATTTCTCAATCAAACAAAAAATGATGAAGATATAGCCCACGAAAGTTCCGCGTAACGTCACGCCTTGCGACACTTTTTAGCAAGGCGTGACGTCACGTGCTCTCATTTCCAAACTTTGACGCGCTTTATCTTCGTCATTTTTTGTTTGATTGACAAAAGACAAAATATTGGTCAAACGTGATTTTTGCCTTACTTCAACCGTTTACGCATCACACGCAACAGAAGCTCTCAAAAGGAATATTTTTACCGGTTTTTGCAATGTTTGTTATTTATACTCTGCTCCTATTAGTTGCAACGTAATGTTATATAGTTTATAACCTCCTCGATCAATGGACTATCCAATACTGAAATAATTTTTCAATTCGAACCAGAGCTCCTGAGATTAGCGCGTTCAACAAAACAACCTCTTCAGCTTTATAATATTTCATCATCACATACATTGTTCTAATCCTATGGTAAGTAGCCAAAGCACTTGTGTTACAGAAATTAGAAACATCAACTGTACCACAATACCCAGACCTGAGACAATAGAGAAAATATATTTTTCTGCATTGACCGAATCGAACCCGGGACCTCAGAAATAGCGACACCAAGTCAAGCATGCTCGCATCTCGGCGACGTAGGTAATGGAAGCAGTGTATCCCATTGTTTAAAAATGTGTGTTCACCAATTCTATGTAATAATTAGTAGCCTATTTACCAAACTCATCGAGCTACAATAAAACCTGAGATACAACGAAGACAGCATTTCCCACCGCGTGCGCTAATTCATGGTAAGTAGACTTGTTCTATGGCGATTCTATTAGTAGTATTTAGTGAAATTAAGGTGCCATGTTTTACTCTATAAGGCGTGATGGAAATTATAGCTGTGATAAATGTTTACAGAATTACTGCCTAGTGCGATGTGTGTTTATGGAGAAGGTAATTGTGAAGGAGAATAAGGTATTACTCTGATTATTTATTATATTACTCACAGCTGACAAAGAGCTAAGCTATGAGTGTAATATGGCAGCCTTTTAAAAGGTGCTTTGAGTCTATTGCATTTCAGTAATTTGACATTTTACATTTTTATGGTTGCGCAAGCTTTGCAAGCTATTTAACTAAATCAAAAAATATATATACTTAAACCATTTGATGTTAAACGGCAAAACAATTATGGATTTACCATTTAACTAGAATTACCACTAAATAGAGCGGTACAAAAATATTAAATAATAAAAATGACGAGTCAAAAAATAAACGAAAGATATTGCAACAAATTTTATCAAGTTATTTGTATTATAATTATTTGTATAATTTATTTAATTAAAAGTTTAAGTATGCATTAAATATAGTTAAAAATTAAAGTATTAACTTTATTTTACGTAGATAAAATCATTAAGTTTTTTTTGTAAGAACCCATTTTCCAACATTGGGTATCAATCCCAAAAACATATTTATTAATCGTAATATTTTGTGAACGTGCGTATACTACTAGCTTTTAAATGCTTCACTAGGAAATAGAAAGAGTTTTGTCCGCGTATTTTAGTTTATCATAGTCTGTATTATACGGAAACTCGTAAAAGCAGTACCTACACAAAGCAATATTTATTAAATCCTCCTAATATTATAAATGCGAAAGTTTGTGAGTATGGATGGATCTTTGTAACTATTTCACGTAAAAACTCCTAAATAGATTTAGATGAAATTTAGCATACTGATAGACCATGGTCTGGACTAACACATAGGATACTTTTTTATCCAGATAAGGTCAATGCAGACGAAGTCGCGGGCAAAAGCTAGTCTAATATAATACTCGTATACGTATAAAATCGGCTCAATCGCAGTAAAATATTGAGAGTTTAACCCTAGATAGGTGTGGAGGCGAGCGCAGGGATAATTTGTGCAGTAATGCCGCGTTCGCTCTAATGAGCGGTAATAAGAGCCACCCAGCAAGCACAGTACCTGCTCCGAAACATGGAAAGGGCTTCTTTTAAATATTGGCGGGAAAATTAAGGTAAACTATAACTGCCAAAGATGGCTGTGAAATGGATTTGTAAAGCTGTATTTGGAAAGAATTATCTTCTTAGTTTTTTGGCAGTTAATAGGTTTTATGTTTAAGAGAGCTAACCTCCAGCCATAGGTGTCGGGACATGGCATGCCTCTATTCAGTCAGGGTGTCCCAAAAAATTGTATAAAGTGGAAGTCTTGAGACAGAGCGCCAAAAAGAAGTACCCTTTACATATACTAAAGATTATCAAATGAATATTCTAATGAGCATCTTGCAGTTGTCTTAGATAGTCAGATAGCTTCTAACAAAAGACAAGAAATAGTCTTAGTAACTTGATGGACTTTGGCGACCTCCTTAGCCGAGGGGCGAGTATGCCGGACTTGGCGTCGCCATCTCTGAGGTCCTTGATCTTTTCTATGTTGTCTCGGGTCTGGGTGTTGTATTACGGTAACGTCGTTGATTCTAATATCTTTAACACAAGTGCTTAAACTACTAACCTTAGGATCAGAGCAATGTATGTGATATTGTCCAATTTATATTTATTATTTACGGATGATCAACTTATTTTTCTTCATCTTTGTCTTTTCCTGCTGTTTAGGTTAACTAACTATACACTGTCAATTTTTGTCCACTTATCTGTCTCGTACCAAAAACGTGAACATCTTCTAATTTTGGTAAGACCAAAATTAGTCCGAAGTGTGGTGGTAGATAAGGAGTACTATATCCGTTGTGAAAAAGAGATAGTACCTACTCCTTACCTCTACCCTACATAGTCCGAAGATAAATTCTAAAAGCCGACTCCATAACATCAGCAGGGGGTGTATGTCTCCGTGTGCGAGCGCGCCTTACGACTTCATTAGAGCGACTCGCGCGCGGTCACGAGCGCTCCGCTCGCCGCGCTGCGCTTGTAGTCAGAGAGCCGAGTTGATCAGCCAACACACAATCCCACAGGTAACCATAAGTATTCGTGAGTACCTATAAAACAACAAGAAATGAAAGTAGCAGTGTCAAGCCTTGTTCCCCGCTTCAAAAAATGGGTGGAGATCACCTAACTCACCGTTCACATTGATTTGACTGACTTATCTATCTCAAATAGCTAGCTGGTAGGGCGTCGTGATAAAATAATAAACTTGTAAATGCGCCGCGAACTGAAAAAGATCTATATTAGTAAAACTTATAATATGGATAAGCTGGATTTTTGTCAGAATCGGCTTTTTAGTCAAATTGATTTGGTTTTTGGCAGTTAATCGAAACATTGCCATGTTCAGCAATTATACAGGGTTATTTGTAAACCATCAACAACATCCTAGGGGCTAATTCTGAAGCTCAAATACAAAAACTTTTTCTTTAAGACCAACATTTATTTTACTTTTTGGTGTACACAACAGGGTATAAGGCAAACAAATCTTTAAAAAAAAAACACTGCTCCATACAAACTGATGTCATCGTGTCGGCGGCTTAGTATGGGCAAGTTAATTTTTTTTTTCGATTTCAATGTTGGTCCTTTAAAAAAAGTTGTTGTATTTGATCACCAGAATCAGCCCCTAGGAGATTGTTGATGGTTTACAAACGGGATATGCTTCTAGTAGTAAGCATGTTTAAGTCCCACTGCAGGGCAAGTCAACTATGAGGTGGCTTGGGTCCGCGTGGAAGGGACCTAGTGCGGATTAGTGAATGGGTGTTGTAAGGCCAGTGACTTAACGTTACTGTCAGATATTATTAAACCGCCCAAGGGCCTCTGACTAGGGTTCACGACTAGTAGCTACGATGGGGCATCATCGGTCATCAGTTCTACGTAAATGTGCCCATCCCACTGCCACTTTAGCTTGCTAATCGGTAAGACATGTTGATACCTAATAATAATACTAACATCAAGAATATATTTCATCTCATTCCATGTTTATATTTTGCACACATGTTTTTGTAAATAAATATATCTTTATCTTTAATCCGTCCTCTTTATAACACGCTGTATATTTGGATGGTGTTGGTTTTTATAACTTTTTATTACACATCTACTTTAATTTCTTCACAACTACAAACATTGCTTTTTTAAGGGCCTTTATTTGGTTTGTCTAAAGAAACGATGGTATGAATGGTGTGTCCCTCAACAGGGAAACATGGGGGGACTTGGTGCCCAGCAGTGAGACACCATAGGTAAAAAAGTGGTTTAATTTCGCGTTTCTGAAGTGTTGTCTACTTGACTACTGTCTCCCGGCCTATAATTGAGTGTCAGAGTGGCGGTCACTGCTTAATTAAGGCAACAAAGTGCAGGAGTCGTTCTAATAGAGCTCGTTCGAGGATACTAAAGGTTAGGTGTCTAAGCTAAGGTTGGCTCACGAAGTTTTCTTTGTCCTTTCAGATACGTTATAAGATTTGATAAACCTTTTTAAATGGCGTTTGTTTTCTTTTGTTAAACTGCTGGTGTAGTTTTAATTATACAAAGTGTTAGGTTGAATTGTTGTTCTCATAAATATAAATAACTTTAATAATGAAATCGTGAAAAAAGTAACAGCTGTTCCAAACTTTAGTCCAAATGCTGCTCAACCAAAATTACCAATGTAATCGTTGTAACCAAAATGTTTTTTTTTTAATATTTCGATTTTATTAGCCTTTTTTTGTTTAGCCTAATGGTCGACAGGCAGAGAATGCCACATGGCATAAGTCCAACTTTTGCACGATTTTTATTTGTGCAATAAAGTTGTTTATGTTTATCAAAATAATATTTTTTTAAAGTTTGTCCTTTGTTGACCCTAACACACTGTTACATACTATATACGAAACCTTTTCGCGAGAGTTTATGACTGTTTTATCTACGGCGTAGATAAAGGCCGTTGTCGCCGTAATAACTTAATAGCGCGCTGTAGCGCGGTAATTACAAATTAGGGGACGTGCGGTAATGGCGGGGGCGAGGCCTGCGCGGTTCTGCAATATTGATAATGGTAGCAATTCTGTTGTCACAGTCTTTTATTAAGCTAAAGGTTATTCAACAAGAACTTTGTTTTTTAAAACAAAATAAGACAAAGAATTTCGATAAAAATGATAGAGTTTGGCATTTATAAATAAACATTATCGAACATGTCCACCATGGTAACAGATGTCGATACTTTCATTAAAAAAAACTTTTTGCAAAATAGCGGGTCTATTAAAATTACATTTATCACATTACGGTTTTTGAGTTTTAAGGCTGCAATCTATTTGATTGGCTCCGTATAGACTCTGTCTTTAACATAGTCCCACAAAAAATAAACCAGTGGTCTAAAGTCACATGATCGGGCTGAAAAAACCCATAAAAGTCAAAAATCTTTTCCTCTCAAGTAAGTAAACAAAGACAGCTTACAGCTGTCGAATTGACCGTGCGAAGTGGAGGAGTAAATCAAGGAAAGCGGACCCTGGGCTCCAAAGCCATTGCTTAGGAGCTCAGGGTCCGCTTTCCTTGATTTACTTGCTTTGGACACAACCGGGATTTACTGTATATATGATGAAGAAGAAGAGCTTACAGCTGTCGAATTAAGACGTCAGCGTAGGACGTCCACCCACAAGGTGGACACCTGGTAAAGGTTGCAGGAAGCCGCTGGATGGAGGCTGCTTCTAACCGGCCGACCTGGAAGTCATCGGAGGAGGCCTATGTTTAGCAGTGGACGTCTGATGTGAAATTGTGATGATGACAGATAGTTTGACTGATAACATTTTTAAAGGTCTTTTTACTACGTCTAAACAGAGGGATAGCCAACACTGTATCTTATCTTTGATTGATTACCTTTTTTTTTTTACTGAAAAAGTAGCACAATTACAGAGGCAGCTTGGTTAATGTTATTTAAAAAAACCGGACAAGTGCGAGTCAGACTCGCTCACTGAGGGTTCCGTACAAATTTGTAGGTACATATTATAAATAGTGCTGGAATCGAGCCTCGCAGTTGAATAACAAATTAACTGCAAAATTTAATTATGAATAGATTTTTCCCTGTCTTGTAGTATAAGACGATATTTCTTGCCAAATTGTATAGTTCTAAGTCAAAAGTATACCCTATAAATTTTAATACGCTTGAGAATGTCGAAATATACGTTTTTTGCTGCATAAACGGCTGTATCTTTTTTTTTACATCAACTTACAAGTTTGATTTTGTCAGAGCTTCAAAAGACAGTTGATCTGAGTATATGGTTTTAATTACAACTCGATACCTTTACATGTTCCCGAGTAAAAGGTCTTCACAGACCAACGGACGTTTTTTACTTTTTGAGGTTTCAAAATATAAACAAAACAGATAAAAAATAATTTAGCTACCTTTAGTTTTTGTGGTTTCCACAGCTTATTTCGTATTACTACTCTTCCCGGCCTAAGAAACACACTAGCCCTCAGCAAACCTAATAAGGACCAAGCTGATAATGTACCAAACAACTTTATTGTCTTATTAACGAGTTGCAGAATGGCCCCAGCCTCAGGCCCTAACCTGTGGGTGCACGCGAGAAACCAGTAATGGGTCTAAAGTACCTCGAGGTGAGGTCTTTACAACGCCACAACTCAGATGGAACAGACAAGTCAGTTTACCGAATAAGGTTGGATTACGCTTTAATATAAAACATCGAGACAAAAAGAAGGGAAGTATTTTAAGTAGCGTGCGCAGCTAAATAATTTAAAATCTACAAGGCCGTAAAATAGCATGCTTTCTCTCTTACAAGTTTTGTAGTTTGACAGAAGGAAATAAATAAATAACAAAGGTTAAGCAAAATTAAAACGCGGACAGGTTCATAAGTTAAATACTATAGTTTTTTGGCAAGGGCGTGTATCACGTGTGTTTCATATACATTTTATTAACATGACGCTTAAATAGCACCATTTTATTTAACATATTTCTTTTTATATAACAAGTTAAAAACGTTTAATATAATATACTCAAATATTTTATTTATAATAATGATCAAAACGTCTTACAACTCATTTCACCTAATTATTTTAAGTAAAACTCATTGTACAAAGTATAAACTACATTTTAATGATCTAACTGGTTCATTGTTTAGTTGAAGTGAACAGTTTGTTACTTTTTAACTATGGCAAGTCTATAGCTTATCGATATTTGTCAACTTTACCCTTAGACACCTGAGCTTAGGGTACCTTGGCGCCAACCCTGAAAGCTTTAAAGTGTTTAATAATAAGGTTAAAATTTGTACAGACACGGTCTAGGTTATCGATTAGTCAGCAACGACTGTAAAAGTAAGGATTTGGTATTAAACCCTTTTGGTAATATAATCTAGTAATAATAATAAACAAGACCTGTTATTTATTTCATCACCATCAGGTCAGCCTATTGCAGTCCACTGATGGACGTTAGTCTCCCCCAAAGAGCGCCAAAGAGTACAATTGCTTTTTCATCCAGTCACTGCCAGCTTCATCCTTAGGGCGTCGGTTCATCGAGCTGGAGGCCTTCCTACACTACGTTTGCCGAGATGAGGCGTTATTTATATACTAAATGTTAATTATTGGGAGTCTTGAGTTTTTTATGTAGCTGTCTATCGGTTAGTAAGTTTTTAGTGATAATATTGGTTAAACAGTTGTTATGGTTTCGAAGTAAGGACGTTTGAGGTGTCGCTAAAGATGTTGTGTAATGTCTGACGACGGTATATACTTAATGCATTGCAACTGATAATTATTTTAACAACAAAACTTCCCTTTTCTCTATAGTTGTCCTCTACGCAAAGGTTGTCTGTAAGAGTTCGCTTTTATTTTATTATTAGGGAAAAAGCCTGCCTAAATTCTACATTTTTCTGTAAAAATCATATGTAATTTACTTTTATGGTATGCTATAATGAGTCTATCTGTTTATCTCAAACCTTATAAAGAATTGTGCCAGTTTGATCATGTGTGTTTGTTATTAAATGAGGCGTCAACAGTTGAACCGATTTTAAAGATATTTCGACACATCTTAATCATGACCAAGATTCGAATAAACACTTTTCACTAAAAAAAATGTTTCCGTGAATTGTGGGATAACTTATTTATGTAGGTACGTATTAAATAAATACTATTTAAATCTATGATCTTGTCGCTAAGGCTTTTTCCATTCTTCTCTATTCCATGCAATCTCTTTGAGAATAAGGCATGAAGATTAAAGGAATAAATCAGCAGGCTAGCTTACTATCTTTGCTAATAAATATGTATAAATATCATAAGTGTAGGTCGGCCTTAAGTCGCAAAAAGTTCATTTATCTTACATTTCAACACGGTTGTTAGCGGGCATAAAATCGGACACGCTCGCACTGATGACCAATTTAGTGAGCGATTCACTCAGTGTGTAGCTAACTTCATTAATTGTAAGGCCTAGGGGACACTACCGGGATAGTCATTTGAAAATCGACTCAAGAGTTCCGTAGTTATGAAATCAAAAACTCTTTTGTAGACAAGAGCTCCGAAACCATAATTGCGTTGACAACATTAGTCAAGTTGAAGGTTTTGTTTTCTAAGAGAAAAACAACCTTAAAACGACGATCCTTTTCTGTAGATTTTTTTAGAGTATGATATAAATAAAAAATATGAAGTAGTTATTGTTACATATGATATATAAATGGTAGTACCTACTGGTGGCAACACTTACTAGTATTTTAATTTACTAATGGTGATTTACCCAATCAGTGTGTGTTACCAGTGATGACATATGGAACTGAAACGTGGCCTCACACTATGGGCCTCATAAGAAAGCTCAAGATCGCACAGCGTTCTATGGAAAGGGCTATGCTCGGTGTTTCCTTGCGAGATCGAATCAGAAATGAGGAGATCCGTAAACGAACAAAAGTAGCTGACATAGCCCAACGGATTAGCTAGCTGAAGTGGCAGTGGGCGGGGTACATAGCACGTAGAACTGACGGCCGATGGGGCAGAAAGGTTCTAGAATGGAGGCCGCGTACCGGCAAGCGCAGCGTAGAACGTCTATACTCAAAAGGTGGTCAGACGACCTGCTAAGGGTCGCAGGAAGACGCTGGATGCAGGCCGCTTCCAACTGGCCAATCTGGAAGTCAATGGGGGAGGCCTATGTTCAGCAGTGGACGTCCTATGGCTGAAATGATGATGATGATGATGATGATGATGATGATGATTTACCCAATCATCTTTATTGTTATTGGATTGCTGAATTGAAGTAGGTGACATAATATTTAGTCAGATAGTTTGTTGTTGTTACTTATCAACATGTAAAAAGTACACACATTTTTGTGTCATACAGATGACATTTCAGCTATTCTATAAAACCACAAGACAACCCAAAAACAGCATTATAATTTATATGATCGGACTAACTTACCCAGTGACGTCCGATCCTCAATTATGTGAAGTAATCTCGTCCTCATTGTGTACAATGTAGTACGCACTTTTTGCTACTGCACTGATTACAATCTTCAAAGTTAGGCGCGTGCATGAACGCGTCAATAAACTAAAAAATAAATAACCGGAACGTGCCCGCACCGTCACCTATCAATGTCATCTGTCACCTGTCAATGTCATTATTTCAAAGGATAAAACTGGACACAACTTTCAAAAAGAAGGGAAACTAAGTAGTATGTAGGTATTTATAGCATATAATCTTTTTTGTACTTTAAGGATTGATAAATACATACTAACTGGGTCGGGCTGGGGATAGGATGAGGACGAGATTACTTCACATAATTGAGGATCGGACGTCACTGGGTAAGTTAGTCCGATCATATAAATTATGTTCCATAATCTCGTCCTCATTGTGTACAATGTAGATGTTCAAAGAGGAAAGTTGTGTCGACAAAGCAATATAAACATTTATTATGATCATTTATATGATTTGCTAAAGTCTTCGCACATGATAAAACTTTATTTTATTAACTATCTATTGGTAGATGCTTAATTCAAGTTTTATCTAACAAGGATATAGTTGTTTGATTAATTCATTGGAATTAATCAACCAACCCTGTATATCGATACAACCCTGTATATCGATACAATCCTGTATGATGATACACCTTGTGTGATGATACACCCTGTATGATGATACACCCTGTATGATAATACAACCCTGTATGATGATATAACCCCGTATGCCAATACAACCATGTATATTGATACAGTCCCATCCCATTTGATGACACAAACCTGTACCTATTTTATACCATACAGGTGGGCCAAAAAATGTGTAGGAATTCTATAAAATCGAAAATAGCAAATTTTACTTAAAGCTGTAAGTCTTTATGAATTTATAGATTTGCTGGGACTGAGACTGATAATCCACCTGTTGTACACTTTTAAGTTTGTGCAATAAAGTTTTAAATAAATACCCCGCGCTATTAAGTAGGTATATTCTTTACGAATAAACTAGAGATCACGCAGACGAAATCGCGGGGCAACAGCTAGTTTAATAAGTTGTCATGGAAATGGAGCCAATGCTTTGAACTATTAATATCCGTCTCATTTATCCAGTAGTATGTAGTACATACTTAGTATATGGTTACCTGACAAGGTAAATTTATCGATGTGCAAGTAGGTAGTTAAGCTAGTATTTCTTCTGAAAAGACTTATTTTATTTTATATAATAAGAAAATCTAGTAACCTTTTAAGTTATCATTGTCTGTAATACAATTTTTTATGCAAATAAATTAGTCTTAGGTATTCATAATAACTCCTGTTCAAGGTGTAGTTCCAAAGTAAAGGAAACTAAAAAAAATAATATGGATGTTTACATCGCAAATTTTTCATTAATTATATGTTATAAATAAGGAAATTATATACAAATACTACTAGTATTGTTCCAGTAGGGATCCTATTTTGTTGACAATAGTTTCAACATTATTTTACTGAGAAAGATTGATTTTTACTCATCTTCTTAGAAAACCGTTATATGTGTTACACTTGTATGGCTGGAAATCAGTATGAGACTTCCTGCACTTTATGTGTGGATCCCTGGTAGGGGATATTAATAAGTTAATGAAACAGTCTGAATACTTATTTATAAAAAGATTCAATGACTGGTCAATTCTTGTAAGCTAATAAAAAATAATAATTAAATAAGTAATAATTTACCAATACATCACATCGGATAAGATAGAAAGTTTACTCCGGCTCAAAATACTTGTAGCAGCCTTACAGCCTTAGTCCAATAACAAGGTAAGGCAACATTTATTGCCTGCATTGCTTTAATTATTGCCACTGATCAATGCCTCTATCGTCTCATCAATTTTTTTTTTTTTTTTTTTTTTTCATTTAGAAATTTTCTGTCATTATTCTCCATATATCTCCATTTTTGCTTTACATGGTAATTTAATATCTAATAAAATTATTTATACATAGACTTACATAGGTACTTGACAATCTTCAATTATAATTGTAAGATTCATGCCTTAATTTAAATAATAATTTTAAGTCAGTAGTATATTTTTTATGAAGTTTATAGTTTCATGGATACAATTTTAATTTTTTTAATTATGTTTTAATAAATCATATTTTATTATAATCATCTATTTAAATATGAACCTTTGTTATCCACCTGGGATAATTCAGTTTATTTACTATCTTTAGTATCTTGATAATTTAATGATTGGATGATTATTTATCTTTGTCTTCAATTTTTGGTATCTAACATTTTCACAAATAATAAAATGTCTAGAAATATATGGTTTATAACAAAAATATATTAAAAATATATTTCGGTCAGATTTGAAAATTCAAGTTATCATTGGAACTTTGTGTCTAGTTTTGAATTTCTCTTACTTTTCCAAAGGTAGCAGGTACCTACTTAAAAATTAAAATAATTGGTTTTCGACCTTATGACAAGTACATAAGGATCAATTATGGTGCGACATTTTTGCCTGTAAATAAAGCTGCATAAATCTTTCCATGGGTTTTTACTGACTGAAAATATTGGAATATAACATACAGTTACAGTTAAAAAAGTTTTTAATTATGGTAATTTTTATCTTGTTGATAACAAGGAGAATTATTTTTCCATTTCTGTAACAGTGATCTTCACTCACATTATTTGTAAGTAACACTCATCTTGAGTGTGTCTTTATTTCACTTGATGAAGACTAGAAATAATCTAACTAGCCATGGCGATCAGCTAGAATAATAACCTTAAGTCAGTAACAGTGTTAAATTTTAATTGCTTTCATAGATTATTATAGAATCTTGAGAATTAAGCTTGATACTATGAGAATTTAAGGTTTACCCGGTTGTAACCAGATCTAATATTATAAGTTACACAAATGGGATACCATATCAGTTGTATAGGAACATACAAACATGCACCAGCCAGCATCAATTTGTCATGGTCTCCAAACAGGGAGTCAACTTCCCTGTATTATGAGGTACAAGACAATGTATCTCGCCAGGGTCATTCGACCAGAGTATCGAACCTGGGACCTTTTACGTTAAGGCACTTCACGAATCAAGTGGACTAATGATCTTTAAGTCACAGATATCAATTAGCAATGTCAAGTAATGTTTATTTATTTATTTAAGCTTTTTAGTAAAATATATAAGAAAAATAAAAAAAAACTTAATATGGTCATAACTACATGAACTATTGGAGTAAACAGGCTGTTTTCTATGGTATGCTTTATAAAGTCTTGCCCTCTTGGGCCAACATCAAGAAGTATCTCAATTACTTGTGGTAAAAAACTTGTGGAAATCCACGCCGAGATAAACCATAATTTGTAAAAGCGCTATTTATCATTGACTTGTATGTATATAAATGGGGCAGAATAAGACAAGCAGATCTGAGACCAACAGATTGTCTTGGTACCATTAATGGTTGCCAAAGGCCCAATTTGATAGTAACAACTGATGAAATTATTAAAAACTTAAAATCTTTATAAAAAGACTGAAATTGTCTAGGTAAGTATATGACTTGTTTACACAAGACTCAGAATTCCTTAAGCCTTCAATATCAGCAGGCAAAGGAGCTTCTTTCATAGCCTCCTTAGAGTCAAAGTGTTAAGTTGAAAAAATTACTAAGACGGAGGGCATTACCTCATGGTCTCGGTACCCATATTCTCCCTCCTCTCTTTTTTTCTTCAGTGGCATTCGAAGATATGTATCGTCTTGATACTTTTGTGTTCGACTATATTTTCAACTTCAATTAATGAAGTCGGTCTCTGGTCAACCTTATAAGATTTGCAGACCCGCAATATTATAACAAAAATTTTAAGCCACAGGCTAACCCCTCGTGAAAGCAAGTGGAAGTGTTATAATTCTGCTGCGAGACAGAAAAGAGGAATAATTGTTCTCTCGGTACATATGATGCGCTAGAAGAATTTTATAATATTAATAACTTACCTTATGCTATTACAGATCCTTTGTAGTATATTTCTGGTGCAACATTGTATCGGTCTCATGGTCAACTCTTCATGAAGACTAGAGCCATAATGTTACGTCTCAGGAGGAATCCCTCGAGGAGACGCTTCAGACTGAACAAAAACCCACTGGCCACTCCATCGTAAAGGCCAGTGCTTCTGTACAGAGCAGTTTCTGTGGAGTCATTCGGAGACATGACAGACAACTAGAATGAACATATTGATCACCAACGGCCAACCTCCCGTGAAGGCTCCGATGTCATTCATTCTGAGACATGAGAGACAACTAGAATGAACTTAATGATCACCACGGCCAACCTCCCGTGAAAGCTCCGATGTCATTCATTCTGTCTCGTTTGCGGGCTGAAGAATAACGCAACTCTGTCACACACACTCCTTGTTTTCATGATTAATTTCTGGCTGATTATGTTGTTGGAGTGGAGGCCACGTCTCGGCGAACGTAGTGTAGGACGCTTCTCAACTCGATGGGCCGACGAACTCGGGAATATGGCTAGATACATTTGTATCAAAGCAGGAGATCGTACTCCTTGGCGCTCTTTGCGTCCTTCCCGTACGTCCAGCAGTGGGCTGTAATAGGCTGAGATGATGGTGATGGTGATGATATTATAAATATAATAACACTAAAGTTAGTGTGCTGTGGTGGTGATAGAAATCGTAGTAATCGTAATAATTGAGCCGAGGTATCGGTCCAACAATTTCACAAATTCAACTGACAAGTCTTGTTTTCCAGCCACCATACTTTTACACAAACATCACCGTATTTTCTTCTTGGTTTTTTGCATTTGTATGTAAGCTGTAAATCACTAATTAGTTTAAAAACTAATTTATTCTAAATATTTATGTTTTCAGTGCTGTGTACAAAAAAGTACAATGACATTGACAGGTGACAGATGACATTGATAGGTGACGGTGCGGGCACGTTCCGGTTATTTATTTTTTAGTTTATTGACGCGTTCATGCACGCGCCTAACTTTGAAGATTGTAATCAGTGCAGTAGCAAAAAGTGCGTACTACATTGTACACAATGAGGACGAGATTATGGAACATAATTATGCCATTCATGAATTTTTCTTTGAATTGTCAAAAATTAGTGTGGTTTTGTTAGTTGTATAAGTAGTTGATGATCAAAAGAGCTGTATAAATATTTGGGTATTCAGCTTCACACTTGTCTTAGGATTTTTTTGCAGGGAAACAAAATGTTTTTACACGGAACCCTAAATAAACAATTTTATAGTAATGATTACTTTAACGCCACCGAGCTTTAATTTTAAACACTGGAATACACTGCTGTTCATCATCTATTTTTAGTTACAGTTTAAATAGTTTTATAATCATTATTACCTCACGTACTTTATTAGAAGTGCAATTGATTAAGTTGTAATAATGATCTAATCTAAAAAAATAAAACTGTGTCCATCACGGCTATTCAAATTTTGTGTTCTTTTTTTAAAAGACTTCAAAAAAAGGTCGTTTTCACTTTGACCCGTATATTTATCCGCGATTATTTATCTTTTAATTAACCTTTAACGGCCTTGACAACGCTACGTAATCGGGTATATCTAGAAAATAGTGGCTATTTATCCTAATAAAAATATAAGCTAATCCAGGACGATTCCTATCTCAGTGCTCAGTCTCAGTTTCATCTAAATCCGTTTAGCCGATGTGCGATTGCAAAACAAAACATTTGAATGATATTGGTAGGATTTTATGCGTCCTTCGGTTGTCTGCACCAGCCTTTACGCTAGGTAAGCGTCATGTAGATCGTATTAAGCCATCTCCGTTCGCCACAGCGCAGGTTCCTCATAGCGGGACAATTATACTTACGTCACAGCTGATGTGCTGTGATGGGATGGATTAGGCTAATGAAAATATGAAAATATAATAAACATGAGATAATAGGTATTATTTATAGAGAATCTTAATAATACACGTAGTAGTTAAATCATGGTGTTGTGACTGTTATCATTCATCATTATCTTCATCATCATTTCAGCCATAGTAGGTCCATTCAGGGTAGCAACATTGGTGTGATAGGCAACCTTTTGTAAAGAGGTGTCTGAGGGGTGCAAGTACCCAGTGCGCGCGGCGTTATGACATCCAACCTGGAGCACAGGTTCTGCTCTTGCAAATCCACTCATGGCCGCACAAGAGGCAAAGGCCTAATAAATACGGGCCCTCCCGAGGATCGGGCTCCGAGTGGTCGCCACTCCGCGAGCCCGCGACTTCGTCTGCGTTAACCTTACCCGGATAAAAAGTATCCTATGTCCTATGTGTTTTAATCCAGACCATGGTCTATCTGTATTCATTAAAATCAATTCTGTAGTTTTTGCGTGAAAGAGTAACAAACATCCACCCATACTCACAAACATTCGCATTATAATATTAGTAGGATCTATCAGGTGACCTTTAAACGACTAAACGGTTAAGTGGGTTACGAAATTATCTTCAGAGAGGTTGATTTCGATATTGCTCGTTTACTTGCTGTAGCAAATTAAAGTACTTATAGCTTGTTGTAGCAAAAGTAGGTAGTTGTCTAAGAGCAGCACGTAGTTTGAAGGTGTGTTCTATTCTTTTGTACATTCTGTTAATTACCTGTATTTTTAACTTCCATACCTACTCTACATCTAGAATAAAAAACTTTTTACTTTATGACTTAAACTAAGAAGCACGCTAATATAATTGCTTAATTGATTGCGAAGTGCTCGCTCATTAGCCGAAATTACATTGAGTGTCGCTGGGTAAGCTGTGGACTGCCACATCTTTAAATATAAATTATGGTCACGAAGTAAGCAATAAGCACCCGATGAGAATACGTTTTAGATATTAATATTACTAGGATAACAAAAATCGCTGATAGTTCAACGGATTAGCAAGCTGAAGTGGCAGTGGGCGGGGCACATAATACGCAGAACTGACGGCCGATGAGGCAAAAAGGTTTTGGAATGGAGGCCACGTACCGGTAAGCGCAGCGTGGGACGTCCAACCCACAAGGTGGACAGACGACCTGGTAAAGATCGCAGGAAGCCGCTGGATCCAGGCCGCTACTAATCGGCCATTCTGGAAATCACTAGGGGAGGCCTATGTTCAGCAGTGGACGTCCTGTGGCTGAAGTGATGATGTGATGATTACTGGAAGGGAGTGGATCGAAACTTGATAGCGAACCTTGTTAAATTACGAGAATTGGGCCACTGGACTACAAAATCGCAGCCGTTGCTTGTTCGAATTCCGCAAGGGACAAATGTTTGTGTGATGAATGAAAATAAGTCAAGGATGTTTATGATACCTATATTACAAATTCAATCAGCTGTTTGGTAATTCTCAATGTAAATTCAAAAATCATTTATGCAAATTCTAAAAAGTCATAGGACAAAAGTTGTTCAGAATGTTGTGTAGAATGCGTGTAACAAGGCGGCATCTTTACGGAACACCCTGTATATACCTAATTGGTGTAATTGTATATTATTTTTAATAACCTTAATGACCCTGAACCTGATCTTGACTCTTAACGAAAGCATTTATATAAGAAAATTTAAGTGAAGCGTCTCTAGTCCACGAGACTGACTGTACAGCCGATCTCACTGGGCGCAGGTCACACTGTCCTCGGCAGCTAATTGCCGTGACAACGTCAATATTTGAAAGCGACCGACTTGAACACATCCCAAACAGAACAGCTTCCTCTTTGACGACTAAAAATTAGGCGCCTAAATCTAATTCTAGCTAGATTGTCAGTATAGTATCAACAAACGTGTTTTGTTGCCTCCTTATGTTATAAAAAGTAAATAAATTCATACTGTAATGTAATATACTGTTTATGTGTTTCTCTATGTAGAGAAAGAAAGTAACAAAAGAAAATATTTGTGTGGTTCATAACACAAATAATTATTGACAATAAGTTTATTAAGAACTAAAAAAACTGATATGGTACCAAAACACATTATACTTCATAGCATTGTTATTAAGTCTAGTTGCATTCAGACATGGTACTTGTAGTTCATAGTTACTTTGCAAACGTGATGTTGTAATTATTTACGTTTTGTCAAGTCCAACGACCTTAGGAAGATAGTGGATGGCTGAAAAAAACGGGAGATCGTGCTCTTTGCCAAGCAATAAGCTGACATAATGAGAGCATTCCAAACTTCTTAGTGTTGTTAAAAGGCCAACTGCATTCACACATTGCGTACTTGTAGTTGGTAGGTATACCTACCCGTCTTTTAAAAATTCTGATATTAGCTAGAAATGCAGAAACATACAATATTTTTGTAATTCGTTATCAAATATTCCTAAGTACCGTATTTTTTATCATTATAATGTTGTGGAAGCTTATTACAAAATGTAACGGCTGTTGTTTTTTGGCTGGATCTATGCGACTTCATCTAAAAAGCCGCCCAAAACGCTTGTATTCCACACACGTAATCGGTCCTTTGTCTTTCTAAAGTGCCTGCTTTTCTGAATTTGAAAATGTAATTGATTATTTGTTGAATCAAATTAAAAAACTTTGAACCCTGTAGATATTTTGATGTTATCAAATTCTTTTTATAAGCATTTGAAGCGACTTGTAAAATTATTAAACTTATTGTATTATTTTCCTACCATTATTTATATATAAGTCGTAACAAGACAAGTCTTTAAAATGGGATGTAGGACTTTTGTAATTTTCTAATATTTGTTTTTTAACAAGAATGTAATGAAGTAGGTAATATAAAAACATTACTTTTTTTTAGTAACAGGACATACCAAAAAGTTTTTTTTACGTTTTTAAATTGAACTTTGAGATCATCTTGTGATGAAAAAGTGATGCGTTGAAAAATGGTATGTCTATTTAAATAATAATCGTTTGTATGTTAGTCCTCAATGAGTTCCTAATCCATTTATTTATTAGATTGCGACGCTTTGGTGAGTTGTTAAGCGCAAGCCGTGGCCGGTATCGCTTCTGAATTAAATTGACGACCACGCGAACAAAGTCGTGGTCTACAGCTTCTTAATAATAATATTGGACAGCACATAAGCTGTACTTCTACACATACACAGACTTGATAACTTTTTAAAAACAAAATAAAAAAGTGTATACAACACAAATGTGACAGCACGGGGTACTCCCGTACACATAATGTAATGTTGTATTTTTTGTGTAAGTTCACAGTTACTGTGGTTGGCGGTCTTCCCTATGGGTCGGCTAATTACCGTGACTGAGCAAATATTAGATGTCAATTAGACAAGATTTTTAATTATTGCTTACTGGAATTCCTGATGGCATGGCGCTAAGAACTTGTTAATAAAATGATGCATTTTTATATGACTGAGACAGGTGAAGGTAGTTCTAGACTCTAGAAATATCTCTAGACATATACGGGTATATATAAATTGGTATATCATTAATTGTTATTTATTATTCTCATTCTCTGTATTGTCCAAAATGTTACATGTTGAAGAGCTGCAGTATACGAAATAGACAATAACTTAAGTACAAAACCTTGTCTGATTAATAGAGGGCTAATTCTGGTGCATTTAACGAAACTTCAAATCATTTTAGGCATTTCTCATGTCAAGCCTGGCCAAAAATTGGCCTAGTGCGAGTCGGACTCGGGCACGGAGGGTTCCGTACCATCTTATATATAAAATTCTCGTGTCACAATGTTCGTTTCCGTACTCCTCCGAAACGGCTTGACCGATTCTCATGAAATTTTGTGAGCATATTGAGTAGGTCTGAGAATCGGCCAACATTTATTTTTCATACCCCTTAGTGATAAGGGTTGTCATCCCTTAACATTTTTCTTTAATTTTTAGAATTTTTTTAAATTTCTTTATTTTTTTATTATGTCGCATTAAAAAATACATACAACCCTAAATTTTTATCCTTTTATCACCAACCCCTATTTTTTAATAGCCATTTTAGTAATTTAATCATTTTAAAAATTATGAAGGGGCGGTACGAAGTTCGCCGGGACAGCTAGTTATCTATAATATTCTGTGAATATTTCAAGCGCCTGCTTAATTAAATAAAATAAAAAAAGCGGATGCCTAAAAACACTTCTTACAAATAGCAGAATTTGTAAAAAGAAAACAGAAATGTGAACAATGATATTTTGGTTTCATAGAAAAAGTTTGTCAATTTTCAACTACAAACTGGATAGAGCAAATTTATTTACATGCTTACAAAATCCTTAGAACTTATTGTAAACTAACTAGTAGCCGAAATACAGTTTCATTAATATTTCACAAAATGCTTTACGAAGACAGCCATTATTGTAAAGAATGTAGCTTGCACCACGGTTGTGTTTGAAGTTGATGTGACCAGCCAGATGTTTGTCCACTGGAGCAGGGATTAGTGAGTGCGCGGGCGCCGCTGTCCGCAAATACGGGGATCGTCAACCTATGGTAGTCTTAAACCAGAAGAGAAGAATTTTACTACAAAAAGTGGTACTACATGGTCATGATAGATTTTTTAGGTATACTTTTAAAAAAATCAAAACTATTGTCTCATAGTTTCATCATCATCATTTCAGCCATAGGACGTCTACTGCTGAACATTGACCTCCCCCAATGACTTCCAGATTGGCCGGTTGGAAGCGGCCTGCATCTTTTGCCAGGTCGTCTGTCCACCTTGTAGGTGGACGTCCTACACTGCGCTTGCCAGTACGTGGCCACCATTCCAGATCCTTTCTGCCCCATCGACCGTCAGTTCTACATGCTATGTCTCATAGTTTAGTTTTTATAAATTTAACTGTACCTATATTTATTTATTAAAACATTTTTATGTTTTTTCAAACTCAGTGCTGCACCGCTGTGTGACCGAGGTCTGGTTCAATGAGTACCTTTAGATAGACTAATAGTAGTTATTTTAGTAACTAACTCTTTTACTATTTGTTTTTATTTTTGCGGAGGATTTGTATGTTCATCTTCAAAAATGTTAAGTTGGGGAGAGGCCTGTGCCCTGCAGTGGGACGTATATCAGCTTACTAAAGGCTGCCCACCCCTGCCTGGTGTAGGCCGCCGAAATTTGTCAAAGGCGGCGTTTTGTTGACGCTCAATAACGCCGGCGCAGGAGTGACTCATTAACGAGGCAGAATCCAATTACCCGTGTTTAGAGGTCGTTTAGTTGACCGATTGCGGACCGGAGTGGAGATATGTTTAGCCATGTTCTAGAAGCTTTTTTGCATTTAAATTTATTGTTCGGAATGTGCTTTACATTGTGATTTAGAAATCGTACATGTCCGAAAAGTAAGTTTGTACAGTTGGTACTTAGAGTTTTTGATATAACACCACTATTCATAATTAGCCTATGTCAGTCTAATGCAGGAGATAGGCTTCGCACGCTACTAAGCCCGAAATTATTGGGATGCATATTTGCTGTTTAGCATTTATGATGGTTAGCACAGGTTTCATTAGACATTTTTCCCCCCGCTAAGTAGTCCTGACTCACATGGCTTTCGAAGAGACCGTGAAGTTTTGTTAGTTGGTATACGGATCTCATTCGGAGGTTCGGTGTCGTATGCGTAACACATTTTCCTAAGGCAAAAAAAGGTTTTAATACACTTCTTCTTCAACTATACGGTCAATCCCGGTTGCGTCCAAAGCCATTGCTTTGGAGCCCAGGGTCCGCTTTCCTTGATTTACTACTCCACTTCGCGCGGTCTTGAGCGTCTCTAGTTGTGAGATCATTGGCACGCATGTCAGCCCTCATAACGTCAAGCCAGCATTTCTTGGGTCTACCCCTTTTGCCAGGACCTGGCGGTGGCGGCATGGCCAGACATTTGTTTCCTACGTAGCTTGCCGGTTTCCGCAAAACATGGCCGTACCAGCGTAGGCGACTCTCCTGCAGTTTGTCTGCAATATCACGGACACGAAGGCTACCGCGGATGCGCGAGTTCCTCACGCGGTCCTTACGCGCGACTCCGCACATTCACCGCAGCATATTCATCTCCGTGACTCGCAGCTCCTGCTTGTGTCGCTCAAGTAGTGACCATGCTTCGCTGCCATATAAAAGGACAGGCCTAATGATGGACTTATAGATCTGTCCTTTAAGCTTAACCGGCATTATGGGGTCACAAATGACACCAGTCACCTCTCGCCATTTGGCCCACGCAGTAGCAATGCGTGCTTTGACGTCCGACGACGTGAAGTACAGATCCAAGGTATTTAAACTGGTCCTTGCGCTCGACCTTGTCTCCGCCTATGTGAACGGGTGTTGGATCTTTAGAGTTACAGGCCAGGTACTCGGTCGTCGCCACATTGAGTTGTAGACCACCGCTTTCAAGCGACCGCTTCCACTCGTTCACCCGTCTCACCACTATACTCACGTTAACTTTCAAATTTACAAATATTAAAGCTTAAAATTAGTAAGAAACTATACAACAATGACAACACTACAACGGTGGTTCAAACCTGACACCAAAATATATTGCCTTCACTTCACTTTATGATCATTACACTCAATAGAAATTAAAAAAATAATGACCCGTGCCCACTTCTCGGACAAAAGTGACACCTGGCGGTCAACAAAAGGCACTAATTTGCCTTATATTACGTAGATTCATTGTGAGGACCACCTTGGAAGTACCACCAAAATATCACCTATTGTGGTGTGACAAAAGATCTTCAAGATGCTAGTCGTAAATTTTGCGTAAAATATCTTCAAATTGAACTTAATGTTTTGGGTCAATTAAAACACCTTTGGTGGTTGAGAAAAAACTTCACTAACGGATCGGCAGTTGCGTGTATACAATATCGGTAATTTATAGCGTATTTTGACCAAAACACATTACTTTAAGACTCAAAATAATGTCACAGTTTGTAAGAGAAAATTACTGAAAAAAGTATCATCAAACGAGAAATAGTGAATATTTATTTTATAAACTTTATACGTACAAAAGGTTGCTATGACGTGGCATTCTATCCCAGTTGACTTAGTCTAAACATTGTTTTTGTGGTCAGTGCGACGGTGGAGAAGCCAAAGTCATGAAATATACTTAATATCTACATACCTAAAATGTTTAAACGATGACTTAAAAAAACAATGTATTTGTAATGGACACGGTAAGTAATAACAGTAAAACACTAAATACTATTACAATAATATAACAATAAGTCACAATTCTTTTGGATACGACAAACATGATCCGATATTGCGCAAATGAAATAAGTTATTTTACAATTAAATTATAACATTATTTGAAAGATCTCTAACGAGGCGTTAAATTAGAATTCCTATTATCAAATATATGTATAAAACTGAACGTATTTTATTTTTAAAATAAATGTCAATTTAATCAATTTTTGGCGAG
The DNA here is from genome assembly GCA_963576865.1 of Anania hortulata. Lineage (NCBI taxonomy): Eukaryota > Metazoa > Arthropoda > Insecta > Lepidoptera > Crambidae > Anania > Anania hortulata. The sequence goes on along the minus strand of OY756412.1, from coordinate 6,458,548 downwards.
GTATACAATTTGATACATCAACCACGTTAATTTTTTTAGTGCACAGATCACTGTCACAGTGTAAGTGAAAACAGATTCAAGGGCACATTTGGACCATAATAGGCCACTTTGGGCGCATAATAGGGCCATCTGCGAGAGGCGTGAGCGGCCGTAACTCATGCAGGCGCCATGTGGAGGTCTTGACTTGACTCTTTGGTTTGACCGCTACTGCATAGTATATGGAAAGGGTGAACATAAAACATAATCATCTTTGAGGATTAAGTAAAGCTCATATTATTTGAGCCATAGAGCTCATTCCCTCATTCATAAAATATGGTCAAATCTGTAATATTCTGATTTCATAATATTGGCAAGTTTCTTTTAATGTCGGAAAATGGTTTCGGGTACAACTTTTAATTTTAAGAACATTACGAAACAGTGGCTTGTTAAAACATAGTAGATACAGGATAATTTTTAATCGACTTTTTGAGAATCTACTTGATTACGTAATATTTATTTTTTCTGTTTTTAGCTTATGCAGGTACTTACATATTTTAATTTTGATTCTGTTATGTTTTTTTTATTTTTTTTGATTAAAAACTTTATTGCACAAAGTAAAAAAAGTAAACAAAATTTGGACATCATTCTAAAAGCATTCTCTGTCAGTCAACCAATCTTAGTCATGTTCTGCATGATTTCTTGTTGTGCTTAATGTATCTAAAGCAGATAGAAAATATCAAAAACTAACAATAACGATACTCAAAGACCTATTAAAAAAAATATTTAGTCTTATTACACATTAATTCAAAAAACCATTCTCAATCCTTGTATGTTTTAAGTTTTTAAGTTAACTCATGAAGTTTACGCTGGTCTCATCTTAATATCTCGTGTATACTACACTCAATAATTTTCAAATGGCCAAACCCGTAGCCGTAGACTGTGCGGCAGTCAGATGATCACAAACAAACCGCGCGGCCCACACAATGGACGAATTTGTTCTAATGAATAGGAACACGCCCCCGGACTTTTTATCCTTACTATAGACCAGCATTTAAGTAACGAACATGGAACATTACGAGTAAATGTAATTTGGATTAGTTTTTAGTGAGGAAGGCTGACTGGCTGAGTACTGACTGGCAAGAAAACTTAAGAAAAAGCAAGTTTTTTTTTTTAAATAAGAGGTGCTTGTAGCTCAGTGCCGGCAGCGGTGCATTTGGTAGTAATTACCAAAATTAAGTAACCCACGCCGCGGTTGTCAGTGATTGGGTGACTATTCCAACCTATTTAGTGACACTTATCACACAGTGCTTCGGAAGGCACGTTAATTGTTGGTCCCGGCTCATATCGCTTGATAATAGTCGTATATCCTAGTCAAAGGTCTTAAGGCAGCTTGATTACATCTGATAGTAAGGTTCAGTCACTGGCCTTACAATATCTTCTGCACTGGGCCTGCGTGGTGGTGTATGACCCAAACCACCTCATTTGAGGTGAGGCCTGTGCCCTGCAGTGGGACGTTTAAGGCATACTATGTTACTTTTTTTTAAAATAAATAATATGGTCATTACATCCACACAGCACCAAAAAACAAAAATAATAGCACCACAGAAATAAAATAAAAAACAAGTAACTAACAAATATTAACAAACAGTTTTAGAATTATTAACAAGATTCACACTTTTCTTAAAACTACAACAAATATTCAACATCAAAATCGTGAAAAACAAAGACCTTAAGGTTACTTTTTATGCCTAGGACAGCCTAGGACGTTAATTAACGCCATCTGTTGATATTTATATAAGTCGCATCACGGGAAATGTGTTTTTTTTTGTGTGTATTTCCGAAAAGTTTATATTTTTGAAAAAGTTTATGTTTATATTGATAGAAAAGTTATTTAAATCTAATGTGTAGGTTCACATTTCTTTAAATATTTATTTATTTACGTTCATTTTAATGAAACTTAAGTATTAAAAAGTCTAATTTAAGGTTTTTTCATAACTTTTCTTTTAAAATATATATGTTACAATATGATAAAATAATTAAATTGGCTTTAAACAGAAAACAACGCTAACAAACGTTCTACATAAAACTTGCATGAAAAGGATAAGAACACAATAGTTGGCTTCTCTGTTAGCTTCTGAGAAGAGTTCGTTAACTAAAGAACACGTATCGAGGAAAAGGGGCTTTGATATTTTTAACTTTGGTTTATCCTACATACGAAGAAACTTTGTACCCCTACCTTGAGCGCTAAAGTACAGACAACAGCTCGTCAACCTACCACAAAGATATTGATCTCTATATCTCGGTATTTAAGTTGAAAATCGGTTCAATGACCTTTAACTTTTTGGGTTGGTTGTTGTGTGTAGTTGGTACAAACTCTATCCAGAATAAAAACACAGGATTGAAGTATACCGTTTTAAAAGATTATGGCCAAAGTATCTTCTCAATACTCAATCATTTATTGCTTTACCATATTAGCAGTTAGGTGTTACAATCTTGGCAATTACATATTATGGATCCAGTAGGGCACAGCAACTTTGGACGGAGTCAGGACGATCCTTCTAGAAACTTTATTGTTTATACTTAACTCTTTCTGCTAGTTTCGTTAATATTCCCATTGATAAGCGTTGTCTAATTAAAATGTTAGGGTTGATTGAAAGACAAACATTTTGAATTGATTATATCTGATTCACGTCGTTCATTATGCCAGCGCTAGCTTATTTTATAGAAAGCCTATGACAGTGACGAAGTAATCTACTAGATCGAAGCCAGTTGCACATCTTAATTAAATAAAAATAAATCTGAATCGATATTTTCTCTATCAACTCTGTTATGTATTAACATCTAAAAAAAGGTTTAGGTTCAGTCTAGATTAAGAGGATAGCCTTAGAAAACCCGAAGTCTGAACAATAATCACTTGAAACCATTAGATGTGAAAGAAAGAAAAGGGACATTTCTTGTTATCAAAGATAGCAACATTCAGTTATGCTTAGAAGGAACCATAACAAAAGGCAAGTTCAAGGTTGCTTTAACTGAGCTATGCGATGCAATAAAATTAAGTGGGATGGTTATAAAACAATGAAACATTCGTCCTCTCACGTATCATAATTGTAACAAATTTCTCCTAAAGACCGTGAAACAAGTTTGTCCATAACTTTTTGTGCTACACCATCATGGCGCTCGCGATTCCCGCCATTTTGAGTTTGAAATTTTAATTGGAACGCTAAAGGGCTAGTTCGCGGAAAGAGGTTCACCGAATAAAAGTTTTTATCTGCCTCCGATTAAGATTCCGTGGCCCGGTCGAACAAATGAGCAGTTTTTGTTGGACCACGCCTGCGCTGACGACACCTTGGCCCACCAAGATGGCGGGTGGATATACTCATGAATATATTGAGTTTTCGAAAGTCGTGAACGGTTTATTGTTTTGTTAGTGATGCTGAGGTTGTAATGAGCAATGACGGATGTGAGTTAATTAGGGACCAAACGAAATTTAAAGCCCTTGGTCAGATAAGTGCTGATGTTAGATATTTTCTTGAAGTGTTTGGGAATGTCGGATTCGCAGAACTACTAAACAACAAACACTCAACTAAATATACGTAGCATTTTTAGTCGAGTAGGTGATCGAGTTTGAGTTGAGTTGTTGAGTCAACTAAATATACCTAGCACAAATCTTTAGGTACTCTTGCATATAAACTGGCCTGAAGTGGCCGTTTTTAAAAAATGATCTGACATACAATACAATGTGATTTCGAACCTAGAAAATTATTTTTCATGACTTTGATTTGGCTTGTCAAAAAATTATTTATTTATTTATCGATGTGTTTGACACATTGCAACCTTTCTCTCAACCGCCAACAGGAGGCGTGTCGTAAGAGGCGACTAATTCCTGTAGCTCGAGACGGGCAGCAGCGTCTGCATGCGAAATCTTATAAAAAACTGCGCTCGCCAACCGTGCCCATCGTGGCGAAAATTGGCAATCCCCCCTGATGAAAATCATTGGGGGAGGCCTGTGTTCCGCAGTGGACGTCCTATGGCTGAGATGATGATGATGATGAACCTTTTTCTCAATAAATAACCCGGATGTGTATCAGTCATTGTTCCGCCTCACTCACCCCAGCTCACTAAAGATAACCACAAAAACGCAAATGATAAATGTCAAACAGCTAAAAGTATCAGTAACACATTCCTAAGATGCCACCGGGCACCTGCGAGCTATTAACACTAATGTCAAAATAGAATCGACCACGAAAATATATCCTCCAACTCTAATTAAGCACAACTTTACTAAACCGTCACTTAACAATATTAGGACAATTTGATGTCTTAACCTTAACGAATAAGGTTTAGACTTGAGTGAAGGTATACAGTGTTACTAGAGTGTTGCACAGGTAACTTAGACTAATAGACCCCGCATCATGATATCTACGAGAATTTAGTATTAATATGCAATGTACAGCTAAAGGTGAGACTGAGAGGTTGCTGTGCTTAAGCCGAATGAAATCACTGACACCAACGTCTCATAGCCCATAGCTTAATAGCAAAATAAAAACAAATGCATATCTTGTCTATTCATTATTCTATTCTTGATCTATTACAAACTAGGAGCTAAAATCTAGCTGAACATAATTTTGACTGACCTAAAAATAAGATTTTAATGTATTCTATATCCATTGTTCGGCCATAACCAATTAAAAATTCAACTATTTAATAATATCAATATGAATTTATTCATAATCGGCCTTCATTGATCTCAGAATACTGAAACAAAATCCAGATCTAAGGATCTCAGGAATATGTAGTCCAAACGGCAGCTGGTAAGCGTTACGCATTTACTTCCCAAAAAATTCATAGCCATATGTTGCGTCTATTAGGTAAACTTGTCTGCACCTATGTCTTCCAGCGAAACTTAATTGCTACTGAAGTACGGACACATGGGTAAATCTCTACAGCATCGTAATAATTATCTGATAGTTTCTATCCCGTATCAGATGTCCTTCCCGGTAACTTAATGGTATAATTATGGAAATGCGGTCTGTGTGTGTCTAATTACCGATATCAGTCGGTCATTCTATATGGTGGCAATTGGGAGATATAAAAGTGGGAGTTAAGATCTTGAAACTCATGCCAACGTTAATGTAGTGTCCCTTAAAATAAAAAAAACAAACAGATAATTACAGATAAATCTATACTCTGCATACATAGCCAATCTAGCTTGATTATGCAAAAACAATGTTATCCAGCATTTTAAAATACTATTGCATAATTATGCTCATAGTCATAAACTTTTTATGGCAAAGGAATCCACTGCAACAGTGCCACTAATACAACTAGGAAAACGTCAATTAGCAGCCGTTTTGCGTCGGTTTTTGTTTAAAAAAAAACACTTATGATTTATGGTCGCTGTAATGTGAGCCTCGTTAGAATGTTACAAATTGTCTTTGGTTCTCTAACGTATACGCTCGTTGGATAAGCTTGCAAATTAGTTTTAAGCAGGATGTTACGAAAAGACGCGAAAAAAAATAGGGATAAAAATATTTATATTAATATTTCTACCAAATAAATAAATAAATAAATAAATCATTTATTTCCCAGAATATGGTAAAAAAAAAGGTAGTTAACATCATAGATTATCCAGCATATTCTATCGCAATGCGACGTGCAAATATTATGTCAGTGTTAATTACATATTGTCAACTAAAATGCAAAATCAAATGTCAAAAATTATTAAATAACATTCTTAGGACCGCGACATTTCAAACGTACAATTAGATTAAAATTAAAATTATGTCAAAATAATATATAATATATATATAATATACAATATAATTCGTTAACAGAATAATAGATCTTTTCTTTTAAAAAAATGAACAATTTATTTTTGAATTTCGTAAATGTCAGCATTTTCAAATCGTCTGGAAATTTATTAAATATTTTTATAGCCATGCAATAAACATTTCTTGAATATAGTTTCAACTTTTGTGGAGGAATCGTTAAATTTTCACCCTTTCTGCCTCTGTATCCATTAAAGTCTTTGTTCTTTTTAAATAAATGTATATACTTTTTTACAAAAATCCCTACTTCAAAAATATACAAGCAGGGAAGTGGTAAAATGTTTAAAGCTTTGAACAAGGGCTTGCAGCTATCTAAATACCAGTTTTGTAACATGCAAGAAAATATAAGAAAAAATATTTTAGGATATTTTTTTGGGAACCATCCATCCATTTGAGTCCATTCGTTTGGGAACTTTAGTTCCACAGAAAGACACAGCTAGATCAGATAGAAAGAAAGACAAATGTCAGGTAAATAAAACAAGGTTGAAGTAACACAGTACTGTTTTAAAATCCTATGTGTTTGTATACGTATGTAAGTACGTAGCGCAAACAAAATAGCTAACTAATTTTGTAAACAGTTTAGTTTTTATTTCCAACTGAAAGACGTGGTCTTAGTCAAATTTAATAATCAGCTGTTAAACGACACTGGCCGCGCCTTAGCAGCAAAATTCTCATGGAAAAAAGGGTATTCAGTTTTCCCCCAATTGATTTTTTTCCGATAAACTATTCCAGTTTTTCTTTTTGTACAAACCTCCTGATAATTACGACAAAAAAAAGGAATAAGCCAATTCAGTCAAACCATACTCGAGTTTTAATTTTTTTAGGTACATAATCCAAACAAATGAAATAAAGTAATTTTACAGCAAAACTAACACAGCAATTGATTTGCAATTAGTTAAATACATTAATTTTAATCAGATAAGTGACTAACTCATCTAGTATACAGTTATAGTGGTAATAGTGATAACTGAAAGTCGCCATGTTTATTTACAGTATTCGCCAGTAGGGACATCCTACCTAATTATAGACATAAAATGAGCTCATCAGACTTAATGCACGGCATCTCATATTTTGATTTATATCTGTTGCTATTTAAAACAAGATATACCCATAATTATAATAACTCCTTCTAATGAGTCCGTTGATATCTTTATGTTAGCTGTAATAAGTTGTAAGACAGCACGCAAGTTTGTAAGGGAATGTTAAGTTAGTATTAAGTAGCGCCGATTAAAACAGATTTACGGTCAAATTATTTTGAAAATGTACGCTAAGATAATATTATTATAATTACTAGTTAAGTAGTAGGAACTATAGCGGGACTTGTTATTTGTCTATGCTGTACTGTAATAGAAAATAGTTATTAGAGGAACGTTAGCTTCGTCCATTATCTTAAAAAAACTAGTATTGGAAACTTTAAATACTTGTGTATAATTAATTTATTATTAACTATATATATATTTTTTATAAATATTGGACAACATCACATACATTGCTCTGATCCTATGATAAGTAGCTTAAGCACTTGTGTTACAGAAATTAGAAACAACGACGGTGCCACAACATCCAGACCCGAGACAATATAGAAAAGTTATTTTTCTACGTTGACTGACCGGGAATGGAACCCGGAACCTCAGAGATAGCGACACCAAGTCTGGTATGATCGCGTCTCGGCTACGGAGGTCGTCATTATAAATTGTTTTCAACAATCACACAAATTATCGAGTAGTTTTTGATCAGATACTTTCAATGTACAGTCAACTGTACATTGTTATCCAGGAAAAGTGCCTCTTTAAATTTGGCAACTATTTAAAAGTAATAAATAATATGTATATATGTTTGTATGATATTATGGGCCTTGATATTTTTTACCAGGTAGGATGCATAATAGTTTTTCAATTATTTTTTTTAGTTTCCTACCTAGTTTATTTTACATCGTTTATCAAAATACTAGGTACCATCTTACTTTAAAGATAGTTAAAAAACATTGGTTTGACATCCGCTTCAGAGGATATCGTTATTGGAGAAAGACAATTGTGTGTTTTGCGTATAGTACGAGTATCTTTCAAATGAATGCATAAATAGATTTTCCGAAAAAACAGACATGACACTGTGTTTCAATTCGGATTTTAATAAAAAAAACTTTAAAACTCAAACTTAATAAAACACCGACTTTCTTGAAGTTGCTTTCATAGTAAAAGTTGTATATCAGCTGTCAATTATGTTTACCATGGATACTACACACCTGTGTGATCTAAATGTGCAGGTTTCTTGGTGTTTTCTCTCACCACCAAGCAAGTGATATAAATTTATGCTTAGATCCCAAAAAATTCAGGTAGGTCGTGGATTTTCAACTCTACCACTCGCAGTCTAGTCTCTAGTCCAGTTGCAGCAGTCCCCTGTTGGAACCTGCCCCAAAGAGCACGATCTCCTGGTTTTTTATTCAGCTACTGCTAGCTATCTTTGTAAGGTCGTCGGTTCAGCGTAGGACCCCGTTTTACGTTTTCCATGACGTGGTCTCCACTCAAGAAGCTGTTTACTCTACCTTTCGTAGGTTCTGCGACAGATACGGTGGGCCCATTGCCACTCTAGCTTTGGTCTTTTGCCGGACAACCTCGTTTCGGATTTCATCCTTAACGAGATCCGAAGCATAAATAATAAATGTAAAAAATATGCCTCAAAAACACTAACACTCATTGACATACAGTTTAGTATGCCCTTAAATTCGAAGCCCAAAGCTTGCCGCTAATTATCGACTTCCTTTTTTTGTCGACTGGTCCTAAATCATAAGTCTGGATTCCAGAGATTCCTTTGGTAGTATTGTGCCATATTTATACCGTTAAGCAAATTCCATGTCATTTGTTTAGCGCGATAACCACTTCGGTTGTCAAAGTCACTGAAAACGCATTAAGGTGTATAAAAAAAATTAGAACTTTTTACATGGTCATGTAACCATGTCGAAATATCGGGTTCCAAAAGTAATAAGATATTTGTAAAAATATCTCAGATGATATAACACTTGAAAAACAATCGATTAACTCAGGTGGGAATCGAATTATAAATAAACTAGCTGTTGCCCGCGACTTCGTCTGCGCGGTCTTTAGGGGTATGAAAAATAGATGTTGGCCGATTCTCAGACCTATTCAATATGCTCACAAAATTTCATGAAAATCGGTCAAGCCGTTTCGGAGGAGTACGGGAACGAACATTGTGACACGAGAATTTTATATATAAGATTTATAAATAAATGAATAAATAAATAAATTCACTTTCCGCGCTTTTTAACTAACTTAACTAGCATGTAATTGTAAAAAACAAAAAAAATCTAGTAAAATATTTATAGCACCAGAAAACACATCGTAGTGTTAATGGGAACTGATTTATAGTGTAAGTAGTAATGTTAATTGAGAAGGAACATATTAAAGATCTGTTTATACATAGACACACACAGACACAGACACAGCCCTATAGGGCCATCCGTACCTTATTTTTTGAGTGTAGAAAGAACCTAAACGGTATGGCTAGCCGCATATACTAAAACATAATGTTGTGAATGCAATATTGACAATAGTGTTGGTCACTGGTACCTAACCGTAACTCAAGGACAACCTTGAAACCACGATATATTCTATACATAATGGTAAACAACTTTTGTTCTATGAATTAGAAATTTGAATGAAAATTGATTGACTTCCCATACAAAGTTGCCAAACAGCCGATTGTATTTATATAGAAAAAACAAAAAAATATGCATAAAATTTTTAAATCATAAACCATAAGTTTATCTTTGAGTTACGAGACATTGTATATAATTTTGTGAGAATAAGAGGATTATTTTAGAAGACAAAAATAAAATGTATAGTTAATCCGTATTAACGTAACTAATATCAATATTTATTTTCACTAAGTCTCTTCTCTACTATTGTGTTATTACTTCCAGTTTGGAATGAATCCAAAATCATTAAAAAATATTCTACAAACGCAACCCTATTTTCGTAACACCGTTAACTCTGTCTGATGTATAGAATGTACCCAAAAAACAAAGAGTAATGCAATCGATACATCACCTAAAGAGCTCATTCGTATCCCATTAAAACCCTTCGTTTAAACAGATTTAAAATAGACTGGTATCACTTCACACTCCGGTACACTACCGAAATAGCCTAATTTCATGATAAAAAGGAGCCAAGTTTACTTAAAAAGTTTTTTTATAGGTATGAAATTTTCCTAAAAAATTCTATTTTATAAAAGATTTTATATTTTATAAAAAAAAAAGATTTTTCAGGAACACTAATAAGCTAAAAGTTACTTTAACACAAAACCTAGCAGTTATTTTTAGGGTCGGTGCAAACGAAAACATTCAAACACTCTACCGCTGGTACTTAAAAAATAATTGAAAATGCCTATAACATTTGAGGCCAAATGCCTATAACTTCAAGTTCCTCATGGATTATTATCAGAATAGGATTGTATAAAATGGGATGTATCTTTTTAAATACTTTTAAATAAAAAAATATTTACTGTTCAAAAATGGCAGAGTTCTTAAGTAACAAATATTTGAAAAAAAACCTCCTCCGTATTGATTTCCTCCGATTTAAAATAAAACAAAATAAAATTCTTTTGAATAGAGTTAGTTTAAAGATGCCACAAGAAAGTTTATAGTCTTATGGATTATTGTGAATACTGCAGTATGTCATACTACTTAAAATAGTTACTACTTACTATTGTTTTGCAACTTGAAACTAGGTATATACTTTTCTGCAAATTTATGACTTTACGATGCGGCCGTATATGCAAAATAATATAACCTTTTCCAAGGCCAATACTGAAAGAATTAGAACTTGGCTTTTGTACTGCCGAGTGTCCCAAATATGGGGAGATGTGTTTGACGCCACCCTAACACTGCCACTGCGACGTAGGGTCCGTTTTACCCCAAGTTTCTAATGCAACTCTCTCTTTTACCCTCATAGTAATAAATATCGCTGTCTCACGAGCTTAGATAGTGGTACTAAATAGGTATTTAGTATTCGGAAGGGAACACAGTTAATTATATGGGGTGAGAAGAAAAATAGTGAACGTATTTCTGATATCTAATAATGTCATTCTTATGGGGGATATAATAAGGTTTATTTTGAATTTAATGCGCAGATAATCGTTAAGGATTGACTGTTTGGTTTCCTAAATGGAAGGAAGATGTGATATAAATACAATATTATTAATTATAAACGCGCCATTGATCTCAATAATGCCAGGAGATTTATTGAGCCTTAAATGTGTGAGACGGGGATTTTTATTGGGAATATTGCATTTTTGACAAGAATCATTCAGGGTTATGTTTTGTAATTCCCATTTCATAGATTTCATTCTATTATATGCAATTACGTACGAGTGCGTAGACAAAATGGATTCTATACTTTATGGGGGAAATCTGAGCTTTAGACACATGCAAAATAAATGATAGTCGTTTGTTGCACAATGTAACTACCTACGTATTTGTTTTTTTTAAATAGTTATGGTTACTTAAATTACTTTCTAAAAAACTTAGTGAACTCAAAACTTAAAATTTTCTTTCATAAAGTACTAAGTAAAAATTTTCATGGAATTTTTTTTTCCAAGTTTTTTAAATCAGTCAAGGAAAAATCATTATTTTGAGGTATTATTATGCTACTAAAAACTTAAGATTATGATGATCACATGCTGTACCTCAAATAAGAAAAAAAACGTTCTTTTTTTGTGAGTATAAAACGTGAATATCTACTGTTTTTTTATGAGTGTGACTGAATTGTGACTACATTTTTAAAAGTTCAAATACTTAGTTGATAAAAAAACCGGCTAAGTGCGAGTTGGACTCGCGCATTAAGGCTTGAGTACCTATTTGATATTAATTGCAACTTTCTATACATATTTTCGAGTTTCTGACAAAAAGGGTCTTGACAGATGGACAGACAGCCGGAAAATGAAATGATCCTAGGATACCTTTTTAACCTTTGAGATACGGAACTCTAAAAATGACAACATTTTTCACAAACCTATACCTACCAAGGACTCTACAAAACACAAAGAAAAAACCTTTATTAATTATGATAAACGGTGGTATAACGACCGAAGATACCACAACGATATAAATCCTGCATCTGTATCACAATAAATAATTGTTACTACTGTCGCAAATCAGAGTCGCTAATTTGAAACGGATCCTCCAAACTCTACCGACACTAATCTCTCAAAGGGCAACTCCGCTCAAAGGTTTTAACAAGCGACATTCACAACTGCTCATTATATTTTTATACTTTATACCTCAGTGGCGGACATAAACTGCGCGATCAAAACGCGCGAACCCCTACAAAAGGTAATTATGTTTTGATTCCTACAAAAAAAAATCGAGTATCACAAAGGAGACTAACGAGATAAGAGCGTGCTAAATCGCTCTCCCCTCGCCCCCGCTCGGATCAATTCGGGAGAGAACGGTCGATTGGCTGAGCGGGACAGCCTCACTTGTGGGCGGGGCCACCGGTAGCCACGCCCCCAAACCGGCACCAGGGTCCCCTACGCGCCTCAACCGCCAGTCAACCTCCGACCACGGTCGCATGCGTACACGATCTCAGATCGCGGCTCGAAGTGATGTGCTAATGGAACTGACCAGTCAATGTTAAAGAAACCAAGTTACGAGGACAAAGAAGTGACAAACATGGCGATACAGAGCGTTTCGAGGTACCCCAGCAGTCCGGCAGAAGCGACTGAGCCCCCGAAGGCTTCGAGGATCAGTTTCAGCGTGGCCTCAATTCTGGCTGATACTAAGACAAATCAAATTGATGAGACAGCGGAGATGATCAGACATCATAGGACGATACCTGAGTCTCCCCTGCGGCAGAGTCCGTCAGCTCAGCCTGACCTCCCAGGCGGATCTCCTAGGGCATCATCGCAGACGCCTCCCTTGAACCTGAACGCGTCGGCGACAGTGACATCATCTGAAGATGAATACGAAGACTCCGTCAATCAGGAAGATTCGATAGTTGATGTGGAAGATTTGCAGAATGGTGGACAGAGCGAGGATGAAGAGAGATCAGGGAACGATAAGGGGAGATTGGTTAGGCCAACCCCTTTCAGCGCGTTAGCGGCGGCGGCGGTCGCGTACCACGGGTTGGGTTGGCCTGGACCCCCCTCGGTAGTGCCATCGTTCGGACCTCTGTTCCAGTCACATTTCCCCGTTGGACATTTAACAGGTTAGATTTTTATTTATTATTGTAGAGTAGTGTAGTAGATCTTGCGTAGAGACGAGGAGCGAGTAGGTGATATTATTTTAGTTATCGATAAAAATATTTAGTCACTTTTAGAAGTATGTGGGCTTTTTATTTTGTAAATGTGATGACATTTACAGATTTTAGGTAGAGATCAGCTTTATTTTTTTGCATTTTTATTCGTAGAACTTTAATGACGCTTCGTAGAACACCCGTAGCATTTCTTTTACGAAATGTCAATTTCTAAATTGGAGTGTTGGTTGGCTTGTTTCATAACATTTTCTTTTCATATTTTTATCCTCTCTTGAATTTTCAATATACCCGTTCATTGTATTGTAGTTGTTCAAAATGTAGTATTGCCTTAATAGAATCGTCTTGCTTACTTATTAACTTATGTATCAATATCATAAATGAGATTTAAATAGGATTTACGTAGACAATTAGTACTTAGAATACATTGCTATTGTCAATTTTATTTTATGTATCATTGATTTAGTATTTAATTTTCTTTGTGATTGATTAGCTCGGTAGGCGTATTTTAAAAAGGTCTCAATAATGCAAGTCAAATTTTATTTATTCTTTGATTTCATTTTTCATTTTACCTATTTATAATTTATGTTATTACGGAATAGTTATTTTTTAATTATTAATAAAAACAATTACTAGTATAATATCTAATTTATTGAGTTTATTGTCGGTAATTGTCGAATAAAGCAACTCAAATTACTGGCAAGCAATTTCTTGTAACTAAGGGAAATATTTAAAACTACAGTTTTAAATGGAAAACCACAAATACACTCTTCACTTAATTATAATTTACTAAATAATTATTTGGTTTATTATTTAAGTGAGCGGATTGGGGATCTGCGGTTAGTGAGTTTAGTAAATAATACCGTTTCGATTGAATTTTAAATATATTAATTGCAATTTCAATAGTGAGGTTTTCCTCTTCTTTATTAGTTATAACTAAGTTTATTGACAAATGTAAGAAACTACTTTATTACGAGTATTAACTTATTTCTAAATTAGCACTTTAGCATTCATCTAGGTCCACATTAATCTTACTTCCAAATATAATAAATGAAAAAGTAAGTATGTTTGCATGTTTATTATCTTAACGTAATTAGCTAAAATATTATAGATTTAATTAAGCTCAACACATAGGTTTTTACCACCTTATTGTTAAGGTGAGGCTTGTGCACTGCAGTGCGACGTTAGGCATATTTACTTTTTTACTATGGACCACTGTATCTGAAATAAACTCTTTGAATTTGAATTTACTTTACTTACTTATTGTGTTAAATGTATAAAATGATTATTTCATTTATTACTTTTTAACTTAATTCTGAATTCCACGCAGACTTAAAACAAGATGTCAATAAATTTTTATCGATGTAAATGACCATCTGTTGTCTTACAAAATATTAAAAAGGGGAGTCCCCACAGGCTCGTATTATACGTAAAACATACGAACGAGATACGAATAGAATACTATGTAATCGGATGCAGTGTGAAAAGGCACATCAGCTTTTCGCCTCGTAACATGGGATTTCCGCGTAATTTAGCGCAGGCCTAAAGATGCGTGTAAATGAGCAACACTTTCATAGCGAAGTGTTGCCGTTAATTGTGCCTAGGAAACATTTTTATTCAATTGTTTCCTTAAAGTACACTGTGACTCGTAGCGTCGAATATTAAAATTGCCACTGGAACTCAATCTCAATCAAAAATTTGGGAAAACGCGATGCAGTCGCCGAGTCGCCGGTCGCGGATGCTCGCGATTAATCGCAGACTCGCCAAAACGCGATTCAGTATCGATAGAGTTGCAAAATCACTGATCGCCGATGCTTAAAGTCGCAGTGTGTAGGGTCCAATAGATTTTAAGTGAATAATATTCGTATTATTTTATTATCTCGTTTTTTATTTAAGTGTTGCCGACAATTGCAGCCACGTGGACGCTAATTTGCTCATGTTTTTACATATTGCCGGCGATGTATTGCCGTGCTTGTATGTAGCCGTACCTACTTGTTCTATGGCTCGCAAACTAGCACCATGGAACAAGGTATGTTTCCATTATATGCTGAACTTGTAAGCGATATTTTTTGCATTCCACAAGCATTTTTTGGAAGTGGTAGGAGTTTTCAATGCATTGGTAACCCATTACTCTCTATAATGCAAAAAATACTATCGGAGTCGATAGTATAAAAATTACCACAGAATACATACTAGCTAATACTGCTAAAAGGAGTTTTTAGGTAATTTATAATACCTAAACGTAGGTAGAGAGATTTGAGCACATCACATGACTGATGTTTGCTAACTCTTACGCACCATGTACTAATGTAGGCATTAATTAAATTGATATTCGACTAAAACCACAATTACCTAACTTAGTAGGTAATTGACGACAATAGAATATGATTTTAGTAGGTCATATTTATTTAGGTTCTGTAACGATTTAGAAAACGCAGATAACATACCTACTTTATTTAGTATTATACGTAGGTCACACTATAAGTTTTGCGTAACTTAAAAAAACAACATGTATAACCAAATTATTATGTTTATTGCTTTTCAAAATACTTTCCATTACATTTTAAACATTTTTTCATGCGATCGAACCATTTTTAAAACAGGAGGACAGATTTGAAGGCATTTTTCTACGTGCTGATTGAACGCTAATCACTGCCTCTTTGGAGTTGGTAAAAGTAAAACCTCTCATCAAATCTTTGATTTTGGGGAAAATACAGAAATCATAGGGTACTAGGTCGGGGCTATGCGCAGGATGGGTGACGAGTTGTACTTTTTCGGAAGCTAAAAATGACTTTGTTATGTTGATCGTGTGTGAAGAAGCGTTGTCATGATAACTTTGATGTGTGATAAAAAACAATTGACAAACATTTCCCGCCAATTGTTTTTTTTTATTACTAAGAAGGTTGCAACGTTTAAAAAAATATAACATTCGAAATTTAAATAGTTCCGATTAGCTAGAAGTGCAAAACTTTTAGTATGCCCCATGTATTTTTAAAAGAAGAATGTGGCGATTTAAAAAGTACTAGGTACCTATATTGTTAATGACATGAAGCATGCCCATCTTACAGAAGCTTACAATGGCATACAATAACATGACCATCTTTTCTGTAGTCGGTAAAAATAGTATATCCTTAATTGATGAAACAAACTTCAAACTCAAAGCCAATTAGCTAGCACAACAATAAATCTCAAACCGATCCCCACAAATCTGTTTCTAAAATATTATAATAAGGCTTGTGTTTCGGAAATCCTCAGAGACACAACTGAACACAGGCTTAGGAGGAACATAAATACTGGATTTCGCGAAATGCGAAAACAATAAGGCAAGGATTGGACGAGACCCGCGATCAATGGGTGAACATGGCGGCTTTTGCATAAGTAGGGATGGGAAGGTTGGATTTTGAATTTGGAACTTTTGCATTGTTAAAAATAAACGTTAGAAAACGGTGTATTTTTGGATGTTGAACTTATTCTTCTTCTTAAAAAAGTTTCTTATTGGAACTTTTTTTTTGTCAACAGAATACATACTTATTCAGGGATTAAATTTTCTTCGTAAATATTTTTTAAGCCACGTACTAACTCGAGTAACGTCTGCTAACTAATAAAAATAGGTTATTTTATCTAAATTTTTCTGCTTTCAGTATTACATTTTTATTGTTAATACATTGTGTACATACAATATAAATGTATTACTATTAAAGATTAAAAAATACTACCATCGTACCTACTGTCAATGAAATTGATATTAATAAACCGGTCGTAATTTCACACTTAAAAGGAAACCTCACATTGTTATTATGAATGCAATGGTCAATTCTACGAACGCATTATTATTGAATTATTAATTTCCTGCCGATAAATAAAGGTTGACGATTCTGACTATTAATAACTGCAACTTAAATACATAATTAGCAGTTACCTGATAATTATGGTCCCGTTAAAATATATAACATTCTCGAGAATTTAGATTACTTAAATATCTTATTAGATTTTATTTAGATATGACACTTTAATTAATTCGTTTAAGATTAAAATTAAAATTGATACTAAAGTCAAGGTTTTGTTTAGGGGAAGTATTCGATAATTATTAAGATATATAATGATAAAGAAAATATATATTTTTTGCAATAAGTGTTAAAACTTACAGAAAATAAAACGTAAAAAAATAAAAAGTTTCAAGTATTTTTAACCGTCTCATTTCTTGTAATAAATTAGTAATTATGTATTAATAATACAATTAACACAATCGATTTCTCTATTCCAATTATATTTAATAACAATCGATTAATTTTATTACTCATATTTCATTTAATCCAAACGTAAACAGGAAATGGAGTCTATTTCACACATATAACTGAATTAATTAGTATTGAAATCTAATTTAGGATATCCTTAATAATAAATTTAATTAAAGCGTTATTAAATGCTAACAATAATAATGTGTTATTAATTAATAACAATCTAATATTTATAATATCATTATTAACATCTTGGTTGTTAGAAGTATAATCACAGCGCATAGTCCAAATTGTTCCTTAGGATTTTTATTTTGTCATTCAAATCTTATCTAATTTATTTTATTAAAGCAATGTTATGTAAATGCTTTTAATAAGGGTTTTATTATCAACTACGCTTACAATGTCTGTCTGTCTCTTCATGCCTCCTACTTACATAAACTTTGTACTCGTAGCTTTTAAATAGCCTGTTCTAGTTGTGACAAAATATGTGTTATTATGGCAGATGGGATATCTGTATAGGTATATATATTAACTTATTTTTAATCTATGGTGTCCCACTGCTGAACAAACAGCCCAGGAGGCTTGGTCGGGATCCCAAGTCTTTCCATGCTTTACTATTTAATTGAAAGTCATTTGCGTTTTTTTTGTAACTATTCAAATCACTACGCCATCGCCTATCGCCATCCTACAAGAACAAAAAGTAGTAACTCCATTTATGACTTAGAAACAGTTTTTTTTTTGTTTTCGCTCTACTTTAAAAACGATAAAAACACAAGCGTCGAATTTGGTAGGATAGTGCATAAGTCGAACAAAGTGTGATTTGGTATCGCGCTTGGGAGCTGAATAAAAACTAAAACTAAATTGGTACGGAACCACCTGATTATTTTTTTCTGTCTTCAGCATTCGTCCATGTAGAGACTGTTCTACCTGCGCTGTGGTGGCGTGCCACACCAACATTATGCGAAGTACGCCCTCAGATTAGCCGCCGCCAGTACACGGTTATTCTATTAGCTATGCTAATGTCTAGATAAATCTATTAGGCTCTATGCTATGTCACAAACACTTGTCTAAGAAAAATTGGTTATAAAATACAGATGAGTTTTTACACGTGTCCTTTTTTTGATTTATGAATTCATCTAATGCGAAGACTTAAAGCATGCCGCGAGGGCAAGGATTCGCAATTAAATTGTTACGGTTAAAATATTCAGTCTCCTATTTCTTACAAGGTATAATAAGGTCCCGTGTAATGCAACTTTTTTTTATAATCGTGTGTGTTGCGCCTTCGCATTCCAATTTCAAATTTTTTTAAACAAATAATGCTGCACATAATAGTTTCTAAGTCGAATATCTATAAAATGTTGTGTTGATGGATAAGATTGAATAGTCTATTTCAAAAAGGTGTTCAGTTGAAAGACTTATTCTATTTAGGTATAGCTACTGTATATAATTTAAAAATAATGCGTAACATATTTATTAAATAGGTACCTATAGAATATTCTCATTCATCATTATATATTATTACGCACATTAATGATTAAATTTAGCTGCCAAAAATTCTATAATTACATTATAAAATCAGAACTGTAATATTAAACGTTTTTTAGTTCTTTTTGCCTGCTTTTAATTTTCCTGATGTCGCAACAACCATAGATAATTTATAACGATCCTTCTGTAATACTGTGAAAACACTTTCAGAATTGTATACAGACAACCATCTCTTTCCAACCTCTAATTATTTTTATTTATCTCTTTCCCCCATTGCGTGGCAATAAAGCATTTGGCGTGCGGACGGAATCCGCGACTTGTCCTTAACATGGAAAGTATAGCAATTACTTGCTATCATGGCGTAAAGCCCATGGATACTAATTACAGCCTATTTAGGGTAATCCATAATGGTAATCTTGGTAATGCTCCTTAGGCAAAGAAAGGCTGGTTCGATTTATTCATTGTTTTTTTACTATAGTTGATCCTATAGATCTCATAAAATTCTACAATCGATTCGATTTCTTCCTTCAGAAAAGATATTTTTACTCAAATTAGCAACATTATTTACTACTAAATAAGTATTATTGAACTAAATATTTTAATAAAATACCTTTATCGCCACTTTAGCATTTACCTGTTTGTCAAAAGACATTCTTTCCTTAAAATTTAGTAAAATTATAAATAGGCTTTTAATTATATCTAATTGGAATTTATTTTCCTTTCATTCAACTAAAAAATACATATTTTTTCCTTATTGATTATTCAAATAATCATTATAAACTTAACTGTTGCCCGCGACTCGTACGCGTGTTCATTCATTAAAAAAAAATCTGCAACTTTCTTAATTTTCTGTTTCAAAAGAACCTTCTCCTGACAACAAATAACACAACAAAAAAAGAATTAGCGAAATTGTTCCATCCGTTCACACGTGATGCGATGACCAAGAGAAATAGGGATTCATTTTTATTTATATAGATTGTTTTCACAATCACACCAATTTCTAGCCCCAAACTAAGCATAGCTTGTTCTATGGATACTAGAGAACGGTTAAACATACATAAATACTTTTATTAACATCCATGACTTAGGTACAAACGCTCGTGCTCATCATACAAACATTATTTTACATTTGTAACTGTATATTTTTTTGCTTCAATAATTTAACTCTAGTCACCACATAACGACAATAATGACTTTAATAGGACATTTTTGTAGTAGGTAAAAAAGTCACAATATTCTATGTAGGTAACGTAACTACATATTCATGTTATGTCGCGATGACAGGTATAATAAATGAGCCTTATATTTGATCTTCTTTCTTTATTGGGGCAAATACCTCATACAAACATTACCATTTAAAATACTGCTTATCACGAAGCCATTGAAAAATGTTCCTATAAAAAAATTAACCACGCCGTCAAATAATTTGCAAACGCGAACAAAATATAAAAGAGCTGGTACACGCAATGCCACAATGAGCACGAAAAAGGATTTATACATTAATGGGCATGAAACAAATAATTATGTACATGTAGTTTAAGATACTTGTAGCCATTTAAGTAACTGGACTAATTTAATTATTTATTTCTTCTGTGCAACGTTTTAAAATTATTTTTTTGTCAATTAAGCAATTTTTTTGCCTTTTAACACCTGGACAAGTTTAACAGCAAGTTAAAACTTCGATAGTTTTAGCAATCTTCCAATTTCCTAATTTAGCCAAAAATAACTTTTTTTTATTTATTATTTTGCAGAATTTTTTGATATATTTAAGTACTTGAGTTAATATAATTGAATCTCTGATTGTGTAAAAGTTTTATTGATGTAAATAATACATTTAGCACAAAGTAAGCATCAGTAAGTACATAATATAAAATAATAAAGTGAGTGCTAAAAAGCTGTACCCGTCTGGAAGCATTCAGAATCAATCGCTGCGCGCGCGCTGAAAAAGGACCGCGAAAGAACCTGTATTTTATCGGCGCACAATGGTCGCCTTTGCCCGGTGATAGTGTAGTGAACTCGTGAGGTTAAACGTCGATTGTTTAATTCGTTGTGGTCCACGATTTTACTATTATATTAGTCAGTGTATAAAAAAATATTGTCGAGCGCACGTAGCGCGTAGTATAAATATATATACATAAACTAGATACTATACTATACTAGAAAAAAACAGTCCCCAGGCTTTTTCTATGATCATTGGAGTCCAAAAAATGCATTTTTAGAATTCTTGCTTTAAATAAAACTTTATAAACTTGAGTAACAATATAAGACTCATTTGCCTACAATATTTCTATTATTGTCGAGTTTTTGTCAACATGTTTATTAATCTTAATCAATTATTTTATTAAACGAAGAAAATTATAACATCAATTTTAAAAAGTACTTAACACAACAATTGTTTGCAACTATTGTTATTAGCCTATTTCAATCATAAGCAACAAATTTCAATTACTTTTCCCTCAAATGGCAATGTCTCAGTCATTGGGAAATCTTGATTAATTCCCATTATCGATATTTATCGGTTTTTAACGCGGCACTTCACTACGCTTTGCGAATGTAATAAGCGCTAACGCCATTATTATCGGCATTTTCCTATTTGTTTACGATCGGACATAATGGTCTATTAAGAAATTTAAATTGCTGAACAGAAAATGGCCCTCCATTAGCTACTTTAATTTGAAATGTAGGTGTCTCAAGCACTGACTGGAACGTTTTCATCAGCATTATAGGGTATTTTACCAAATGCTTTACTTTTAAAATAAAACAGGGAAGTGTAACTTATTTGAGGCCTGAGGTTTTGGTTGACAAAACTTGAAAAAAAAAAGTAAAAAAGACAAAAACATTTTTTATTATTTAAAACTAATATTATAACCAAAGTTTAGTATTTTTAACCTTGTTTCTATCTAATAAATAAATAAATATACGCCTGATTACACTACGTAATGGTCTAAAAGTATATATGTACTAGAATAGAATAGTATTTATTTGACACTAAATAAAATACATAAAAATAGAGAAGAAAAAAAAAGTATCAATGTGTCAAAACGGTTTCTCCGCTCAGCATTCTTGGCACTGAATATTGAATTTTTAAAAAGGCATCTCCAAGCACTCCCAGACCCGAACCAATTCATTAAAAGTTCGTTCTCTGAATTAATTCCGAGACTCTTTGCGTTCAAGGAAAACCTCCGCGAGACTCACCACAAAGACTTTGTTCATATACCTACTGTCATATTAATAGGGGAAGTTATGTATATCACTTCTTGTTTAATGATTGAGAATTTGCCAAAAAAAGAATACTTATTTTGTTACTGCTGTGGGAATCATAATCAAAGTTTTTTTTTCCGATTGAAACATCCAGAAGCCAGAATTAAACGTAAAGACATAAAGAAACGTTAGAACTAGGTAAATTAATACTGTACATCACTCTTTGCTTGTTAAATTATACTCGTACTATACCATTTACTTTACAATTTGAATTTC
Organism: Anania hortulata; assembly: GCA_963576865.1. Lineage (NCBI taxonomy): Eukaryota > Metazoa > Arthropoda > Insecta > Lepidoptera > Crambidae > Anania > Anania hortulata. The sequence continues at coordinate 6,436,276 of OY756412.1, read as the reverse complement.
CTTTGGTTTTGAGCCGCATAGTTCACGTTCCCTGCTCAGTTACAACAATTATTTATATGGGACCAACATCGAATTATAAAAAGAAAAAAAAACTTACTTCCTCATTCAAAATAACCAAGTCGGCTGTTACGGTTTGTGGAAAAATTTATTTTTAAAGATTTTGATTTTGGTCTCATAGAAAAAGTTATTAATTTCGAGCAGAGAATGTGATATTTGCAACTCCAAAACAAATGAAAATTCACCCTGTATATTTTAGATAAACAATAGTTACACAATAAACTTTATCTCAATATCAATCAACACATGGCTTTTGATTGGTTCGATTACGTTCCAAATGATTTTTACCGCGATTGGAACGTTTCCATTTCATACTTATTGCCTATGCGCTTTGTATGCGTCGTAAATACTACTTATTGCTGAATATCAGTGCTTTACGACTGCAATCGTATTATTATTGCGATCCACAGCGCAAGTGGGATACAGTTATACATTTATGTATAACAAAATGTTTTTTGTAAACCTTGTAATGTTCTTACTAGCATACAAGCATGGGCCAGTTATGTAATCATGCACTTTGCGGCAGTATAAAACAAGTTAGAACATTACTTGTTACAGTATAACTAAACTCTCCAGTCCTCAAAACAAAACAGTTAAATATGTAATTTTTGTCTCGTTTCTACTTAGCGCTGTCTATATTTGAAAAAAAAAACAACACTAAACATCTGGCTGAATAGCTCTGTGCCATTGCCATTCCTATCCTACTTAGATAAACGTTACTACTAGGTACCAAGACTGAGAAAAACGAAATAAATTAATAGTTTGTTTAAAATTAATCTTAAAAAAATATATTTTAAAGTAAGTTATTATTATAAGTTTATTTAAATTTACAGATATTCTACAGTAAGTAAAATTGTTTAACTAACTGTCCAAAAAAGCATAATATTTTGATTTAAAAGGACATTACTTCTACTCGTTATAGGACCTACTGAAGTTTAATTTTAGTGTGTCAAATGTAATTAAATTAATTTACTGCCTAGTTAATTGAAGTTGTTAATGCAATATTGTCAATAAACTCGTCTATATTAATGTAATTAGTGGATCACAGATTAAAGAATGCAATAAAAGAAATAAGACATAATAATTACTTGTATAAATTAATTAATTTTGCTTTATGAATGTATGCAATTATGTGATGTAACATTAACTAATTACTCGTAAATGCTTTGTTAAATTAAAGAAATCGGAAAACTTTTTTATTTGCTACTAGCTGCCCCGACAGACGTTATTTGACCTATAGAAAAATGGCACTCAGTTTTTCATTTGAAAAATTTCTGGGAAATTTATCCATTTTTTCTCTTCATAAGAACCTCCTTTAGACAGACGAGTATTAAAAAAAAATTGCCGAATCAGTATAGCCTTTTTTGAGTTTTGCGCTTAGTAATACATTTTGGCATTCATTTTTATTCTTAAACATAATTAAGATGAGGTTACCTTGCGTATAATACAAAAAATGTAGAATAGTATATAAACTACCAATAATAATAATAATAAATAAATTGTTTACACAATCACACCAATTATCTAGCCCCAAACTAAACAAAGCTTGTACTAAGGCGACTAGATAACGGATAAACATACTTAAATACCTTCATAAACATCCATGACTTAGGTACAAATGCTCGTGCTCATCACACAAACATTTTGCTCCTTGCGGGATTCGAACCCGCAACCGCTGGCTTTATAGTCCGGGGCGCAAACCACTACACCAGACGGTCGTCTAACCACCATACCACCACTGTTATAAAAACAAATAAAATATATTATCACAATTTTATATCAGGACTAATTAGCAAAATTTTCTTATTAAATAGTCACAAATTGAACTACGGAAACGATTTGTTTTCTGCCATAATAAATACCAAAATCCGGATTTCGCTGAAATCGCCAAACGGAATGAATTATGAATGAATTCCAAAATGGCCGCCAATTAGACATGTTCGCCCACGAATTTGTTTTTCGAACCTTGGATTTGCCACAGCATATAAGAAATCAGTATTTCAACTTCGAACAGAACATTACCGAACGAGTACGAACACTTTAAATTGCTTCGGCGGATTTAGTTTTTTATACCCAATCATTTTTTTCTCTTGGTTTTGCTAAATGATTAAATACTAAAGAAAACGAGTGTTAATTCTTATTTGTAAGTACCTTCATATTTTGTTATTGTTACTAAGTAAAATTTTAATACAGTTTAGGATTAGGAGATATACTAGAAAGATGTTATACTGTAATAATTTTGGCTAAATGAAACGATACTTTAAAATATTAAAAAACCCAATTCGATTTGAGGATTCGAAATATGCATAATGTCTTGATACTCTATATTTTATATTTAAATACTATATTACATCGATAGTAATCGAAACTGATCTGGCTGTCTTTCTTTCTACTTTGCCTAAACTAATTAGCACTTATAATGACATAACGCTGTCCTAACCGTACACTAGAGTGCAAATTAATGATAAATATATCCATATTTGTCTATCAGAGTCCCTCGGAGCCTTATCGACGCGAATGCTCTCGTTAGGGCTTGTAATCTGAAACCCTATTACTTTTCTAAAACCAATACGAATCTCGACTTTAACATGAAGAAAACAAGAGCTAAAATCGACAAGAATTTTGCCCAGGGTCTTTTTTCGTCCGGTACTCGCACCATTGGCTTTCCTAATTGGCTCGGCATCTGTTTAATTCATTTTGCGATAGTTTTACAAGTATTTTATTGACGCGTGGCTCCGCCTGGCGGCCGGGCAGTGAAACGGACCGATTAATCGATTCGTTGGCGTACCAGTCGTTCGATCGCTCGATTACTCGAGTTTCGAGCACATTTTATTATTGGCCAGCATTGTTTTTTCAAGCGAATAATGGCGGTCGCTGAGCGTGTAATTTGCAATTCTAATTATGGAGTCGTAAAAAAATTACATAAAAAGCAATTGTAAGCCTAGACGCGGCTTTGCTTTATCTATTTGAAATATAGCTTTTTATGAGAAATACACTTTTATGAGTAAAGCAAAGTGATAATTTTAATTACGTTTATTTTGAACGGCTCGCCGAATTCTATAGATATCAAGCAACACTAATTATTAACTATTACACTATGGGAGGTCTGCCACGGCTCTCGAGAGCATTACTGTATTCTTACTACTTACAGCATAAGGTTTAAAGCGGCGTCGAACTTATAAAGAACGAGATAAGTCCAGTAGCGTCGCCAGTGACGCGTGTTGCCATCTCTCGGACGATGACAGTAAATAATAAATCATCAGATAACATCAGAGGCGAAGATTATACGGTACTGGGTTCCCCATCACGCCATCCGTGCTTCCTGCAAGCGCAAATTAGTAAAACACTTACAAACAATACTCTGCCAATACCCTAACGAGTATACACCTTATTACGTCAACTATAAGGTTGGTATTCGAAAAGGAAATGCTAAAACAAGAGCAGCTAATAATTGCCACTGCAAAACACTGAAGTATATTTTTAGTAGTTCGCGGAATTGTGTAGGCTAAAAGTTAACGCCGGTCTAACTGCAAAAGACAATGAACACGGTTTAGTTTAATAGCCCAGTTAACGTACTACCGTCAAAGAGGGAAATTACGGATAAATAGCTACAAGTTTGACTCGGAAATGGTGTGTATGTTTTTTGGCCGCGCGTGTACGGATCTGGCCTCGAACCTTATGTTGACCAATTAGAAACAGCTATTAAACAGTGGACCGGTCACTTTGCCCAAATGCATTCTTTCACGAAAACAAGCCATGCGATTTTATTCATCAATTTGCACCGGACAAAATTGCGACCGGTAGCCCTTTTGAAAAAGAAACGCCTTTTATTTTTTCTTAATGGCGAATGGAGGTTTGCCGTGAACATGACGCTAATTATAAAAAGCCAAAACTCAACGACACGTTCGGAGGAAAATCCTAAAATTGTATTCCTTTGCTTGCCCAATTAACAAAATTGATGGATAAAAAACGCAACTACGATTTTAAAAGTTTGAACTGAGAATGTTGATTGAAGAGTTTAGCAGCGACACTCGGGAACTTGATTTGAATATTTATACGAAGAAATGTAGGTTTATTCGAGTTTCGACCTTTGGAGCTAATAAAATTAATGCTCGCTACTGTTTCTTAAGAAAGATTAAGGCGATATCGTTCATTGCGCTATAAAATTAAAATGTAAATAGATCCGACGTCAATGACGGCTCATTAAAATTTTTGAGTAAATCTTAAAACATTCCTTTTTTCAATAAAGGTTTTTATTTTATATTTCAGCATACAACAACAAGTAATATTTTAACAAAAAATTTATCTAGTTGAGTTTAGGGTTATTTTATTATTCATAAAGCTATCTCAGGGGTTGGTTCTAGTGTTCAAATACAAAAACTTTTATTATAGTGAATAATTTAAGATATAATGCAACATCGTCGAGGTAAAATGATAATTTTGAATGGAAATGCGTTAACTTTTGCCGAGACTTCGATATTGGCACTTTAGAGAAAGATGTTTCATTTGAGCACCAGAGGATATCATAACTTTTATGTAGGTTACAAATATTAATCACGTTGTTGTTTTGTTTTTTGTTTATTTATCAGGATGTCTCCTTGAACCACATTTTAAAATGTTTTGCCCTTCATCTCAATAGATATAGTTTAATTTAGTCGTTTAATCAAAAACTCGTCTTCGACTAAAAGTCCAGTTCCGATATTATATTATTTAAAAACGTAAATATTATTTATGTTTCGTTTAGGATTTTAATTAAAATAACTTGGCGTAGCGAATCGGATAATTTGTCATCGGCTGGGATCCATTAGCTGTATTGTGTTTGGCCCATAACTCATCGCGGACCTTCTTGGAACTATAGAAATACGGCAAAGCTCGAGTTAGGCTATCTGAAGATGGATTCCTTAGTTACACAAACAAAATAAAAAAGTGTTTTCGCTGTGAAAATAGTTTGAAAAAGAACAAACCTTTTTTGTATTCAATTTTTTTTTTGTATTTAAATATATCTAATAGGTGCTTAAAAATAAAGTTCAGGGAATAACACAAAAAAAAGATCCTATTACACTGTATGATCTATCCTCATTCCTCACGGTCAAAGAAACTAGTTTTGATATTTACTTATAGTAAGTATAGTAACAAAAAAACTTCTACATATATATTTTTTTTATTTCTCTTCCAAAAATGTTCCGAATAGGTTAAATTTTGTTTTTAAAAAATGTTTACCAAAACTAAGAAAAAACCTTTGCTTATTTACGGAATCCTAAACTCTTTATAATCGATACACATGTCTACGGGTTTTTATTAATAAGAATTTAAAATAACTTATGCGATCAATTTATTAATTACGTCCAATTCAGTTTATACGTGTTGATATATTTATGTGTGGATTTGGGTACCAAACAGGTTTATGTTTGAATGGAGCTCGGAACTTTACCATATTGTTCATGCTGTAGCAACGGACTGTCTATACTTATTTCTATAGAAATCAAATACTTATATGTATGTAGATAGTACTTATAAGTCGAACTAGTATTACCTACCCAAAAACCTAAGGCCGCGGCTGCACTGGATACAATGCTTCAGTGAATTGCTACTAGAGTTGTAAATTGACGGTCATATGCTATAAGCGTCCGTCATTTATGATAAATGCTCGGTCACATTGGACATTTATTGTCACGATGGTCACATATTTTATTTTAGGATAAATTTTAAAAAAGGAGAATTCCTCTGAAGTGTGTCTTAAATGTTAAGTATTTGACAATAAAAACATAAAATAAAACATGTAATTTGATCTGGATTAAACTAAAAAAAAATACTCGCGCGTAACGATACGATGCTTCTAAGCTTGTTCGTGCAGAAAGATAAATTAATTTTAGAAATTTCATTTCGTTATAGATTATCACTACTAAAGCCTGTCTTTCTTATAATAATGCACTTATTTGTGACCAAATTTTTTTTTTCATAGTTTGTCAATAGAATTTAATGGGACGTTAGTGACAATAAATGTCCAAAATGTCCGGTCACATTGAGAAAATGTCCAATTTGCTCGGTCATATTGGTCAGACATTTATAACGTGACGGACACTTTACAACTCTAAATTTGCTACAATGTAGCTATTTGCTATTCTATTGCTACTCTAGTGAGGCTTTGTCAGCCCAAGAATGAAGATACAGTCAGACCCTGGTCACGCCGATAGGGCCCCGCTGTATCATCATGATCATCATAGCCTATTGCAGTCCACTGCTGGACAGTCTTCCATAAAGAACTCCAAAGAGCACGATTTCCCGCTCTTTTCATTCAGTCACTGCCAGCCATCTTCCTGAGGTCGTCAGTCATCGATGAGACCGAGACCTGGTGTCCTCTCAAAAACCAACTTCCAACTCCAACTTTTATCGGTTCTGCAACCGATGTGGCCGGCACACTGCCACTTTAGCTTGCTACATTTTTGAACTATGGTATTCATTACTTTTGATCTTCTGCCGGTTGATCTCATGGGTCGTGCTCGGTGCTGCAACGGTGCGGTGGTGTAAAGAAAAAAAAAAGTGCTCTATGGAGCAAATTATAACAAGAGCGCTATATATTTGTCTTCAAGGCGCACGCCCACGGCGATTTCTAAATACATATTCTCTCTTGGGCCCAATTTCACCAAACTCCAAGCCACTAACAGAAGAATAAATTATCGCCCGATAATTGCTGCCATGGTAGGTTCCTCCTTGTCTGTTGACAATTTGTTCCCAATAAAGTTGCTCCAAGAGAAAGAGTTAGCAGTTGCCGCATATTTTCTACTAACATAAATACAAGAAATGCATCCTAGACCCTAGTACTCTAAGCTGGTACCTATTCCGTAGTACCGGGTAGGCGGGCGCGGCGTGGGAGACCGCGAGCGTCCCGCCGCGGTCGGCGCACGCACAACATTAACGTGTTCATTTATTAATAATGCGCCATAGAGTGTTTAGGGTGTAGAGAGGTCATGCCTATGAAATCATTTAGTGAAGAAACGCAAACATTGTTTTTTTTTTTAGTTTTATAAAAGTACGTTACTTAAGTCCGTTTTTCTTTGCTTGGCGAATGTCTTAAACAATCTTGACATTTCTTTCTAACAAAATTATTTATACTACTTGGATTGAAATAGACAAAAATAGTAAAATTACCTACATACTATTAGTCATATTAAATCATTAAACACAAAAACAATTTTATTCTTACGGTTTTTATGTACTGATAATTTTGTACAAAGACATGCTAAGATTGTTTACAATATTCGCCAACCAAAGATTAACTTTACACAGATACACAGACAGATAAGAGACGATTAAAACTTATTATTTTCACGACTTTGTACGTTGTTATTGCGTTTATTTTCCCCGTGTTCGAAAAAGCTTACGTTGTATCTAAACTAGTTTACAAAACCCAGTTTATTTGAGTAACAAACATCAGTATTAGTCATATTAATAAAATAGAATAGATTGATCTTACATGAGAATGCTGATCAAGTCTTAAATGTCATCCACAAAATATATGTAACAAAGAATTAATGGATACAACATAACTAATTTAGCTTAATACGAAAATTACATATCTACAGTGTTTTTGCTGCGTGCTGCTAAATAGTAAAAATTTGAGTAATGCTGTAAACATTCTGAAATTAGTAGCACAAAATGCTGAAGTTGTTCGAAACGCATCATTTCCTCTGTTCCGGCATACTTATTTATTATTGTTCTTCAAATTAATAGTCGGTATATTTGATTCATTGGCTACGTTTCAATGTTGTTCTGGTTCTTAAAACAATGCTGTTGATTATATACGTTGGTGATATTACAATGAATAAATTGATCAATAAAATAAATTGTTTTCACAATCACACCAATTATCTAGCCTCAAACTAAGCAAAGCTTGTACTATGGCGACTAGATAACGGATAAACATACTTAAATACTTTTATAAATATCCATGACTTAGGTAATAATGCTCGTGCTCATCACACAAACATTTGCCCCTTGCGGGATTCGAACCCACAACCGCTGGCTTCGTAGAACGGAACGCAAACCACTACACCAGACGGTCGTCATGAATGATTTAGTTAAATGTACTAATATTTAAGTATTGCTTTACCTTGTCTATACGTTATTGCTTAGGGTTTGACGTGTAGGTATTTAATAGTTCGAAGAAATGTCTATGGAAGATGACAGACAGCTAGTCTGGTGTCGTAATGCAAAAGGACACATTACACAAGGAAGTTAGGGTTGAATTTACGCGCATTTTTTCTCGTCCCAAAAATAATTACCTGTCTCGGTTTCACAAAAAATATAGTTGTGCCCTTTTTTGTTATGACGGTTAGTCTAGTTTTGTGTACCTAATCAAAAAAGTTAGGCAAAAAAGTTCAAAGATTTCGGACGGACTGCTGGAATATATGATTTGTGACTTAACTGAACCACTTTTAACAACTCTTTTTTAAAATAATAATGTAAACTTTACAATAGTTTTATATCCTAAAAGAGCTGTTTTTGCTTGCTAAAAAAGTAAAGGTAACGAAGTAGTAGCAAAATAAATCTACCTTATATCTTGGAATTCAAAAGAAACTTTCAACACCAAGACAACACTCATTCGTCAATTTTTAATCAAACACTTTCAATGCATTTTGGGGGCTAAAATGATCAATGATTAACACTCTTGCACTCAGACGTGACAAACGCTTTATTTGCCGAGTGAAAGTTGACCGATTGTTAGCTAACCCGTACATTAATTATAATTATCGTTAGTGTTGTTTTTCCGTGTAACCTTTCAACTGAGGTATTTGTGTTACATGCCACCATTAATTAGTTATTAATACCAAGTTAGAAAAATTAAAAGTTACTTTTATTTTAAATCAGTTTTTACTCGTACACAGGGTGTTAGGTTATTTATGACCCTATAAAGCATAAAAATAAAGTATCTACAACTGATAAGTAGCTAGCAATGTTGACACTTCATAATCTAAACTCTTCTTTAAACGACTAATATTACAATTCTTGCCTGGCACCACCTTAATATCCTAAAATATGGCTTAACTCTTACATTATTCCTTCTACCGCGCATTCGCTAAATACAAATTATATAATTAACTAGCTTCTGCCCACGACTTCGTCTGCGTAGACTTCCGAATTAAGTGGAATAAATAATCATCCCACGGGAACACAGAAGCAAGACCAAAAATATGTTTTAAGTTACATCAATATTTATAAATGCAAATCCGTTCAGCCGTTTAAGAATGATTGCGAAACAAATATCAATCGTTCACATTAGTAAGATTAAAGTATAAACCCACATCAATTGTCGCGTATCTGTAAAACATCTTAACCCTGCATTGAATTATAAGTTCACTTCACCATTGTTAAAAAAGGGTATTTTATTATTGAAGTACTCTTTGATAGTATTAATTACACCATCAAACCTCACGCCACCTCTAGTAGCGGACAGCGCCTATCGAGAGGTCCCGCTGGGCGCGGCTTGATAAAGCCCTCTGTCTACAACAAAGTAATCTATTTACAACGTGTGCTTATTAAATAATAGGGCTAAACGGTGGCAAGTGCGGTATACTCGAACTCTGTTTTGTAAAATGTAACTTAAAAGTGTGTGACTTAATGTTTTAAGTGCCTCTCAGACACATTTTCATAATTGCATAGTTTTATAAACTCACAAAAGATGAGCGAACGAGCAATCAAACAAATATAAATAAATTGTTAAGATAAGATATCAACTTATAATGTCATGGAGACAACGAATTTTGCCACAAGGGTCTTCTAGCATATTATCCAGACCCAAGCCAATTTAGAGCCAAGTTTGTTTTCCATTTTTATAGACAATTTAATAAGTAATTTAAGCAATGGATATAATAAAATGCATTTTTAAACTCGCTCGCACTCGCACTCGCTTAAAACAACTCGCCCACACAAAATCCGAAGCCGAATTTTCTCAACACCGAAAGTTATTTAATTTAAAAATTAATTCAACACCAATATCTGGTCGCATAATTATGGTGATTATCAATTTATAAACATGTTAAAGTTATGGACCTATCGGGTTTCGTAATAACCGTGTTCTCGCCATTAATTAATAAATTTAATTAAACACGAGGCTGTTACAAAGATGAAAGATGACTCGCCTTGAAAACGGAATCACCTTTTGATGTAATTTTTTCAATTACTCTTTTATAGTATACATGTATATTTACTCATTTTTGGGCACTTTTTTTATCGTCATATACAAAATACTAAGTACAGACAGCAGCTCATCAACCTACCACAAACGTCAAATTTTCTCAATTAATATTGATCTCTTCATGTCGGGCTTAAGGTTGAAAATCGGTTTAATGTCCTTTAACTTTTGGTAGCTTGACCTGCCGTTGACTGTACATCATCATTATCATTTTAGCCATAAAACGTCCAGTGCTGAACATAAGCCTACCCAAATGACTTCCAGATTGGCCGGTTGGAAGCGACCTGCATCCAGCGGCTTCTTGCAACCTTTACCAGCTCGTCTGTCCACCTTGTAGGTGGACGTCCTACGCTACGCTTACCGGTACATACTATTTCTTGAATGTCATTCAGAAATATTGTTCAGAAAATAGGTGATTGGAATTTATAATAATTATTACTTTAATCGTCAATTAGTTTTGGTCCTGCACTTTCAGTTAACACTAGATGTGTAGCCATGGTCAAAAACTTGGCTTGTTCCCCTGTTTAGAGTTATCAGAGGTTTGATTGCAATCGCTCCAAATGTAATACTAAGACTTGCCGCTTCTTGGACCATGGTCAAGCATTCCTGTCCTGACCAGGAATGGGATAAATTGATAGCAGTTACTTTAGATATATTTTTAACTGACCATTGTAAAAGTTGCCGTAAATTTTACAAACTTTTCGACTAAAGTTTTTATTACCTTTTCAACTTGAGTTGTTTTCAAAGTATAATAAAAAAAGATAAAAAAATATATTTTTTATTAATTTCTAATTTATACTCCAAGATTTTATTTTCATATAGTCCAATAAAGTAATTTATCAAAGTTAACTATTCAGTCACGTTGTTGAAAATAAATCATTGACTCTGTAATTCACTGTATGCTGAGCTATATTGTGTGTGTGTCTGTAAATAGTTGAAATGCGTATGTAGGTACAGTCAGTTGACTAAATTAGAACCACTTCCCAAATACACTTAGTTACCTACCTCAAAGTGTTAAGTGATGACGATAGTTCTTGTAATTGAACAGTGTATTCTCTACCTGTTTGTACAAAATTATCGTATGGCCATAATTACTTATCTAAAAATATTATTTTGCTTTAAACGTCAAGTGCAAATATAATAACAAGAAGTTATTTTCCACCTTTCTGTATTATTTTGGATTAAAAAATTGAATAACTTACTTAGTTCAGTATGCTAGCGCCGGAAAAAAAACCCCAAATTCTCAAACAACTATAATTATTTTAGCTAGAGATTTGAGATCTACTTCCTAAAAACGCTTACATAAAAGCGTTTTAATGTTTAGGAGTCAGAGTGTACAGTCAGCAACAAGAGTCACGCTCCTAATTATAGAAGCATTCCCAATCAATTACCGCTTCGCAACAAAACTGTCGCGACCGCTTCATTTGTGGTAACGTCAGCAAAAACATTAACTAAAATAAAATAAAAAATATTGTTCTAATTAGGTAATTGTAAGTTTATTAATTTTTAGAATTTTATAGAAAATGGTAACTGTTTAATATGATGTAAAATAAAGAAATTTTGCACGAAAATAAATAAGATTGAAAAATACAACTCACCAAAAGTTAATTAACATTGTTTAATAAATTTTACAGTGTGATTAATATTTTTACTTTATTATTGCAAAACCACGAGACTATTAATATAGAAAGATAGCGTCTTTGAAGTTTGTAGAATATTTTATACTTCACTCTATCGTAATTAGCTTTTTGACATTTAGGCATCAATAATTTATAACATTTAAAATACTAATGTTACATCAAAATTAATCACTCGGCTATTAAGTACGCAGTAAAACTATTTCACAATAAATCACGGGCCTGTTCAAATGATTTCGAATTCGCTATTAAAGCATGTCAAAATAGTTCTCTCGAATGGCCGAATGTTTAACAAGTAGTCAAACGCTGTCAGTGGTTGGCTTGGAGCCAAAATACTAATGTTCCACTGAATGGTGCTATTTGTAAGCTGACTGCAGTGAGACGTGTATAAGCAGGGCTGTTATGCTCTTAATAGATCACTGGAGGCCATAGAAAAAGCTGGAGGGTCACAATTGTTTAAAAAATATTAAGAATTTTTAAGAGTAATAATAAGAATTGGTAAATTAGGTCTTAAGAAGTTAGTGATCTCTTGCGTGCCGCAATATTTTTTCTTATGGATTTTTCGGTCTTCAGCGGGTAAGTGGAACGCAAGAGTTAAATTTGCATTTTACAACTGAGATCCATTTAGCAATAATAACAAGTGCTGATAATAAGCAGATCTTTGCAATAAATTTAAAATAAATAAATAATCTTTAGATCGGCTGTCCCAACCTTTATCACACAAAGTTTAGTAAAACTGCAGTTAAACCAACTATCTATAAAAAATTGCGTCTGAATCAGTCCATTCGGACCGAACTACGATGCTACTGGCAGATACACATACACACAGACATAAAATTATAGGCGTCAAACTTATGACAGCCTTCATTTTGCGTCAGGCATTTAAAATCTTGAAAAATATTCAAACATGTTGCAGTACCTTTAGAAACTCAGTGTAATCAAATTTAACTAGAGCCATTTACATAGTATAAGTTTTTTAAATCTATTGAGTGTTTTCTTTAATATGGCAAATTCATTGGTTTTTAATGGGATTATAAATGATCTCAATTTTTTAAACCAATACCAATCTTACGCCATTATTATCACAGCACAGATCTTTGAGGTCAAACCACCTTATATGATTCTCATCGCACCCATTATCTAAGTGAGATAACATCTACTCTACTTTATTGAAATCGTTTGACAATAAACCTCTTTTGGACTATCAAAACAATCCTCTTTAAATGAGAATATAAAGTTTTAGAACGTGTTCCGCGTTTTCTATGGCCCCAATTTATGAAGGACCGATCCCATTCCTGATGAATGGGTGAAGTAGAGACGTTTTTGATCGTCTGATAAATATGGTCTCGTAAACGAAGGAAGCATAGAACCAGCTCTCATGAAATTCATTTCGAAATTTAGGTTCACATAACTTTTATTTAAAAACTAGTTTTACAATTATAACCCAAATAATGACCTTATTTGATAGGCAACTTGCTTAACTTTAATTATTTTGAAATAAGCTTGACAAGATATTTTATTTGAAGTCAAACTTGATACAATTATCCAAAATAACTAGATTGGGTTCAGGTACTTTTAAACTATTGGATTGCACCTCATAATATACCTTACGCGTGTATATGACTATGATACATAGATTGAGCCAAATAAAATTTTACAAAATCAATAAGTACTTACTAGGAGCTACGATTTATATATTTTTTTGGACATTGAGTAAAAATTACACTGTTATTGTGGTTGGGCTGTGTTTTGTTCGTGAGCGTGACAGACTGGCTCGAATTATCATCACACTTAATTATGTGTGTTAAACAGTGTTTACATTTTAGACATTCCTTGTTCTTCTATGCGTTTTTCGTTCATCAATCTGACCCCAAAGAATCCAGTAAATATTGTTAAGGAATCTGGGAAGACTGGGTAGTTCTTCTTGGTTAGGCGCATTTTTATTTAAAACCTATGGTGTCTTTGATGTATTCGGTTTTGTAGAATGTATTTGAAATGTGTATTCTTGGTCGAGAATTTAATTTATTGCTGAACTGATACTCGTATGTTTGTTTTGTGTTGTTTGATGTTATTTAACAAGCAGAATACGTTGTAGAGTACCTTATAATAGTAATAGTTATCACTTCTAACATTTTACTTTGTAGAATGTAATGAGGTAAACAAGAAAAACTATTAGCAAGTAGTTTAAGGGCACATTTGCTTCTTGTAACGTTTAGTAATGGTGGATAAACACACACTTACAGAGAAAAAGGTAAATGTTTAATTAAACTTAATTTCAATAAACGCACCACGATAGACATATCACATTCTTTCAAGTAACCCGATTTGCATTCGCAATTTGCAAGTGAAAAATGACGGCCATTTTTAACGTTAATTTAATTATAACGACAAAGAATGCCCGCCTTCCCATTCCGACTCTTTATGAGAACTGATCTCGTCTACATTAGCGGGAATAATGCTGGTTTAATATGGAAATTCGATGTAAAAAGGAAACATGTTCGAACAGCCCCTGAGACGCGAGGAATGCCCGCCTCTCTTGTACGGACAACAAAAACGTCAAGCACACGGTGACCGTTTAAAATATTGGAATGAATGACATACCACGCCTCGCAGGATTAATGGTCCAATGCACACAAAAAGCAAACGCACTCATTAATATATCAACTGTCTTTTTAGCAGCGCACTGCAACCATTAGGTAACGTCAGCAAAAACACGGATTTTATTTCCACTTTCAAATAAAACACCCCCCCACTTTTCATAATTCATTCTTGCCGCGTTCCTTTTTTAAATGATGTTACAATGGAAATGCTTAAACGAATTTAAAACGACTCATATTTCTTTCGTCGCTGCCGAGTCACAACAACGACATAACTTCGTTCTAACATCTGCAGTCGATATCTCTTTAGACAATTAACAAGAAAACGAAAGCGGACAGCTCCATATAAGTATTTTAAAGGTAATTTAACAGCTCCCGGGTATTAGGCCGTTGACACATTAACGACACGAGTTTGAGACGTGCCGTGGTGTGGCCTATAAGTATATTTTTTAGGACTTCGGTCTTAACACCGCTGTGTTATATGATATTAATGTCAATCGTTTATCAGTTTTTATTGGTTTCAACAGATAATTTCCATAAGGTTACTAAAATTTCAATGATATTAAAAAGTTAATATATCATACTTACTTTATTATTTGGTTTCCTTTTAGGGAATATGTTATTTTTTTCTAATTCAAAATCATGTCAATGAAGTGCTTTATTAATACATAATGTGGTTTTAACTAACAAGGTTACCAATTCAACGTAATTCAACATAGGTAATTAATGCTTAAACGCCGTAAGGGCGTTTGAGTCAATCGTTAGTGTGTCTCTGCTCTAAATTTTATTTCCGTCTCGAGCGACAGTCGGCGCTTTGACGTCCACCAAACACGACATTAATACACTTTAACTTTTTTCCTCTGTCACATAATTTACGTCTTTTTACCCGACTTTTTTGGACCATTAGCTATTAAGCGACGTCGCTTACGCCTTTTTACAAACACCAGGCGCCGTGATTATTAATTTCAAACTTTATTAATGTGAGTGCTACCTGTCAAAGTATATTATCATGTTTTCGGAGTTATGGAAAGCAATAATTTGTTGTATAAATAAGTACCTATATTAACATAATTAGCGCGGTACAGAAAATTACTTGTTTCTTTGAGATGCTGCTTGGCGGGTATTTTAATAATGATATGAATTATAATTTTTTAATAATGTATCATAGTCATAATTCAATCGAAAACTGTATCTTAGTTTGTCATTCAAATTCTTTACCTATAGATTTACCGACTTATTTATTTATTACCTTGACCTATTTGAAGAAAAATTTAATGCTATCTACAAAGTTGACCATATCATACCATCGTCATTTATACGGTCAATCCCGGTTGCGTCCAAAGCTATCGCTTTGGGGCCCAGGGTGCGCAACAATGTTGACTCTATCATTACCCAAAAAACGGTTAATATTAAGTCTTAAATATATTTGGTGCTTATTTTATTGCTCGTTAAGTGAACCAGAGTTAATAAAATGTAATTAGTGAACCATTACTATTTTATAGCCAACGTTCGTTGACTCTAGATAGGCAAGTACCATTTGTCTGACAGTAAACTTTCTCAACACGTGCTCCCCAATCCATCATCAGTCAAAAACGTTAATTAGTACTTAAATAGCAATTAGTTGATAGCTAATTATGTGGGTTACAGTCTATTAAAACGGTTCATTCAAGTCTCTAATCAATTGTGTGCGTCTCAGTCGATCAACATGTTAGATAAACAGTGATTCATATAAATTATACCACAGTTGAGAATAATATAGTAGTCACGTTTTTACTGATTGCGAAAAGTAAGTCACGTACATTATACATATTATTATAGTAGATTATATAGTAGATCTTTTAGTTATTCCTAAAATGATCGCAAATGTTATTATAGGAAAAGGTTCTATTTCAACAAGTTTATTTTAATTTCAAGATCTTGCTTTGTCTAGCTTTATTATGGTAATATCGTTTCCAAGTAATTGAAATTGGTTTAATGATCATTAGCTTTGATAATATTTTACGATGCAAACAAGTGCGTAAGAAGTGCATAATAAGCTGAAGCATGTCTGATTAAACAACACTATTAAGATTCTAATGGCATACGTATTTTACGATTACATATATAAAACAAATGATAAAACATGACGACTTGCTCTTAAACGATACGATTTTGATAAAAGTGCGAATGATTGTTCTAGTAGCTTAGTATGGAATAGACTTACGACATTGATAGGTACTGACTGACCAAATTAAGTTTAGATCAAATGACATTTCCATTTGTTTCGATTAAAATATCAAAGACAAAACAAAAGATAATAATCAAAACAGCTGTGCCATAAAACGACAAGAATCAAAACGAATTTCTAAATATCAAGATATACACCGGGAATCTGACGAAATCTTTATCTTGATTCGCATCGCATATTAACTGCGCGTGGGCGTATTATATCAAATTTTTCTAACCAGCTACCGCTATAAAATCAACGATTTGCGTACTAATACGCTTGTTTTCATCGCTAAATAAGTTAAAAATTACCTCTTTATAGATTTTATCGGGAATGGACCGCGGTTCGCTTCCCTCGCCTTTTATTTTATATGAGTTTTATTATGCGATTTATTAAGCAGAATGAATGAAGCGACATTCTTGAGGTGGGATTGTTTCGTTTTATTGAGATGTAATAATATGCTACGTATTGGTGACAAACTGAATAAAGCTGGATATGTTGCATTCTCATCTGATTATTATTTTTTCAATGAAAAGTAATTTGCCTTCTGTAATAATTACACTGTGTTAGGGTTTGTAACTGTCATAATGTAAGCATTATGTCACTTATTTAGTCCTTTGTTAAATAGCTCAGAATCTATGAAAAAGGCTTACATTGAACTGTTTGAATTTTGTTAACACAAAAAAAAATCTCTGTTATTATTTATTTTGTTTTTAACCATAATGTAGTAAGCGCCTGATATCTGAAAAAAAGGTCCATTGCTTCCGTCCTTCAGATACTATATACCACCATATAGGTTACAAGAAAGAGTACAAACAGATTAATATGCCTTTTAAAATAATATACTCAAACCAGTATTTTTTGTTATCCTCATGTATCATAACTAACCGGTCCTCTCTTTCAACAGACGCCAACGGCGAGCCAGCCAAGCTGAAGTGCAACCTGCGCAAGCACAAGCCGAACCGAAAACCCCGCACCCCCTTTACCGCGCAGCAGCTCAGAGCATTAGAAAGCAAGTTTGTGGAGAAGCAGTATCTGAGCATCGCTGAGAGAGCAGAGTTCTCTTCGTCGCTTGGACTCTCTGAGACTCAGGTAAACACCTTGCCAATTTAGTGTCATAATTTTAGTATTTATATTAAACAGGTCATTTTCAGTTAACATTAAATTGCTTGCCATATCCTTTGGTTAATACCAAAAGAAAAGACCACGAAACAAACGACAAAGAAAGAAAAAATCTTTTCTTATGAGCTACGTCTGTTGGTCACAAGTTTATCACCTGATTTTGTTAATAAAATGCCAAGAAATATTTTCTTTGGTAGTCTATCCTTGTCTCTAAAACCTTTTTTGTATAAACACTAGCAAATTTCATTCGTCATACCTACAATAACTACATTTTACATAACTGCCGTGTAAAATAATATATCAATTTACAAAAGTTACTGTTAATATGCTGAAACATATATATTTTAACGAACACAAACATGGAATTTTAACATTGAAACCATGAATCTCGGTCAAATATTTAGCAATTGGAACACATCTATTTAAACTGTTATATTTGCAAAATTTTACGTTAAGTGATTCTAAATCATTATTTTCGCGGGCATCGTTAAATTAAATGTCCTTTATTCTCTAAGCATTAAAATGATCATTTTATTAATGGTATCTTAAATTAGTGAATAAATAAACATACAAATTATGGATGATAAGATTTCAAGATTTTGCTGTATTTATAGCCAAAGGTGTCTTTCAGTCTTCAGTATTATGTAGTAATGTTAACAGTAATGGTGAACAGTGCAAAAAAACCTTGGTCGTTAAGTTAAACTTAAGAAAAACTGTGCATTAGTGGTTGTGCATTAGATGTGTTAAACTATGACTTGGAGCTCAGTAATATAACTAAAAAGTGTGATAGTAATAAGCAAACTTTATTTCAATATAATCTAACAATCCATCTTTTTGTCAACAGGTAAAAATCTGGTTCCAAAACCGGCGGGCGAAAGCGAAGCGCGTGCAAGAGGCGGAGATCGAAAAACTTAAAATGGCGCAATTTTCCCGCCACCCCCACCACTTGTACCCCCACCCGGCGCTCCAGCAGTACTTCCACCCTCACCCCTTAATGGGGGGTGGACGGCCGCTACCCCCTATGGGCATGCCGCCGCATCTAACCATGGTTCAACCACCTGTCTCGAGCTCCCCGTCGCCAACAACGCCAAGTGGGCAATGAAATGTGTTTTATTTGAAA
Organism: Anania hortulata; assembly: GCA_963576865.1. Classification (NCBI taxonomy): domain Eukaryota; kingdom Metazoa; phylum Arthropoda; class Insecta; order Lepidoptera; family Crambidae; genus Anania; species Anania hortulata. Next base: position 6,417,345 of record OY756412.1, on the reverse strand, counting down.
AAAATATACTCGTCAACGGAATTTCTCATATATTTAACACCGATTTAAAAAAAAAATAGGCGAAATAACAAGCAAACACAATAAAAAAGAACAACTAAAACTGTATTGTTATTCTATGTTCAAATTCAGATGAAGTAAAGAATTACCATTCATGCCAAACAGGCGCGAATGTTTTAAAATATTAATAGGAGTTCCATATTTGAAAATTTTATTCGATCAGCCATTTAACACGAAAATGATCATTAATAATGTGAGAATTGTTTTGCTAACGTTACGAACAAAAGAGTTTAAAATGTACATTTGTAAATATTAATTTAAGATTAATTTTACGTGCACTATTAGATGTTTGTATTAATTTAAAAATATATTATTTAGTTTGATTTAGTTAGGTAAAGTGTTTACCTTTAACCAAAAGTACATTTTAGGTTAATGTCAGTACAAGATTTATTTTGTTTTATAATGTTTGGGAGATGTAAAAATAATTTTGTAAATAGATTTCTATTTGTACATTGTTATGTCTGCTTGAAATGTAAATATATTATTTCTTTCTTAATGAGACATTTGTTTTAATAATATTTGAATCTACTTACCTATAGCTAAGTACATTTTGTAACAAGAACTACTACAACTAACATAGATTCTTTAAAAATACCTTAAGATGATGACAACTGTATTTTCCAGTCGCTTCTCATTCAGACAGTCGCGGGTTCGAATCCCGTAAAGGACAAGTGTTATGATAACCACTAGCTTCTGTACCTGAGTCATAGTTTACAAATTTTATTTTATTTAAGTCTGATCTTAGTTACATTTATTACAAGCATCTCTGTTTATCAATCTTAGTCGTTAAGCCTAGTCACTCAGATGCCTTCATCATCATCATCATTTCAGCCATAGGACGTCCACTGGTTAACATATGACTCCCCCAATAATAATAAAAATATTATTTTCTCTTTCACAAAAGTAAACATTTAAGTCTAGTTTCGTACACATTGATACGATACAATGATTTTCAGATGCGGCTTGATTACATCTGACAATAAGGTTGCCACTTGTCTTAAAGGGTGCTGCTTTCCATGGGATGCCCGGTGGAGTATGTCACCAACCAATTGAGGTGTCTAGTCTACAGTCAACTGCATGTATTACCATTACCTAGGTTATTTACCCAATATGGGTAAAAACCCGATAACGACCCATTTTTTGAAGGTAAACCGGGTAGGAATCAGGTTTTTAAGCATATGTACTAAATACCCTTAAATAAATGTCATTTCTACTCTATAGGGTATGTGGTTTTATGTATAGCTTTATCTCAAAAAATTAGTAAAATCGGGTTCCATCCATGCTGGGTAAAACTACCGAAATAATTGAAGGTCGTACAACCGATTTTGAACTTAAAACCTAAAAATCGAGATCAATATACTGAGTATTGAAGTTATAAGTATACTTGCAAAATATCACGTAGTCTCTCAGTTATGTAACTGTTTTTTCATAGGATTTGTCTGTACAGATAGCAATGTTGTCAATTGAGTGTGGAGCACTAATTTAAATATATCCATTAAAGTTAATTGTCAGATAGCGACGGGGTCAGGTCCCGAGATATGCATTGATAACCGCCGATGTATCTACAGGTTGTTGTAACACACAAACACAAAATATTCTGAATAACTAGATATTCGTATATAAACAAAATAACTTTTACCATAACAAAGTAAAATTAGCTTGTCAAGGGAAGACAGGGCTGTGTTGGATTTAAATTATGTTTTTATGATACTGACTGTAAAAACGAAATCTAAGATCTACTTTTTTCAAAATAATATTTCAGGCTTCATTGAAAAATACTTCAATGAATAAAACACAAGTTCCTTTGTTCCATACACATATTTCATTAAGTGTTTCCGCCTTATTGAGTTTTGATGATTTTACAGAAAAATGATAGATAACGGAAAGTCAACCTACCCAAAAAAGTTAAAGGTCATTCAACAGATTTTCAACTTTAAGCCCGACATATAAAAATCAATATCAATTGAGAAAATTTGACGTTTTGTGGTAGATTGACGAGCTGTTGTCTGTACTTAAGCAGTAACGCAGCAGGAGTACCACCAATAGTTTTTTTAAATTGAAGTTTTACGACTTCGAGTGCCATCGATAGTGCTGTTCGTGTGTCATCAAAAAATTGACAGAATTCCGTCAACACGAAAAGACCAAGAAGGTTTTAATGCCTACCTCTATGGAGAATAAGAATAGAAATATGTCGTCTTTAGGCGGAGTATAATAATAACGATAAGTATCATTTACAACATTTGAGACAATGATAATAACAAACAAAAAATTAGATCATCTTGTATAACTGAATTTCGCTGATGACTGTTTGTATCCAAAAACAATTTTTATCACTTATAATTTATGGCAAACGATTTACCTACATCGAAGATGCCTTTGTCCCACATATTGAATGACTTGGAATCATTTTATCTGAGTGATTAACCATATACTGCGGTAGGTATTACGCAAGTTTCGGTAATTACAGATCAACTAATCATCTACAAAGTGCGCAGTAGATTTAATTAAGGAATGGCCACTGCTTATCTTTATTAGTTTTACAAAATATTGTTTGAAACCTAACACGCTTTTTGCTAAGGTTTTTTACCGGAAAATTATCTCGTCTCAGCTGTTAACTCATTGCTCCATCAATTTCAAGTTCAGATCTGTGGGTTGTAGGATAAACTACTTGTCATTATCGAGATATTTCACCATCATCAGTCTACTTTTGGAAGTTCACACCGAGCAGTTTAAAGCAGTTACCATCCGGCTTTCGTCAGTCCATCAGATGGCAAACCTGCCCACGCTGCGTCTTGGAAGACAGCGCGAGCGTAGCTGTTCGCGGAGTTTGAATATTTGTTACTCACACTCTTTGACGGCTGAATCGAATGAGTTGAAATTGGGCACATATATCATTTTTGTGTTCTTCCTTTTTAGCTTGATTCTGTAGTCTACCCAGACGAAGTCGCGGGCAGAAGCTAGTTTAATAAATGGAATTCACTTAATTAGACGAGTTTTCTTTTTCTTTTCTTTCAAGTATTAGTACTTTACTAGTCACATGATGACTACATGCATAGCTAGCATGCAAATAATCTTACCAACAAAGGTTTAAAATGCACCACCTCGACGCTTAGTGTTATACTGAATACAGACCTACTTAAATAATAAAGACGTTTGATTGGCTCCTCCAAATCAACTACAATGAAGCAGAGTTTTTATTGAGTAACCGAAAATGAACACACACACACACACACACACACGCATATACACACACACACACACTCACACACAAACACACGCACACGCAAGCACACACACGCACACACACACACACACATGCGCGCGCGCACATTAATGCTAAGAAGAAGCTGTTAATCCATCAACTCAAGTCCCCAAGAGACAGGATTACCTAGTTTGGGGACTACTGTAAACCACTATATGTACATCTTTTTAGTAATAAACGTTTTATTATTATTATTATTATTTATTTAAATATCAAACTACAAGGTGTTACAAAACCTGTTCGATTCAAAAGAAGGTGATTCTGGTGCTTAAATACAACAACTATGGAACCAACATCGATATCTAAGTATATATAAAAACAAAGTCGGGTTAGTTACACCATTTTAAGTCGAGAACGGCTGGACCGATTTTTATGATCTTTGATTTGTTAAATTTGTCTCTGCCTCGAATAGTAGAATAACTATTATAAACACGGAAAATCTCACGAAAAAAAAAAAATGAAGTGGCGGTACGAAGTTCGCCGGTACAGCTAGTTGTAAGTAAAATTCACTTCTCGGCGGCGTCGTCGGCGGTTAAGAATGGGGAAGTGATTTTTTCCGGCGGCCCCCCCTCTTATGTAGTAGTTCTGTCCGTGAGTAGTCGTTGCATATAATTCGATTCTACTGTTTTTTATTACCAAAAGAAAAATGTCACAGATCCAGTAGGCTTACCGCGTTTTGACCGAGTAAGCTGACTCTATAAAAACCATCACGCACTAGATGACGTTAGTTAAGTATGAAAAAAGGCGTCGTCTAACGTGCCGATTTGTACATTTCAGCACCTAGGTACAGCTATAGTTTATGGAAACAAAACGCTGTCATTAAAATTTCTTATTAAGATTTTTATAGTATAATTAATGTTTATTATAAAATTACACTGCATTTTAAACTAATTTTGTAAATAAAATGCACTTATCTATTAGCATTAAATTAATTAAAGAGACAAACCTACCTATACGAAACGAGGTTGCTTTGTTTACATACATCGCTCATCCATCTGCTGAACCCATGGCAAGTATCATCATTATCATCATATCAACCATAGGACGTCCACTGCTGAACAAAGGTTACTCAGGATCATTCCAGATCGGCCGGTTGGAAGCAGCCTGCATTCAGCGTCATTCTGCAGCCTTTATGAAGGCATTTCTCTAGCTTGTGGATGGACGTCCTTACCTGAGCTTGCCGTTACATGGCCTTCATTCTAGATTATTTTATGCCTTATCGGCCGTCAGTTCTACATGCTATGTGCCCGGCCCACTGCCACTGCAGCTTGCTAATCCGTCGGGATATGTCAGCGACTTATGTTTGTTTACTTATTTCCTCATTTCTGATTCGATGTCGCAAGGAAACACCGAGCATAGCTCTTCCACGCACGCTGTGCGACGTGGACACGGAAAAACAAATGGGCAGTGACTGCCTAAACGAGTGGCTGAAAGTAAGTGGACTAACTTGCGATCGCAGTGTCAGCATTGGACTGGCTTAAAACAAATGTATAGGTACATGAGATCAGCAATAAGACATTTATTGTGTGTTCGTGTTCGCACGTGTGGTAGAGTGAACGCTTTGCACTCTTAGTAGTGAGGCTACCGGCTTCATCTATAGTGGCAGAAGCACAATCGCTGTTATAACTATCATCAACCAACTAAAAACAACAAACCAATTTGAAATTAGAATAGCGAATTGATCTGGCAACATGACAGATCGAATTCTCGCCGCGCGCTCGAGAATCGCACGGGAGATTTGCTCCAAATGAGCGTAGCCAATGCTGCCAACAAACAGACAACACCGTTTGGAACGCACAACCAGCCCCTGTGGCCTGAAAATTAACAGGCACGCAACATTAACGTGATTAATTTAGGCAATTAAAAGCAAGAGAGCAGCGGCATAGCACAAATGAATAAGCAAGGGTAAGTTAAAAAGCTCTGTGTACATAAAAGCTCTACATAAACATCAAATAAAATTCGTAGCCAACTAATAAAATATATTTATCATTTCATTAATACCATACCATTGTATTTACATTTTAAAACAGGACCAACGTTGGCTGAACTAGCTTTGATTTGATGTTTGTTTATGAGTAAGTGAAAACGTTTTTACATTATATAAACGAATTAAAATTCCTAAATCAGTAATTAGATAGATAGAATTTGTATACAATGTATATTTTCAACTAGCGAACGTCTCGATAGCTACTATCGATCTACTGGATACAAACTATCTTTTGTAAAAAATATTTTGGGTAAATTTGGGTCCATGCTTCACTAGGAGGCTCTCAAATGACATTGAAGTTCTAAGTAAGTAGGTATGGATACGATTTAAGCTACTTTAAACATTATAGCTCCATAAAATAAAAAAAAACAAACGACGTTTGATTACAGACTTAATGATTAATTAAATTGAATTTAAAATTATTTCATATATAACTTTGTGCGGACTGCGGTTGCTGTGTTCTTTCGCCTGTGTCCGCGAGCTTACTAAATGAATAAGTTATTTTTAATTACAGAGTAATTGCGAACACACGAGGTTCGTCCGCAGATTAATTTGTTCTAAATGATGCGGCAAGCGCGATGAGTCCGCTAAATGAGACGTGAGAGGAAATTAGTACTAAATTAGTTTGTACAGAGGCTGCTATTTACTTTAATTAAAATATCGCTACTTACATTCCGAGTTAACGACCGATTTAAATGAATAGTCAGTTGCGATTTGACGACGAATAATGTAGGTAAGTCACTTGTAAAAAAAAATTGGTTCTATCGGTGTTGTATTCGACGTCATTCACTGTTTATTGGCTCTTAAGCTATAATTTTCAGAATTGAAGAAGCTATAATTGGATTTTCTTAGTTATTTGGTTTATAATAGGTATGTGTGTGTGGGCGGGGTACACAGCACGTAGAACTGACGACCGATGGGGCAGAAAGGTTCTGGAATGGAGGCCACGTACCGGCAAGCGCAGCGTAGGACGTCCACCTACAAGGTGGACAGACGACCTGATAAAGGTTGCAGGAAGCCGCTGGATGCGGGCCGCTTCCAACCGGCCAATCTGGAAGTCACTGGGGGAGGCCTATGTTCAGCAGTGGACGTCCTATGGCTGAAATGATGATGATGATGAATAGGTATGTAACCTATAATTATGCACTTAGTCAAAAACATGTTGGAACTTGTATTTTCTTTTAATGTATAGTGTTGTAGCAGCTGGAGAACCTAATAAATAAATAAAAATTAAATAAAAAAATTATAATAATACCTAATGCTGTTCGTTTGTCTCGCTAAAACTCGAGAATGGCTAGACCGATTTGGCTAATTTTGATCTTGAAATATTTGTGGAAGTTCAGGAAAGGTTTAAAAGGTGAGAAAATATTTTAAAAAATGCAAAATAATATTTTAAATAAATATTCTATTCTATTCTATTCTATTCAAGGAAAGTAGTAAAACATCTATTTTATTTTCCCATATAAACGAATTGGCGGAACGAAGTTCGCTGGGTCAGCTAGTATCCAAATAAAAATCCTTTGTATATATTTCGAGAAGCTGTTCAATGTAAATTATTATAAACTCCTTATAGCCAAACCACCTCATAGTCGAGGCGATGCCTCTGTCCTGCAGTGGGAAGTATATAGGCATACTTAACTTCTTTTATAAACTCCTATGTATACACATGTTTCGATACCATGTATTTTTTTTAAAATCCATATGATTTAGTACAGTGTAGATAAAGTTACAAAAGTAAATATCCAAAGATACGTAATTTTAGTAAAAAGTACCTAATGTTATAAATATGGTCCTGATTGTTATTTATGGTCAAGGAAATCATTGCAATTAATTTAACTGTGACATTTTTCCTCATAATAGTGGGGCATAAACTCACAAACATATTATACGTTTAAACAAAATACACGTATTGTTATTCCATTCATTCACTACTATAGTAGTGTTATAACACACAAGAAACGGGTGCAGTAGGCTCAGTCAGTTATTAAAAATCCAACCATACAACTACTTACAAAACTCTGTTCTAATGCGACTTTTTGATGAAAAAATATAGATGATGTAAAAGCACTTACTTTTAAGTCAGTATTGCAAGTAAGTATTGTATAAGTCTTAGTGTTAAAAAGGTGGACAAACGACCTGGTAAAGGTTGCAGGAAGCCACTAGCTGCAAGCCGCTTTTAACCGGCCAATCTGGAAGTCACTGGGGAGGCCCATGTTGAGCATGATTGTTGGACGTCCTATGGCTAAAATAATGAAGATAAAAACTACTTTTTATTTTTATACTACTATAAAAAATAAAAACGACAGGAGTATTAATTGAGAAACTAAGATTCATAATAAATATTCTTGGCGATAGCATTTTGATGAGTTGGTTTTATTGTTGCTTTAACTGTAATGTTGTAGTGTTGGCTTCACAGCGACATTCCTAACGACTGTTTTAAAAAGTAGGTAAACCTGTAACTGGCGATATTAATATTATGTAAGTACTATAAGTACTTATGATGTAAAATACCGTTGCTTAGCTATCCTATTTTAATATATAACACTGTTTTTCAATTATTTAATTCAAGTTTAATACTTGTGTGAAAATACGAGTACAAGCCAGGCATTAGCGAACAGGGTCTACTGAGCTTGCCTCTGCTATGGCCATAATTTGAAAGACATTAAACGACTTTATCGTCAGACGCATTTCTCAATCACAAATAATTAATGAGTGACAGGGTAATTTATTGATCCGACCATTATAATTATATTGTAACAATTATTGTTCCGTAAAGGAGACATTAAGATAACGTTGTCAGGAGAGGCAGGGCGTGATTTTGTTTTAACATTATTTCAAAGATAGAAAAATATTTTCAGAAAGGATTTTTATGTTTTGACGATTGTTTCGTTGACACAACGTTAAGTAGGCACTATATTATCAGTTCCATGTGTATTTATAATATAAATATGTTGTAAGCTTCATAGCACAGAATATAAGTGTACAAAAAACGTGGCAATAATTGCTACCAGTAAACCTTTGCGCTAAGCTGAAAAGATTTGTGGCGACTGGCAATGGCGACTAAGAAAAAACGATCGAATAAAAAAAAAAGGAATTTTAAAAATAAATGCAACTATAGCAGGGTTTGCAAAATAGCAAAATAAGTAAATAAATTACCCAATAATAAAACCAATGTATTTCTGCAAATAGGCCTGAATTAGGCCTAGCACTGCTTTGGGACAATATTATGGGCTACTAGCTTTTGCCCTTGCCCTTGGCTTCGATCGCGTTAGATTTGATTTTGAGTGATGTATAATTGTCAAACTCAGTAATTTAAAAAGAAACTCTACAAAACTTCTTTATAGACAATATTTTATACTAATACAGCTTCCCTAGCATAACCATCAAAACACGATATGATATGATATAATATAGCGATTTATTAATTTTAGGATAACGCGGGTCGCGTTCTATACCTACATCAAATGCAAAAATAGAACCTTTGTGTTGGGATCACGTATGGCTGTCCGTCCGTCCGTCTGTTACAACCAATTAGCTCCGAAATTACTGGACCGATTGAATTGCAATTTATCACAAATAATTTCAAAAATTTTCTTGTCACAATATTCAATTTTAAAATCAAAGTTCTAAAAAACCATAAAATCTACACCCATATTGATAGGCATTTCAACCCCATCGCATCCCAACAGGGGAGATGGAATTTCACGTCCGCAACGTTAAATTTTAAAATAGTTGTTGTTTTCGTAATCAGCGACCCGATAAACCATAGAAACAATACCCATGTTGATTTTCAGACTTTGTCACCCCCCTTCTCCTTTTTAGGGGTTGACTTTTCAAAAAATCTGAAACACGTGTTTAATCATTTATTGTTAGGAATACTCCTGTGAAGTTTCGAATAAAATAGTCTAACTAATCTTGTTTCCCCATACAAACTTTGGGCCCCCATTTCACCCCTTTAGAGGGTGAATTTTGAAAAAACCCTTTCTTAGTGCACCCCTAGACTTTATAAGAAACCTACATGCCAAATGGAATCTCTAGCACCAGTGGTTTGGGCTGTGCGTTGATATGTCAGTCTGTCAGTCAGTTTGTTCTTTTATATATATATATATATAGATCAGCGTCGAGAAGAAGTAGCACAGAAAACAATATTGTCAGCAGCACTTTCTAAATGGTATGTTTTTTGTTGACAACCCAATTTACAAGATAAAATATGTATCAAAATCTAACTTGCAAAGATTCCAATCGTACTTCACTGCACCGCATGGAATGCTAGTTTATTATTTATGTTTTACTTAATTATTAACTTTATTTAAGTAATTTCATTCTCCAAGTACATTTAACAGTTAACTAGGTAACTACATAGTAAAGCCTACCTAGCTGTGATAGTTTTTCTTAACTTCGATTTAAACTAGATGTTGTGAATCTTTTTATTTCTTAAAGCAACCATTAGTTTCCAGAGGCGGGGAGAACCTTGATTCTAAAGAAAAATTGCTTAATATTATATTACGCAAACGGATCCCTGAATCGAGACATTGTGTTCACATATCCATAATATTATTAAAACGACCCATCCAACGACACCCCATAATATGGGATAGACTAGAAAAAAAATCATCCCCAGTGTACGTGTAGATAGAGTATTTTAAAAAACGATTATTACGTAAAAAAATTTGGCATTCTAGTACTATGAGTCTCTGAGCTAAGCCGCGGATAGCCAGACCGACGGACATGGGGAAACTTTAAGGGTTCCGCGTTGACTATGGAACCCAAAAAACTAGGTTCAAAAGGAATATTACCGACTCTTATTCTACTGGCGCTATAATGTTTTTCTTTGGATGTGGGTGTTAATAGGCCAATCAAACCGTTATTTATTCCCAATAAAACAAAGATCGGATTCGTTTAATATAATTACTTACCGGTTAGTAAATTATCAGCTATCGTTTTTGCTGGATATAGCGAATTAGGTAACGAGGTAACTAGTTCCTAGTAATTGCTAATTTATTGCCTTTTTTGTTGCAAAGTTGGTGAATAGAAAAGGCTTGGTGATTTTGTCATTGAAGATTTTCCTGCAACTATGGTTAAAAGTAAATTAAAGTTAAACCTTACCTTAACTATGAGGTGGTTTGGGACTTACTGTGGGTCCAGTGCGGATTGGTGAACGGGTGTTGTAAGGCCAGCGACTTAACCTTACTGTCAGATGTTAAAAGCCGCCCTAAGACCTCTGACTAGATTTTACGACCAGTATCAAGTGATATTAGCCAGGACCAACTTTTAACTTGTGATCAGTGTCACTAGAATGGTCCGAATGGTCACCCATCCAATCACAACTGCGGCGTAGGTGGCCTAACATTAGTAATCACTACCAAAACGCTGCCGCCATAAGCACCTCTGTGGTACTGATTACTAATCTTTGATTATTACAGAGTTTATACCTATCTTATCTTACTTCATAGGCCGCAGTCTCAGCTCAGCTGTGGCTTGCTTGTAAGCGATTGCCACCCGGCTTATCGGGGACTGGACCTCCCCCCAGTCTCCTACGAAATCAGGTTGGAGACCCTAGGTCGTCCATCTATCTTGCCAATTTAGATATATTTGTGATGAAAAACACTATGTGAAGTTATTTGCTGTCACGTGACAAACTTAAAATCTATACTAGCTTTTGCTAACGACTCCATCCGATTGTGTTAGGCACAGAGGTTGTCTAGCATTCTATAGAAACTGTCGACTCTGCTGGAATACAAAGTAAGTAATCACAATGTTCTACCAACGAACAATCGAGGGATCGAACTACTGATTCTGCGATAAAAAAAATTCAAACGCTGGGTTTTTAAAGAACATTAACCACCCCGCTCTTGCATTTCATCATCATCATCATCATTTCAACCATAAGATGTTAATTGCTGAATATAATAAAGCTACCTAATGTCATATCTAAAGAAATTGTCATTTTTCTCTGTAGTCTGTTGAAGTTCACAGAAGTGTCAATAGGCCTTGTAGAAAAAAAAACATAGTTTGTAAGTTTATTTAAAATGTTTAATTGTTTTTCCTTGCAACGTTGTTTTGGAATTTACTGTCATGACGTCGTTAAGTGTTAAAATTAATAAATTGATTAAATTAATATAGGCTTATTATTAAACCGAAATTAGTTATGTGCTTCGGAAACCCAAAAAAATATGAACTACATGGTTTAATTTTATAAAAGTAAAAAAAACATTTAATACTTATTTTAAGTACATTACGCAAGAGGTTTTAGAAAACTATCTAAATAACCCAACCTATATAGACTTATTAAAAAATAAAACAGCCTTAAGGAAATAAGGAGATTATTTTTCTAGACAAGACGTAGGTTTTATTTTAAAAATTTTTCAAAGAATTTTAACTAACTGAGAACTTTTTTGAACTTGGATAACAATAGTTCAATGTTAACTAAGAGGCATAAATTCGCAAATACAATTAAATGCCACAGATAAATATTCTAGCACATACGAGTCATTCATACCTCTCGTTCATTCATTGCCTGAAATAGCGCGTTTATCTGTCTGTCCGTCTGTCGCAGGAAGTCATAAAACACTCACTTCTCACCACTCAATCGCTCATTGGCATGTGTCAAGCCAGTCTCCTAAGTGTGCTATACGTACCTACATTTATAAGCGCATATGCAATTAGGTCACAGTTTATAGAAATTCAGAGATACTATGTGTCTGAAACAATTAGGTACATTACAGCTGGATGTCAATGCAAAACCGGCCAAGTGCGAGTTGGCCAGGCGCAACGTAGGCTTCCGTAGGTGTCCGTCACAATATGCGGTACTTTCTATAGCTGTTCTACATAATTAACAACTTTATCTAAGTAATTTTCTTCTCAAAATACTTTTTATAAGTTTTCTCGGTACTTGTTGAGTCTACCTAGCTTTGACCTTCGTTATAAAACATACTGTCTTGAATTTTTTTACATTTCTGGCAGAGCTATAGCTGACTCTAACAAAATATTAATATATCACCCTCTCTCTGAGTCTCTCAGCGAAGCCATTGATAGACAGTCAGAAAGACAAACGAAGGGACAAGGCGAAACTATAAGGATCCTATCCGATCGACCGACCGATCCTATTCATGTTGTCCACGGAACCCTAAGAAGGGTGGACATTATCAATAGGCTAGTTTCCTGGGTCAAAAAAAGATTATTCTATTTAATACGTCAGTTAGAATATCTAAAAATATTGGACCCATATTTTGTCTTTTGTCAATCAAACAAAAAATGACGAAGATAAAGCGCATCAAAGTTTGGGAGTGACGTTACGTCTTGCTAAAAAGTGTCGCAAGGAGTGACGTTACGCGGAACTTTAACGGGCTATATCTTCATCATTTTTTGTTTGATTGAGAAAATAAAAAATACGTGTCCAATATATTCTGTTGATCCAACTGACGGACTAATTAGATTTTTTTAGGAAACTAACCCATTATCGAAATAACTAGAAGCGTTATAGACGTTAAAATAGGTACGTGCGAGTGGGGGAAACGCGTGTCGTCTATCCACCTAGTGGATGTCCTACGCTGCGCTTGCCGATACCTGGCCTCCATTCTAGATCTTTTCTGCCCCATCTGCTGTCTACTTCTATTTCTACGTGGCATGTGCCCCGCCCACTGCCACTTTAGTTTGCTAATCCCTAGATGTCATCGACTTTTGTTTGTTTACGGATCCTCATTTCTGATACGATCTCGCAAAGAAACATCGAGCATAGCCCATTCCATAGCACGCTGTGCAACCTTGAGCTTGGCCAATAGCTACAGTAAATATTTGTATAAATTTACGAAATTATCAATATATAACTTATATAAACAATTTTAATCTTGTATATTACTATTAGCCATTAAAATATAACACCATATTTACATATCACCCAAGATTGTTTTATAATAAAACATTATTGGACAATAATGTATGCGCACTCCAGCCCAAATAATGACGTTAAAATGTTACTTTGAGATTTATCCCGCCGTTAAGACTCGATAACTGTTTAAGGGTCCCACGTACAGTGAAATCCACAAACAGAGTATAAGAGAGTAAGAGAATGCTCTTCTTTCCAACCAACAAGCCTCTGTAAACTGCGATGTGTTGTCGACGTCGAACAAGCTAGACTATTGCATTTTTCCATGACATTAAAAAGAGGCGGTTATCGGTTCAATTTCTGTCAATGCCTCGATTTTTGCCACCATGATAGACTATTTTTCGTGTTACACGATACGCAATACGTTGTGAATCCGTCGCGGCATCGTTCCCAAAAAAGGGTATTGAGGTCTTTTATCCCATCCAAGGCCAAAAAACACTTTAGTAAATCAAATATGTACTTACAAAAAGTTACGAAAATTATTTTTTATTATTAAATAACCTTTTTATATTCCTAACTTTTTAAAGTACAATATTTAAGTTAATTATGGAGCACCAATACGTGGGAACCTTAAGATGTGATAAGTGTTTAAACGTTGGTAGTCGGTCGATTTCCCGACTATTAAACTTTACGGTTCACATTTAAAACCCTTGACACGTTCTAACACGTATTGATATGTGTGCGGCTCCTTTGTGGGTGAACGGTGGGACACTGTAGGGTGGGGTGCCAATCGAAGCGTAAGGTGAAGGCTAGTCGTATAATAATTATAACTATAGTAGGACTAAGGTCAAGGAATACCAAATATTCAGCCGTCTTATTCGAACGTACTTAGTCTCTGACTTTGGATTGCGATCTAATCGTAAAAAAATCTTACGATTTCCTATGATTCAACTTCATCAGCTTCTAGAAGTCCACTGCTGGACTTACTCCGTAAAATAACAATAGTGAGCGGTTCTGGACTGACATCCAATGGCTTTCCGCAATGTTAACAATGTCATCAGTCCACCGGGTGCCAACTGGGACTGAATCGTGATAGCCCTTTGTTCAATGCCTTGCTACACTATAAATCTGATCCTATGGTACCTAAGTAGCCAAAGCATTTGTGTTACAGAAATCAGAAGTAACGACGGTACCACAACACCCAGACCCAAGACAATATAGAAAAATGATTTTTCTACATTGGCCGACTGGGAATCGAACCCGGGTCCTCAAACATAGTCCGGTATGCTCGCCTCTCGGCTACGAAGGTCTTCAACTACAACAATGTTTCGCCATTTGCGCTAGGATAGGCATCATTGGCTTAGCAGAATTACTTCATACTTAAATTAAGACCAAAAGTCGCTAGTTCTAGCACCAAACCCTAGCCAGTCAATAACCAGGCAATCAAATACCTCTACGGAGGGTTAAACCGATATTGGGCTCAAACAAACATAAAAACGGACAGTAAAAGTTTACGAGCTAGTTTAGTGGTCGCGGTGAACTACGGCAACGTTTCGGTAATCTTTTGTGAAAACTTGGTTTTATGGGAAAGTTGATACGTGTAAGTGACTGGGTATAGCGATCGGTGGAGCTGTGATAAGAATTGAGTTGCGTTGTAATGCCAAGTGCCAAGAACAGAGAAAGAGAAATGATCCTTGCTTATAATGTCTCTTGCGATATACAAGGTCGCCTTTTATAAACGGGTGAAACTTTAACAGAACTTCTAATTATATTAGAGAAACCGGGCCCTATTATTTTCGTTCTTAAAAATTAGCTAATTTTCATTTTTATTATTCCTAACAAAACAAAAAAAAATTTTTAAGAGCGTCCTGTCTAGTCTAAAACGTCCCTACGTCATCGCCTCTGTCTCTCTCATTTCAAATGTGCCCCAGTCTTCCCTCGGGGTGCACGCACGGGGCACGGGGTGTTTTATTTTACGTTGAAATCAAAATAGTTTTTGGCGTTTTTCTCGAAAAGTAGCGTATAAAAATTTTCTTTATTTATACAAAAATGATTTATTTATGTTTTTGTAATTGCTCTTTAAATTTCACCGGTTTATAAAAGGCGACCTTATATAATTGACATATTGCTAGGATTGTCAGTTATATCATCACTGATATATTTATATAGTAAGTAAGTCTATATATCTCCCACTGCAGGGCATGGGCACCTTGCCTTGCCTCATCTATGAGGTGATTTTGGCCATATCTCACCACGCGGCTTAGTGCGGCTAAACGTAGGTAATGTTAGTAAGGTGACTAATACTTTCCGATGTAATCGAAGCCCTAAAGCCTCTTACCAGGCTTAATGACTAATATCACTCGAAATAACTCGGTCCATTTTTAACTTGCCTCCTGAAGCACGGAGATGCTTGTAATAAATGTCACTAACTACGGTCGGAATTGTCACAGATGTTTAACCTTAATAATCACTACCACTGAGCTAAAAGTAGGTATTATTTATGTAATTTAACAGACCTAAATGGATGTAATTAGTTCATTGTGTGTACTTTTATTTAAACAGAATTCGAGAAAAAGAATATTAGAACCCAATGGATGGATGACCTGAATAAGGTTGCAGGGCTCCACTAAAGATTAATGATCTAAGTTGAATAGTTACACGGATATATATTTTTAAATATTAATTAATACCAACTGGTAATACCAATTTTATCTCCAATAGGTTTTTTTTCAGTATTTCAAAAAAGCTTACGTACGTAAACATGAAATCTTTGGTCAATAATGAATTTGTGAGTAACTCTGCGTATTTTTAATTAAATAATGAATTAAATTTATTTTTATAAAGCACGGTACAGATAATGGTAGTAGTTGGTGATAGTCTACTAATTTGCATCTTCTAAGATCAAGTTTCCCTTAATCTATGCGGTAGAGTCAACCTCCAACACATAGTATGCCACCCATATCAAAGTGTTTCTCGGAGCCGCCTCGTTAGACCAATTAACTGGGATTGGGACATATTCCCGAAAAACGTTATCTGACCGTTGTTAAGGGTCAGCCGCCTAAGTCTTACATTAATAGTGTATTTATGAAATAAATTATTCTTGTAAGTATTGAATTTTTGTATGATATAAATTAGAATAAATAAATATGCACAGCTATAATATTTTTTGTGTTGTAATGTCATCCACAAAATTTTAAAAAGTTACCCTATTTATTGCAAATTAAACATTTTGAATTTAAATTAATAAAATGTCTTAGTGAAAGAATGAATAACTTTTTATATAAATAATTTATAAATAATATAATTATGGTACATACTTAGATGCCCTACATACATACTACATACTTAGATTAATAATTTTTAAGTTTCATAGTTCACTTCGCTTACATAAGTGTTGTCAGCCAAACCATCTAGTTCTGAGTTTGATTTCTAGACAGTGTCAGATCAATTTAAGAACCTAACTAGTCATTTTATAGCACACTCGGGTGCTAGGAGACGATCCTGGCAAAAAATCTTTCAACTTGTAACACAAGAATGTTGATTTTATACTTCGCTTCCCAGACAATTGGCGAGTTGTCGGATTTGTTTTTTTTTTTTAATAATGTAAAGATATAATAATGTAACTTAATGAACTTATTAATTGTTATTATATTAGTATGTGCACCCTTCAATTTTATTAGACGTTAAGTAGGTATGTAGCCTTTTTCATGTTTTTTTTTATAAAGTTTTCTGGATACTCATGTCGTCATAACCAATCCTCTGTCTCGGTTCGACTCAAAAAATATTCCAATATTACATTGAATTGAAATGTTTTATTCTCTAGCATTTAGCAGCCAACCAGCAGGTTTCTTTATATTCATGAATAGGACCATTTAGGTAATAAAATATGTCGTAAGTAATAGATAGATAATGCTATGTTTTGCGAAGATAGCTGTCTTAAATTATTTCCGCGGCTTTCTAACAACTATACCATAATATTCGTATCCCAGCGAATATCATTTTAGAACCGTTTTAATTTTCGCCGACTAATCTTAATGTTCTCTACTCAACACAAGTAGCGCGATCAATTAAACTGATCGTTACGGCTTCCTCTTAACTGAATACAAAGTGTCGCGACTCTTTATTCCGAATAAACCTTTATCAGCCAATCTACATATATATTTATTTTTATGTCTTTATTCGGCTCTTTCCGGTAGCCGTTAATAGTTTAAAACCATTAAAGTTAATTATAAATTCACCAGTTTATCTCGCATTAGTTTTACGAGCAATAAAATCGCTCTCGGTTCAATTTGTAAGAAACCCGGGCGCAGTTTAAGCATTATTTATGATTATTTATCGATTTTAATGTATTCAAAAGGCGGGTCTTTTCAACTTTGTGTTGTAGATGTCGCGAAAACGGTATCTTTTATTGTTAGAAATGAAATTACCATACATTCATTTTTAAGGTTTTTAATGATATACGTTAATGTGGTTTGTCCCAGCGTAATATTGAAAAAGGGTTATTGACCTGTGGATATAATATTACCGATTTATCGAGTAAGCTTACGTTAAGTAGTTTGTCCCGACTGATATTGCTTTAGAATAGTCATGAAGCCTAGTCAGATGCCTTAAGCGGCTTGATAATATCTGACAATAAGGTTTAGTTACTGACTGGCCTTACAACACCCCTCCTCCAATCCGCACTGGGCCCGCGTGGTGGATGTGGAGTATGGCCCAAAACACACCATAGTTGAGGTGAAGCCTGTGGTGAGGTGATGTCTGCGGGGGCAGACGGACTCTTAACTTTATTATTTAAGCTTTAAGTATGAATTACTTGAACGGTCAAATACAAAAAACGACAGGCTCGGCCCGTTAAAAAGTCGCAGACATAGCTTTGGTGAAAACTAGATAGAAATAGACTTATGAAAGAGCAACCTAAAAATATGATTCGGATCTTCGCAGTGGCTGCCCAGCGTCACGCCCCATCACCGGCTGCCGGGTCGCCGCGACGCGACGCACCGCTCTGTAGGGATTTGAATGCAGCGCTTTCCGATGTCGGCGGCTTTGACGCCCGTCCAGTGAAAACACCACGTCCTCAAGCAACGCGACACGGACACACCGTAAAATTTTAAAAATCAAAATATGTATTATTTTTGTCTGTAGGTAAATAAAATTATCACACACGCCAGCCGCATTGATAGCACGTCACAATTGAGTTAATTTGTATCAGAACTGACATCCTTAAGTGAATTTTGCTGAATTGACGATCTAATTATGTGAAGTTAGAAAAAGAATAAAAGTTTAAGATTGTTATTTTGTAATTAATTAAGCACAACGCAGAAGTATGTAGAATACAAAAGAAGGTAATTAGCTCCAGTCGGCGTGTAACGGTCTGTATATCGGTTACGTATAAAAATGCGCAATTACTTGCTTGTTTAATTGGCAAACAAACCGCTTGTTAAAATGTTTCGTTCTGACGGGAGAAGCGATTTCTGTTTAATTGCTTCGTTAAGGCGCAGTCGCTCTATATTATGATTCGTTCATGAAAGTCTTTCTAGCGCCTGATCCCATTTCTAGTTGGGATACGCTTAATCACTTGATTGTGATGTGGCAAGTTTGGTTATTATATTTGGAGCTATCGCCTTAGGCCTTAGATCAATTACCACTTGGCCCGTACACATCATAATCAGTCCACGTCATACATAGGCCTCTTCCAATGCACGCCACTGAGCCCGATCCTCGGTTCTTTTCCATCCACTGCCAGCAAGCAGCAGCATTGCGTATATCGTCAGTCTACCTTGCTGGAGGGCGCCACACGCTGCGCTTGCCTAGTCGCGGTCTCTAATCACTTACGAACATGACATGACATGTAGACATTGTCTACCCCAGCCATACTCTAAGTGTGTTCCGCGGAACCCTAGGGTTCCGCGATACCCCTGTCGGGGTTCCGCAAGAAGTTAGAAAAAAAAATCAAAACACCTCTCTCTGGTCGACCGTTCTGTCGCGGCGTATCACGATTCACGAACAATTTTACTATGTCGCCACCGCCGATACCTACTTGTGACCGCGCAATCCCTTTGATAAAAGCCGCCTTTGAAATTAGACGCTATAATTGTGAACAAGCGACTTTCGGCTCTAACTTCAAAACGTAAAGTCGAGATTGCTTACACCACATTTTTTGAATTTCTATTTTTATATCGGCTTTTTATTTATCAAAGACGCCGACTCGAGTATTTTTGAGAATGTTCGAGATTGAGGCTAGGACTATAAAAGCGATGATCAAGCCTTGACACTAGTCAGTCGACGATTAGCGTTCGGAGCGATAAGTACCTACCTGCTAGAAAAAAATTGTGTATTGTTCTACTGCTGTTTTCTGATTGTATCAGTTTTGTACATTTCTTCTTTGGACTAAAGTGCTAAACTCTTCTACGCAGTAACGACCGTGCATTATTTTAACCTCACCATCCTGAAAGAATGGAACGTTGGCTTAAAGGCGTTAAACGTGTCGCAACAACATCTTCCAACGAAGCCGAATGTTCAAAAGCAGTCCGCGTGGAGTATACAGCAATTACCGATCCAGACGATGATGCAACGACGTCAAGTTCCACGGTTTCAAAGGCGAAAAAAAGGAAGTATGATGAATCATATATCAGTTTTGGATTTGTTGATTCCAACGGCTCACCTCTCTGCATGTTATGTAGTAAACTGCTTCCTAATAGTTCCATGGCACCTGCCAAGTTGCGCCGACATTTAGAAACTGTACACCCCGAGTCTAAAGACAAGAATAAAGAATTTTTTGTACGTAAAAAAGAACAGTTATTGGAAAGTCAAAAAACAATGATGCATGTAACCCAAACTATCAATGAAAAGGCCACGGAGGCATCATATTTAGTTAGCTATCGCATTGCACAAGCAGGAGAAGCGCACACTATCGCTGAGAATTTAATAAAACCATGTGTATTAGACATAACAAAATGCATGCTCGATGAAAAATCTGCAAAGCATCTTTCTACTGTGCCGCTATCTAACGATACTGTTTCACGGCGAATTCATGATCTAGCAAGCTACGTCAAACAAGAACTAGTTACACGTCTACAAAAAACACAATTCGTCTTGCAAATGGATGAGTCGACTGATGTCGCTGGTCTGGCTATCTTGCTGGTTATCGTGAGATATCCATGTGAAAGTTCTTTTGAAGAAGACATGCTTATGTGTTCACCTCTACCCACAAACACTACCGGAGAGGAAATTTTTAATAAAATAAATATATTTTTTGAGGAAAATAATCTCAGTTGGAACGATTGCATTGACATTTGTACAGATGGGGCCAAGGCGATGACGGGTAAAACAGCAGGAGTAGTGTCACGAATAAAAAATAAAGCGCCTAATTGTAGTTCCAGCCATTGTATCCTGCATAGACAAGCACTTGCGATGAAGCAAATGCCGTCCAATCTAAAATTAGTTATGGATGAAGCGGTAAAAATAATTAATTTTATCAAATCACGACCACTACAATCCCGATTGTTCTCATTATTGTGTGAAGATTATGGCAGCACACATAAAACACTGCTGCTCCATACAGAAGTGCGATGGCTGTCTCGGGGTAAAACTTTAACAAGGCTATTTGAACTTAGAGCCGAGTTACAAATGTTTCTTTCAGATACTTCTTTTAATTTGAAAGACCGTTTGTATGATAAAACTTGGTTGTTCCGACTGTCTTTTATGGCGGATATCTTTCAGAAACTGAACGAATTAAATTTATCATTGCAAGGTAAACAGACAACAGTGTTCCAGGCCTGTAACAAAATAACTGCCTTCAAAAGAAAATTAGATTTTTGGATTATTTGCGTTGGAAATAGAGAAATAGAAAGCTTTACGTCACTCAGTGAGTTTCTTGGCGATAACAACTCAGAAATATTTCAAGATGATGTATTTGAAGAATTGGTCCAATATCTCACTTCGATGCGCGCATCTTTTGAGCAGTATTTTCCTGAAGAACAGAATACAAAAATGAAACTGAATTCATGGATTCATAATCCTTTTTTACCCAACTTACAAAAGCCCGAAAGTATGTCAAACGAGATATATGAATCTCTTTTAGAAATGTCATCTGACACAAGTATGGAGTCACTGTTCAAAACGACGCCTCTCAACGATTTTTGGTGCAGAATCCGAAATGAATATCCAATGCTTGCCAAAATGGCTTTGAATATTCTTCTCCCGTTTCCAACAACATATTTGTGCGAAACAGGATTCTCAACCTATGCAGCCACGAAAACAAAATACCGCAATAGACTGGACGCCGAACCTGATATGAGACTTCAACTGTCCTCTATGAAACCTGATATCAACCAATTGATGAAAAATAAAAAACAGTTTCATACATCCCATTAGTTAGATTTTTTTTCCGTTTCAATGTTATATTTATTATTATACTTGTTATGTAAGTAAGTAATAAGTAACTGTTACATGGTACTCTAATTATGCTTATTAATAAAAAATACACTTAAAAACCATTGTTTTATTGTAGGGTTCCATCAAGTATTTTGCTATCCAAAAGGGTTCCGTCACCAAAAAAGATTGAGAACCGCTGGTCTACCCCATCGGTTATCGGTTCTACGGCAAATGTGACCAGCCCACAGCCACTTTAATTTGCTGATTCTTTTAGCTATATCGATCTACGACACACTCAATGCTATCTGAAGATACAGGTTTCTGTAGGATGTTTTTCCTTACTGCCAAGAAAGTGATAAAAGCTGTGGTACACAGATTAATAAAAACAGGCATTCGAGCTATTATTAAAATCTGTCGTGAGCCCGTCGATATTACTTTCCTATAAATTCTCCCTGGACACATATTAACATGTATACGAAATAAACAATCATACCTACACCCTTGGATAAAAACAATAGTATAACAATGGGTGCACAGAAAATACATACTCGTAGGTATATTAAATATATGAATAGTATATGTAATTTCTGTAAACCAGCTCAAAAATCAAACAATTAAAAAGCAACCTAATACGATTTTGTGAGAAGTCTTTGGAGCCAATCATTTCGACTATCACAGAACAATGCTGTGCACTTGTGCAAGACATACTTACTGCTTCATTATCATCATAATCAGTAGCTTTGTGTATCCCTACCCCTTAAGTTGTATATCGTGCTGATTTGTAGTTAACAAACAATGCCAGTAATTAATTATTTATAAACTGATAATCGCTGCGAATTCGGCACTGCAGACATTTATATTCTGAAACGAGTAGGAAATTATACTTTGGAATAATATAAATTTTACGACAAAAGTCCAAACGATATTGAACTCAAATTTTTTGTTACTAATGTCCACTAATTAATAAACAGCTGCCACATGGAAATATCATGTAACAGAAAAATATGAATACGAAATCGCATCAAATTACCACTTTATCGTACAATTACAGCAGATTAAAAGTTATTAATGCCGAACTGCTTCCACCCGATATAAGAAGATGACAAAATTTTGTGAAAAAGTTATTTCCTCTTGGCTATTAGAAGTTCCAATAAAATTCTTGTTAGTGCTTTCTTCCAAATAACGAGCTTTAGCTTTGCGTGAGTAGGTATAATTATCTAATGTGAGCCAACATCAAAGCTGTTCAGCTTTAATGATAATAATATCATTTATTTCAGGCATCATCATTATTACACATGACATTGTAATAAAAGGCCCATATAACAAATACCGTACAGGATAACGTTATAAAAAATAATAAAAGTTACATTGTTTAATTTATTTATTTATTGTAAGAGCTTCGTACTCGAAGCTGTTCTGGTGGTGTCAGCCGAGAATCTTCCACGGAAGCGACGATAAGCCACATCCTTCAGCCAGAATTCCTTTTTCAATAAGATATGAAGAATGAATAGATGAAGTTTTAGTGTGTTCTACGTGAAAACAGTGCCTATTATGCCCTTCTACGTGGAAACCTTCACACCAACTAAGACCCTGTCCAGATTGGGCGTTTTACGCGCATACTTTGCGTGTTTTTCACGAAACGCGCGTGTCGAGATCCTAGGGCCCAATACATTCCGTCCATAAAAACGCGCCTAAAATGTGACGATTTTAGCGCGTAAAACGCGTCATCTGGACACGGTCTTACACTTCCTTACACTGGACTGTTGCGTTGCAACGTGGACAATGCATTCAATGCTTGATCTTGTCTAGATAATAGTCATCATTAGATGATCGAGCACACGGTATGTACTATCGAGCAGCAATATGAATCATCTTTCTCCGAAACTATGGTTAGTGATTTTTCACTTACATTAAGTATGAAATGACAAGTCCTGTCAACTTTGGCCTATACAAAACAGCACAGAACAGAGATGAAACGCTACGCTCCGAACAGATCAGATTGAAAAAATACGGAATTATTTTCCAAACAAATGATATGACATTTCTACTATATAGGGTATGTGCTCCATGGCTTAGTAGATATACCTCTGATACTTTAGAGCCGCTCGTCGCTGTGTTGTATGGAGAAGCCTATTATGGAGCATTTTACTTCTTGAGACTGATAATGATGGATGAATAGACGACTGGGACCATGAACAACTAATCAAGCCAGCCACCAGCTGTCGCTAGGGCAGTCGGTAATTTGTCTACCTGCCTTACGTTAAAACTGGTATGAATGTGTAATGTGTTAAACGATTGAACGAAGCGATTGATTTAAAAGTAAGCATCCATTGCAACCTTGCAAGAGATATTTGCATCCAAACTTTTAATCCTCGCAAAATTATATCTATTTACTTTACTATATGTTTTAGAGTTAATAAATAAACAAAACTTTGATTTAATTTTTAAAGAAAACTCTAGAAAATATTGTCAAGTTAAAGGAAGTTGCTGAAATCCAGGGTACAGATATTATCAATAATTATTTATTACTGTTTATTTCTAGAACTAGAGTCACAGTGCCATAACCTACATATTTGTTAGTTATAATTACGCTTCATAATGGCTGCCAAGCGATTAGCGTTCTACGAAACGAGCAGCAGAACTAGTAATCTTATAGACTTAAGAATTTATGAACAGGGAAAATTAGAACAATGATGCTCATTGCCTAACCGACAGACGAAACTACGTCATTAACGCTGCAGAGAGGCTGTTCTTCATAGACAGCAATAGATCACGATTCCATCCTTGCTGACCTGTTTTACACTTGGGCTATAGCCGGATTTACCAGGCCGGGTATAATACTTAGTAACAACAACCGAGCTAAAACGACCAGGCTAATCTAACAACACCTTAAGGCATCCTTTTAGGAATATCAGTAGTTTTTGCCTGTCAGTCACCATAGGCAATGTTCAACAGATTGCGTAAGTATCTGAAACTATTTGTAACATCAATCAAAATTATTTCTTTAAATAAAAAAAAATGGATAGTTGCACTGCAGTGGGACGTAATAGGCATACCTACCTACTATTTGGATAATCTGTAGAGCTTGTACTTTTTGATGTTATTTTTTACTGCCAATTCTATCCGTTCTTAGCTTTTCACAAGCAGCAATCAAAGGTTATCGAATGCAGTCGACATAACAATTAGAGTGGAGAGAAATTCATGAAGTCATACAATTTTTATGTGCTGATAACGATAGTGGGGTTGGGAGGTCATCCCCTATCGCTGCTCCGAAATCCTTTAATGTGACGGTGTCGATAATAAAAATTAAACAACGATACTTTTGACGCAAGTAATAGGCACGTTCGGTATGTCACGGAAATTATTTTTTTGAGAACTGTTTATATTTTGAGGGAGGACAAAAGATACACAATCACCGTCTCTTTCAAGATACTTATAATTTGTATTGTGTTACTGACATTGCAAAAATCTTTTGACCTTATTTCAACCGACTTCAAAAAAGGTGGAGGCACTCAATTCGATTGCATGTTTTTTTTTGTATGTATTGTTAGGCGGTTATTCCGCCAATTATGAATCGATTTTGATAACTCTTTTTTCGTTTAGTTGATCATACTTCAGAGGTAGTCCCATATAAATTTTATTGAAATTAGCTTTTTAAGAAAATTTACAAAAATCAAAATATATACCGTTTTGGTTTGTCTTGTATCTGTGTTACCCACAAATGTGAACCGTGTGTATGTATTTAAAATTTGCGGAAAAAGTTCAACCCTAAGGGTGGAAAAATAGGGGATAAAAGCGGTGTTCAGAAGTTAACTTTTGTTTACTCTCTATGATTTTTTTTGACAAGGATTTATCACTAAAATAGATGAATAATAAGTAATTAAAAAAAAAACCGACTAAAAAAACTACAAAGCAAAAAATAATATTAACACATAAGAACCAAATCAGTAACTTTTGGAGTCGGTGCCAGCCGATGAGAGTTTGAATGTTTTTGTTTGCACCGACTCCAAAAGTAACTGATATCCTTATAAAATTTATGTAAAATTTTTAGCTTTTTAGTTTTTTGAGGTTTTATTTTTTTTATGCGTAAAAATTTGTTGTACGATGTCGAATTAGAACTTGTACCTATGGCTAATAGCTGTTATGCAATCAAATCTCAATAAAAAATAAAGAATTGAAATTTTCAATTAAGTGATCATTCTCGTAATTCGGCGCGTTCCTTAAAATAGTTGTTTTGAAAGGTCACGAATTTCGATTTCAAATGTCAACAGACAATTCCTGTCTAGACAAATTAAAAACGTAGACAGGAAGGCGATAAGATTCGGAAACTAAAAAGACGATGACGCTGCTTTTATCCTAGCCTGAAGCTAGTCAGAAACGTT
The DNA here is from genome assembly GCA_963576865.1 of Anania hortulata. NCBI lineage: Eukaryota > Metazoa > Arthropoda > Insecta > Lepidoptera > Crambidae > Anania > Anania hortulata. The sequence goes on along the minus strand of OY756412.1, from coordinate 6,391,459 downwards.
AAGTCACTGGGCTTAAACCACTCCTCGACCAACATCCACTGGGCCTGCGTGGTAAAGTATGGCCTACACCACCTCATGGTTCGAAACGCCCGTTATGACACTAAGGGCCGATTCGACCAAACACAAAGCTATACCAGAATAACTATCACGGGGGTAATTTTACACCTTGAATTTACACTTGGATAACTTCGATTACGTTTTTCGAGCAATACACTATACTCGGTATTGTTATTCTGTAGTTCAGGAGTGAACGATCAAGGAATTGATAAACCTACCAAAATCCATGTAATCCATTTCTTCTAGGTTGACTTGAAATGCCACAACATTTTAATTTTGTAGGATAATAGAGTGTCAATGCTAGATGTTGACAACATATCAGTTTCGAGGTGACAGGAGTGGATTTGAAAACTGACAACTTTGACATTTACTTATTCTCAGTTTAATTTATACACAGTCAAAATCGCCCGTTTTAATATTTTTCATAGATTAGTGGTTGGTAGAATGAAAAATCAGCTTACTCTAGATTAAGCTTGGTCGAATCCGGTCTTAGAGATCCTTAAAATGACATTGTTAACCCTATTATACCCTATCGGTTGGTAGTAGAATCAAGAAACCACACTATTTAACTGAGGTATAGGTTAGGTTATACTGTATTAAAAAAACACTTTTCACCTCATTAATAGAGTTTTTATGTAGCTCAGTCATTAATATTCATTCATTTCTTGACCATTAATTTGTAATACCCACAGCACTTATATTTATAAATATTTATGTAGGCATACTCTGCCGTGACCTAAGATACGGTCTTGCAATAACTTTTAATTTTAATTGCAATTACCGAGACAATTAACGTTTAATGGCATATTTAAAATGATAAGCTGACAGTTTGTTTTTCTCATCTCGACCCCATTTATAATTACGTTAATTTTTAGGATTTTGCGATTAAAATTGTTTTTCTAATTTGTGATAATCCGAAAATGCATGCAGCTATAGGGTAAAATTCCCTGCTTGCGTCTAACTACGATTATTAGGTTTCTTCTTCTTATTTTCAAGAGAAACTCTGCACTCTTTTCCCGATAGGTGTCGCGTTGTGTTTGGTCTTACCTATGTGATCAATGGTTCTGTCACTGTCACCATTGATCAAATTATCAATGAAATAAAGGGAATGATAAGTTGTCGAGCATATGTCAAACTTGCATCATACTGGCAAGCACAGAAAAAAACTCAAACTTTGACATTTGTGTCTACATTACATTAGTTGACAACGGTTGACTAGACCAAACACGTTGGCGCCATCTGAGATTAGCTTTGCCTGTGCCGGTGTCTGCCAAAGGTGTACCTTTGCAACAGATGCCAGAAAACATCTCAAGTTAGTTTCAGATCCAATATCAAACTGCTTCCCTCGTACCTGTAACTACTTAATCTATTTATTAGAATAAAAAATGTAAACCAACCAATTCTTCTTTTTAACCACGTATCATGACATAAGCCAAATGTTATAGTCAGATGCCAGAAAACCTCTTAAGTTAGTTTCAGATTTAATATCAAACTCTAATTACTTAATTTATGCTGAATATTTATTATAAAAAGCAACTAAGTAATTCTTCATTTGAGCCACGTATCATGATTGTACGACGTATACTTTTCTTATTATTTTTTGTATCAGTCTCATTTCAGTACCTGACACAAATAATGAAATGATGCATAACTTTAACATTAGTTAACCTGATTAGCGTAGTTTGATTATCGGTTTTACCGGTTAATTTAGAAAAATACGTTATTTAAATACTTACGTTAATAATAAACCTCGTAAGTTTCAGTGTTCTTTTAGAGTATTTTAGCAGATATATAACAAACGTATATAAAAACATATGAACAATCAGGCATAACCTTTAAAAAATCACAGGAGAAACTTAAAAGTAAATAAATAAATAAATCTTATATATAAAATTCTCGTGTCACAATGTTCGTTCCCGTACTCCTCCGAAACGGCTTGACCGATTCTCATGAAATTTTGTGAGCATATTGAGTAGGTCTGAGAATCGGCCAACATCTATTTTTCATACCCCTAAAGACCACGCAGACGAAGTCGCGGGCAACAGCTAGTAATAGATAATACTTAACAAGTGGCGTGTTGTCTGGCGTATGTTTATATTTATTTATGTTTAGTGCAAAAAAACTTAATATATTTATTTACAAGATAAGTAACCTAACACAAACGATCCTTAAACTAATTAGATATAGGACCCTTGAAGAAATTTAAAGGTCATAACAATAAATTCGATGAGAAACGACGCTTTGTGCAGAAGCTTTTAACATAATTTGTGTTTTAAAATTCTTTGGGGCATTTTATCTTAACGGTACCTACAGTGGAGACGGTATCAAAAATGTCCAAGTGTTAAGCAGGATAATTGCGAAAAATTAATAAAAGTTGGTTTGTCTAGATAGGTAAAGAAAGTTCATCAAATGAGCATGCGTTTGGGCTTTTAGTCCATAATGTCCGATTGTTAAAAAATAATTTTAAGGAAGTTCCACAATAAACTAAATACAAGGCTGTTATAAATTTCCCTAAAACATGCTAAAGTGTAACGTAAAATGTAGATTAAATAAATAATTAAATATGTTTTTTCACAATCACACCAATTACCTATCCTCAAACTAAGCAAAGCTTGTACTATGTCAGGATAGACATACTTTAATACTTTTATAAACATCCATGACTTAGGTACAATTCTCGTGCTTATCACCACACAAACATTTGCCATTTGCGGGATTCGAACCCGCAACCGCTGAATTTGTAGACCGGAGCGCAAACCACGCGGTCGGTCGATCGTCGATATTTATCATTATTTAGCTCATTCAGGATTATTATCGCTCTAGTAGTCTAATTGACTTATTGTTTCTCTAACAAGTCTGCCGTGTAATACTTTGATGTAAATATCTACGATTTATAATCTACCCGGATCGTTGGATTCATTTGAAAGCAATAGATTTGTTAAGCAAAAAGTTGCATTAATAACCAATCGAAGCGAAATAGCATAACTATCGGCTTATCTGGCAGATAATTGCTACCTGTTTAACATCTAGGAGCGACTCGGTATCCGTCATTTGATGGCTACCGATTACTTGGTTAGGTACACTGTCTTATGGAACAGGTCAGCTATACAAGGAAGTTTACAGCTATACAAGGAAGGTAAACAAACATAAAGTTTAAAGTTCCTATGACTATTATGAGTAACAAATACAGTGTAGAGAAGTACTTCGATCATGAAGTTTGGACTTGGTACATAAATTTATTTATTTGTTTTTTTTTTTCATTATCATCATCATCATTTCAGCTATAGGAACGTCCGCTGCTGAACATAGACTTGCCAGGTCGTCTGTCCACATTGTGGGTGGACGGTCTACGCTACGCATGCCGTTACAGGGGACCATTCTAGAACTTTTCTGCACCATCGGCCGTTAGTTCTAAGTGGACCCCGCCCACTGCCACTTTAACTTGGTAATAAATATAGATTTGTTTATATATTGAAACTTTAATTTTAATTTATGGCATTATTTGTATCATTAGTATAGCCACTGCTAATGTAATTTTTCCTTTGTTCTGAAATTGTGGTGCAACAAAATTATAACTTGGATTTTCTAGATCAAAATAATGTTAACAAAAAACTACTAATTAGTCTAAATTTAAAGGTAACAAATACAGTGTACAAACTAAAAACTTTATTTAGCGTTTACCTAAAAATATTTATACCACTCTCTTAACATCGTCATTTTGGTTCTGGCTCTACTATTACTAGATAGAACCTTCATTCAAACCCAAGCTATATTTATTTTATCGCTCGCACATCGCAATCTACAGCCGACTGACGCTATCAATAGACAATCGGCCTTTCACAACATTGTAGCTGATAAGAAGTGTTTAACATTTTACACGCAATGTTATTCAATAGACTAACGAAGAAAGCATAGAATCAACTCTACGTGTTAAATCCGTTTTACGATAACGTAGCCTTACATTCAAAGGTTTAGGTTTAGTGAAAACACGCATAAATGTTACAACCGATTAAAATTGTACCCAAAAATAATAAATAAATAAATAATGGACAACATCACATTCATTGCTCTGATTCTATGATAAGTAGCCAAAGCACTTGTGTAAAAGAAATCTGAAACAACGACGGTACTACAACACCCAGACCCGAAATTATGTAGAAAAGTTATTTTTCTACAATGACCGACCGGGAATCGAATCCGGGACCTCAGAGAAAGCGACACTAAGTCCGGTATGCACGTCTTTCGGCTACAAAGGTCGTCAATATTTACCTTAAGTTTGTTTAAACAAAGAAAAAAAAATTCATAATATAAATCTGTGAAGCTAATTGACTTAAAAAAATATATAAAGTACAAGTATGATAGACACACAAGCAAACAATCGTCGTGCCTTGTGACTATCATCGTCATTTTCAAATTAAATGAGATTTCTATCTATATCTATGTAAGGATAAAGGAAATGCTGGTTGGAAAAACCAATCCTCATCCCGGACGAGCACTCAAAATTTGTAGGGATAAAGGAAATGCTGGTTTTAAACGATACTTGGTTTATTCAACTTTTGCAGAAGAAGAAAGAGCCAACACCAAGAACATCTCTGACTGACTCCACAACCTTCGTAAAAACAATAGAAAAACGTCCATCATCACATTCAAATCCGCATTCGTCTCCCCCTCTCATTTACTCCGTATTCCATCTCTTTCACATAACTTGCGTCCCATTTCACACATCCCACATCTATTTATTTGTATCTTCCTCGTAACCCTTTGTCCCGAAACTTGTCAGGGTACGCTTGACCATGATCCTAAATTATGCAAGTCTAGTAATTTACATTTGCGGCAATTAATTGCATCAGACCTCTAAAAATCGACCATTACATGCTATGTTAAATCCCGTATTATCTGATGGAGGTATATTTCCCCACTAAAACTAATTTACCGATTTCGTTGCCTTAAGTGACTTGTTAAGTGATTTTTGACATAAAATTTATTGAGGATATTTGTTTGTTGTTAGACTTTATCTTGATTGCGAACGTGCATTATCTTTTGTAAACATCAACAATAAGGTTGGTAGGTAGGCTAGGTATTTATGTAGATCGAAAAAAACACCGGAAAGGTTTCACAATTTTGAGTGGACGTTAATATTAGGTATGCTTCTGTGCTTTTTTAGTTCCCCCTATTGAAGTAGGATCAGTGGACTTTACCTTGAGCTAATTAGACTAAGAGCGGGTAAGCATATGTTTTTATGGAATTGTAATACAAATGTATACAATGAGAAGGGAAAGTTGACTTGCCATAAGCCATAATACTGATCATGAATTGTAATTTCTTTGAATTATCTAGGATTCAAGTAAGGATAAGTGCCGTGTGGGGACGGCCGTAAAGAATACACTTCCCCACCGCCAACAGGAGGCGTGTCGTAAGAGACGACTAATTCCTGCAGCACGAGACGGGCAGCAGCGTCTTCGTGCGAAATCTTATAAAAAAACTGCGCTCGCCAACCCGCCGTGGCTGCCAAGCGTGGTGAGTATTGGCAATCCCCCCCGATGATCAGTCATTGGGGGAGGCCTGTGTTCAGCAGTGGACCTACTATGGCTGAAATGATGATGATGATCTAGGATTCTACTATGAATAATTGTACATTCCAATTTAGAGATGAATTACTATAGTAATAAATGATACCTACATATAAAATTGCATCATCAGAAATGAGGAGATCTGTAAACGAACAAAAGTCGCTGACATAGCCCAACGGATTAGCAAGCTGAAGTGGCAGTGGGCGGGGCACACAGCACGTAGAACTGACGGCCGATGGGGCAGAAAGGTTTTAGAATGGAGGCCGCGTACCGGCAAGCGCAGCGTAGGACGTCCACTCACAAGGTGGTCAGACGACCTGGTAAGGGTCGCAGGAAGACGCTGGATGCAGGCCGCTTCCAACCGGCAAATCTGGAAGTCAATGGGGGAGGCCTATTTTCAGCAGTGGACGTCCTATGGCTGAAATGATGATGATGATGACATAATAAAATTGCATCATCATTTCGGCCATAGGACGCGTCCACTGCTGAACCAAGGCCTCCCCCTGACGATGACTTATCATCGGGGGCGATTGCCAATACTTGCCACGCTTGGCAGGCAGGTTGGCCGAGTAATAAATAAATAAATAAATACAATTATATTTATTTATTTATTACTCGTTTCGACTCGGTTGTTGGAAGAATTTATTTTATTACATTATAATAAAATAAATTCTTCCAACAACCACAACTAATCAACTACGCAAACCTGTCCAGTTGTCACAGTTTGTACACGCATAGTACAAACTATGACAACTGGACAGTGGATAAAAAAAATACATTTTTGAACATGAGTTAGGTACAAATGTACATATCACACCTTGCGGGATTCGAACCCGCAACCACCTAGATAGTTCGGAGAGGGAGCTACTAGACGAGATGGTCGTCAACTGCAGTAGATAGGTACCTATTTCATTTCAGTAAAAAATTTCATTTAATAGTGAGTTTGTAATACCAAAAACACGGGATTTCTGTGGAGGTTACGTGTAAGAGAAGAATGTCCATTTAAGTATACGAGTATACCAATAAAAAGCACAATTTAATTGCCACCCGCTGGACAACGCAATTATTTTTAAATAACCCTACCACCGCCTGTCATGAAAGATTGCACTTGTCAATCGAAGTGGTATTTCGGACCCAAAATGGTACGGTTTTATTACTAATTAACCATATCGCGGATACCGATGCGTCCGCGCGCGGTGCCAATCGACGTCAACTTGTCAACCGTTTGACGTAACCCTCCAAAGCTTAGCGGGTCCAATAGACCATACCTATTAATTTTATGAATAAATAAAAAAATACGTTATGGAAAAGATAGCAATAATTTGCTGACGCCCGTACTTTATGCCGTCATATAATTAAATTCTATAAAAGTAAATGTTTGTACGACAACGATATAATTGCGCAGACAAAATTATTTTAATAATATAAAACTAAACAAAATTTCAATTAAATTCATTCTAAGTCTATTCATGAACTAAATGCGCGATTAATTCAGTTCAATGTTAAAAACAAAAAAAACTGAAATATGTTGAATCTTTGATGACTCAACTAAAAAAGCTAACGTATGTCTGTACGTATGTCTACTGTCCAGTAAATAATTGGCTGCAGAACATACTAAGCACAATTTAGTATTAGATTATAATCTGCCTATTGGTTTAGAAGCCAATAAAAATTAATGTCAACTGATCTTATAATAAGATTGACGTACCTATATTCTTGAAATCAATTAAAGTGTGATTATGATAATCGTAGTTATTAACTTAATGGGCAATAAATAATAATTTTATAGATATAATTATTATCAATATACTTAGACTTATATTTATTTCCATTTATCTATAAGAAACATCGTTTTACGCAGTTATTGTATACCTCATTAGTATTTTACTGCATGTTAGAAATTAACGTGAACAAATTGAATAAAATGTCTTGGTAATACCAAAGCATTTTAATAACCAAGTAACTGCGCAAAGTAACAATTTAAACATAATGGACGTCTAATAGATAGAGGAACAATAAATACACGGGTAAAGCAAACATTGAAACAAACACAAACAATCATTAAAGGGTTGAAAGCTGCCTTAACGAGCTATCGCTACCGCGAGTGCTCTGTGCTCTGACTGGTAGAGTCACTTTTTATTTTTCTCCCGTGTCATCGTGCGTCTCTTTTGTCCGTGTGATTCTTTTGTATGTTCGTCTCTGTCGCACGCAGCAATTAACACTTTCTGTATACGGTAGCAATGGAAGAAATTAGTTAAGAGAGACCCGGCCCCGTTTCTCTGTTGTGTCAACGGGCCGGTCGCGGCAACTTTTTGTCTTTGCTTTATAATTTTTAAGTTTTTTATTTTCGTCCAGGTCGTTAGGTGCCGTGTCGTTGTCGGAAGAGGTTCTTCGAGTTATTTTGTTGCACGAATTCTGTAATACGGCCTTGATAATGTCGTACTGATAATACAGTACGACATTATCAAGGCCGTTCTTAAATAAAGTTCAAAGTTATATGTGTAGCCTAAATTAGGTTGAATAAATCCCCAATAAATTTACTACGCGATAAATTTGGTTCATCATTTTCATTATTAGAGCCACAGAACGTCCACTGCTGAACATATGCCTCCCCCAATGACTTTCATTGGGGGAGGCAGGCATTATCATTATATCTGATAAATTTGGTTTACAATACTCAATCTTAGACCATTTACACATTTAAATTCAGTATTTAGTTGTAAAAGAGCTATATATCTAAGTATTTATAATGACAACCCGTGGTCCTATTAGTACCAATATTTTATAGTTCAAGGCCAAGCTTTTTTGTTAACTCAAGCAGAACCAGTAGTTTTAGGGCATTTGTAATACGATTTTTTTAACCTAAGCTTTAAGAATAAAAATAAAACAGTTTTATTCAGAAACCACACAAAGCAAAAAAAAGAATATTTTATTTAGAACATAGAAAGATCGTCAATTATATGAAGCCAGGCATGTTTTGTAATAAATCCTATGGTGTGCCTAATACGGATAAGACTATAAGATGTTAAGATGCGTACATATCTGTAGAAATAAGTTATCTAATATGACGTAGGCCTACTTTTTAAGGATGGAATAATAAAGATTTCAGGATATCAGGATCAGGAGGAACGATTATGACGATCAAAGTTCATCATAACTGTTTTAGCGTAAACAAACAGTGATAAATGTATTAAGTAAGTATTTTAGTTATAAAACATTAAACCATGGATTTAAAGGTATTAAAGCCCAGTAGCCATATTAATAAATCAAACCATAAGACCTGTTCTTGACGTGCTAATTAGCAAATAATCAGTTATAATTTTTTCCCAGACAGCTTTATCCGACAAACTAATTTAGCATAAAGAAAATTCCACAGTTAACACAGTGGATTTATACAGAGTAGGTTCACTCTCAACTACCTAGTACCTATCTACGTAAAAGACAAAAATATTTTTAGAGACTTTGCATTGCGACACATAAAACTTTAGACTGAATTAGTTTTGTTCAACGACGTTTTCTAGGTACAACATACTTAACTAAAATGACAGTAAAGATGAAATTAGGCACATGACAGTTATAAGGATTCTTTCCACGCGCTTCCTTAACTCGCACGTACTCGTTCTTGGCAAAGATATTACGTCTATAGCCTTTCATATGTTATTTCATTAATTGGTATTCTCCCTCAGGTTCTAACGAATGAATGAATGCGCCAAATGGTTTTAGTCACGTAGGACTTTTGAGTTTCGTTACCAGATCTCAGATGCCATTTTGAAGCACATACAATAGATGGAGTAGAAATGTCATTTTTGTTTCACATAAATTCCGCCATTATTTAATCTGTGACTGTACTATTTTTGTATAGGCAAGAGATGTTACGACAAATCAGTTCATACTAAAGGTAAATGAAAAATCACTAACATGTTTTGGAGAAAGATGGTCCGTATTACTTCCCTACAGGGTATGTGCTTGATGGCTGCGGTTTGAACTAAGAAAATCACTTACGTAATGAATACACATTGAACCCACTGCATTTCCCGGTATTGTGATTATAATTATCGGGCAAAAACACAGTAACGATATCAGTGCATAATGTAAATGCAACTACTGAGAGTAATTACAGAAGCGCAAAAAATCACTTAACATACAATTAATGCCTAATCCGTGAATGTTAATTGTTGTTGCGAAATCTTTGGGAATCCGTTTTATAAATAATTAGGAAAACAAATTATAAACTGAAAATAGGGACAAATAATTAAGGCAATCTATATTTATACTAATATTAGAAAGCTGAAGAGTTTGTTTGTTTGGTTGAACGCGCTAATCTCAAGAACTACTAATTCTAATTGAAAAATTCTTATTGTGTTGTATAGACCATTTATCGCGGACGCTATGACCAGTAGGAGCAGAGCATCAATAAAAATGTTTCAAAAACGGTAAAAAAATGGTATTCCTTCTCAGAGCTTCCGTTGCGTGCGCTGAGTAAACTGACGCAAAAACCGTGTATGTCGGAATTGTATCCTTGAAAAGTTTAAATAAAAAAGTCCGTTGAAGCATATATTATATGCTTTTTTTAACTTTACCGTAAAAAGGGTTAGTGAGTCAACTTTAAACGACAGACATAATATAATATTCGTTTAAGGTTGACTCACTAACCCTTTTTACGGTAATCAAATTTGTTTTACAATAATGTTACATTTCGTCGTTGATAGATTGTCGTAGCAACAACTTGTAGCTAAAACGGTTGGTACTGTGCTACAGGAACTGGGTCCAAGCACTTTGTTTGACCGATGACGAAAAGAAAGGCATAACAATAAATAAAACTAGCTATCAACCTGTCGGATAGACCGTAACAAGCCAAAGATTGATATCGGTCTAATTACACGCGCGAATTATCATGTTCTATGCGCAAACGCAGCCGCTCTTACCATTTTTTCAACGACAGCACCTAGTATTAATCATTCATAGATAATTGCACAAATAAGAAGGATGCCGAAGGTTTTCTTGTCTAAGTATAGGGCAAATATTCGTGTATTTTCTCAAATTAATCAGCAAGATGTATTCAGCTTTACATTCTCTTACACTTAGTATATAAATTAGCGGTACGTTCGCCAGATTTGTATAAAGAATGAGAACGGAGCCGAACGAACGAACAAATGCCCATAAAGAAAGAATGAGAACGGTTGCCTATAATAGGATAAACCTGTATTTTAGGCAACAGGGCACTTTTCTCTTCTATGTAGGTAACTATTTTATTTATTTATCAATTGAAAATAATTTTGTATCGAAAGCCGAACCTTTTAAGCTATAACTATGTTGTTAAATAATAAAATTAAGTCACCGTTTACTTACGATCAGACAATACATGTACAAACTTATATTTTAAAAAGTCATACACTCTGATTTAAATATTTCCTGATTTATTTACCTTCCTAAGAACGTCATCTGGATGTGTGCAGTTTTTTCGCCTTGTCAGAGTGGACTTTGTGTATATACTTTCATTATGTCAAGCGTGTGCAATAAAACGATTGCCTAACCGACCCACGCCTGTTGGAGCGGATTTCTCATGTTTAAACTATCGTTTCTAAGTACTTACGCAAAAAATTACAAGGCGAAATTGGTATTTTGCTAAATCTGCTAATCATTTTGTACTTGCGGCAAATTGGTGGTAGGTTTGGCAATTACGATTAAAAATAGACTTGAATATTAATGTTGGACTAAAAACCTAAATCTGTTTACATCTATTTAAATCTGTGATGTGTTTATTTTTTTAATTTAATTTAATTTTACTTTACTTTACTTTACTTTATTGCTATGAATATGTACCACCAGTCCTATGATATTATGTCAATAGGTCGGACTGGGACATACTGGGAAGGATTGGCTCAAGACTGTGACAAGTGACTGTGAGTCTGTGACAAATAGGAGACATATTTGTAAAAGTAAATTTGGTATACCCAATAGAGTAAAAATGACATTTATTTTGTTCCACAAAAATTTCGCTATAGTTGACAGGATATGTCAGTGAATACTTAATGTAAGTTAGAAATCAATCAACGTATATTGGAGAGAGATGGTTCTTAGAGCTGCTCTATAGGGTATGTGCTGAGCTCGATGTTCGTAGCAGTAGGTGAACGTGGGATGATAGAGAGATACACCAATTATCACTGTCTCAAAGTAAAGAATAAACAATGTGACGAATTAGGTTAGGAACCAGACAATTTGCCAATGGCATCTTCAACACATCCAGAATAAAACCCATTTAGCAAAACATTTTTCTGGGCTGTATCAAAAACTTCACGCGGAATGATAGCAATAATAACAACTCCTTATATCTGACTTTTGGAAAGTAAGAAGTGGAGTAAAAAGTTTCATAGTCATAATTTCATTTCATATAGGACGTCCACTGCGGAACAGCAGTGCTGCCTCCCCCAGTGACTTCCAGATTTGCCGGTTGGACGCGGCCTGCATCCAGCGCCTGTGACCTTTACCGGGTCATCTGTACACCTTGTGGGTGGACGTCATACGCTGCGCTTGCCAGTACGTGCGGCCTCCATTTCAAAATCTTTCTGCCTCATCGGCCTTCAGTTCTACGTGCTATATGCCCCGCTTCCACTTCAGCTTGCTAATCCGTTGGACTATGTCAGCATCTTTTGTTTGTTTACGAATCTCCTCATTTCTAATTCGATCTCGCTAAGAAACACTTAAATTAATAGTCATAAGTTAGCACTTCAAGTACTGCACAACATTTTAGTTCGCATTCGGCTTTCATTTCGGCCGACACAGACATGTGCCTGGCCGTTTTTCCCCTACCCACCCTACGGACGATGGCCCAAGCCGAGGTCCGAGCCTGCAGAGGCGGCCCTTGAGGCCAGAGTCCGACTCACCCCCAGACCGGGCCCGCTAGAAAGGAGCCCGACAGCGGTCCGGCCTGTTTCGGCAGTTCCGGTCCCGTCGGCGCCACCACTAGCGGGTTCGCCGCGCGGATTTCACGGGTAAGCCTTACACTCGGCCGGGTCGCGGCGACCGCTAGCGGGGCGGACCTAGGCTGTGCGCCTTCAGCGCACGCCACAACTGCCCGGTTTAAGCTGAAGAATGCCTTCTTCAAAGGCACTGAGCGATAGGTCCGTCCAAAAAAAAAAAACACCATGCATATGTTTCTTATTAACCCGGGAAACAGATGCGCGATCCCGAAATTAGAAGTTAATCAAGTATAACTATAAAAATATCACAGCACCGACTCCAAAAGTAACTGATTATATACTAAAGGGTTAAGATTATTTTAGCACTTTAGTTTTTTGAAATAAAATATACTTATTTCAGCTATTTTTAGTGATAAATCCTAATCAAAACAAATCTTAAGAGTGCAAACAAAATTTAACTGCTGAACACCGATTTCATTTCCTATTTTTCCACCTTAAGAAGTGAATTTTTTTCTGCAATTTTATATTATAGTATCTTTTGGGATCAGCTATTCAATAAAAAAAAATTTAAATCGGTTCACATTTGTCGAAGATATTGGGTAACAGATACCAAAATCAGTTGGCGTGGTATTGAGGTCATGCAATGTTTGATGATTTTCTTATATAGGTACATACGTATATAATCTATGTATACGTATATACGTATGTATGACCGCCTAAATTGTGCATCTTTTTGTAAACACAAATTGTAACTTCTTTGTATGGTGTACAATAAAGAGTATCTATCTATCTATGTATATATAATATACATACGTATATATGGGATTTACATCCCATCATCAGAATTTAACCAAATTTATATGGGACCATTCTGAAAGAATTATCGAAATCGGTCAACGTAGTAAAGAATGATCGCTGAACATACACAAAAAAAGATTCCAAAGAATTGAGAACCTTCTCCTTTTTTGTAGTCGGTTAAAAATAAAAAGATGTTTATTTGTTTTTACATCATGACATCTTATAATCCTCTTTTGTCTAGTTTCTTCAATCAAATAAAGACAACAAATAGACTAAAGCCGAATTACTTACAAGGGATTAGAACACCTTGTGCCAAACGCACGTAACTCTATTTTAAACCTTTTGTGCGCGTAATTGCCTTAACAATAGTACCTATGGGTGCACAGTTTTTGTTGTGCACAACTTTACGATTGGAGTCTTGAAATGGAAATATGGAATGTGTGAATTTAAAATATGTTAAATTTTTTTATTTTTCATGAAACGCAATTATTATTATTTTTACCAGGGCTTTCATCATGTCAGCCATAGGACATCCACTGCTGAACAAAGGCCTCCCCCAATGACTTATCATTGCCAATACCTACTCGCCATGCTTGGCAGGCAGGTTGGCGAGCGCATTTTTTTATAAGATTTCGCACGAAGACGCTGCTGCCCGTCTCGTGCTACAGGAATTAGTCGCCTCTTACGACACGTCTCCTGTCAGATGGAGAAGTGTCCCAGCACGGCACTTACCAGGGCTTTACCATGATCTATTAAGCTAAGTGTAGGTTAAATAAAGCCTAGGTACATTAGGTACGGGGTGGGGGCCATGCCGCCACCGCCAGATCCTGGCAAAAGGGGTAGACCCAAGAAATGCTGGCTTGACGTCGTGAGGGCTGACATGCGTGCCAATGATCTCACAACTAGAGACGCTCAAGAACACGCGAAGTGAAGGAGTAAATCAAGGAAAGCGGACCCAGGGCTCTAAAGCAATGGCTTTGGATGCAACCGGGATTGGCCGTATAGATGATGAAGAAGAAGGAGACATTAGGTATGGAGTTTATGGTTTAGTTAAGGCTTGTAAAGCTTTAGTCGAGCCAATTTAGTAACTATTTATCACTCGTCACTTGGCAAAATTTCTAGTGCAGTGTGAACTGCGGATTTACTTCTACCTAATTTTGTTTTCTTTATAGAGTTTGACATAAAAACAATACTGCATACGTAACTTTTTTACTCGTATCTAAATGGTACGTGCATATTTGTCCACCTTTTCTGCTATGATATTTAAATAATTAGACAAGGTGAGCGAAAAATTGTTCAGTGCCTAAAACCACGCGGATAACAACAACTTATACTAAGGGATTATCATTGAAATCTTGGTTTTTTAGATGCTCCATACATAATCATTGAGGAAGCGCGTTAATTTGTGTAGTTTTTAACAGTTTTTTAATGGTGTTTTTTTAAAAAAAACCTGTTTATTTTATTTAAATAAAATTTAATTTACGAGATGAAAGCAAAAAATCTTAGAATTAAAGATTATGTAGCCTCCATTGAAGAGTTGCTCATTTCTGGCTTGCATAATCGATTTCTTAATTGATTGTTTAGAATGACATTGGCCTCGCAACCCACCTTTAATGTAGGTATTTATCTTTGATAAAGTATTTCTTTAGAATATGATGTATGATAAACCAATATTAATTAAAAATTTGCTGTTTGATAATATTAAGTTGAATCACAAATATTGCAATAATAACTTTTTTTTTGTATATTAATTGTGAAATTATTATCCTCATGCCAAATCCCAAACCGTCCTTCGTTTACCCTGACAACATAATACTGATGAATAGCTGTTCAGTCAATGAGCCCAAATCAGCAGGAGTGACGCTTTTGACGTTTGACGTTTTGTTGATCTCAATGCACTTACGATAATTTGTTTGTAACATAATGCGATTCGAAGTACCAGTTGTCATGACAAAAGTGAACGCACTGGGTGTTCGGGGAAATAGGGATTAGTAGACGGAAGATTGGAGATCGATTTCAAGGCATGAGTAGGTAAACCATTCGGATGAATGTGAATAATTGTATGCTTTGTATATAAATAACTAACTAAAAGTAAAATTAAAAAGCTTCAACAATATTTAAAGAAGTAATTAACAAGGCTCTTAATATCCTCATAAAGTTTATTAAAATTCATATTGAGCACTCCGCACCACTTTCCCCTTTTGCTTTAGTTGTCATTTACCTAACGGTTGTCTGCAAAAACTCCTTTTTGTTATAAGACCGCCTAAATAGTGCATCTTCCTGTAAACATAAACTAACCTAATTGCATAGTGTGTAGAAGAACTGACGGCCGATGAGGCAGAATGGTTGTAGAATGGAGGCCACATACTGGCAAGCACAGCGTAGGACGTCCACCCACACGGTGGACAGACGACCTGGTAAAAGTTTCATAAAGCTGCTAGATGCAAGCCCCCTTAAATCAACCAATCTGGAAATCATTGGGGGAGGCCTATGTAGAGCAGTTAACGTCCTAGGGCTGAAATGATAATGATGATGATGATGATCTATCTATTACGGTTAAAAGTGTAGGGTTAATGTAATGATATACAGATAACTAATTTAAAAAAATGAAATAAGAACCTAATACGCATTGAACAATGCCTACCATGTTTGATAATGTTAAATGCGTATTCGTATAATTTAGTAATAGTTAATATTTTATCAATAAACAAAACTTGATAAACTTCACTGAAAACCAAATAACCTCATTAATAACATTTTAACCATAAATTAGACTTGTATCTTAACAATAATAATATTATCAAAACGTGTCTCAAAATCATAGTAATTGGCGAGCATTTGTGATTGTGACCCATTCGGCAGAGGAATGTTTGTGAATGTAAGTCAACGTGACAGGTCGAGTGGCGTCGTGTGATGGGCGCTTTGTGAGGCGCCCTGCTGTCAGCCCGACGCGGAGACAATGTGGACGCCTTTGTGAGGTTGAGGTTGTGGAGATATAGGCAGGGAGATAGGTAAGTTTGAAATTGATATTTTGGGAAGTTAGAAAATAAATTAAAGAAGGAAAGCAGTTACACACAAATAAATGAGGCCTATAATATCAGCTGATGCTAAACAAAGATGTTGCGGTGTCTAAATTGCGCCTAAATTGTCTTACACGTTGAGTTGAATAGCGTAACTAGCCTTGAAGAAAACCAAGTTTAAAGCCGTTATAAAATTGACGATTGTGGCTGATAGCAAACTCTACTATCTAGCTGTTTGCACAAGTATAGTACCAATTAGCAAAATGCTATGTGAGACGATATAATGTCAATTACAACATATGCGGCTGCAACTGTAAGTTATTAGGTATTGCTTTTTTAATCAGATTTTATTTCTGGGTTTAATTAAGAAATACTATCGATATTCATTTGATTCTGCGACAAAAATACAGCAGTCTTAAAAGAAGATTAAACTTTCTTTTTAAATTGCATCAATTGATCTCTTCGCTGGGCGAATGCTCTTTAAATCAAACTGTGTTACCGAAGAAGTGGCAAATTCGTCAGAAGATATGACGAGCATATATTTCCAAAAAAAGGAAACAATTTTATTACAGCATTGTTTTCAAGAAAACCTAGGTTGAAATCTTTAAAAACGCTAGCCCAGGTACTCTGATTGTTTTTAGAATAAAAAAATGATAAAATTGTACTTATACCATTTTCCACTCCGACCCAACGCCTACACAAGCGCAAAATTACCCAATAAAATCGGATTTTGCACGCGACAATGCGCTCGAAGAGTCTACAATGAAGAGTCAATCATTCTCGCATTATGCTGAACACCAGGGCAGCGGGACGCTTCCTCAATGCCAGACAAATTTTGAGCGAGGCATTATGGATATTAAATTAAAAATGATAAAGTGTGAACACCTTGTTTGCTGGGTTCAGTAGAAAAAACTCGCTTATTTTAAATAAATAACCACTAAAATAATGCAGAATTACGGTCATTAAATAAATAAATATGCGCCATACAACACAGTAATTTTCATATTCTTGAAGTAAGTAATTAGCATCTTTGTGTTACGAGGTAGCAAAAAAATTTTTTTACCAGAGATGTCTCCCAACACACCAAGACTTGAGCCAATTTAATAGTTCGCTTCTGAATTGACCCGAACTGGGCATTTAACCAAAGACCTTTTGTATTCAAAGCTAACCATCCTGCAACTACGCCAATTGGGTCGTTCGAGTACTCAATAAGGTAAAACAATTGTTATTAGGATGTTTTGCAATTTCTCTTTAGTCTATAGATCGTCGGAAGATTTAATACTTAATTTATTTTACTATTAGTAAACTTCTCAATACAGGATGACTCATGACATATAACATATAATAATAATAAGACAAAAACGTTAGTACCTACTACCGAATGCCAACATAGGAAGCATCTGTGGCATCGTTTTATAATTAGATGAGGAATAGTAGATTTGAGCGAGATAGTTGATACGATGTCAAAAATGAAATATATTACGTTTTTACTTTCTACTGCGTTTTAAAGATAGAATTACTTCCACACAAGGAAAATTACTAATTTAAAAGGTAACTAAATAAAAAAATGCCCTTTAAAGTTATTTGGATTAGGGTTAAGATTATCAGATTAGGATGCGGATAACATTAATTTTTACAAATTTTTATTTTACCTTTGAGATGCGGAACCCTAATGATGAATTAAGAAGAAAAAAACATGGGTTAAATAACCGATCAGGTGTTTATAAGATGATTTCGGATTGTTGATCGATCGTGGGACCACTTGCAAAGAATATCGTGAATTTTGAATTGGTCACAGTGTAATTTGAAAGATAAAGGTGCATTTATGAAATAAAAAATAATCACAGTGGAATTTTATCCGCAAAAAAGCAAAAGAGGTGCAAAAACAATTATAATGCATTTATAAGATTCCTCGCTATCTTCACATCAAGGAATTTTATAATTAAACACTGAATAGTTTCACATACATGACTCAAAACAAATTCTTGACACAGACAATTAATTTATAAAACATGATAATTTGGAATGCAATTATTCAAAAATGTTTTCTAAAGACAACTTATTTATCCAGCCTGCTTAAAGCAACCAAATTACTTACAGTTAAAAAACATTTAGAAATGCACAATTTAGGCGGTCTTATCGTTAGAAGCCATCTCTTCCAGACAACCTTAGGTACTTATGAGAGCCAGCCAATGATAGTTTGAATGTTTTCGTTTGCACCGACTCCAAAAGTAGCTGATTAGTTACTGTGTCAATATTATTTTTAGCTTTTTGTTTTTTTGAAGACGGTTTTTTATGACCATTAGATAACATAGGGTCACTAGATGGGGTGGAGGGCTGATAACCTGAGATACAGGAATCATCCTAGTTCAGGTATCAGCCCACTATATACTGTCATCATCATCATCATCATTTCAGCCATAGGACGTCCACTGCTAAACATAGGCCTCCCCCAGTGACTTCCAGATTGGCCGGTTGAAAGCGGCCCGCATCCAGCGGCTTCCTGCAACCTTTACCAGGTCGTCTGTCCACCTTGTAGGTGGACGTCCTATCGTATACTGATGTACCACAAATTGTTTTCTTTGATTTTGTATTTTCTTTATGGTGAGTAATAAATGATGATTATGGTGATTATGATCTCTGAGGTCCTGGGTTCGATTTCCGGTAGGTCAATGTAAAAAATAACCTGTCTATATTGTCCCGGGTCTGGGTGTTGTGGTACCGTCGTTGATACTAATTATTATAACACAGATGCTTTGTCTTTTTTTTTGCAATGAAATTATTATTAAATCAATCGAAGTATGCACCGTTGTTATCGATTCACTTCCGCCATTTTATAGTCAGATCATTGATCCCTTCGAAAAAAAAATCTTGGGAGCGAGAGTCTATGAACTGTTTGAAGGCGGTTTTGACTGCCTCATCAGATTTGATTTTTTTTCCTTGTAAAAAGTTATCTAAATTAAAAAAAAGTGGTAATCGGTTGGGGCAAGATCTGGAGAGTATGGTGGGTGACGCAAAGGTTCCAGTCGCAGCTCCTCTAACTTGGTGACCGTTTGATGTGCAGTGTGTGGTCTAGCCGATGGGTCTAGCGTTATCCAGAAGGAGCAGTGGGCTAGAGCATTTCACCAGCCTCAGTTGTTTAATGGCGAGCTTTTCCATTATTGTTTGCAATTATTGGCAAATGGCAATATAAGTCTGCAGTAATCGTCTGGCCTGATCTCAAGCTGTAGTGGATAAAACCAGCACTGGTCCACCAAACACTAACCAGAATCTTATTTTTGGTCAGTTTTCGCTTAGGGCAAGGTTTTGCCGGTTCTCCAGGGTTAAGCCATTGTGATGATCGCTTCCGATTGTCGTACAGGATCCATTTCGCATCACAAGTCACGATACGGTTCAAAATCCCCTCATTATTGTGATGATTGAGCAAAAAAACGCAGCAAGCGACGTGTATTTGTTGCTTTGCTTCAGTCAATTCGTGCGGTACCCACTTTTCGAGTTTTTAGACTTTTCCGATTTGGCGCAAATGGATAAGTATCGTTTTGTTACTTACTAATTCAGAAGTGGTTTGAGATGGATCCCCTTTTACTATCGCCTTTAATTCTTCGTTATAAACTTGAGTATCAGATCGTCCACGAGGCTCATTGTGTAAATCTAAATTTCCAGAACAAAAACGTTGAAACCGAAAACGCACCGTTCGTCCGTTAGCGGTGCCTGGTCCGTATACGTCGTTAATTCTTCGAGTCGTTTCTGCAGCACTCCGCAGCCATGGTGGAACTCGTATTCGTAAATACCGCGAATTTTCAATTTGTCCATAGTTTTATTATAGCAATGTTGAAGCTCAAACAAATGATGTGAAATAAATGAAAAACTAATTTTAAATAATATTTTTCTGGCTTTATTTCGAAATAAATTTGAATTTGGAATTCCTAATCAAACACAAGATATTTGATGTTAAAGTTGCCAGTATTGAGTATCGGCAATTTCATATGTCAGGACCTAATACGTCGAAATAAGGTCGTGCCATTTCTCATGCGCACATTAACAGATTATCGACTGTCGATAATGTCGATAAAAAACGCATTAGTACGTGTGAAGAGAGGTTATTTCGTGAGAGCGAAACGAGATTATGTTTTGTATAGAGCACGCACCTAGATAAATGGGAAATTATTTAACTTCTAAACATTTTCTTAAGGCTTATAGCGCACTTAAGGAGATCCAATGTTTTGTAAGTACTTTACGTATAAATTTAAAAAATAAATCTAAATAAATAAAGAATTACATTTATTTTATTTTATTTATTTTTATTTTATTTTTTACAAAATCCACAGCTCTTAAGTACAGAATACATTTTCTTGGTGACAAAGCAGACAGCCAGTATTGGATTTACATTTTGTTACATTTTATACAATACGTGTTAAAGAGGGGAACGTGAACTTACACCATACAATCAACAATGTGCATAATATGTGTGTGTGTGTGTGTGTGTGTACTATGACATACTCTATTCGTCGTTCATGAGTTCAAAACTCACATTAAAAACTTGTTAAAATAAAGATATTATATAGACGTAGGCGATTATATAAACGACAAGAATGCATGGACTTTACAACCTGCCTAGCTCACACTTAATAACTCTCTTCTCTTCTCTCTTGTAACTGTACGAGTATTTCCTGAAAAAAATGCTGAAGGTGTTTTTGTTGCGCCGATTCTCTCAGCATCAGCTGATTTGTAGTCCCGAAGTAGTGGTATGGCAAAGCTATATTTTAGGGACGAGTATAAGTGTCTAAAAGTGGGCGTATTACCGTAAAAAATACTATTATGACTATTAATAATATCCCTATCCTAAAACTTTCATAAGCTTATCAAATAATCATAGCGTGTAATACTCGATTTGGCAATAGTGTATCTTGGTGTTTGCTCATAGGATTATTAGCGTCTGAACTTGGCGTAATTTGACAAACCTTAATTACCTTTCTTTGCTATACCACCGATAAAACAGAATATGGTTTTCCGCCGACCAACAGGAAAGTAGAAATACCTATTGACAGCTATTAGAAAATTGCAAAACAATAATGTGGAGACCACACAACGCCTCTTATTCTATACATGGGTTTTCTTTAATGTTAAAAGACATCAAATGTAAGAACGTCATGTATAAATCATTCAAGCTGAAGGAAATTGAATAAACACCCAATTATGGCCATAAAAGTGTTCAGAATGGGACTGATTAGTGAAAAATTAACTGTTGATGCCCATACAAAGTGTAGCGGAGACAATGAATTCGCGCAAAAACGACAGAGACAATTACAGTTGTGTATAGACGCAATTATATACAGGCGATGTGAGAGCAACCGTTACACGAGCGTCGGGCGACCAAAATAATTTGCACGTCAGGATAAAATGGGACCTTAAAGGCAGAATGCTGAAAATACACTCCAAGTTACGTTTCAACCTGCCATTACAGAAAAACAGTACAGTGCTGACTTGCTACTGACCTCGTCTAGATACTAGTTTCAACCAGTACTTTCATCACGATCACAATACAGTTCAGTTGCCTACCCCCTTTTAATTTTCAGATCCAATTTCAGTCAGTTCAGTGCGACTTGCATTGTATGAATGCGATCGGGATGTCGCTGACAACTTGTTCTTGAGTGTCCACGCTACGTTAAAATAGACAGCAAACTGACTTAATGATCAGAACCATCTAATTGTTCTTAGTTACTCACGCCAAAGTTACAATTTATTGGGTCTAACTATATAATTGCGGACGATGTGGCAGAGTGGAGGCCACTTACCAGAAAGCGCAGCATAGGACGTCTACTCACAAGTCAGACAGACGAACTGGTAAAGATTGCAGTCACAACAGTATGTAAGCTGATCCAACCGGCCAATTTGGGATTCATTGGGGGAGGACTACATTCAGCAGTGGACGAAATGATGATGAATTTCTTATATTTTATTTAGTTAATAACGCTAACCAACAACTTGTTTTACACTTATTTCATAACACATGCTTAAATTACTGCCAACGTATACGTAAACAAATACCATTTCTTTTAAGACACTATTTTTAAAAGTTAAAAGCAGGACTTTCCTGATTTTCCTTCATGCATGGACACACGCCGAGTGCATTAATGGCTTGTTATATGAGAATGCAATTACAGACCACCCAACACCTGAGGATTAATGGCACCTAACATTGCTTATACTTTTCTTGGACAATAGGTTGTATCAATGGATATATAAAACCCTATTTTAATTTGATGAAAGTGAAGTAAAGGTTCAACCATATTTGGTTGTGCTCGAGAGAAAGAAACTACAAAAACTTTGCCACAGAAACATCCGTAGAAATATAAAAATAATTTTACAGCTTTTACTTTGCTAAAAAATCGACCAATCGATACGGCAGTTAGTAGTACGTTTCTTTGGCAATGTGATCAATTTCACGGGCACAACGATATCTATATTTTTAATTAAATTCAAACAGATCAAAGTCTGTACACTGAAGATATATTATATTGAAAAAAAATTTGGAGGGCACTCTTGTTGGCAACACTACGTGACGTCATGCCCTGACGCTTCGTTTTGCGAGGAGGCACTCGAAGTAACGGACACTTTTGCTCGAGCCGTCGCACGGAACGGAACTTGGAAAACGCACAGTTTACTTACTGCTTACTTTTGTGTTCGGTTTTAGAATAAGAAAAAGGTTGTTTGATTAGTGAAGTTATTTTTTTTAAAAGTTAATTTATTATAACTTAATTTGTTGATCCCTAAATATATTACGTGGTTTTTGCAGTTACGCTTTTATTCTACCCTCAGTCCGAAAAAAAGTTTACATCAGAGGCGGGTAACGACTTTACTTAACACGCTCAATTTAAATAAGATGGGGAGTAAAAGAAAACACAAAAGTAGGCGTAAATATAGGAAAAAGCGTTCTCCATCGAGAAGCAGCAGCAGCACATCAGCCAGCAGTGACTGTGGGTCGCAGACACCGCCACTGGCCTCCCGGGCTCGGAAAAGGATAAAGGTATCGCACCCAAACGATACTGGAACTGTGAGTACAAATAATGCTTCTCTTCATAACATGATACCTAATTTTGATCCGCTTACCGATAACGTTACGTCATGGCTAAAAGTGATAGAATCTTATGCATCAACTTTTTCATGGACCGATAGTATGATCCGGTATCAGGCATTGAATAAACTTAGGGGTTCCGCGAAAGTGTGGTATGAGTCTTTATTACGAAATGATCATACGTGGACTACCTGGATATGGAAAGATTGGATGGAAAAGATATCTAATACGTTTAGAGTGAAAAGAAATATGTTTGAGTTGTTAAAAGAAATTATTGATCGTAGACCTGTCGAAAATCAGTCCCTGTATGACTTTTTCTTTGAGCAAAAGGCAAAAATTGATAGTTTGTGTTTGAACTTCTCAGAATGTGACGTAATATCCATTATATTAGGTAATATTGGCGATAATAATATTACCGCCTCGGTTGAAGCTAGTAATTTTAAATCGTGCGAAAGTTTGGCTGGATTTTTGCATAGTAGGACATACAAATCATCAAAAAGTGTCAAAGTAAATATCAACACTACTAATAGCTCACGTGATGTAAGTGCAAAGATATTGTCGCAGTCAATCAATACTAATTCAACTCAGCAAGCGTTAATTCCGAATACCAATACACCTTCATCTTCTACTGGTCAAACAAGTGTCCACTATACACAGGGGCGTAAACCGATAGAATGTTATAATTGCGGGGGTAATCATAAACGTATAAATTGTTCCGTTAAATGTGAGTTTTGTGGTAAGAGGGGTCATTCTGAAACAACTTGTTTTAGTAAAAAAAATTCAAAATCAGACAAATTCGAGAAAATAGATAAATCGGCAAATCAAGAAACCAAGTTTATACAGTCATCTAATTCAAAAAGCAAATTTTGTAAGAGGGTTGATATTAACGGTTTAGGTAACGATGCTTTTATAGATACTGGAAGTAGCTGTTCAATAATATCATCGCTTTTAGTGGATAGGCAAAACATACAAAGAATCCCATTGACAACACCTGTGACGCTGCAAGGTTTTTCTAAAGATAGTTTAAAAACGGTGACACAGATAGTTCGAGTAGATCTTAGATTGGATTCCGTAGAAATTAAAAAAGTTGACATGTATATTCTTGACGAACTTTCTGGGTGCGAAATTTTGATTGGACGCAATGTCACAGAACGACCTGATTTGATGTATTCACGAATAGGTGAGAACCTCACGTTTCAATATGTAAAAAGTTTTGATGAATTTTGCAGCGTCGTAGATGAGTCGATTAGGAGTTTCGATGCGGATTCCCACCAACGTGAATTACTCATACTTTTTGATAATTATCGGGAATGTATAGCATCAAATATAGGTCAACTTGGGGAAGTTTGTGATCACGAAATGAATATTAACTTAAATGACAACAAACCAGTTCAATTTAGGCCGTATAGGACCGCGCACAGTGATAGGAAAATTATTAGAGATATGGTCACCGAACTATTAGAAAACGGGATAATTCGAGAGAGTAAGTCAGCTTATGCTAGTCCAGCGTTGCTTGTAAATAAAAAGAACGGCGAAAAACGCCTTTGTATAGATTATCGTGCGTTAAACAAAATCACGATAACAGACAAATATCCGATCCCACGCATAGAAGATCTCATTGACAGACTTCAAGGGTGTAAATTTTTTACTAGTCTGGACCTGAAAAGTGGCTACTATCAAATTAAAATGGCGGAGGATTCCATACACAAGACTGCCTTTATAACAGAAGATGGGCATTACGAATTTTTGAGGCTTCCGTTTGGTTTAGTCAATGCCCCATCATGTTTCCAACAAATGATGAATAAAGTCATAGGAAACCTCAGATTTGGTAAAGTTATAGTGTATCTTGATGACATTTTGATAATAAGCGAAACTGTCCAGGCAAATCTAGATCTACTCAAAAATGTGTTACAAATATTTAAAGAAAATGGCCTCACATTAAATTTGAAGAAATGTCATTTTCTTAAAACCGAGATTGAGTTTCTCGGATACAGAATTGATTCGGATGGCTTAAAACCTAATGAAGACAAAGTGAAGGCAGTAAAAGATTTCCCGGTTCCCAGAACCGTTCACCAATTGCGTCAATTTCTTGGTCTTATTAGCTATTTTCGCAAATTTATTAAAAACTGTGCCATGTTATCAAGCCCACTCACCAAATTGCTAAAAAAAGATCAGTCTTGGGTCTGGAATTCCGAACATGATACAACTTTTTTAACTCTAAAAGAAGCCCTAACTTCACAAAATGTTCTGACTTTGTTCGATCCGGAAAAAGAATGTGTACTCTATACAGATGCTAGTCGTGAGGGAATAGCTGGTATCTTGATGCAGGTGACCGATGATGGTGAGAAACCTATTCACTATTATAGTCGTCAAACTACCGAGGACGAAAAGAAATATCACTCGTTTGAACTCGAACTGCTTGCTATTGTACAGTCATTGGCAAAATTCAGGCATTATTTATTGGGGGCTAATTTTCGTATAGTGACCGATTGTAATGCTGTGCGCTATGCTTTGACTAAGAAAGATATTATACCTAGGATTGCTAGGTGGGTTTTATCTACACAGGAATTTTCATATGAAATTGTTCATAGGAAGGGTACCCGTATGCAACATGTCGATGCACTAAGCAGAAATCCAGTACAGTCTGGGGAAAAATCTGAAGTAGAAATAATAATGTCAGTTACAGAGGCAGATTGGTTATTATCGGTTCAGCATTTACGTCAAAATTATTCAAAGATTATTGCACCACTAGAAATATTAGGCTGCATACTGTAGCTACAGGTATGCCTAGATCAAACGGACAGGCTGAGAGGTTCAACAAAACTATTCTAGACTGTATGAAAACCATGGGGGCTGATTTAGATGAGGATTGTTGGGATAACTGTATCACTTCATTGCAACAAGCAATTAATAGTTCTTTTCATAAAACTATAAAAGCGGTTCCTAGCGAGGTCATGTTCGGGTACAGACTACATGCCAATAGTGACAGTTTTGGACCCGATTTCAGTACTGATATCGGGCATATAGTGGACGTGACTGAGTTGCGCAAATCAGTAGCCAAAAATATTGAAGACAACGCTAAATCCCAGAAAGAAAGATTTGATCAGAGCCGCATAAAAGCGAATAAATATGACGTTGGGGACCTAGTCTTATTAAAAATTCAGAGTCAAGCTAATGATGGGCGAAGCAAAAAGTTATTACCGGTCTTCAAAGGTCCATTCCAAATAAAAAAAAATCTGGGTCAAGATAGATATGAAGTGCACGATATGCGGGGTAGCGAGAGAAGCAATAGAGCCTATAACGGGGTGGCCGCGGCGGAAAACATTAAACCTTGGATTAAAATTGATAATTGGAATATTAATTAAATCGGACGTGTTGGCAAGGTAATTGTTTGTATTTGGTAACTATTGTTATTATTAATAAAAATATTTTTCCATTTTTGAATTGAGGAAAGTAAAACCCAGTAATCAATCGTTTAATTAATTTATTACAAAAGGTTACATAGGTATTTTTAATAATATTTATCAACAAATCTAACTTTATTTTCTTTCTACAAACTATACAGTACCGGTTAGGAGGACATATTTACCAAATATCATAGTTTTTATATGAACTTTAATATACTACTACTAGATAGTCTAAGTATTAGGTACTACTAAAATTATAAGAGAGTGAGCTGACACAGTCACTGCCTAAGACTAAAGGAGTAGACTGGAACAGGCACTGCTCAAGACGACTATGTAGTACCTACATTAATGAATTTAATTAAAATGTTGAAAAGTGGTTCAATTTGGATTGTCTAGTATGAGTATAAAGTAATTTGTTGCGTACTTCTAGAGGTATCCTAAGTCTATAGGAGCAACCCGCGAAGATCTGTGAGGATACAATTAAAGTCATGATAGGCCGAGAATTTACGCATAGTCATGTGACTGTTTCAGGTCGATCTTCGTGTTTCCTACACCTGGTACTCCTGGCCTGCTGAATCAAACGGACGTGCCTGGGGACATGCACGATGCAGGAGGGCCGTGTTGGCAACACTACGTGACGTCATGCCCTGACGCTTCGTTTTGCGAGGAGGCACTCGAAGTAACGGACACTTTTGCTCGAGCCGTCGCACGGAACGGAACTTGGAAAACGCACAGTTTACTTACTGCTTACTTTTGTGTTCGGTTTTAGAATAAGAAAAAGGTTGTTTGATTAGTGAAGTTATTTTTTTAAAAAGTTAATTTATTATAACTTAATTTGTTGATCCCTAAATATATTACGTGGTTTTTGCAGTTACGCTTTTATTCTACCCTCAGTCCGAAAAAAAGTTTACACTCTATAGTCAATACTGGAACCAAAAGTGTATTTTTTGTCTGTTTGTATCTTGGCCACGCATCAGTCCGAAACTACTGAATAAATTCAAACGAAACTTGGCATGATTTAAGTTCATGCTACGAGGTCAGACATAGGATATCCCGAAATTCAGAATCTTTTTTTTACCGGATACATTTCGGGCACTGTTGCTTAGTACGCGACATACCAAACATCTTGTAGTACATGCGAACGAAATCACGGGCACTGCTAGCAGCTGATTAGGACTAGCCTACAATATGGCTGAACCTTTTTATTACACGTCTTATCCAAAAGTACCTATAGACAAGCCTACAGTTTTCATCTCTAAGTAGTTAAGTCGTGAAGGTTTTTATTTCTACGTAGGTCACACTATAAGTAAATAACATGTTATAACCAAAATAGTATGTTTATTGCTTTTAATACGATACTCTCCTCTACAGTTTAAACATTTTTTCATTCGATCGAACCATTTTTTAAAACAGGAGGACCACAGATCTGAAGGCATATTTTCTACGTGCTGATTGAACGCTAATCACTGCCTCTTCGGAGTTGGTAAAAGTAAAACCTCTCATCAAATCTTTGATTTTGGGGAAAATACAGAAATCATAGGGTGCTAGGTCGGGGCTATGCGCAGGATGGGTGACGAGTTGTACTTTTTCGGAAGCTAAAAAATACTTTTTTTTGTTGGCCGTGTGTGCATGAAGAAGCGTTGTCATGATGTAGGAGAACGCGGCTTTTGGGTCGTCTTTCGCGAACTTTTCTAAGACCCTGGGTAAACAAATGGTAGAATACCACTCGGCATTAACACTCTTTTGATCTTCAAGTGGAATTGTACAGATGGGACCCGTACCTGAGAAAAAAAACGCGATAGGGTCAATTTCAACAAGTCCATTTTTTTTGTCATTACGGTGAACTTTTTTATTTATAACTTTTTTTGAAATAAAACCATGTAGTATTGTTATTTATGATATTGTTATGATTAATCTTTACTCGACATCAAATTGAGTTCATATACTTAGGAGATATAGTACTTTAAAATTTTGGTGTCACCGAAATTAAAGAATAGTTCACCGAAATGAAACTTCTCATCACCGAAATGAAAAACGCGAGTCACCGCAATGAAATTACTTATGCAGTCACCGAAAAAAACTAAACTGTTACCACACAACGCACCTAAAATGCTGCTATCCTAGTTCCATAATTACTTACCTACGTTTTGAAGAGTGCTATCACACAGTACAGGTTATCCTTTTCTGACTATACTATAATGGTATTGAAAGTATTAATTAAAATGTACCATACATGGATATTAACTTATTTAAACTTAAATTTATTTAGGAACGTGTGAGAATAAAACAACAAAAATAACAAATATATTGTAATAATCAACCATAAAAACTGAAAAGATAAAAATAATATCAACACATAAGTACCTAATCAGTTACTTTTGGAGTCGGTGCTATCCGATGAGAGTTTGAATGTTTTCGTTTGCACCGACTCCAAAAGTAACTGATTAGGTACTTATGTGTTGATATTATTTTTATCTTTTCAGTTTTTTGAAGTCGGTTTACTTTTTTTTATAAAATTTACTTATTTCATCTATTTTTAGTGATACATACAGTGATAATCCTCAACAATACGAATCTTTTCAGCGCAAACATAAGTTAACGGCTGAACACCGATTTCATCCCTTATTTACCCACCTTAGAGGTGAAAATTTTCCAAAAAATTTTCAATATACCATCTTTAAAGTATAAGCTATTCGATAAAGAAAGAATCATCAAAATCGGTTCACAAATGCCGAAGATATTGGGCAACATAGGTACAAAAATCAGTTGGCACGGATGGAGTTCATGCAAAGTTGGATGATTTTCTTATAGATCCCATCATCAGAACTTGGTCAAATTTATATGGGACCATTCCGAAAGTATTCCCTTTCGAACAAAAAAAGAAGTATCGAAATCGGTTAACCTGGTAACGAATGATCGCTGAACATACATAAAAAAATAAATAAAAAAAACAAAGATACTGACGAATTGAGAACCTCCTCCTTTTTTGAAGTCGGTTAAAAATATACAGGTTGCACCCTTTCCATGTTCAAAGGGTCCAAACTCTACAGCCTGCTGACTATCCGCGCAGGATTGCATTCTGCAGAATCATGTTAAATAAAATAAGGGAGGACCTGCAATTTTTCAATAAAATGTTGTGAACGGATGATTCCTCATGCCGGAAAGATGGATATCTCAACATCCACAATCTACATAGCTAGCAAGTAGAAAACCCACATTTGATGAGGGAAGATCGGTCCCAAGTTCAATTTAAAGTTAACTTGTGGACTGGGATTATTGGCGGACAGGTGATCGGGCTATATGAACATCCAGTTACACTGAATAGTGAAATTTACCCTAATTTTTTACAAAATGATTTACCCGGCCTGCTAGGAGATATCAGTTTAGAAGTGAGGCTGAGAATGTGGCTTAAAAATGATAGGTGCCCAGCTCACTACACAATAGTAGTAAGAAATTATTTGAATCAACACTACCCATAGAGGTGGATAGGCCGGCTCGGCCCTATTTTATGGCCACCCAGATCGCCGGATCTAAATCCCTTGATTTTTTTTTTATTGCGGATGTCTGAAAGACCTTGTCTACGCGAGACCAGTATCCTCAATAACAGAGTTGCGGACTCGCATACAAAATGCAGCTGCATACATAAAACGTCTGGTTACGCGAGCCGCATCAAACATCAATATATATAAAAGAAGAAACTGACTGACTGACTGACTGACTGACTGACATATCAACGCACAGCCCAAACCGCTGGTGCTAGAGATTCCAAATTTGGCATGTAGGTTTCTTATAAGGTCTAGGGGTGCACTAAGAAAGGGTTTTTCAAAATTCACCCTCTAAAGGGGTGAAATGGGGGCCCAAAGTTTGTATGGAGAAACAAGATTAGTCAGACTCTTTTATTCAAAACTTCACAAGAGTGAGTTCTACTTACGATAAATGAGTAAAATGTTTCAGATTTTTTGAAAAGTCCTAAAAAGGGGAAGGGGGCTGACAAAGTCTGAAAATCAACATGGGTATTGTTTCTATGGTTTATCGGGTCGCTGATTACGAAAACAACAACGATTTTAAAATGTAACGTTGCGGACGTGAAATTCCATCTCCCTTGTTGGGATGCGATGGGGTTGAAATGTCTGTCAATATGGGTGTAGATTTTATGGTTTTTTGGAACTTTGATTTTAAAATAAATATTGTGAACATGAAAATTCTTGAAATTATTTGTGCCAAATTGCAATCCAATTGGGCCAGTAATTTCGGAGCTAATCGGTTGTAACAGACGGACTGACAGACAGCCATACGTGATCCCAACACAAAGGTTCTATTTTTGCATTTGATGTATACCCGCGTTATCCTAAAATTGATAAATCGCTATATTATATCATATCATATCGTGTTTTGATAGTCATGCTAAAAATATTGTCTAGAAGTTTTGTAGTTTTTTAAATTACTGAGTTTGACATTCACACTTCACTTAAAATCAAATCTAACGCGAGCGAAGCCGCGGGCAAAAGCTAGTTCTTTTATAAAAAGATGCCGGGCGTGTATCAGAGCGCAAGGACGCCAATTCGAACATTTATTGTAATTTTAATAAAAAATTAATAAAAACCAGACTAAAAGTTTAAGAGATACAGAAAACATAAGCTTATTATACCTTTTCGGAAAATAGAATAACTAAGAATTTTTTTAAGTTAATGGGCACGATGAGCGCCATACATTTTTTTAACATGGTAGTTGACCAAACATGAGGAAAAATAATTTTATGTTTTTTTTTTGGAACATTGTTTTTTTGAAGCACTTCGTGATTAGCTAGCTCAATTTTAACCATTGTTATTGATAGCTAAACTATTCTTTTAGAAATAAAAAAAAACTGAATTAGAAAAAGTCCGTATTTGTAAAAATGGCACATTAAAAACTAACCGAAAGTGGCATTTAAAAAAAAAACTAACTCAATTATAAATCTTGAAAACCGAGATATTTTTACTAAAGTCAAAATTTGAGATTAGAGAGGTCTTGACGAAACCTATCGACAGTTAAAGGTTTATCCATTGTTTCTGGGACACCCTGTATATCTTTACAACTTTTTCAGATTCTTATTTTAAAAGATTTTAATTATTAGTTTTGATAACACAAAGATACTGTAATATACAGGTGTAACGAAAAGGTGAAATAAAACTCTAAGGGGTTATTCTACGGCTAAATTACATCAACATAATGTATAATGTAAAATAAAACAAACGTAATCTCTTGTTATTTGTCTTCACAAAATCTTATTGTGTATTAGTCATTAATAAATCAGGTAGCACAAAAATCTATCTTTTGGATGGGGACACGACTTTAGCAAAAATATTTCGGAATTTAAACAACAAAGGTTAATATTTCGGAAACCGATCACTGAATCGAAAAATGGTCTTCACAACATCGCAATATATTTGAAAGACCCATCCAACGATACCCCAAACGATGGGGTAGACTAAAAATAAATAATTCATCCCTTCTTTACGTGTAGGGGAGATACCCTAGAATTTTTGTTTTCAAGATATTATTGTACCATTCTATCGGCGTGTTTAATGTTTATACTCGTGCAAAATTACAGCTTCCTAGTACAAACAGTATCTGTGCTAGGCCGTGGACTGACAGACGGACATGGCGAAAGTATAAGGGTTCCTTTTGTACCATTTTGGTACGGAACCTAAAAAAGCACGTGTTCAATATTTTTGAATTACGTTTAAAGTGGACTAATTATCATATTTTAGTCAAATAGCCTATTGCCCACGCGAGCAACAACTGAGATTATTCTTTTAACTAGTAGCTACATTTTAGTCCCCAAAACAAATATATTCCTTGTGCAACTAAAATGTAACAAAAGAAATTATGGTCTGTTTTTCACCGAAGTGAAATAATTTGTCACCGGAATGAAAAAAAAAAACACCGAGATGAAGATAAAAATCATCGAAATGAACAACTTCTCACCGAAATGAAAAAAAATCACCGAAATGATATTTTTTCTCATTTCGGTGTCAATTTAGGTCACCGAATTCACCGGAATGAGATCACCGTCATGAAAAACAGCCAATAGAAGTTAACACTACAAGCACAGTATTTATGATAGAAATAAATTGATACTACCTACTTGATCGGGCGACATTAAGTAAAAGTACATATATTTAATAAACATATCGGATCATTGGATCACAACTTTTATCCACTCACGTGAATGAAAAAAAAAGCGGTCCCAAGTCACCGGAACCCACTACTTACGTTTTTGGTGGGAACACCAGACAAGCAACACGCGTCCTCTCACATCAAGCGCTTAGGCGTCCCTGGTGCGCAAGTTTACTGCGCAGTAGCGAGAAGCTAGTGTTGTTGGATGCCCAGATATTCGCGTACAACGAAAATTCACCGCGGTGAAAAATCTAATTTGGACACGTGAATTTGTACTTACCATTCATTAAATACAACAGATTTTGTAATGAAGTTTCCGCAATAAAGTACTGCCACTATTTAGGATTTAAATAAAAAAAAGGAAATCCCTAAAAAATCAACTGTTTTTATTATATGATTAAAAGTATACTGAAAAACAAATTGTGCCGCTTCACCGGTATGAAAAACTTAGGTGTTTATATATTTTTTTTCCTTATTAGCGACAATCATAATGGAAAAATATTTGTAGGCTGCTGTAGGAGACAACATTTTTCATCTAAAAAAAAATATTACAAGTTAAAAGTGCCATCCTGCACTAGCAGTTTCAGCCATGCCGTTTACGATTTGGTGCTGGGAAAATCACCCGATAATTTTTTTACCAACGTTTCTCGCCTGCCTCACTTTTGTTGGCCTGTTCTTTAATGTTCTTTAATTAAGTAATTTAATGATTTTCATCGTGGGGGATTTTCAATGGAGGAGGCCTATGTTTAGCAGTGGACGTCCTATGGCTGAAATGATGATGATGATGATACATGAATGAATATTGAGTACGTATTGGAATCTCATCATAAGAAGTACACAATAAGAAGCAATTAGATGTTAATTAATCATTCTGTATCAGTTATTTTTAATAGATATATCTTACATTTTATATTGTTCAAATGAATATAAGAGGTATGAAAGGAAAAATAAATACTGCCTAATTTACACCCAAAGATGCTAGCTTCGTCTACGTTAAGTTAATTTACTATCATACATTCGAGTCATACTCATGACAAATCAATTTACAAACCTAACTTATTGCTCATTACAGATCAATGTGAGATTTTCGACGTCAAAGTCATCATTCACTATCGCAATAGCACAACGTTAATTTTCGCCAAAGAAACCGATCAAGAGATACCGCCTCCAGCTGATTTGTATACTAAATACGGCTAACGAGTGATGTGACTCATGATCGGGTTTTATTATCGATAAAATCCGGATCAAATGAAGTATTCAGCGTCGGTGTAAAGTGCCAGCCGTGTTGACAGAGACGCAATCAATAAATCATTCGGTGCGTCAAAGGGGTATTCAATGTGTGTTGATTGTGCCTCTTGGGAACTTTTTTTAGTAAGCAATAGGGATGTGACAAGACGTGTCGACATCGATAGTTGTACTGTTTTATAAACATTGAACAACATCGAGTTTTTAAAAAATGGGATACAACGTCTTATAATAATAAAAGAAAATAAAAGTATGTGTGGTACTATGTTGATTCCTAAAGGTTTTATTTAAGTCATCGCTAACTCAGACACAAATAAAACAAGTCTTAAAAAAACTGACCATTATAAAAATATTTTGAAATATATGCTTCACATATAATAGGCCTTTTTAAGGTTCCGTAGCCAATAGGCAAAAAACGGAACCCTTATGGATTCGTCATGTTTGTCTGTCTGTCTGTCCGTCCGTATGTCACAGCCACTTTTTTCCGAAACTATAAGAACTATACTGTTAAAACTTGGTAAGTAGATGTGTTCTGTGAACCGCAATAAGATTTTCACACAAAAATATAAAAACAATAAACTTTGGGGGTTCCCCATACTTAGAACTGAAACCCAATTTTTTTATTTCATCAAACCCATGTGGGGTAAATATGGATAGGTCTTCAAAAATGATATTGAGGTTTCTAATATCGTTTTATTATAAACTGAATAGTTTGCGCGAGAGACACTTCCAAGGTGGTAAAATGTGTGTACCCCCCCCCCCCACTCCTGTAACTTCTAAAATAAGAGAATGATAAAACTAAAAAAAATATATGATGTACATTATCATGCAAATTTCCACCGAAAATTGGTTTGAACGAGGTCTAATAAGGATTTATTTTTTATATTACTTGCTGCTACGGAGTAGTAGTAGTAGCCCTTCATGGGCGAGTCCGACTCGCACTTTGCCGCTTTTTATGTCACTTTTTTACTAAATAATACATTGTATTGGAAGTTTAGTAATAACACCAAATTGACTGGTCTCAGATGCAAAAGACCTAAGAGAAAGAAAGTATTTTAATTAGGATAGGACATGCTCTTCAATCTGCTTTTCAACTTAACAGCTTAACAAAAATATCGATAATTTTGTCGATAAAGTTATACAAGCCTACGCTACACGGTCATCTTAAGAGGCTCATTGGTGGTCTGGCGTGCTTTGATCGATACTGCCGAATCATGGCACGCGATTCGTATATGACGATGATACGACTCTTACTTTTGAAGTACAGTACAAGTCTTTCTT
The DNA here is from genome assembly GCA_963576865.1 of Anania hortulata. Lineage (NCBI taxonomy): Eukaryota > Metazoa > Arthropoda > Insecta > Lepidoptera > Crambidae > Anania > Anania hortulata. The sequence continues at coordinate 6,355,927 of OY756412.1, read as the reverse complement.
AACACCTCTAATTTACTTCTAGTACCTTATGAGCTTAATAATAAGGTTAAAAGTCACTTCAAAGGTTTCTCATCTAAAGTAATGTTAAAATAGTGATGTGTTGAGATAAATCGATGTCTATTAAATTGTTATTATCGGTCTATTGACGAGAGGTTAACAAAATATTGTTCGTTCAGTGGTCAGTGTGTGGCAATTTCGATTGCCAATATGGCAACTAGAGAGGATAAAATTTTAGTGCCATTTGACCTTCGGGTATATCGTTTTAGTTTGGAATTCAATTAGACGGTAATTGATACGTGAATGGTTGATTTATAAACTTTCAGATATAATGCTTGCAAAATTGTATTGAAATAGCATATTCGTGACGAACTGAAGAATGCGCTATGGCTCGGTGATTTACCTTGAGCAAAAAGTTCCTTTGGTCAATTCCCGGTTGGGTCAAAACAATTTTTTTTAAGTGGTTCAAGAAGAAATCATTAGTGTTTTTAATGTACTTACTCATTGCAATGTTCGAAGCCGTGGGTAACATGTAAGTAAACTGTTCCTGGCTTCTTAATAAATTAGTAAAAATAGAACGCCCTTAATACGTCCCAAATTCTCACTGCGCACTGGGCATATTAGGCCTCATCTCAAACTATAAGGCGGTTTGGGACAGACTTCACCAAGCAGTGCGGATTGATGGTGGGGTATTGCAAGGCCAGTGACCTCTTACTGTCAGATGTAATCGTGCTGCCATAAAGTCTCTGATTAGGCTTCATGACTAGTAGTCACAGAATAGGGCGTGTCATTCCTGTTCTGTGCTAGTAGTTATCAAACTATCATCATCATCATCATTTCAGCCATAGGACGTCCACTGCTGAACATAGGCCTCCTCCATTGACTTCCAGATTGGCCGGTTGGAAGCGGCCTGCATCCAGCGTCTTCCTGCGACCCTTACCAGGTCGTCTGACCACCTTGAGGGTGGACGTCCTACGCTGCGCTTGCCGGTACGCGGTCTCCATTGTAGAACCTTTCTGCCCCATCGGCCGTCAGTTCTACGTGCTATGTGCCCCGCCCACGGCCACTTCAGCTTGCTAATCCGTTGGGCTATGTCAGCTACTTTTGTTCGTTTACGGATCTCCTCATTTCTGTTTCGATCTCGCAAGGAAACACCGAGCCCTTTCCATAGCACGTTGTGCGCCCTTAAGCTTTCTTATGAGGCCCATAGTGAGAGGCCACGTTTCAGTTCCATATGTCATCACTGGTAACAAACACTGGTTGTAGACTTTCGTCTTGAGGCACTGAGGTATTTTTGACGAGAAGACGTGGTGTAGTTTCCCGAACGCTGCCCAACCGAGTTGGATTCGACGATTGACCTCCTTCTCAAACTATACAGGGTTATTTTTAAAACATCAACAATCTCCTAGGAGCTGATTCTAGTGCTAAAAAACAACAACTTTCTCTGTGGGACAAACATTGAAATCGCAAAAAAAAAACACTTCCCCTTACTACGCCGTCGACCAGCTGACATCAGTTTGTATGAAGCAGTGAACATTTTTGTAGATCAATATTGGTCCCATAGAAAAGTTGTTGTATTTGAGCACCAGAATCAGCCCCTAGGAGTTCGTTGATGTATTACAAATAGCCCTGTATATGCAATGACCATCTGGTTTAGTGGTTAGCGCTTCGGACTACAAAGCCAGCGGTTGCGGGTTCGAATCCCGCAAGGGGCAAATGTTTGTGTGATGAGCACGAGCATTATTATACGCAAGTCATGGATGTTTATAAAAGTATTTAATTATGTTCACCCGTTGTCTAGTCGTCATAGTACAAGCTTTGCTTAGTTTGGGGCTAGATACTTGATGTGATTGTGGCAACAATTAAATTATGCTTGTAATAAATTTCACTACACTAGTTTGAATTAGTTAAAATAATAAAAAAATATGTACTGTTTGAAGAGTTGCTCATTTCTGGCTTGCATAATAAATTTCTTAATTAATTGTTTTAGAATGACATTGGCCTCGCAAACGACCTACTTTGATACAGTATTTCTTTAGAATAAAATGGTCATCCACTCAGAAAAACGACGTTAGTTTCTTAACTTTAGTAATCAATACCAAAGTCCAAAGCGCTGCCGCCAGTAAGTCACGCCAATCAATATAAATCATTTATTTGTTTATTATCCAATGAATATTGCACAAATTGGTAAACGAGTGAGGTCGTAAAGTGGGCCCAGCGGGGCGTCGGGTTCGATTCCCGCCTGGGGCGCGTTAATGTAATGGCATTATGCCATATCACTTAGCACTCACTTAAGTTTTCATAATACTTAAAATAAAATGTTATTAAAGAGATAAATGTACGACCTTATTATACGTACGATTTAATCCACAAAGAAATATAAGTACCTAGTATGTAGTATTATATTATATTAAAGACCGCTAGATATAGTGAAATATTGATCTTATTTGTAAGGTAGTAAGTTGGTAACTTAACACCCATCATCATCATTTGCCTGCCCTGTTCCCAGATCATCTGGAGTCAGCGTAGTATGTCTTTCTCTTCCATGCAATCCGGTCACTCGTCATTGAGTCATTCACTCCCTTCTCAGTCATATCTCTCCTCACACAATCCATCCATCTCTTTTTAGGTCGTCCTCTACTTCTCCACCAATCAATACTCATATCCATCACTCTTCTCGTTACGTGCTCCTCTTCCCTTCTCATCACATGTCCATACCAAGACAAACGGTGTCCTTTCATCTTTTCTGCTACAGGTGCCACTTTCATACTTCCTCTAATATATTCATTCCTTATCTGGTCCATTCTCGTCACCCATGTTAGTGGTTACTTAACACCCATGTGACACTAACAAGTTCCTATTTTATCATTATAATCCCATTTAGGGGGTAATTCTACTATTCAAATAAAACAACTTTTACTATAGGATAATCATTTAAATTTTCGAGTTTGTGTACACATTTATACCTTTCGCTCGGCTTAAAGAAACCTGCGCATACGTCAACACTGAAATGTTGCCATAATCTGTCGGTCTGGTTTCCCGCTTCAAGAGTTTAGAAAGTCAGGATATCGCATTCGCTCGGTATGTATAGACTTGGAGAATCAAGGATCATGCGCCAGCATACGCATATAGATGCAGTCGATTCTACCACTTTTTTGGGAATCACATTAGACTCCCGGCTGCAATGGGGTCCCCATATAATTGCCTTGTCAGAAAGGCTCAGTTCAGCGGCTTATGCTGTGAGGAAAATAAGGCTTTTAACTGATGTCGAAACGGCAAGACTAGTATACTTTAGTTATTTTCATAGTTTGTTGTCTTATGGTTTACTGTTATGGGGTTCTGCTGCTGACAATGAATCAATCTTTGTGTTGCAGATAAGAGCCGTACGCGCCATATACTGTCTTGGACCTCGTGACTCACTGAGAGAGATTTTTAAAGATATTAATATATTAACAGTAGCCTCTCAATACATTTTTGAAAATATTATGTACGTTCGAAAAAATCTTAGTTTGTTTAGCCTAAAAAGTGATTTTCATCAATATAATACTCGAAATAAAAATAATCTTGCCGTTCCGAGCTTCAGACTACACAAAGTTGGTGATTCATTCTTGGGGAAATGTATTAAATTTTTCAATAAAGTACCACGTACTCTTGTTGAATTACCTGTACATGAATTCAAAATTCACATTAAAAAATCCTTATGAAAAAAGGATATTATAAAATAGACAATTATTTAAACGACAAGAGTGCATGGACTTAACCTGCTTGGCTCACACTTACTACATGTCTTGTAAACTGTATTTCATGTAAAATAAGGCTGACAAAGGTGACTGAGTTTGTTGCGCCGTTTCTTCTCATCACCAGCCAATATGTAGTCCCGAAGCGGTGGTAGGACTAAGCTATATTTTGGGACGTGTATAAGTGCCCGGAAGAGGGCCTATGTACAAAATAAATGATTATTATTGAGTATTATTGAGTATTATACGACTAGAATGGCTACAAAACACATTATAACATCTTCGCTGACCAAATAGGACATATATTTAATCAATTTTATAAATGTTTAAATCATGACATATTTTGACAGTTTTACTTTATTTTGACATTGAAAATAGATATTGACTTAGTGGTTATTTTATAAGTGTATTGACATTAATTAATAACATATAATCTGACTGATTTTGTAATTTTGTAATCTCTGACTATGTAATAGCTTGTATGCGTGTTGGATCCAATCTGTAAGCCTACAAGTCTTTTATTTTAATAAAGAGTTAATTACAAAACATAGTAGCAGAGCAATGGGGATGCACAAGCAAAGCTAATCTCAGATGGCGCCAGTGAGATTGGTCTTGTCAATGTTAAAATATAAACATTGACATCTATATATTTAAAAATGAATCTCTATTTCCCTTGGTCATCGCATCACGCGTGAACGGATGGAACAATTTCGCTAATTCTTTTTTTGTTGTGTTAATTATTGTCAGGAGAAGGTTCTTTTGAAAGAAAAAATTGAGAAATTTGCAAATCCTGTAGGAATAAACTAAAGACCACGCGAACGTAGTCGCGGGCAACAGCTAGTTTACAATGTTTATAATTTTGTTGTTTTCGTTGTCTAAAACACAAAATCTATGTGCTAATGAACATAAATACAATTATTGTGTTTATTTACATAATATTGTATGTGTTTGATGCAAGTTTAGCACACGTTTGACAACTTGAAACGAGTGATTATTTGTACAGTGGCAGTCGTGGCTGAACCAATGATCAGCCCATTGGTTAACTGCGACGATTACGAATACGGCAAAGGTAGTAGCTGGAAGGCGAGCACGCCGTACTTGCCTTCGCCATCTCTGAGGTCCCGGGTTCGGTTACGGGGCGGGTCAATGCAGAAAACAATATCGATATTGTCTCGAGACAGGATAGTTTCGATTCCTATAACAGAAGTATTTTATATACTTACCTTAGGATCAGATTAAGAGCAATTGTGTGTGATGTTAACTCATAGTCAGCTGTTTTAACACAACTTTCTTTGACCAAACAATAAGCTATGGACAGTATTTGCTGTATTGTAAACTGGTAGTTAAATATTGCTGTGGAAAAATGTACAAAAGCAGTATCCATCTTAATCTCAAAAAGATTCAGACATGAATTTCTCCCAGACACCACGCGATACGATCACCCTCGGAATGGTCAAAAGCATTAAAGTACTATATTTTTCATTTTCTCGTTTCAAATCGTAAAAATTCCTTGCATTCTTACTTACGAGGCACTTCGAATCAATATCCCTATAAGAGCAAAACATTCAGGAGCAAATGAAGCCGTAACAATGGGTATTAGTTTGAGAAACGAAATGCTTGAAGTCTCCAGAAAGTCACAACCGAAAATGTACTCTAAAACATCCTTTAAATTTAGTTGAAATTTCTGTGATAAGATTACGTAGCCTGTAGACGGTCGGTTCCAACCAATTTGCATATTTCTATCCCTTTTTCTCTTATTAGGGTCCGATAAATGAAAGATTCTCGAAAGTCCGCATAGTCGCGTCGGAGAGGCTTCGCTATGCAGTAAATTTAAACCAATTGAATTGTCTCTATTCGCTGACCTTTCTAATTGAAGGAAAGTCTAGATAATAGCGACATCTTACTTTGTTGGAAATTGAGAGTAATACGAGTAGAAAGTCTTAGGGTCAAGTTGTTTGTGTGATGTCTACAGTTAGATCTTTTAACGGTTTACGGCCTGGTTTTTAGAAGCAAATTTCTTAAACTAAATTCAGGTCATTCAGGTCAGGTCAGGACATTGCTAGCTCTACACAGACCACGAAACAAAAATCACTATCAAACCAAAAGGCATCAAACCTTATTGGCATACCTAAAGTTGCAAGTACCTAAGATTACGTTATTTTGGTGTACACCTATGAAATATACGCCAATCGACAGAGAAAATAATTACAAACAACAAATACTCATTGACAAAATGTCGTAAATGATATACTTTGTTCAGAATCTCAGTTTGAATATGTAATATTTATTTTTATCTAACTTTAGGTATGCCGGGGACCATACAAAATAATTTGAAGTCTTGAAAATTTACTTGTTTTCATCATAATAAGTAAATAATATACCTGCCATAGCATCAAAACAGTTAAATTATTATTATCGATGATAATTTTTCCACCCTCAAGTTCAGTTCACCTCACATCTAGTCTGTTAGTTGTTGTTGTTTTACTTTTTGTGAATTTATATTTCAAAAATTTTACAAAAGCAATACTTGACGAACGACAAGAAAGACCTGATTGGCGTAGTAGTGCAGTACGTATACCCTATCATTCCCGGTTCGCGTCAATTTATAAAAAGATTTAAATTAGATCGGGTCTGGGTGTGTTTGGAGACGCCACTGGCAAAACTGTCTGGTTTCTCGTAATACATTTATGTACTTTTCTATGTAATACATTTATTTACATTTACGTTCTTTCTTCTAGACCATGACTACTGGTATGCTAAATGGCGCTTATTAATCTATTTACTAATCGGTTTAATTACTTAAAGCTTTTCATAAAAAAGCTGCTAATGAACTTGTTAAGCATTATTTAGCTAAGTAACAACTTAAGCCTTTAGCAGTAAATAAAAATGTTGTATTCATAAACGCAACTTAAGTGTTGCGTAGTTAAACACACCTTTCTTGGAAGGAATGGTAGTTATCTGGCTTTTTGCGGGTTATTCTTGCTATATATTAAATTTAAAAAAAACTTTTGACTGAATAAAACTCAGAAAAAAAGACAGCGGTTAGATGTTACGCCATTTTGTTAATTACCTCTAATGAGCAGTGGTAGATGTTAATTTAATTTGACATGTATGTAAGTAACAGCTTAATCTGTTGATTATCTTTAAATAACGTTTATAAACAAGTATAAATTATATTCAAATTTTATTTAATAATGATTGAAAGACTTTCTTATACTGTAGTTAGTTAACGTTTAGGAATATGGCTGCTAATGTTTATACTGAGAAAATCGTGTTAAAATAGTTTCAAAGAACAACAAATATTAATAAAATAACCAATATTTTAATATTCTGCCTAATATTTTCTACCGCACCTCACAGAGAGCGCAGCGGGGCACCTCTCGAACTACTTAATAGGCCGATAATTGCGAGGCTATTACTATTACCCCCCTCTCTCTCACACCCTCCCAGGGTGACCGTCCCTTATTGTACACATATTTAAGTATATATTGAATCTGTGTACATGTATGTAGAATGAAAACTGTTGCAATATTAGTATTTCTAGAATCAATTTAAATAACACAATGACGTGTTTTCTAGAATATTTAGGCGACCCCCGTAGCCGAGAGGCGAGAATACCGGACGGACTTGGTGTCGCTATCCTGAGGTCCCGGGTTCGATTTCCGGTCGGTCAATGTAGAAAAATTACGAATCAACATCAGTTTTGTAATTTTTTACTAACTTTGATATTAAACTTTTTAGTTTTTTTTTATATATAAACAGTAGAATAAATAGGACCTTAAATTGTAGGTATAAAGATTTCTTTAATGATTGTGTTCATAAAATTGGATTTATTCTAATCATAAGATGTTGTGTGGTATTTAAAGAAAGTAACATAGTTGTATCTCATTAAAAGGGAAAAACAAAGCGTTTCACATCAAGAACATTCTTTAAAAAGCGCAAATAACTTCAAATCAGCAACAAAATTAAATAGCTTTAGGCATTAACCGCTGAATAAAGCCGTTTTACACAAACAAAATGGCCGTCTCTTGTATTGTGTAAATTCATTTAACTTCTGCGGGCGGAGATTGCTTAATTTTCTTTAATATTAACTTGTACAGGCCTTTTTAATTAATATTGACAAAATAGTCAAGTCGGCGGACCGGCTCTGATAAGCTTTTAGGGTTGTCACTTGCACAATCGACATCTATAAAAAAAACCATTTTACTCACAGCCTGCATGGAACTTACTGCTTTTGGTATCGCTTTTAGCGATAAGACCGCCTAAATTGGACATCTTTCTGTAAACACAAATTGTAACTCCTTTGTATAGTGTACAATGAAGAGTATCTACCTACAACCAAGTCTGTGGAATTTCGTTGACTCAAATGTCACGTCGCTATAACGCACCTTGTATTATTTCTGGTTTTGCTGTACTGTCAGCGCAATAGGTATAGGTTAATTTGACCTTTCAAAAGAAAATATTTTTTCTAGTAAAATGTCATCTAAGATATTCTAACATTGTGAAAAACTAAAGCTTACTGACTCCAAGGCCCTTGAAAAAATGATTGGTTATGTTTCACATTCTACATTGTGCAATGTCTGATCTTTTTTTTTCACCATGGGTGCATGTAAGTGGCTAGTGTGTTACGGTTTCTAGTTAAAACTTTACTAACCCACCTAAAATATCACATTTACACAACTTAATTATAACCAATTAACCGAAACATCGACACTTGCACGCGACATCACTTCGATATTAATTTCAAAATTGGTTTAAATAGGTATTACGCCGCTTGTTAGGCCGGCTCCAAAATGAACTCATTAAAACTATAAAAGCCCGGTAATTAAGGCCGCAGAGGGGGGTTTGGTGGAAGCTACCTCCGGCCCCTGGGGGTTAGACCTCCGCCCACCGTTTACGAGGGGGTAGAAGATAATGTGGAAATTGAAGTGGCATCAGCTTCCACTGAACACTTTTTATTGATGAAATTCTGCAGCATAATTAAGTCGAGACATATCAAACACTAAATAAACTGAAAGCTAGGACAAAATACTGTTACTGTTTTCATTACGCACTGATACTTGTAATCAGTGTTTATTAGTCAGTTTCACGAGACACTTAACGAAGCAAGAAATGACTGCTAATACTTATCTATGAGGACGTTTATACTTTACTAGTGCATTTCCTGACTTCTCCGCGTAAGTCCTAGTGTATTTTAGAACCAGGGGCGTGCATTGGTTTCAGATGGGGGTAGGCTGTGAGTGAAAATTGAGTAAGTTTGCGTGAAACAGTAGGCGATCTCGCGGCAGCCTAACATTGGTTAAATTGCACAGAGGAACGATCTAAGTTGTGCGCTTTAGTAAGGAATAAGTATAGGTAGACGAAAAATGGTTACAGAATATTTATTGTTTATTGTTAAATACGTAATTAATAATTATGGTTAGCTGTTCTGTCAGTTTTTTATGAAGGTAGGCTCTGCATAATAGCCTACGCCCCTGTTTAGAACGTACAGACAGGCAGGTCAATCTACCCAAAAAGTTAAAGGACATTGAACCGATTTTCAACTTTAAGTCCGAGATGTAGAGATCAATATTAATTAAGAAAATTTCACGTTTTGTGGTAGGTTGACGAGCTGTTGTCTGTACAAACTAATAGTAGGAGTTCTGACCTAAATTTGATTTATAAGCAAAACTAACTCCCTGACCATTTGTATGGTTAACCTCGTTCTTGTACTAGGCTAGGTTTCTGAAATCACAAAAACAGGAAACTTTCCGTCTGTGTCTGTAACACTACTCTTAGTACGTACTTTTTGTAGTACATTTTGGTTGTTACAAATACACGTATTAAAAAAACACAGGACTTTTGAGGTTAAAGCTCAATTGACCAATCATTATGGATGACAGCACAAATGTTGTATAATTGATGAGGGGGTTTCAATTGTTAGGCTAAAACAAAATATGGATATCCGTCCTCTGACTTAGTATCTTGGCCAGCCAGAGAAATCTTAGGGCTCTCTAGTCTAGGGATCTAATACACAGGGACAACATGGCGGCGCAACCAGTTACTGCCACCACAAAATTTGCCAAATCGGTTGCGCAACCAAGTGGCTAGCGGGTGAGATACTTTATAGAACTTCATGCATTTTGTTGGTGGCGGTGACTGCTTGCGCCGCTATGGTATCCTAATTAAATAGAAGTCTTATACTACAAAAGAAACGAAAAATAGAAAAATAGACTACAATGATCCGACCGGTAAACGAATCTCAGAGACAGGGGTCGTCAAATATCAAGTACCTAGTATATTATTTAGGTGTAGGTGATGTATATATTATTGTTTATATGTACGTTATGTTTAAGTTCATGCAATAAATTATAACATTTTAATTGTACGTAGTATGTAGAGTTTATAAGCAGTCTGCACTACCCTCCTTTTTCTCTATGTTGTCCTCTACTTGAAGGCTATTATCCGCCTATTTTCTCTATGTTGTCCTCTACTTGAAGGCTATTATCCGCCTAAATAGTTCGTCTTTCTGTAAAATTTGTTATTTTACTTTGTATAGTGTGCAGTAAATATCTAGATAGAAGATGTGACAAAGTTTATTAGCTATATATAGCTATATATTTATTATAGCTGACAAAGGTGACTGAGTTTGTTACGCCGTTTCTTCTCATCACCAGCCAATATGTAGTCCCGAAGCGGTGCTAGGACTAAGCTATATTTTGGGACGAGTATAAGTGCCCGGAAGAGAGCCTATGTACAAAATAAATGAGTATTAATGAGTATTATTAGTTGCTAGATAGCAACTAATAAACTTGGTCACATCCAGTGAGTGTTGTTTGTGGCGTAGCTTTATTACAGGCGACATTACGCACGGGGTCGGTAATTTTCAACTAATAATCAGCGCCATTCCGCCGGAGCCTGAGTGGAGGCTTGAATTAGGCCACCTTTACTGCCGGTTTCATTAAACTGTTCGCTGACGAGATTCTGTAATAGCTATTTTTTATGGCCTCAGACTGAAAAGATGTGATTTAGATGCTTTAGCTATGATAATAACACCATGTTTTTGTGAAGTCCAGAAATTATAGTGACGTAAGCAAACGATAAATCAACAAAGTGATCGTCTTTACTATTGCAGCATATGGATTGATTATGTCTGTAACGTGTATTTCCTTGGAAGTATGTAAGTAATCAGTTTTTTTAAACTATGATGTAACATTTTTATTGAGGCAGCATCGAAATTACAAGTCCATTTATTGCCAATGTAAATGATTTTTCTTTTTATATCGTGATTTTATTGTTGCTGTCTAAAGTAATTGTTAGATCGGCAACGATTACTTTTAATTGACGACCTCCGTAGCCGAGAGGCGAGGATTTGATGGTCGCTATCTCTGAGTTCCCGGGTTCGATTCCTGGTCGGTCAATGTAGAAAAATGTCTTTCCTAAATTGTCTCGGGTGTTGTGGTGCCGTCGTTGTTTCTGATTCCTGTAACACAAGAGCTTTGGCTACTTACCATAGGATCAGAGCAACGTATGTGATGCCGTCCAACATTTACTTATTTATTTCATTAAAGCTATAAGCAATGAACATTACACAGGCCTAGTGATCTATGATGACAGATCTATAGCGGACTGCATGTAATGGCCCAGCAAACATCATCAGGTAGTCCGCCGGTTGGGCAGGCGGTCTCTACACGCTGCATGTGCTTGCCAGTGCTATTCTTCAGTCGGGAGTCATGCTGTTCCACTGTCTATTGATTTTTAATTTAGGTAGCAGAACTTTAAAAAACTTTTACAAACGAGTACACGATTATGCCCGCAAAATCTCTTTTATAACCCATATTCAATTTTCCATGAACACAAATATATAATTACAGATCTCTAAATATGATATAAAAGTCGTTAACTTTAATTTGGAAACGCAAAATGGCGACAAAATGCTCAGTGGCTGAGTGTAAAAATCCAACGCCGCTAACACCACGGTATAAATCTGAGCTAATAAGATAATCAAGTCATTACCGGATCAATCGACCCGCTGATCTACGCCCGATAGAGTTGGACACACAGACGGACTGATCAGCGAACATATTACTTAACTATATTTACTTAAAGTAATATTTATCTGTTTACTTGTCAGTTCTGCTAAACCTGCGGTTTGTGTTATGCTCAAATGTATCAATGCATTTTAATGAAGTAATCTTGGAAGATGTGCTTAAAGCTCATGGCGACAGCGCTTTGACAGTGACAACCAAAGCAAAGCAATCGACGTCGCAGTTATAAGTAGATAGGTCACCATTATGAGGCGAGTATATTTCATCATCATCATTATTTCAGCTATAGGACGTCCACTGCTAAACATAGGCCACCCCCATTAACTTTCAGATTTATATATAGTAGAATAATATTTTATCATTAGCATCAGCGTGCTTTGCGAAGTTGGTACCGAATAATATTTTAGCTAAGCTTAGACAAATGCCTTAAGGCAGGTGGATTACATCTAACAGAAAGGTGTCACTTGACTCCACCAATATGCCCTAGCCCCGCGTGGTGTTTACTTAAGGTGAAGAGTGTGCCTTGCAGTAGAACAGTTATAGGCGTGCAGTAAAATAAATAAAGCAAAATAAATTTATTTCAGGCAGCTTCAATGTATGCAGGCAGTGCATGCATAATCTGCTATTCGAAATTATTCAAAAACTTTTTTACACATTTACAACTAGCTCATTAACCTCTCCAGCAGTGTGTCTCTGTGTAAATCACTTGATCGCAGGGTCATTCGGTGGCGATTTCCGAAAATCAATCGACGCTTCGATCAGATACTGTGATATATAGCCCCATCAGCGCTCGCGACGACGATTTGCAGAAAATGCCTTTTTTAATTCAACGATTCTGTTTTAGCGATGTAATTAGAGTTTTGAACTTCTTGTAAAATGAAGTAATGTAAATCGGAATTTATTATTATGTTAAGTTCTACTTTTGAACCTAAGGATTGTTGGTAAATCAGTCAATTGTCAATTGTACTCTAGACTCCTTTCACAGACATTATTCTCTATTTAGCTAAGCAAGGTCCTCAAAAATATTATTTGATAACAATCGCTAGCTTATAACCCCAGGAAATACCTCCTTACTATACACACTTTCGGACAAATCTATTCAGCAATAAATCATTCACGAGCAATTTACCTAAACAATCCCTTAAACAAACGCTTAGAATCAACGACTAATCATAGATAAGCGTACACGTGTACCTATAGCTCATTACACAAAATACTGAATCAATAGAAAAACAACTTTAAATCATACAATCCAAAACTTAAATTTGTTTAACGAGAATGATCGAATACGTGAATTACTAAAAGGTATAATAAACTTTATGTCAAAACGTTTAAAGTATAAAATCGCATGTTAAATGACAGCGTTTACTATAGTCACAGTGTAGTGTAAGCAGTAGTTTTAAAGCGCAATCTGTGTATTAGCATCACAAGCATTCATTCATCAGACACATCAGTGTGATGGGCTGATAAGGGAGAGGCTGTGCGGTTGGCGAAAGAAATGTATAGAGATGATCGTACAACGTTAAAACTGTGATTCACTGTATATCCGTAAGTCTTCTATATCCATTTTTATAAACAGGATGTTCAGAAGAATAGGATACTCCTTAAAACTATAAAATTATCTGCTGATATATTACTGTCATCAAGGGAGCAACATCGAAATCGTAAAAAAATGCCTTCACACTATATTCCCTATCAATTTGTTACGTTCATATTCGAAATATCCTGGACCACTATCTTAGAAGCGGCAAGTGTAGCTATCACATTTGGGGTAACTGCTATCAGACCGCCATAACCTTAGAAGCGGCTCAGTCCAACTGGACTGTTTGCATCCAGCGGCTACCCGCATCCTTCACTAGGTCGCCAGTCCACCGAGTGGGAGGTCTATTATGCAAATCACAACACGTAACCAAATCGACAAAATATTTACATGAAAATGTTAAGGAAATTATTTGAGGAGGTCTTCAAATAATTTCAGGAAACTATATAACGTTTTGTCGACTAAAATACCTCATTGCCTAAAGACGAAAGTCTATAACTAGTGTGTGTTACTAGTAATGACGTATGGAACTAAAACGTGGCCTCTCACTATGGGCCGCATAAGAAAGCTCAAGGTAACATAGCTTGACGACCTCCGAGCGTAGGCGAGCATACCGAACTTGGTGTCGCTATCTCTAAGGTCCCGGGTTCGATTCCCGGTCGGTCAATGTCGAAAAAAACTTTTATATATTGTCTCGGGTCTGGGTGTTGTGGTGCCATCGTTATTTCTGATTTCAGTAAAACAAGTGCTTTGGCTACTTACCATAGGATCAGAGCAATGTATGTGATGTTGTCCAATATTTATATTTTTACTTTTGCCTAGCGTTTCAGGTATGATCTATTCTACAAAATGAGAAACGCATATTTTAACGCTTATGCACGTCTTTACATATATTACTTCTCTAAAGTTTGCCATAAATATTAAGTTATTTGTTGCAGACACAATGACAACCCAACTAACTAGTATTAATTTTGACACAATTAAATCAGTATGTCACACCTGAACCGCTCAAATCATTCCCCCAATCGCGAATAGCTTGATCGAGATAATAAACAAACTAATTATACAGAACCCTTCGTCGTTCTTGATGTGACGTATGCTCCCTACAATTGGGTTCCAATCCTTCACCATTTTTAAACCCTAACTTAATGACTCAAAGTGTATATTTGAATGGCGTTGGACGCTGTAAATCCAAAATATTGTTTTCATTAAAAGGGCGAGGAGAGATGTCCAATAAAGATACGTTTGTCCTCAACTTTATTTAACTATCGCTTAACAAATTCGTGATTCAGTAATGAGATTTAATGAGCATTTATTGATAGCGACGATTTGATTAACGATAATATTGTTAAGGAAAACTTCCGTAATAGGATTATTAGAAGCATTGTTCAGTAAGTATTATTGTCAAAACTTTAACGGCATGCTTGGTAAGCCCACAGAGTAATAACAGTAACTATTAAACTAGAAAAAAAATTGCCAAAGCTAAATTTTACGTTGTCTAAATATTTTTAAAATATCACTCTTTCAAAAGGTAAGTCCAAAAAAATAGTGTGATGATTTGGTTACGAGGAATTTTACGGGAAGGTTGCGGGAGTCAATGAATAGCTCAGCAGTGGGATTATAAAGGTTAATTTTATTAAAAAAACCGGCCAAGTGAGAGTCGGACTCGTGCACGAAGGATTCCGTACCATTATCTATTCAACGTAAGACACTATTATATAACCTTTTTAAAAGTTTCACCTGTAGTAGTTGTGTTATTAGGTAATATCGAGCATAAAACGGGAAATCACGTTTGTTGTATGGAAGCCCCCTTAAATATTCATTTAACTTTAATTTAACTATTTAAAAAAAGTAAATATACAACTAAATATTCTGTGAATATTCCAAGCATCTGCCATGCATCTTCAACCTGTTGCCGTTATTAGGTAACATAGAACATAAAACGGCTAAAAAATCACGCTTGTTGTGAAACACTCCTTAAATATTTATTTTATTCTGTTTTTAGTATTTGTTGTTATAGCGGCAACAGAAATACATCATCTGTGACAATTTTAACTGTCTAGATATCACAGTTCATGAGATACACCCTGGTGACAGACAGACAGATAGACATACAGACAGACGGACAGCGGAGTCTTTCGATACGAATCCATAAAAAGACTACTTTGAGTATAAAAACAAGGAAACTCGCTGGAATACTAGCGACATGCCCTGGCTTTGCACAGGTAGTACATGGGAAGTATTCACGGACGTTTTCAGAATCAGTATTTATTAGTCAGTTTATTTATTAGTGAAAAGCGTATCACAATCCATTTATAGGTTTATTGTTTTGGAGATAACCCAGTACTTACAGACAGGACGAACGACAGCAAACGTGGCGAGGCACTCAAATTTATTATTGTGTGTGTGTAGCAGTGTGTAGCACATAACACGTAGAACTGAAGGCCGATGGGGCAAAGGTTCTAATGGAGGCCGGTAAGCGCAGCGTAATACGTCCACCACACAAGGAGGACAGACCACCTGGTAAAGGTTGCAGGAAGCCGCTGTATGTAGGCCGCTTCCAACCGGCCAATCTGAAAGTCTCTGGAGGAGGCCTATGTTCAACAGTGGACGTCCTTTGGCTGAAATGATGATAAGTATGTACTTACCTCACTAAGATCAAGCTAAGCTGCCTGTTCTGTAGAGAACTATGTATACTTACTAAGATTAAGTAAAACTCAGTTGCTTTTGTAATCATGTATACATAGATACTCTTTGTCGATACTTTTCTGATTAGATTTTCCGATCAAAATTTAAAAAGGTTAGAGAATAACCCCTCATATTTTGCCGCGGTTGCCCGCTAGTGTGGTTCTGTGGACACGTTGCTGTCTGACAATGAGCCACTATATTATGGCTTCGTGGAATATTCAGATTTATGACGCACCAGGCGAGGCTCGTTTGTTTCGGACCTCGCGGCTGAATAATATTTTGGCGGCTTTTGCGCGATTGAAAACGTTTTTTAATCGAAATTGATATAATTTATACCAAAATTTTGTGAATACTCGTTATCGCATATGACTATTGCGAGAACTATACATAAAAATACCCCTGCCTAATTATTAATATTAATCGTAAGTAGGTGAAACCGCGGGACACACTTTTATTCTTTACATGTAACTAAACTATATTTAAAGCTTTTTGTTTGGGCACTTAGATCCAAGTTGGTTCACTGAAATAAATATTGAACTACACTTAGTTTTAATTTATATTACACCCATTTGCCTAAAACAAAAAGCATTTATAGTTACCGTTTATACTTTATTTGTGAAAACTAATGTCATTTTCACATGAGTTCGATAGTTTTTTAAAAGTAAAATAGATGTCAGAGTCTATAAAAAAAGTTTCAGGCTGAAATTTCTTATCATTACCGTTAACACATTAATAATGAAAATAAGTCAGTCAGTAAATATATAGCAGGGTATTTAAAAAAAATCAAGCTGAAATCTAGGAATATAGCAGTATCCGAATCCAAAGCAGAATCCCCTAGGAGTATCCGAAAGAGCATTTGTTTTTAATTTTAACTAATATATTATGTGAATGAAAAGTTACAATTTAAAATCATGAATTCGCTTTTACATTTCACAGTGGCTGACGTGTTGAACTCTAGTCAAAGAAAAAAATAATATAACTATATCTCACATGAAATAAATACTACTAACATAAATGAATATAAACTTTAGATACGTCATGTCTGTATCTCTTTACTTTTGCCTATAACGAATTTCGGATATAACATCGTAATTACAATCCCTTCATCGTTCGATACCCGAAATTGTACTTACGACCGTAGATTTGTTTCCGTGGAAATGTTGTTGGGCGTCTTTAGAGAGTATCGTCTTTGACATTTTGTCCCTTCCTCCTAAAGCTTTATCTCCTCAACGAACTGCGTAGAGAGGCGAACACGCTATTTTGTCTTGGGTCTGGGTGTTATGGTAACACAAGTGCTTTGGTTGCTTACCCTATGATCAGAGCAATGTATATGATGTTGTACAATATATATCTCGTTCCCGGCCCCACAGTTAGAACACTTCGATAGCGATTGTCAACCGGTAAATCACGTGCACGAATGTTAAATCAAATTAATAAATATCTTTATTAAAAAATACTTACGGAGTAGGTAATTACATTAAAACCCTGTGGTGTAGGATTCAGTCTCTTTCGCGTAATCTAACTTAATTTAAGTAACAGTACCTACATAAGACCTTTACAATCACAAACAATTCACCTTTTCACCCTTCACCGGTATGCGGTAAAGCCCTAAAGCTTATGTCATATCGTGTAAATTGTATATACTTATTAATAATGTTTGTTTTATAAATAAATAAATAAAAAATTTAAAAATTATCAGAGATAGTACAAATCTGCCATTGACTGTGAGTTTGTGTCACTTTGTGACTTTGACATGATACTGATAAGGGCTAACATATAAACTTGTGCTGAAATCAATGCAGACCCCCGACCCCCCCCCCCCCCCCCCCTCAGTGGCACCACCACTCGGTTTAATTAAGACAATAATGCACCCACTTAGATTTAATCTCCAGTTAAGTGTTAAAGTGACTTATTTCGCTTTCAGAACTTTGCTAATTGCCGTTTAAGCAAGTAATCATAGAGTTTTGGAATATTATGGTTCCGTTCTTCTTATAAGTTTTCCTGTGATCTATTAGTAAAAAACGAATTTCTGTATTTTATTGATTTTAGTAATAAATAAATACTACACTTAGTATTTTCGGAGACAAGATAATTTTCTTTTATTTAATTGCGAACCTTATACAAATCATTTTATTTGATACTCTTTGTTCATGGTACAATTTACATAGCTTTTTTATTTGTTTTACAATTTGTCACCAAAAGTTACACGAAACGTTAAACGTTCTTGTTTGAGTCACAAAAAAATATAATAATATGTGTACCAAAATTTTAAATAATCGGTCCAGTAGATTCAAAACAATTTGGCTGTAGACTCACGGACAGACGATTGATCCTTAAGAGTTCCGCTATTTCATTGGAAACCCTAAAAATCACTACAACGGAAAAAGTTACAATACAAAAGTTGAGTAGAGTCAGTAGGTACGTACAGTAACTACTATTATTTGAACCTGTAACTTTACTCACAAACCTAAACTAAATCGATTTACTAAACATTCTCAATCCGCTCCAATTCAACGTCCAAACGTCGTGATAACTATATTAGTCTGTTAATTACCCTTGATTCATTGCTGGCCGGTTACACCGTACGCAAAGACAACCTTATCTAATAGATGCCACATGTGCCTAAGTACGCGAAAACACAGAAAGTACCTTATATTTGAATAGGACATAGCGTCGTAGACCAAAATCCGACAAACTGCTACTACAGTTGAATACCACCTCATTATTTAGTGTGTCCTTTTTTTTCTGTCCGACGCCGGTAATTGATTTTAGACATTCGTGGTAAATTAACAGTTAATTATTTAGTTTAGAACCGAATCTTCGAATTAAGTTTGTGATCGTCATAGGCATAGTGTTATTCCAAACGACCATCGATTATCTAGTGTAACCAAGCCATTGTGTGATTTGCGCTAGACGAAAGTTAAAGTTTCAGATTATGTTAGGTTTTACAGGATTACATGACAGGGTATAATAAACTATAAAGTATAAACCAGAGAGAGAGAAAACGTATAAACAGAGTTATATTTAATATGCTACAACGCAAACGTAAATCAGACACAGAGACTATTATTTAATATTCTACACCTGCTCTAAACTATCATTAGTGGGAGGCCTGTTTTGCAGTGAACGTTCTACGGCTGAAATGATGATGATGATGATACACTTTTTACTTTTATATGGAGATTGGAGACCCAGCTTTAGGTTACATCCGTCATCAAATATTTATTTATTTATTATTTTTGGTACCCAAATTCTTGCAATGCGGAGTCTATCGACTCAAGGTTATCTGTGCCCGTTTCATGATTAATAGCGCAAAGGAGATACAACATTTTGTTGTATTTAGTCGTAATTGCTTATACTTGGGCCAATGCTGCAATTACAGTTCTAGAGTAGATCCTAATCGTCGGATATACTCGCAGGCACATTTGCATTTGGAGATAATTGTTCGTAAGATATGCGATTGGAAATAGAAGCTGATTTATTTAAGGGAAAAACGGCTCACATCTAGCGGCTTCCTGCAACCTTTACCAGGTCGTCTGTTCACCTTGTGGGTGGACGTCCTGTGCTGCGCTCAGGTACGTGGCCTTCATTCCAGAACCATTCTGTCCCATCGGCCGTCAGTTCTACGTGCTATGTCCCCCGACTACTGCCACTTCAGCTTGCTAATCCGTTGGGCTATGTCAGCGTGATAGCGTCTTTTGTTCGTTAACTGAACTCCTCATTTCTGATTCCATCTCGCTAAGAAGCATCAAGCATAGGCGTTTCCATAGCACGCTGTGTGACCTTGAGCTTTCTTATGAGGCCCATAGTGAGAAGCCACGTTTCAACCGGCCAATCTGGAAGTCATTGAGGGAGGCCTATGTTCAGCAGAAGACCTATGGCTAAAATGATGATGATGGGAAAAACTGCGGTGCAAAGATTATACCTGCTTCCGACAATTTTTTACTAACAAATGTTTGTTTGTTATCAAAATACAATTGTCATGAAACTATACTCTACAATTGATATTGAGGTCCACAAGTTTTAATAAAGGCTTTTAACATTTAAATTAGGAATAAGTATTAAAGAAGTTAAGGCTATATAAATAACATAAGTTAAGTGTTTAAGCAATTTCTTAGAAAATGATCAATTTTAAAACTATATTTAACACAGTGTTTCTGTTTCACTTTACTAAATGGATAATAAATGATTTTATTAAGCAATATTGATTGAAGTAAGGAAAATGTTTACATTTTAATCGTTGTAGAGAAGATATTAATAGATTTTGAGCAGTAGTAATTTATGTCACAACAAATATTTTTAATAAACAACGCCACGAAATAACAGCAAAGGAATTTAAAACACAGTCAAAACGACAATTTAAAAACGATTTCTCATCGGTCGGCGCGCCAGTTATGAGCGTGGCCAGCCGAAACAATTACTTAATGTCAACGAAAAAAGATAATTTAATAATTGTTGCCGATGATATATGACAGGTCCCCGCCCACCTGGGGCTCGGTATTAAAATAACCGATACCCGAGGCCTTATTTATGCCCCGGCACAAAGTTACATCTTACTCCGTACGTCGGTCGTGCATTTGTTAAAAGAACACGGTACTACTCGCTCGAAGATTTCTAATGTCTCAATTTCGATGCGCAATCGAATCAAAGTGGACCTTAAAGCGTTATCATTAGAGACAATATCGACTACGATTTCTGATGCACGAGCCGATACACCCAAAACCTTAACGTCGTATTGTAAATAGGGTGTACCAAGCCATTTTTTACTTTATATCTTGAATAGAGAATTTCAAATTGGTTGCATTCGCGAGCTGGGTTTAAATTATGTCTTGTTTAATGAGTTGGAATGGGCCCTCGCTTGTAGCAGTCCAAAGACAAAAGCTGCACAAACAAAATATGCTTCTAAATCAAAGCTTCAGAAGTTATTTTGGCCCGCAGTGTACACTTCAGTTACTATAAAAGGAGAAATAAGGAGTTTGCGAGTTGTTTTCACCGAGAACACAGTCATGTAACTAATGCAGGGAATCTACATATCATTAAGAGATGTTGGTTCGTTTATACGTGTGTACCGCTTTGTTCGTTATATTTACGATTGGCCGCGAGTGTATTTATGACGTCGATGGGCACTCTGTACACTGCTGGCCATGTCTCTGCTCTGAGGAATATGCGTGTCTTCAAACGCCTATTGTATCATAATACGACTGAAACAATTTATAGATTCATTCGCTATGTATTTATGGGGCAGTTTAAATAAGCAAAACGGTATGTATTGGTGGTCTGTATTGAGCACAGCCGTGGAGTTCGAATCGAATAAAGCATAATATGGTAGCTAATAATACATTTTCTATTTCCTTGCCAATACGTTGCTTGGTAACGAATACTTTACATACTTTAAATTCCCGGACCAATCAAGGCTAATTAAGGGCAAACTATACCATTAATAATTAATTCACTTACCAATCGCTCATTATGTAGGCTACCTAACTTTATTAAAATCAACGTCATCATTATCACTTCAGCCGTAGGACGCCCACTGCTGAACATAGGCCTCCCCCATTAAATACCTTACCATTAAAATCTTGAAATACCTTAAATACCACCTAATCATTACACCATCTTGTTGATGATTGATACCAAAATTTCATAAGGGCACGCGAACAGATCTCTTTATAGGTGGGATTTTATCTCTTCATCTATCATGTCCATCACTCTCCCCGTTACGTGCCCTGTTTCACATTTTATCACATATCTAAGCCAAAGCTTTTGCCTTGAAAGATTGCTTCTAATTTTGAACAAACTTTTTGATACAAACCGGTAGTCGAACGCTCTACCTCACAGATGTGCAGTGTCTTTCCAACTAGCTACAGTATCACATGTGTAAATATGTAGATCATCATCGTTATTACCATTATCATTATTATCATCATCATTTCAACCATAGGACGTCCACTGCTGAACATAGGCCTCTCCCAGTGACTTCCAGATTGACCGGTTTGAAGCGGACTGCATTCAGCGGCTTTCTGCAACCTTTACCAGGTCTGTCCATCTTGTGGGTGGACGTCCTACGCTGCACTTGCCGCTACGTGGCCTTCATTCTAGACCCTTTCTGCCCCATCAGACTTTAGTTCTAGTTGCTATGGGCCCTGCCCACTTTAGCTTGCTAATACGTTGGGCTATGTAGCAACTTATAGCGGGCTACGTAGCGAAATAGGGTATCATCATTAAATAACAAAGCACTATCCTAGGCTTCTTTCATATCGTCTGCCAGCAGCAGCGTATATTATTGCTCCACCTTCTCGGAGGACGCCCCACGCTGCTTTTGCCTAGTTTTGGTCGCCACTCAAGAACACGTCCATCCCATCGGTTATGGGTTCTGCGGCAAGTACAGCGATGTGACCCACTGTCACTTCAGTCAGCTTACCCGTTGATTCGATTCAATACAATATATTTATTGCGTTCTATAATGTTACATAGGTGTTATTATGTACTGTTACTGTTACTGTATGTAATAGGTACGTACATTAAACAGATCATTATAGACCCTGTTGGGCACAACAATAAGGTTAGGACGGAGAGGATGACGCCATTTGTAGTTTATTTTAATGAAGTAATTAAAATGGTATAATTATTTATATAAAATGTAACAATGTAAATATGTTAAAATAATAATTAATATTGTATAATCATCGTAATTAATTAAATGGTATTTTATGGGGCATTATATATGGATTTATCATTGGAAAGAGAATTTATTTATATTTTTAAAAAAATTGTCATTAACCTAGATATTCATGAATTGAATAATAGCATTTTTTAGTAGCATTTGTTTTAATTGTTTTATAAATTTTATGTCATTTGATTCATTTTGCATAAATTCTGGTAAGTTGTTATAAATTCGGATGGAACTATATATAGAGATAACTTTTTTTTTCAAAATAAACTTTAGTTCACTGACGGACCACATTTCTAATATAATCCTTCAGAATAATCCCGAGCATAACTAATATTAGTTAAAATCCCAAAATTATTAGAAAATCCACTAATCCATAATATTGTCCTGTAGTAGTAAAAGCAAATAAATATTTTTAAATAAAAGTGGCTTAATCCAGGCCTATATGCAGAAAAAAATGGTTTTATTAGTTTTACTAATTTGAAATAGCACCAATCTTAACTTTTTTATAGAACACAGTGTACTCAGCGAACACAGTAGCCCAAACCAAGACCGGCCTTGGTTCACACGTTACACCCCGTTTAGCCGTGAGCAAACTGCTCAGTTCCATCATTTGGTGTACTAATGCGATGCCCAAACACAAACCTGGCCACCCGCATTGCTCAGGTGCTGGCTTTATGGTTAAGTCCTCCATGGAGGTTAAGGCTTGGTGCGATTTGTCGCAACATGGTGTTAATAAAGCTGCTTTTTAAGTTATCCATTGTGGTTTTTTTTCGGAATTACAGGTAATTATTTTGTTATTAGTCCTTGTATTATTGTTTTATTTGCAATCAGTGTTGAGATTTAGTCCAGGTCCCATAATACCAAGAAATAAAAAAATCTTTGTGGCTCCCTTCACAGAATATGTGACTTATATATCGTCACTTGCATATATCCCTTGCATATGTCCCTTATATTATAAGGAAGCCAATATTTTTTGAGATTTTGACGTTGTTGTATAATTTGGAAAAATATTATGGAGTGTTATTTAATTAACACCTCTTTTATGTTTACTTTTTTATATATATTTTTTGACTGTTTCTGTAAAACTTGCCCCAAAACGAGTCGTGCCGTGAACAGGCCGCCTTACAGTTATTGTCCAATTAATGCACTATGGCTGTGGTCACGGCACTCGGGCGCTAACAGTGCGTCCCGCGATCAAGAAGACAGGCTAACACGTGTGTTTACACTAGTCTTGCTCGTTTACTTTCCCCCAAATCATTCTCCCCTTGTCCCTTGTGCTACGGATATTGCTAGAGAACAAAAAAAAACACATTCGTACAGCTAAATGACGTTCTGCAAAAGAGCGTCTTATTTAAATTTTAAAAAACTGTTAAATAACCGCCTAATAAATTGTGTAATTCTAAATGTTTTTTTTTTGTGTGTGTTGTGTGCAATAAAGAGTATTTATCTACTACGAACATTTTTCCACTAAGAAATCTTTGGCCAAATTTAAATTCGTCTAGTCATTGAGTCATTGACGCATTTTTGAGTTTAAAATACATATTTTTACTTTATTATAGCCAAAAACGTATAGTATTGGTTGAGACATCCTTTCAGGGATTATTTTTCTGTTACTGGTTAACTAGTTACAAATATTTACGCTAAATCATAAAAGGTCTAATCAAGAACCAAATGGATAAATAGAAGAAAAACCATTACAAGACCATTTGAACACACAACATATTCTAAATCAATGGTGAAATCAAGAGTTAACAGGTAATATATTACGTCATCTACAATAAGAATAACAATGTTCGTGTTCATTGTGCGCCTTGAATAGGCGCTAATCTCCACGTGTCATTACGCTCGCAGGGTTCATCTGTTACATACACCTGAAGAGATGATGCCTTAAGTGAAATATTGGCATGGGTGAGTGTTCCCGTTGCTGGACACGATACGACAACGGGCTTACGACACGCGGTCCAGAAGAATGAAGGAAGACAATTTCACAGCACGGTTTTTTTGAAATTCCGAACCAAAGTTGTAGGTATTTTTTTTAAACCTGGTTTTTAAGAATAATATAAGTAACTATTTCATTCATATCAAGTTTGTTTTTTCATGCAGTCTTTACAGTGAAAAAGAATGTAACAAATTTACAATACTCCTAAATGATACGACGACCAACAGACTACAAAAATATGATGTGACGACACATGTTTTTTGCTGTGGCAAAATTACATTGTTGAAAATCGAGAATATAGCTCATTCAATTATGTTAGTTTTTGACAAACAAAAAAAACAACAACTAAAAAAAGTTAAATGTAATTTTCTTAAATACAAAACAATTTTATGTACAGAATAACAAGTCTCTATTCTATATTCTAAACATAAATCGATTCTAAACATATTGCAGTATCATTGTCTAATTGCTAAAATTTCAGTTATTTGTAATCTTTTATTTTGAGCAAAAACAACGTCGAGCTATATGACGTTGGGGTCAGTAAAATCAGTGTCATCGCTGCAATCAACAATTTATGGTGTTAAACGTTAAAAAAACATAGCAATGCGTAGCCACCAAATAAATAAAACCCAGTCAGAAATGTTGCGGCAATTGACAACCTCCGTAGCAAAGAGGCGAGTATAACGTGGTGTCGCTATCTCTGAGGTCCCAGGTTTGATTCCCGGTCGGTCAATGTAGAAAAATATTTTTTCTATATTGTCTCGGGTCTAGGTGTTGTGGTACCGTCGTTGTTTCTGATTTCTGTAACACAAGTGCTAAGCTACTTATCACAGGGTCAGAGGAATGTATGTGATGTTGTCCAATATTTATTTATTTATTTATTTTAATGTGCTCGTATTTACTCATCTACCTATAAGTACTTTTCTTGTATTTAAGTGCACACTGTCTAACATACTATTCATTTATATAATATACGTGGATAACTGTTATTGGCTTTCCGTAGAGTTAAGATATTTTATGTAAAATGAAATCTGTCTGTTGTTATCCCTAATAAATAAAAATAAAATAAATAAAAATAAAAATACCTATACAATATCACCGAACACGAGTATTGGAGATGATTCTTACTATAATATTGAGGCTAACTTGCTCATGTTGCTGATTGAACATTGCCGTAAAAGTGTTATTCTCTTACCTTTCAGAATTTAGATTATCGCTTTACTGATCTAGCCATTCCGATTTTAGACGTGTGACAATGTACACAGTTCCCGATAACTCCGTATAGCGATTTTTCCACATCAATGTTATTAACGCGCTGCGTTATCGCCGCGGCAACGCAACGGATACGCGGCGACGTTAATGCGACCCTGATGACGAATTGATGTGTTCTTCTTCTATATTACCCAAGTATCATGTAATTTTTTCAGGTGGCGTTGAAGTGAAAGAGATAGATTACTTATTATTTTTAAGAATAAACAATTTAATTCTACGGGTATCTTTTATGCTTGATGAATTTTTAGACCCAATAAATAAGAAGCACAAACTTGCTTGTTTTAAAGCATTTTAATTTATATCGTTAAACTAAGTTTTTATATACATTCCAACTCTTATATTACATAAATATAAAAACAAAACAACAACAACATTTTTTTTACTTGCTTTATTTTATTGATCTATCCTAAGACTAAAATTGGGTTAGGTGAATGGATAAATGACAATCTGTCTTATAGTTGCAAGAGTATAATTTAGTTCAGTATAATAAAGGAGTTAGTTTCTTTAACACGCTTGTAATTTAGTTTCACTTGTAACTAACTAACTATGTAACCCGACCTTGGAAGTAGTTTTTAACCTACTTCTAACTGACGTTTTGATTTAAAACTTTGTAAATATTTTGATGAGGGAAGCCGGAGGAGTAGAACTCTTCAATGACTTTCATGTTTGGGCTCATTTGATTCGTTTTGGCGAGTGCAGTACGTTAAGTGTGTTTTATATTTTTTTAAACTATGATATAAACTTTGATTTTAGCTTTATGTCAAAACTCTATTTCTAATTCAATAAAATGAACAGTTCTGTTTGACGACCCGAATGGCGTAGTGGTAGTGGTCATTCGCCTTTAACGCAAAGGGTTCGATTCCCGGGTCAGATCATAGTTATAAATAAAAAATACCGGTGTCTGGTTGTGCTAGGAGAGGCGCCTGGTGAATTAACTGTTTGGTACCTCGCAATGATATGTCAATTCCTCTTTCGAGACCACGACAATAGGCTCTGTCTGTCGCATGTTCCTTTATCATTTACATTTCCCACCCAAAATGACCTCACATAATCGACGTAACACCTCACTCGCTGAATAATTCATATCTAAATTAATAATAATAACAATCCCTCTCCCTCTCGTAGTCGTATTACTATCCATTACCCAACCAGGATTTATTATTATTAACCGAATATTAATAAAAAATTCAAATGAGACATTCGTAATCTCCGGATTTACACTGTTTGGGGTTCTCACATAAAAAAGTTAATAAATATAATTTCTTTCATTGTGGGTGGGAGTCGTATAATACCATGTAATCCCTAGTGTGAAATGTCAATAAGAGTGTATGGGTTTTAATAAAAATTCCATAGAGCTTTGTGGGAATGTAATTTTTGTTTGTACTTGTTTTAGGAACCAATTTATTTAGTTTTGTTTCAAGTTATCGTTTGATGTCTAATCGGTTTTATTGCTTAATCTCTGGAGTTGCATTATCTGTGAAATGTACGACCTTTACCTATTGCGTCACAAAAAAATTTCAAAAACTGATTTCAAAGATTCTAATTGATTGAGATTTTAAATTATGATAGTAGTCTGCCTGTGCCTAGTCCAACCAGATAGCAAAAGTACTGCTACATTGTTATCGTGATCATCAGTGATCGAAGTAGGTAGATTGATTTGGGGTCAATGATCTCAAACATTGATGTTAATATAGACAAGCCTTCGGGATTTCGGAATTTCTTGGTATCAGTTTTTGAAAAAAAAAATAAGGCATATCCATATTATGCCAGCAAAGTACATCAAATTAATCTACCTACTCCGATCACTGGTGATCATAGTGTAGATACTTAAATATATGCTCATACAAATACTTAAATAACTAACCTAACCTACCTACCAATTTGTAGGTTTTTTTTTTTTTAACATTTCGTATCGGAAAACTATACCTATAGAATAACGGTCCCCGAATAGAAGGGAATAGGCCGCGTCACTATTATGTGTTATATAAATGAGCGAGCTACAGACTTCATTCATTTATTCATTCACAGTGATTGAAGTCTAACGTAAATGTAATTAAATTTTTCACATTTGAGAAGCTATTCAAGCTTAGTTTTAAGCTTAAATTGTATTTACGAATAGCTGTGCTCGCGTCGTATACGGTACTTAACTTTTTTTTGTTCTATGTTTTTTTTTTAAATAACTGAACAGTGATATTTTTGATATGAAATATGTCGCATTCCTCCGAAAATGTGTTGTTTTTCTTCGGATTATTTACGGGGACTTCGAATGAGTTTAATAGTTTATTTCGATAGCTAATTCTAATACAGTTTAAAGTTGATGAAGCCTTCAGCATGGAGATTGTTACGTTTTCACGACTAAACCGCTAAACTAATTTTATATGGATTGATGATGATGACGGATAACTTATTTAATGATAGATGAGAACTTTAAAAAGGACATGGGCTACTTTTTTGTTGTGAAAGCTGAACCGATTTTGATAAAAATTTGTACGGTGAAAGCCTGAACCCTAGGAAAGAGCGTAGACTACTAATTTCATTCACAGCTAGTATTTTATACCCAGGATTGTAGTTTGATAATAACAAGTTAACAGAGAAGTGAGCTAAGCGGGAAGCAATTAGATTAACATTCTTAGTTATAAGTTACAACACACCACTAATATCTTTTCCCTAATATCTTAATGGTTGCTCTGAACTGAAGAAATCTGCTTGTAAGGTTTATAGATTCTTTAATTCTCAATAAAAACATAACGTCACTTACTTGAGAACAGAATAAACTAAGTAACTCACATTCGCATCATTTGCGCCGATATTATAAAAAGTATTGGCTAAATAAACATATAACTTACTTACAAGAATAGTTTTAATGGCAATTTTTTATTAAATATTATCCAGTAAAGCCTAATCCACAACTTCTTGAACATACTGTGCAAGTTTATTTTTAAATAAATTAAATGTAACATAACATTATCAAAATTTAAGCAAACTAATCAATCATTCCTAACAGAACTTACGTTCTCTCACTTAACAATTACAATTCTTGAATGACTGGGAACGCGAAACGTTATCCGCTTATCAAAATCGGCGCACGCGTCGACACAATACCGACAATTTAGGTTTTAGGATTCCGCGCTTGAAGGTTTTCATTATGAATCTGATGTAACTTCTGTCAGACTTTACAAAAGATATCTAGGTATGTTTATGTAAATACATATTAATAATAGATAGATAGATACTTTTTATTGCACACCAAAACAAAAAGGTCACAGGAAATTTTTTTGAATAGTACAATTTAGGCGGTCTTATTGCTAGAAGCGATCTCTTCGGTTGTTTTTATTTACTACTTATTACTAAATACCTTTCTTACAACTATCTATATGCCATATCTTAGGACTAAGCTGTTTTGATTACTCTATCTATACCTAACTTGTTAAGAATAAAGTATTATGTAGTAGTTTATCATAAAGCTACCTTTTACTTAGACAGAGCATGTACCTATGAATGCATCAATTTAAATAGTACATAATACATTATAATACATTCAAGCAAAACATCAAACTTGTTGCGGAACTCACATTTCATATTGCTAACTCACACTTTACCCAGTTTTAAACACATTAGGGTCCACATGACCGATAGGTTTATCCGAAAAGTTAATTTCCTCCTCTTTGCCAACAAATTCAGGGACGGAGGACTACAATGGAGCATATTTGCTTATCTTTAATTGATTCACTCTAACCCCCGCCAGTGATAAGGATTAGGTTTATTCACGCTGACTTTTACAAGGGTGGCGTCCCCTTAACGAGGGATGGGACAAAGATTAGACAAGGAACTAAGAGACGTTTTATGCCTAAAATACTTAATACTTTTGAGTTTTATATGAACGTATCTTTGTCTGATAAACTAGTATTACTTTCTCTATATGTTAGAAATATGGAAGATACAGGTACATTAGTTCTAAGTGAATACTTAAATTGTACATTATTGTGCTAATAAAGACAATTTTAAACAAACAACTTAATACGAGTACCTACTCTGATGCGTTCATAAAATCGAATTAGATTACTTTATATGCAGCTTGCACTCGTAAGTAAACTAGCTTGACTTTTTAGTTAAAAGAGACATGTTTCTCAATGATCTTAAAAATAAAAGTATAGTTTAAGATATTTCATTATTATTACTTTTCATTGAAGACTTTCTTACATGTTCAAATTATTAGTTAGGCAACTTTAGACACAATAATGTTACAAGCACTACACAATTGGGAAAAAAAAACACAACGGAATTTTTGAATGCTGAAACGTCATGTAGTTTTAACTACTTTTAAACTTTTGCGTTGCATGATTAATACTACTAATTGTTGAGTATTTTATTTTGAATCACTGTTTACTACTAGTGATAGTTGATGTCAAATATAGTATTCTTATGCACTTGCTATGCATTTCTATATTTCCAAATGTAGGCATAAAACCTTCACTATAATCTTGACTCTTCTATCGCAACTTCCCCTTTCTATATCAATAACGACATCGAATTTCATAAGCGGGCGCGTGCCGCGTATTATCGCGCGCAATGCGATCCGACGCGATGCGAAGCGATACTGCTGAATTACAACTTATTCCTTTCCTGTTAAAGTGACCCAACCCAAAAATAGTTACAGTAAAATATGTTTTAATCCCTTAGTTGTTGGGGTGATAATTGATCAACGGCTTAACTCGAGTTAGATCGTTATTCAAATAGATGTGGACTATTATAGTGTCGTGTCGTGCGGTCGGTCTGTTTGCTTTTCGTTCGTTAGGGTTGGGGTCGCTATTGTGTAGTGATGTGATTTCGCGTGTTACTTTTTGACGCGATCTATGACTTTTCTTGGGATTGGGGCTGGGTGTAATAATGTGGGATAACAGTTTTTCTGACGTAAGTTAAGCGTTTACTGCGCGTTTTTATTATTATGTAGATGATAAAATAGTCATAGCTACTACAGTTTTATAAAAAGTCTTTCAATTCTACTATAAAAGCTAATCTGTATGTAAGGAATGCTGTTTTGACGTAAATCTCTATACAGAAAAATAAAACTAGTTTGGAGTAATACTTTCATTTTTCTGCTATTATTATTGTCTTTAAAACCTTCATGAGCTCCTCGATCTTACCATGATATCTAATTTTCTGCTGATGTGGGTTTATTATGGACTTGTTTACAAGTAATGACTTGTATTCCTTTTTATAATTATTTTTTTCGTTGCGACATTATACTGCCTCAAATTAATTTAACACAACAAATGACGGTCATAAGAGTTTGTTTTGTTTATAATATTTACTTTAATAATGATAAAAACTCCAATTCATTAATAAAACTACACTTCAAAGAGTAACATGCACTCGTGTTATAGGTATAGATTTTTTTAACACTACCTAAGCTTTTCAATAAAAACCTAGCCTTAGTAAAACAATGAACGCTCGTATTTCAATGCACTTTTTAATTTTCAGGTTATCAAAACGGTCAGTCGGCTGCGCAAATCCGCGGGCTAGCGTTTGTTAATAAAACGTCATTCAAAGCGTTTTCAATAAAGCGGGTTCTGGTGTTCCGCAATCGAACTCGTAAAACACAAGTTTGCAAATTAAATTAGGTTTCCGTTTTAAAGTGAATGTATTTTTCAGTTCATGTGAAATAAACCCTATAGTTAATTCTAAGACTGACCTATTTATTACCCATAAACGGTAACCAAAGCAGAGCCTTAGTTCCAATTTTAACCAAATTTTAAGTTAGGTAAATAAGTATCAAACCAAATCATTTTCTTAATAGAATGTGCCGTGTGGGGACGGCCGTAAAGAATACACTTCCCTACCGCCAACAGGAGGCGTGTTGTAAAAGGTGACTAATTCCTGTAGCACGAGACGGGCAGCAGCATCTGCGTGCGAAATCCTATAAAAAACTGCGCTTACCAACCCGCCTGCCAAGCGTGGTGAGTATTGGCAATTCCCCCCAATGATGGAAGTCATTGGGGGTGGCCTTTGTTCAGCAGTGGACGATCGATGGCTGTTATGATGAATAGAATATAAGCTTAAATCTGAAAAACTGTAACACGATATTCTTTAATGATACTCAGGCAATATTCGGTTTGGTAGGTATTCTCTAGGTACCTAAGGTTAGAACAGTGACCACAATATCGCGCAAGTCGAGCGAGTAAAGCGAGCAATGTCGCGGCAACGGCTTGCGAAGCACCAGAGTCAATTAACCATTAATGTGTTTTGATAATTTTTGTCTGTAACATATACTTATCCAGGGTGTATGTTTAATCAAACTTATTATTAAAAGACAAATGTGTTCAAAATTTGTATGGAGCAATTTTAATATTGATCCCATAGTAAAAGTTGTTCGTATTTATAAACACATTCGCTTCCTATAATATTAAGATTAACTAAACTTACACCTTGTATATTTGTAGCAGTGTGCATTGCTGGCTTTAACGTAAATATCACACAAATTTGCAAATTTCCAGACTGTACCGTGGCCTAAAATTATACGGAACTCTTATTTGTGCGACTTTGATTTGCTTTTTTATTTCGTACGCATCGCAGCGCGAGTCATCCGCGCGGACGGTGATATGCCTTCGGGTGGAAATTGGAAAAATCTGAACGAATCCGATCGCACATCTGACGGGTTCGGATCTCTACGGGCTGGCGTTTTTTGACGCGTGTTCCGGTGGATTTTAGTGTGGTGTGTCAGTTTTTTCAGAAACGTTGACAGCTGTCGAAAATGTGCTGTGTTCTTTGGATTCACGCACAAGCTTAATGCTTACTTCATATTAAATTACTTTGTATTTTTGTGCGTTCGTAGCATCGCAGAGGGCGTCTCAATGATACCTACAAGTAAAACCTTTTCATTATCTGAATGAATTGTAACCATTATTACTCGTATCACACTATTTATCACAATAAATAAAAAGATTAGTAATAATAAGGAATTAACACCCTTGTGTTACAAAGTTCGTTTCCTAAATTGGCTTAAACGGGAATGGAACCCGGGATCCCGGAAACACCGCACCACTACGTCTATCTAGCTAGGGGCGCAGTAATTGGTGAACGCAATAGGTTTAGGGTTCAACCACAGAATATATATAATAGGATATGTTCAAATCAATGTCTGGTCAATTTATAAAAACGTATTTTTTTCTAAATTGGGTCCGGGTTCGGATGTGCTGGAAGACATCTCTTTTAAAATTCATTGTCTGGTATCTTTTAATAAAAGGGGATTAATTCCATACTTCGAGACTATGACAATTGCTGTGTCTTCTTTCACATATTTATATATTTATTTAAATTAGCAAAACAGCCGATACGTATACCATCATTATTCACGCTTACCTTACAACACATGTCTGTAGTTTGGACACGCCCTTCCCTAAATTATGGCCCCCAGTTACACCTCCAAGATATAGGTAGCACATTTAGCTAAAGGCGATAGGAAGGAACATACTTCTTAGATGTTTTTTTAATACTTATTGTTTAAGGCTGACACACTCACAAAAATCTTTTTCACAAATACAGCAATTATATTTAGCTCCAAACTTAGCAAGTCTTGTACTATGGCGACTGGATAACGGATAGTTGTTGGATTTGAAAAAAAAAAAGCTTGTAAAAAACAATTTAGGTATAGATCTACTCACGGTGTTTTCTTCTTGTGCTTTCACTTGTAATTTCAGGTATAATATCGGTTATTCAAAAGATATTTTATTTCTTTCTTTATATAAACTTTATTGCATAGACAATTTAAAAAAAGTTTTACAAATGGCGGATTTAATGCTAAAAGCGTTCTCTACCAGTCAACCATAGGGCCATACAGAGATGGTTTATGATGCTATAAGATATTGACATGTCCACTGCTGGACATAGGTATCACCCATAAAACGACACAGCTAGCGGCTCTGGGTCGTTCGCTCTCAATCAGCGGCTTCCCGCAACCATGACTGGGTCGTCAGTCCACCGGATGCAATGGGAGGCCTGCCAACGCTGTCTTCTAGTTCGTGGTCCCCACTAGAAAATATTACTTCCCAGTCGGTGGTCAGTTCTGTAAGTGATGTGGCCCATCGCCTGCCAGCTGTCTTGCAATTGGAAGACCTAGATGTCAATAACTTTTCCGTGTCCTTTTAAGGTAAGGAAATTCTCATTTCGGATCTGGAATCTGGATGACATACGCTAAGTAATATCACTAAATTTGAACATTTTAGTTTTTCACGATACAACTTAGCTTATCCATAATATGATAACTAACCTAAGATAAAATGTCCGAGAGTGCATTTTTAAGAAAACACACAACCATGTTTTTACATAAATACATTTCTAGTCTAGCACCGAAGTCAAACACTGAGTAATTCCTGCAAGTGTTTTCTTAACAAATGCTGTCAATAAACACGCGTCAAAGCCGCCGCCGGCGCGTCCGGCGCCTGCGCCGCTCCCGCCCATTTCCGTGGAGGTGGCGCCACCAGATGTCATTTTTGTCATCTTTACGAGTGTTACTCAGCTTAGTTCTGGATAATGTAATAATTATCAGTATGTGATTGTAGAAATATCTGCTACAATCAAATTGACAATGCAAAAAAAAACACGATATTCAACGCTTTATTGACAACATGGAAACATTTTTACTACGATTATATAATGAGAAAAATAATCTTACGAACAGCTCTATTATTATTTTCTTACTTGACAGAAACGTTTTAAAAAGTAAAACGTTTTGCCTATAAGACGCATCGTCCTGAAGTGTTTTTTAAGTTACCTTATTCCTAATTTAATAATAAAGTGTGAGTAGCATCGTATGGTTGTCCGAGCGAGGGTAGCAACTAAAGTGATAAAAAGCTCATTTCCTGTGCTTTGTCAGCGCCAATAGATGTGAAAGTTTAATTCTTGTGATAAATAGAAAAAAATGAGGCAAACACAAAGGTGTTCAAATAATAGTAATGACATTAAAAGACTCTGGTCCAAGATCTCTTGGTCACAATTTTTTATTTTCTTTTCCAAGCAGTGGTTAGTGGACTCAAAACTCAATAGGTTATATTAAAGAACCTGTAGCTCGTTATGTACCTACGTGAAAGTGAAACCAGGCTGGTATTCATTTGTCTCCTTTACATACTAATAATAACAATAAAGAAAAAGTTGAGTGTTTTCACTTACATTTTCGTGGGAAGTAAAACCATTGACAATGAATATTATATAAATTAAAAATTGTGAAAGACTAAGAGTCACCGCACACTATTAGGTAGCTTTTTA
This sequence comes from Anania hortulata, assembly GCA_963576865.1. Taxonomy (NCBI): domain Eukaryota; kingdom Metazoa; phylum Arthropoda; class Insecta; order Lepidoptera; family Crambidae; genus Anania; species Anania hortulata. The sequence goes on along the minus strand of OY756412.1, from coordinate 6,320,793 downwards.
ACGACCGATAGTTTCGGTATTATATATTTACATGATTACACAAAAAAACAAAACTTGTGTATTATGTAGGAACTCATCAACGATTTGTTGGTAAGGGTCGACATTTAAAGTTAGTCAAATGCCGATCCAACTATCGGCGGATCAAATGTCTGTGTATGCACGAGCAAATCAGGCGATGACACATGCAGATTACCTAGAGAACTAACAAATTTACAATATTTTGTTGAATTATAACAAAATCAACCAGCTTTATACAACAAACAGGCACAGACGATTCCGAAAATTATGTATCATAATTTGAGGCTACTGATTCATCTCTATTCCTTCTGATTTTTTCTGTCAAAGGTATATCCCCCAACTTCTCCCGTTAAGCGGCTGTAGATTGCAAAGTTCTGATCTCACCCATTTCCCAATTTAAAATAAACATAACCGTTAATTTCAAGGACCCCAAATCAGAAAATAGCCCAAGAATTCGAGGGTGCCAATAATTTACGTGGGCGGGGCGTCGATCCCCGCACTCAGCAAACACGTAATTCCGTTAGGGAGGGTTATCTGTTCTCTATGGTTCATAAACTTTAATGTATCGCTGTTTAAAGCCAGATAAACATTGTCTATGGTGCGGGGGATTGAGACGTTTACAAGACTCTATTGGGACTCTTCGAAGTGTTAATAATAATGATGGGGAACGTTTATAGGTATTTTTTATTATTGGCTGTTTTTCAATTATTTTGTATAATGCAATACAAGTAAGTTCTTCCTAGTTAGGAATATGCAATATGCGAATAACGCATAGTTGTGCATTGGTTCTTTTTTTTGTACCAAAAGCGTTTATTTATTACACAATGAGAACTTTAATATAAGATAAAGGAGACAAAACATATTGTTACTATCAAATCAATGCCTACAATTTAGATATACATTTTAATGATACAAATAAGATTACTTGGCTCTTGCAACTATATTTAAATACTTATACTTGCAGGACAAAATATTATAGCATTAAAAAACCTAATTCATTTAGGAGTCTATGTCTAACAAATAAATTTATGAATACATAATTAATCGACACATTTTTTACTGAGACCAAATGTATTTATTAGATAAAATTGCTATTTCTGGTATCAGCTGCAATTGAAAAATTGCCCTTTTTTAAGTGTGCTATTTTTTCACAAAGCAACGTTGTACTCTTACATGATCGGTGAATTTCAAAGTTAGTAAAGTTTTAAAAAAAAACAGTTCACACGCGAGGAAAACTGGACATCTGCGTATCAATTCATGAAGGTGTTAACATACGAAGGGATATAATTACACCATGTTCTAAATTCTCAGAAATAATTACGCAAGGGCTGCCATGCAATAACTTTCTCTATTTGAAAATAAATCTAATAAAATATGAGTTTAGTGCTTACACAGAATTAAAAACAGGATTTAGGAAATGATGGTGATGTTCATATATGACATCACCATCATTTCAGCTATAGGAACACTGCTAAACACAGGCCACTCCCAATCATTTTTATCCGAGGGCATTGCCAATACTCGCCACGCTTGACAGGCGGGTTGGCGAGCGCAGTTTTTATAACATTTTGCACGCAGACGCTGCGGCCCGTCTACTACTACTACATGAATTGGTCGCCTCTTACGACACGCCGCCTGTTGACAGTACATACATGATATTATTTTGTTAATGAAGACAACATTTATTTTGGTAAGCTCAAACTAGTTCAAATTATCTTGTTTTAAAATATTACCAGAGTATGAGCACGCTGAATTCGACTTCAGCTTAATTTGCAATGACGATATTTGACAGGGCTCTCATAAACTCGAAGAATTGCATAGTGGATAGAGTTTGACACAATTTATATCAATGCAATTAATAAAAGCCCAAATAATATTATGTTTATATGGTTGCCAGGTAAATGGCAACCCTATTTTTGTCGGGTTGAAAGATACCGCCCGATTCTTAATTAGACTGCCAATTAAAAAATAAATGTTAAAACTAGGCTTAACCACCAATGAAGTTAAGGATTCTTAACTGATTATGGTGAAAATAGTTTTAAAGTTGACATTTACTTATATAAACTTAATTAAAAATGTGAAGCTTTTCTACAAGTTATTTACAACTCGAGGTCATCCACGTTTCACACGATATTGCAGTTATCAGCTGCTCAAAGGCGATTACAACCTCTGTAGTCGAGAGGCGAGCGTACAGGACTTAGTGTCGCTATCTCTGAGGTCCCGGGTTCGATTCCCGGTCGGTCAATGTAGAAAAATTTATTTTCTATATTGTCTTGGGTCTGGGCGTTGTGGTACCGTCGTTGTTTCTGATTTCTGTACAAGTGCATAAGCTATTTATCATAGGATCAGAGCAATATATGTGATGTTGCCCAATATAAAAAAACGGCATCCTATGTGCCTGTCATGATGATATGACTACTAATAACGGACAAAGCAAATATTGACTACAGATTCGCTATTAGTAAAGTATAATACGAATATATTCATACATATTCGTTAGTATTTATACTCGTGTATAATTATTTTTTTTAGATCTCGATAGTTAAAACACTTGTATTGGTGAATTAGGTTTACTATTTAATTCGGAAGGTAAAACTAGTGGTAGGGTAAAAAAATAATTGGGCCGTATAAAAGAGCTTAATTTAGGCGTATTTGCAGAAATAAATTGGCTTCATTGACTTCTTAAATCTTAACTACGTATCCTAAAAACTGCGTGGAACCAACCAAGGTGTATAATACTAGTTAGCGTGTCTCTAAACGGTTGTTCCAACAAACCACAGTCACCAATAGTTGCTTAACTTTTTATAGATCGTTTCCAATCCAGGCAAGTGAGCAACTAACTACGGATTGAGCTGAGACTACGGATGAATTTTAAAGTCTTTGTTATTGACTTTCACATTACAGTTCCCCGTACACCCCGCCCCTGTCTGGATACAAAGTCGGTACAAAGAATCTGCTGTACCCAGTAACGTCGTAAAACTACGTCTGGGAAGGAGTTCAGTTTACTATCTGCCAGTCGAGCTGAATGGCCGGGCGGAGACAGTCGTGGTCAAAAGTGCAATCGACAGAAGCAACTAGAATCAAGAGGCCTTTGATATAGTCGATAATTGTGCTAGTTTTTTATGATAATAAGGCTGTTTGAATAGGTAATTTTGGCAGATTTTTAGTAGATTAAGTTGTTCGCTATCTTATGTAAGAAGCACAAATGCTTACGAAGGCGTTAACACTGTAGGATAAGGACTTTTTGAACTTTCCACTAACTGAAGGGTAGAGTTGTAACGTTAGATCAAGCCCACCTGTATCATGCGCTCGGCAATGGTTTTTCGCACTGAAACATAAGATTTATATTTTCTCGACTTTATTATCATCTGTTTGCAGTTCACAAATACATAATCGTATCTAACTAGAGTTTACAGTTAATACAGTAGTCTATTAGTTTTATTTGTCCAAAAAAAACGGACGTGTGTGCTCTATGTGCTTTGCAGCTTCGACTAGAGCTGACTGTGAATGATAATCGTCGATTTTTTTTTTTTTGACGGTTGATCTCACTATTCTGGTGTCAACCTCTTCAGAGATATTATCATCATTGGCCTTTGAAAGTCCACTGCTAGGCATAGGCCTCCCCCATAAAACAACAAACAGTTTTCATCCAGCGATTTTCTGTAATATTAAGTAGGTCATTAGTCCACCGGGTGGAAGGCTTGCTTACGCTGCTGTGGTCACTCAAGAACTTTTTTTCCACAATTGCACTATCTTCAGAGATAAATTCAAAATAATTAACGCATTATGCTTATATAAAACTTCTGTGCTCGACTGTCTTGGGCGGCTGGGCGGGGCAGAAGCCGCGTCGCGTTACTGCGCTTCACGGTACACATTAATTGAGCAAAACGAAATCAAAGCGCCCTCAGAGTGGTAGGACAAAGTAGCACTCATTAATATAAACGACAATTACAGTCATTATTAAAGTCACTGCCGTTATGAATGCGAATGTTTCGATATATTCAGTCATGCTTGACAGCTCAAAAATTCGAATGTAGATAGGGCACATAGACCTAGTGGACGAATTTATTCTCGGGAAATACAAGGATTCTATCTTTCCGATAGATGCAGAATAATGTATTTTTGTTATGTCTTGGGCGCTGTCTTATGTTGTATTGTTTGTAACTGCTTGCGCTTTAGCAGCTTATTTTAATTTTCTTAATCAAATTATAATATAAAAAACATTAACCCTATTTATCGGAAATAAAGAAATTTGAATTTGAATTGGGAAAATATCTTCAATGTACAGAATTAGGCCTGTTAAAGTTTTATTAAAAGTATAGAAACTAGATACTTTTAGTACCTTAAGGAAGGTCTGTATAAAATAAAATAAAATAATAATAAATAATGGACAACATCACATACATTGCTCTGATCCTGTGGTAAGTAGCCAAAGCACTTGTGTTACAGAAATCAGAAACAACGACGGTACCACAACACCCAGACCCGAGACAATATTGAATAGTTATTTTTCTACATTGACCCGACCGGGATTCGAACCCGGAACTTCAGAGACAGCGACACCAAGTCCGGTATACTCGCCTCTCGGCTACGGAGGTCGTCGTAAAAGTGTTATAAAATGTAAATGCATTGATTGAATTAAAATATTGCAAAATTTTCACAACAAATAAGGTTAACGCTTTACAATTGCATTCCGAAAAAAGTTTTATTGCTCCTTAAGGACACAAAGTCCAAAATTCATAGCATAAGGGACTACTTTGTTTTCTAATTTTATTGTCTCTATTTGCCTTATTTAACAATCTAATTATACTGACCATACAGTAGTTTAACTCTTAGAAATCTACCTAGTTATCAGTATAATAAAATAATAGCTTCATCAAAGGCGCATTAATTTGCGGGTCTATAGACAAAAAATTTAAAAGACGAACCGACAACTGAACACTTTTTCAAATTCAAAAGAAAAAGGATCCTTTTTATATTAAGTTAAAATACAAATTAGTATAACGGCATAACTGATGTATGTCCTTTTTACGAAATGCAAACGAGAACGCGTGGTAAGTCAACATATGTCAAGTGACGCTTTTTTACATTTGTTTGTAACGTGCTATTCCTTTCTGACCCACTAATTGACTCTAAAAGAAATAATATTCATCAATTAGAAGTTAGATGATAGTCACCTAAATAGCATTTACGCAATAATTCTTTTGAAGTGTCCATTGTTATCGTTTATCGTAAATAAACGATACGATCACTTTTTTACCGTGACTTGGTAAAAAAGTCATAGATAGTAAAAAGGAACTTTGTTTGATAGAATGCAAGTATGCATGTAAGACAATAATCACTTAATCAGTAAATTACAGTAAATTACTCAGTATATAATTTGTATTACAATCCACATGAAAATGAAACGACACTTTTAATTGAGGCTCTGTTTTAAAGCCAACCTTACGATTAAAAACGGATGTCTAGTCGATTACGAAGTTTTTGACAATTTTATTTTCTACGTCATATTCTAGGTATATATATAGATAATACTGTTTTTGATCGTAATGTTACTGGGACTTAATCGAAACTGAAATGCGACAACTAGTACGCAGCCTTATGGTCCGTACCTTCGTTAACATTTTTTTATTTGTTTCTCTTTTTTTGTAATAACACATTATTCACAAATTAAAACATAGCAGTTATGTTTATACGGGCACACTTAACAATAACATCCTGTAAACACAATATCTAATTTCTCTTGTCGTATCGATAAGAAACACCACATGCAAAAACTTAAATAGATAAATTAGTTATATTAATCGTTTGAAGGATACGAATGTAATGTTTTCGGATTTAAACTCGCTTGTAAAAAAATATTGAAAGTAGCTGTCAAAATATCATTTCGTGTTCGTGATTGATTTTTGGCTGACCAATAACAGCAACTAATAGATGGTTTCACATTAAATAGATAAGTAAATTTATCATTATAGTTGATGATCATGTTATGATTTTCAATTATGTAGGTACTTTAAAATGACTTTGTTCAGAAAAGTGCACTTATTGCATGTATCAGATTTTAGAAAACTTGGTGTCTAGGTTGATCGGTAATTGTTACCTATTAACCATACCACAGTACAAACCAAGAGCAGATACAAATGCGTTGAACGCATTCAAATAAATAATAAAATTGGTGTGTAAATTTTAAAAGCATAATATTACAGTGACTTTTATGCCCTTAGTGCTTTACATTAAACTTGCAAGAGTTCTTGCCATAGTCTTGTCAGTGAATATTTTGATTTTAACAAATTTTAATGAGTAGACAACGGCAGGTCAACCTACTCAAAAAGTTAAAGGTCATTATCGATTTTGAACTATAAGTCCGATTTGTAGAGATCAATATCAATTGAGAAAATTTGACGTTCTGTAGTAGGTTGACGAGCTGTTGCGTGTGGACGTCCTAAGGCTTAAATGATGATGATGATGAATTACTAGTTAGTCTTAACGTTCACTCTATCTATCTTTTTTGTCTATGATTATAGGTACATTTCTGTGCTAACGCAAGTATATTTTTCAACAACAACTACCATTTTTGTTGTGCTGAAGATGCACGACTACTTTAGCAGTAATGCTTGTTTGTTATGAAGTTTACACCAAGCGATAAAACTGTTTATCAATGGATTCCTAACAAGTTCTGCTACCGTCATTTGGTCAGCCGCGGCGTGTCATAACAACTTATAAATTTTAGTATACCGCGGCGACGCGATAAAGGCGATAAACCGCTGATCGCTCGTGGCACCTTCGCTTAATTGAAATTTATGTCATCGAGGCCAGTATGACCCGCTACCACCTTTTTCTTTGGAGTTATGGGCGGAAGAACGATGTAAATAGAGTAGAGGTATGCATCGAGTTGTTCAGTGGCTGTTGTATTGTCATCGAGGGGTGTTGGCGATAATAAATTGGTTTTAGGGTTGTTTAGATAACCATGTTTTTAAGCAAGTATTTTGTTTAAGCAGCTTACCAACTCTTACTTAGTTATAATACCGAATGCAACTGATATATTGTATCAAATATTTTAAATCTTTTTCTGTTATCCTTAGACTTGTGATTTTTACTCAATTGTAATATTCTTTGTCAACAAACTCTTGCAAATTCGGAAGTAGGTACCTGTAGTATACGTATATGTATCAGTACTTTTTAAGTGTCATTTGTTCTTGATAGTATGTAATAATCGTCATCATTATTTCAGCAGACGTCCACTGTTGAACAAGGGAACAAGGGACCCCAGTAACTTCCAGATTGGCCAGTTGGAAGCGGCCTGCATCCAGCGGCTTTTTGCAACCTTTAACAGGTCGACTGCCCACCTTGTGGGTGGACGGCAAACGTTTATGCCAGATCGCCTGCCATATATGATAAGATCCTAGTTGGTTAGTTAATTTCCTTCTAGGGGGTGATTCTACTGCTCAGCTACAGTAACTTTTTCTTTAGAACCAACATCGAAAACACAAAAAAGAACACTTTCGTATATGTATTAAAACCAGCTATACGTCTCCAGATCATCCGTCCGGCTGACATCAGTTTAAATGGAGAATGTTATTTTTGGTAACACAAGTTTTAATTTCATTTAAATGAATACACAATATTTTATTATAATGTTTATATGCGATAACTTTTATAAATAATAGAATATTTATTTCATTTTCGAGTCAATCAAAATGTATAGTCTAATGGTAGCGTATCTCTTGATACCAAATATCGAGTGTTTTATTATGCACGCTTCGGTTTCGGCGCTTCCGACCGTTTCCGGAGTAGATTACTTACTTCTTTATTTTGTTCCCACTCTTATCTCGATATCTTAATTAACGCCGCTGCACGTATAAAATTAAGAAGTCACTCTTTTATAATTGCCTCTGAATAGTTAATATTTCCAAATAAAACTTTAATTTCGTTAACGACCTCAGCAGTTTAAGGGTATATAAAATTTGCTTTAGCATTATCATTTTTAACCTTAATGTGTTTAGAGATAGTAAATAACTAAATACTCTGTGCATGTACCATGGTTTGTAGACTTAGTTATAAAGCTATTAACGTGTTATATTAATTTTATATGCTCCCTATTGTTATGACTCCATAAAACATTATAATAAATGGGGTTTATGGCTGCATCTAATGGGAATCTTAATTTACTTAAATTAGAGTTATTTTTAAAAATGATGATAATCACATGGAAAGCAATGGAAATGAATTATTTTTATTAAAGAAAATGGGCGTGTTATCATTAAAAATGGAGGAGGCATCGTTTCGAAACAATATTTTATAAAAAACAATTCTAATTAAGTATACCTAATATACAAAGAATTTGTTTCATACATAGTTAGTTAGTTAGTTAGTTTGTCTGGGCTGTTTCCGCACTTAGCCTCCTGATTGGGCCATTGTGCGTGCTACCTTTTCCTTCTTACTCCAACCATCCTAGATCATCCCAGAAGGTCAGCAATCTTTTCAAATTTTTGCAGGCTTCCCGGAGAGATCCTGGCGATTGGAGGATCTGATGCCGTTGATCTGCCACGCTCCTACATTCCATAAGCACGTGCTGTGGCGTTTCTTCTGCCTCCATGCATCCTCTGCATGTGGGGCTGTCAGTCACACCTATGTTAAATAGGTGCTTGTTTAGAGGACAGTGACCGGTTATAACTCCTATAACCTTGCGGATTTTGTCCTTTTTTAGTCTGATGAGGTTGCAGGTAAGCTTATTTGATGCTACCGGAACTGCATTTTTTGTTTGCCTGCATCCTTCACCGTTTCTCCATTCTGTTAAATGCGTTTCTCTAGTTCTTTCGCGCAACCATGTTTTAATTTGGGCATGAGGTAAAGGCAGTAGTGGTGTTTCATACATAATGTAAGATAATGAAAAAAAAAAGTGAGGTGACAGACGAGAATTGTAATTTTACTATTAAAGAAACTCAATTTTACACAAAACAAAAAAATACTCTTACGTTATTACAGCCCGCTACGGTGGTGTACACGTATATTAAGCATTGTCTAATAGAATTATACGGCCCAAATGTCAAAACAGGCACAAATACCATGGCAAGTATTTAGTTTATCTCGCCCACAACTCTATGGTTCTAATTATAGAGTCAACTTCCACTCAATCAGTTTGATATCTAGCAACACCGATCCGTTAAATTTGCATCTTCAGATGTGATTTCCCCCGGGTGGGTGTCGATCTCAAGATTGCCACCGTATCCAAATCGAAAATCAAACTCTTTTTGTTCAGTTTTTTCTATTGGGCGTCCTATTCTGGATATTTTAAGACGTTTATTTTTATTTGTTTTTTATTTTCACATATCCCAAATACTCTGAAGAATTGATGATTTTTATTTGTTTTTATGTATTTTAGACTTATTCTTGTAAGGCAATCTAAGTCAAACTAAAGATATTTAAAACACCTGTTATACCAAAATAATTTTGAACATAATTAACCAACTTTCTTATTGAAAGAAAGAAAGAAAAATGTTTATGGTTTTTACAGGTATTTAAAAAAAAAAAAGAATTGCTTATACATATGTTCGTTACTCGGTACTTTAATAATTGGTATTGTTATTATTATTTACACAAAAATAAAATGAATAGTTATTAACATATTTAAAACTTATTATCCTTCTTTAAAGCAACAGATGAAAAAGAGAAGAACAATGTAAACAAACATTGAGCAGATCAAAACCTATAAGTGTGAATGAGGTACAGTTTTACCAATACATTAAAATGACTTTTTTGCAACTGTATTAGTAGATATTAAGTATTTTTAATTTCAGTCACATATCATCACATTAATTAAAATACACATAAGTAGAAAGAAAAAACAGAATACGTACACCAATTTTCTCCCGCAACCGTTTTTGCTTAGCAAAGGTAGGCGTATAAGTTTTTACTGCTCTATTCTATACAACTGTATACAATTCTATACAATTGGATCGAGTCGACAAAGGAGTCTTGCTATAAAAAGTTTAGCTATTTGCATTGTGAATACTTTGGAGATCTTATTTTGGGAGATTTTAGATAAGGTCATGTAAATCGCATTGCAAAAGGAATCAATCAACTTAACGCGATTCTAAATAGCATATTTAAGTACCTTTTTAATTTGTGTGCGTACGTACCTACGTTAGTTTGTACCATACTCGGTAATTTTATTTAAACATTACCTTTTTAACTTGTCTTGTACTTAATAAGTTAAAGGTATTTAATACTTAAATGTCTAAAATTAAAAAGATATTTTTAATACAATCTTCTTTTATTTATAATTTTAGACAGTTTGTTTTGAAATTGTATTTTATCTAAAACCACTATAACTATCTATAGTTAGGTATAACAGAGTAACACATTTATGTAAAAACGTGACAAACAAAGTTATTAAATGGAACATTTACATAATATCCTCAGAAATATACACATTAGAGATTTGTGTGATGCCGGGGGCGCTTGACAATATCCCCCATATCAAGAAAATGGCGGTACCGAGAGTATATTATATCCATGTAACATTAACCAGTAAATACTTCTAAGTAAACCAACATATCGATGAGTGTATGTCTGTTAGTATAATATTATAGATCCTAATTAATTGGTTAACTTTCCTTTAATTGTTAACAACATTTAGCTTGACTGTTTAGTTGACTGTTAAATTAACATTTAACTTGATTGTTTACATCATTATCATTTCAGCCATAGGACGTCCACTGCTGAACATAGGCCTCCCCAGTGACTTCCAGATTGGCCGGTTGGAAGCGGCCTTCATCCAGCGTCTTCCTGTGACCTTTACCAGGTCGTCAGTCCAAAAAAAGGTTTACAATAAGTAAATTTTATTAAAAAAAATAAAACCGACTTCAAAACACTAAAATGCTAAAAATAATCCTAACACTTAAGTACCTAATCAGTTACTTTTGGAGTCGGTGCCAGCCGATGAGAGATTCAATGTTTTTGTTTGCACCGACTCCAAAAGTAACTGATTAGGTACTTAAGTGTTAGGATTATTTTTAGCATTTTAGTGTTTTGAAGTCGGTTTTATTTTTTTTAATAAAATTTACTTATTTCATAAATTTTTAGTGATAAATCCTAATCTAACTGCTGAACACCGATTTCATCCCCTATTTTCCTACCCTTAGGGGTGATTTTTATTTTGTAAACTTTTAGCATATTATCTTTGAAGTATAAGCTATTCAATAAAACAAAAATCATCAAAATCGGCTCATATTTGACGAAGATAGGTAACAAGAACCACAACCAAAATACTATCTGGGTATATATTTGTTGATTTTCTCAAAAAGTTCTAAATCAATTTCGATAAAATTTATATGGGACCACCTCTGAAGTATGATCTACCAAACAAAAAAAGAATCATTAAAATCGATTAATAATTGGCGGAGTAATCGCGTAACAAATATACAAAAAAAAAAAAAAAAAACATACAGTCGAATTGAGAACCTCCTCGTTTTTTGAAGTCGGTTGAAAATGGAGAATTAAAATAGAAGCATGGCATGTACAATGATTATGATTGACTAATTAAAATGAGAAATTGCGTCGTACTTTATAACTCTACTTAATTTATTAGTAAGTCATTTATAACTTGATATGTAGTAAGTTATTTGGCTCTACCCATTATGCATTTAAAAATAATTGATCATTTGTAAGTCAATAAATAATATGTCGCTTTCAACCGGCCAATCTGGAAGTCCTTAGGGGAGGCTCATGTTCAACAGTGGACGTCCTATGGCTGAAATGATGATGATGATGATAAAATAATAATTAATAGACAGAGCCAAAAAGGTCTACCGCTCATTCGTCCTACATAATTATACATACTCTTATACAATCCAAAGGCCTTATTTAAGGTGACTGTCTTGACTTTATTTAGTAGTTCACGCTCCGTAACATAAAACAAGCGGTTGCGGGTTAGGACATAGGATTCGATGTCGCACCGTCCACAAAAGATCTCTGTTTAGCCAAATGATCGACTGGCAGAGAATGCCACATGGCATAAAGTCCACCTTTTGTACCATTTTTATTTGTGCAATAAACTTTAAATAAATAAATCATACAAGAAGCAAGTGTTTGAATTATGAGAAAGAGTCGTACAAATATAGAAAACATATAAATTGTACAAACATTTCGTTGATTGAATTAAAAAGATAATTTAAACAGCTATTTTTAGAATTTCTGCAGTCATGTAAAAAAATACGTTATGTCTTACTTATATTAAGAAGATAATAATATATACATTTGAATTTTAAAGTCTATTGCAGTCTAGATCTGATATTTTTTGGAAGAAATAGTTTTGCCAAATTATTACTGTAGTACCCGGGCAGCATTAGTTTAATAAATACAAAAATATTGTATGTCTAAGTGCAATGCGTACGTGGGTGAACAATTAAAATTTGATTTTAAACACACTAACAACCAAAACCGCAGCATGAAATGGTATAGTAAAAAAAACCTTTTGTTTTCGAACCGTCTCGGTATTTTGCCTATGAATTTCTGACATAACAATCCTTTATTCTTCACATTCGAAATCGGTTAAGATTCTAACCACCCCTATATCCCGATATTGGCATAATTCCGCCGTATGTATGCCCCCGCCAATACTCAGTATTATGTACTTTGAAAGATCTACGGATTTAGAATAACGACAAACGTAGAACCTGTCGATGTAGCGATTTTATTTTATGATATTAGCTATGATTATAGCTATAGGTATATTTATTAAAAATAAGTTTAATCGACATTATTTTATTAAATACAAATAAAAATAGACATTGAAAAAAAACTTCAACTAAACTAACTTAACCTAAAACAACAACATTACATGGCTTTGCAACCTCCTCCTGTCCGGTCAAGTTTTGACAGTTATGTTCTATTCCTTTTTGGGGCGAAACTCTGTGCCTTTCGCAAAAAGGATGGTGGTATTCGCCCTTTTCCGATCGGTTCTATTTTCTACCACCTTGCGGCTAAATTAGCTTGCAGGGAAATTATCTTGCCCATGAAAGAGGCCTTTCAACCTGTCCCACTGGGATTTGGCAGTAAGGGAGGTTGCGAAGCTGCTGTACATGCCGTCCGAAATTTTCTTTCTGACTGCGATTCCGAAATTATTTTGAAAGTAGACGTGAGGAATGCATTTAACTCCCTGGAGGCGGTTGTGCCTTGCTGAACGAAGTCCTTTCCCATACACCTTAGATCTATCCTTTTGTTCACCAGTGCTACAATAGCTCTACAAAATTATTATACCATCAACACTCTATACAATCTGCCGTCGGTGTTCAGCAAGGTGACCCTTTAGGTCCAGCCCTTTTCAGTTTAGGCATTCACCCTGTCATTTCAGATTAAAATTCTAAACTAAATGTCTGGTATCTCGACGACGGTACTCTAGGTGGCAAAGCTGATTGTGTATTTCAGGACCTCAGTAAAATAATAGAAAACTTTAAAAATATAGGTTTGGAACTGAACCTTTCCAAGTGTGAAATTTTCATTAATAATTGTGTCTCATCTCATGTTCGTGAACATATTATCCAGAAATTTAACACTTTGGCTCCCAAAATCAAAATTCTGAATTCTGACTCACTTTACCTTCTAGGTGCTCCTCTTCTAGATGACAGCATAAAACCTTTTTTAGATTCGAAAGTTATCCAATTTAAAAATATGGCTTCTAGATTGGAACGTCTAAATTCTCATATAGCTTTTACCATCTTAAAATTCTGCCTTTTCGTTCCAAAGTTTACTTATATCCTCCGCGCCAATCCTATTTGGAAAAATCCCCAGTATTTGGCTAATATCGATACCACCCTCAGAACAAGCCTTGAAAACATTTTTAATTTAAACCTCAATAATGATTCTTGGTCGCAAGCAACGCTACCTATTTGCTTTGGTGATATCGGCATTTGCCAAATTTCAAGCGTCGCCCTCCCCGCCTTTCCCTCCTTACACAGCACTTTTGATCTATGCAAGAGAATCTTTAACCATCCCCGTCATCCTTCTGTGGTTAGAGAGGCGGAGGAAGCTTTGCGAGGTCTCTGTCCTAATGAGAACTTCCCAAAGGAACGTAACCTTCAAAAACTTTGGGATGTTCCACTGGCGAGGGAGACCTTTAATTGTTTGGTTCAAAATTTCATCAGTGATTGCCATCGTGCTAGGCTCTTGGCAGTTTCTTGTAAGGAATCCGACCACTGGCTCCACGCACTCCCATCAAAAAACCTTGGCACCTTCCTTGACAGCGAATCATTTCGGGTGTGTGTGGGATTACGCCTCGGAGCTCCAGTTTGCGAGCCACACACGTGTTTCAAACAATTGGTCTTCACGGTCTCTATTGTCAGCAAAGCGCAGGGCGTTTTGCCCGCTATGCTGCCCTCGATGACGCCATCAAGAGGGCTCTTGCCAGCATCAACGTTCCATCGACGTTGGAACCTCGTGGGTTGGTGCGTGATGACAGCAAGAGACCGGACGGCCTTACGCTCGTTCCCTGGGAGCGGGGACGGGCTTTAGTATGGGATGCAACTTGTGTCGATACTTTAGCCCCGTCTCACCTTAGGGAATCAGCCGTAAAAGCAGGGGCTGCAGCGGAGTCTGCAGAAAATGCCAAGCAGCGCAAATACGAGTCACTTGCATGTGACTATGTGTTTGCGCCATTTGGCGTTGAGACCGTGGGGACCGAGTGCAAAATTACTGTTTGGAAGAATAGCACCAAAATGAATTTCAATTTCGGAAAATAACTCGCCTTCTTGCCTCATGAACACGGTTTTATTTTTGATTAAGTAGATATTAGTTTTAAGTTAGTTATTGTATTGTTGATTTAGTGTTTTATGATAAAATAATACTTATTACTTTCTCAAAAAATCACCTAAAACAATGTACTCAAAAATAAAAGCGTGTCCGTGAAGCAGAGGCGAGGATACTGGCAGCGTTTCCTCGCTGAATGGCTTTACATATTAAGTAATTAACTACAATAATATTTCAGGGATATTTTTAACTGGGGAGAACCTGGTTAATTAACGTAGAGAAAAAATAAATCCTAGCATCACTACTTTATGAAATATTGAGATGTCTCCACCATAACATTGATGACCTTCGTATCTGAGAGGCGAGTATACCGGACTTGGTGTCGCTATCTCTGAGGTCCCGGGTTGGATTCCAATGTAGAAAATAACTTTTCTATATTTTCTCGGGTCTGGGTGTTGTGGTACCGTCCTTGTTTCTGATTTCTGTAACACAAGTGCTTAAGCTTCTTATCATAGGATCAGAGCAATGTATATGATGTTTTCCAATATTGATTTTAATACGCGCGCACAATTTAAATATAACATATCTTTAAAATTACACCATTAAACACAAAAACAAGATTAATTCACATCATATTTGTTAGATCAGTCATTAAGACCTGTTGATTGATTGGTGATATTTACCAAACTTCCAACTAACTAATACCGACACCCCACCCTTTAAACAACACCCCAAAAAAATAAAAACCGACTTCAAAAAACTAAAACGCTAAAAATAATTTTAACACTTAAGTACCTAAATCAGTTTGGGAGTCGGTGCAAACGAAAATATATAAATCTCATCGACTGGCACCGACTCCAAAAGTAACTGATTGATTATTTTTAGCGTTTTAGTTTTTTTAAAGTCGTTTTTTTTTCCCACGAATTGAGAACATCCTCCTTTTTTGAAGTCGGTTAAAGAAAATGACGAAATTAGTATACCAAAACTTACCTAACCAAAGACATGGCATACCCACCTCCGCCTTACCAGCACAAAAACTCACATTTGCACAACACCTCTAGATTTTCCACCTTAGTTCCGGTTATAATTTTCCCAGATGGTATACGCGATAGTGCATGGCACGCTATATTTTAAACCTGTGACAGGTGGCGCTGGCCACGCCTTACATGACAGACGACGCGTCGCCTGAGGAAGCACGGAGTTTGTCATTCTAGTAAGGTTGTGTACCTAACTTACCCTACATGATGTATGTAGGGTAAGTTAGGTACACAACCTTACTAGAATGACAGCAGTAGCCGCAGAAATTCGTTAAGACATAGAGAGTAGGTAAAACTAAATAATTCGGACTGCATTGCGCGGTTACCGCCTGATATACTTTACAAAGATGTATTATTTATGATGGCAGCCAAGTTCCTAAAATTTATTTCGACGGTTGAAAGGCAAAAGGCATCAAGCGACATTTTGATAACTTTACAGGAGAGCATGAATTTTTTTAAAAATAAGTATCGTAGTTTTCTTCTGGCGCTACAAATAGAGAAAAGTCTTACAGGATTATATGTTTTAAGAAAAGATCTATATTTTGTTAATAACTATTCAACAATTCTTTAGGAAAAGCATCCTTATCAGTTTAATGGTAAATTATTTTTGAGAAATTAACTCTATTTTAATTAACTAGTGTTTAAATGAATACAAATCGTTCTTTCATTGCATAATGTTGCGTAATAAAATATATAGCTTGTTTATAGTCGAGTCCGAGATAAACAATATAAAATCCATGAAAAAATACTACAGCGAAAATAAGACATTAGGATTAGTAACTAATGTCTAATTTCACAATTTGTTCAAACATAACAATTAACGATCTCTAAAACTACTGAGTTTTCTGAGTAGCCAGTTTGCGCCACAGAAAAATAAATTAGACTATAAAAGATCATAGGCAGCCACGAAACATAAAAAAAAGAAAAGTGCATTTCAGCAATATTACCCAAGCATGCTAAACTGTGGCTATCTCAAACTCTATAGCCTGCCTGCGTCCTCTTTAGAAGGCGTACCTATTGAGGCTTTGCGCTGTGAAGTGTGAAGATAGCTTCTTGGCTATTCATTGAGTGTGGGCTTGGCTAGGCCTAGTGTAAAGCTAAGCTGGAAACAATGGCTTATAGTAAGCATTCATTATTGAGGTGTAAACCAGTATGACCTCTACAGAGTATATCTAACTTTAAAAAAAATCAAATCTTATGTTGTATTTGTGATTTAGCCAAAAAACTTTTGCAAGAATGTAGCTAGTGGAGTACCAGTGTGATAAATGACAGGTATTCAATATCTATCCTGGCATAATAATCTCCGCTTTGCATTGGAAATAAGTAAAAATCTATTTTCGAAAACGTCTAATTTAGAATTTTGTAAAAGAAAATCTGTTAATCTCCAACTATAACTTAACTGGTTGTGGTAGGGTTGCTAAATCCTGACTACACAAGAGTGCCAGTGGTGGAAAGGGGAGTATCCCGACTTGACCTTCTCGGTAGATCTGATGCCGCTTGAATTACGAGCTGTTTGTATAATTAGAGCGAGAGGTTGTCAAAGAAAATAATAAAACAAATATAAATATTGGACAACATCACATACATTGCTCCGATCCTATGATAAGTACAGAAAGGTGTTACAGAAATCAGAAACAACGACGGTACCACAACACCCTGACCCGAGACAATATAGAAAAGTTATTTTTCTAACCAAATCGAACCCGGGACCTCACCAACACCAAGTTCGGTATGCTCGCCTCTCGGCTACGGAGGTCATCAAAAATGGTAGCTGTGTGGCTTTGGCTTGATTTAATGACATGAATTAAGATCTTATTTTTTGGAAACTTGAAAGTAATCTGCTAAAGAAAATAGAATCTTTTATCAAACACAAGGATGATTGAGTTATTTTTTTGCTTGATAGGTATTTTGTATCATACCATATCGTAACGGATTACGGTAGGTTAGGTCCTATTATTACTATTTCAATTAGTTTTCAATGTAGCTACTTAGAAAACGAATATCGATAGGTGTAAAGAGACACTGACAATTATAAAAAATCCAAAATTGAAAGTTGACACCGTTGGGGCGGGCTTGTAGCAAAAAGCGATCGCTTCCATCGGCAAATCCGAGTTTAGAGCACACGTCAAATATTTGAGATGTGATTAAGCGCCGCCTTTGATTGATGGCGGTGAGTGTTTGGGGACAGAGTAAAGAGATGTAGAGGCTTTAGAATTTAAGGGAATTAATAATTTTGAATTATGATGAATTTAGAGTCTCCTTTCTTTCTCTAGCTATTTGTAATTAAATTTAAATACAGCACATTAATCGTCACCGAAGTAAAGAAATAACGCCCCTGTGTTACGAGAAGGTATACAACTTGTCTTTGCCGCTGTCTTGATAGACCAACATGGATTGATATGTACTTAGTCATACTCGTATCATAAGTTGTGTCACAAACACTTTCTATGCATATAATAAAACCGTAAAAAGTCAATTCCTGTACATTGACTAGACAAAAGAAGAAACAGTCCCCATGCTTTCTTAATGATCAGTGGAGTCCAAAAAAGGCGTTTTTAGAATTCTTGTTATTATATCAATTTTATATGTACATATATGTTTTGTTTTATTATATGTACCTTTACTGGCTGTCTACTTTGTCACTAAGAAAATGTATTCTATAATTAAGAGCTGTGGATTTTGTAAAAAAATAAAATAAATAAATATGACAGGTGACATAATCTATAGCATTATATATTTACCACACCCAATAATAAAACCATTTTGATATTTCTACCTAGAATGATTTTTTAAATGTAAATGATAACGAAATACCCTCTACTGTTATTTATGGTCGATTTCTCTAAATACTTGTGGTGTCTATGTGACAAGGTTTTCTTTTTTTTTAATACGGTGCAAATTATTTTAACATAATTAGATCGTTGGTGTGTCAACCAGGTTGATGTATTCCGTCATCCTGGGTGACATAGGGTGCCTACTAAACATATTTTTTTTATGTAAGAACAACTTTCGATTGAAATTGTTAAGTTACACGAGACTTTCGTTTATTATTTTAGTTTAGTTTGGTAATGCGTACACAACGCTGTAATGTTATATTAATCTGTGTTTTCTAAATCTGTTAATGTTAGCTCAATATCCTCTGTCCTCTGTCAAAAATCTCTGTTTAAAAGGTACTCTGTAGAGCAGCTGAGCTGGCCCCAGAGTGTGGTAGTTTAAAACAATTAAACACATTATGTTGATACTGCAAACATAACGGGACTATTCCCATTCCTGTGGGAACCTCGAGTTTTCTGATTTTCGTTTGCTGGACTGAAAAGCTATTTTTGATGTAGGTAATGGTTTTAAGCCTCGAAAGTACGAGTAGCTACGCCCCAGGTCGCATTATAAATTGTAACAATTGATATTTTAATAGTTTCTGACAATAAGCAGTCGGAGTTAATAATATTTTTGCGTATCTTTTATACTAAAATTAGGTACAAAGTAGTTAAGATTATTATTCACTGGTATTTTTTTTAGTTGGGATAATGTGTTATTATCACAACTAAAAAAAGTCTATCCGGTATTCAGAGATACATATTTTTATTCAGTATTTTTAACGGATTTAACAAAATACTTCTATCTAGGATTAAAGGCTATCCTAATCATGGAAAGACAGGGAGAAATACCACGTGGTCGAAGTCCAACACGGTGGTCGAACCTATCAATAAAAGCCCTGGAAATGGTATTCCACGAGGCCTTCAGACGGGCACAGGATCGCGATGACTGGAGTCGGCTCATCATACAGAAGATCAAGAGAAACAGAAATAAAATACTCATAATATTTCATTGACATAAACGTAGTGTAGGACGCCCCCCAGCTCGATGAACCGACGATCTTAGGAAGACGGCTGGCAGTGGCTGGACGAAAAAAGCGGGAGATCGTGCTCTGTGGTGCTTTTTAGGGGAGGCTTACATTCAGCAGTGGACTGCAATAGGCTGACATGATGATGATGAATGTTTTATTTGTATTGTATGTAAGTAGTACACAAATGTGTTTTCAGCTGTCGTTACATCAGAATAGTACAAAAGCAAACTTATTGCTCAAACAAAGATAGAGTTTCCATTTGCCAAATCCCCATCTCCTACTATTATAGGTTTGGATTTGCAAATTTTTTAGGTTCCGCACCTCAAAAAGAAAATACGTAATCCTTATGGGATCACTTTGTTGCCCGTCTGTCTGTCTGTCCCTATGTCTGTCAAAACCCTTTTACTCTAGATCGCGTGGAGGTATAGAGTTGAAATTAAAACCATATACTCATGTCAGTCCTCTGAAGCTGTGAAAAAACAAACTTCCAAGTTACCTTTAAAAAAATATGACCTTTAATGAATATGATGAATGAAGAATGAATCAAAATTTATAGGGAGCTTTCCGTAAACCTTGAACTTTGAAATTTGGTAACTAATATCATCTTATTCGACAAGTACAGGGAAAATTAAAAAAATACATTAGTAATTAAATTTTAATTAAACTGCGAGTCTCGATTCCTGAACTACAAATTAATACGGAACCCTCGGTGGGCGAGTCCGACTCGCTCTTGTCCGGTTTTTTATTAGTTACGGTCGTAGATAAATCTATGGCGGAAAAGGTTAGGTAATAGTATTTTTACATTGTATCAAATTTAAGGTGCAAATATATTTAGCAACAAGACTTGATCTTTCTGCTTTTGTCTTTTGAAATAAAGATCAAAATCGAATATGTAAATTGCGACTGACTGTACAAAGGTGTGCAAATATTTATCTGTTGAAATGTGCGGCGAAATCAAAGGGGCGCTAATCGAAACTAACCATAGTGTTAAGTTACCGTTCTCAAGTGTGGTGAGAGCATAGACAAGGCCCGAGAAAGTCCACAGATTATTTAGTTTTTGTGTAACTCGTACTTTTTCATATAAATAAATTAAAATAACCCGCCTGCCAAGCGTGGCGAGTATTGGCAGTCCCACCCGATGAAAGTCATTGGGGTAGGCTTGTGTTCAGCAGTAGACGTCCATAGCTGAAATGATGATGATGATGAAATATAATTATGCGCCTGACAACTCGAAGTAAGCAATTAAGATCCAGACAATGTATTTTTGCTAATGGCGTCTTCCATCACACCCAGACTCGAGCCAATTATAAAAAATCGTTTTCTAGATTGACCCGAACCGGAAATTTAACTGAGGACCCATAGCTTTCAAAGTGAATTGCTGCCGCTACACTAATCGGGTGTCAATTTAAAGTTAGTGACTTACTTGAAACTAAGTCCATTTGTTAAATGCATAACTAATACATTACAAACTCACAGACGTTCAGGCCACATACCGACAAGCGCAGCGTAGGACGTCCACCAACAATGAGGAAGCCGCTGGATGCAGGCCGCTTCCAACCGGCCAATGCGGAAATCATTGGGGGAGGCCTATGTTCAGCAGTGGACTATGGCTAAAATTGTGATGGTGATGACCTACTGAAAATCAAATAAAGTCAAAATCGCAATTACTAAACAGTTCTCCTAACGCCTTTAGATAAATTATGCTGTCCCTATATCTTCGTCCTAGCGCTGGTAGAAGCAAGGACCTCTAGGTCATCAGGGTACGGGTCTTGACTGACCATGGTTATTCTCTTGCGTGCCGCAATATTTTCTTCTTATAGATTTGCGGGTCCAGTAGATAAGTGGCCCGGCCCGCGAAGGGAAAACCAGCAAGTCTGATTACTAACGCCATTATTATCTTTAATAGGATGCAAGCTTATGAGAATTAAATCAGTTTTTGATTGATTCTAGACAAAAATCATGCAGCAGGTTAATAAAAATCCGTACAGAACTATATTTTAGTTAAACATAATAGTTATACATTGAAAATATGTAAGTAACACAATTTAGTCCTGTTTCTGAAGATGGTATTTTTACCTATGTTTCATTAAAAGGGAAAACTCTTATTCCAATGCATTGTCATAACAGTAGTGCATTACCAATATCACAAAAAACCTATCATTAAACAATAATCTAATAATTAAGCACTCCCGTGGTATGTGATCGCCATATTGTCTCCAATAAGCAGTTAAGTAGCTCGTAACTCTAAGTGTTAAATTAGGATGTATCCACAATCATCCACCGGCGAGATGAAAGGTACCGGTGGCGCTATTGGCGGCGTCTATGCTATAGCATGACCACTTCAAAACTAACACCAGCTGTCTCGTTTTACTGGGCCGAGTGAATAAAATATTTTATATGAGTTCAATAAGAAAATCTTATTCTTTAATTACACCTTAAAGTTAAAACTACCTGTGTTGTAACCAAATAAAACAGTGGACGTATTTAGTAAATGTTACTTAATAAGGCAGAAATTATGGCGATGATAATATTAACCACGCTTCAAAATAGCCATAACGTTTGTATAAATTGTATATCACCGTTTTGCCATAAACTCACAAACTCAAGTGGCACAATTTGATAACTAATCAATCGATTTGATTTTTTTAAAATCAATTAGAAAAAGGTGTTCTATGACAACAACTCCTACACACAAATGAACACTATACGTTTCGTGATCATATAAGCCTATATAATTCAACTCAGCGAAAAAGGAAATCTTAAAAACTTGATTCAGGTTCTCAAGTTTTAAAGTTGTCGACTAATACCCAAAATTAGAAGAGGCTGTTAAGAAAAAAGCTCGTGTTTACACAGATTTAAGTGGCGCCTGGGACGAAGCTCTCAAACCGGATTATGAGGGATTGAACTTGCAAGCTTTTTCAATTGACGAGGAGCTTTTAATAAGATGTATTTTATTTAGTTATTTGCTTAGATTAATGACACAGAGATACGTAATCCGGGCGCAAAATTTGAAGGAACTAAATTGGAGCCACAGAAGGCTGACAGCTCTACGCCTGACAGCTCCGTAGTGTTTAATGACAATACGCTCCGAACGCATGACAATCTACATTGCTTTCATTGAATTTTCCCCGGTTTTGGGGAACTACTAATAAGAGAAACCCTATTTTATAGTGGTGCGTGTGTCAGTGTGTAAACGTTTGCACACAAAACTGTTTTGTTGCTTCAATTTTGTAATCGACGTTTGTACCGAACTATCATTTTATGCGTCATTATTCAAAGGTTATCTGATTTAATTGAGAACTATACAACATAATCTTTGTATGATTTTACAGTTAGCTTATTCTTTCAATGCCAACACTAAGCCAATTCAGAGTTTAATATGATGGATAATTTTGTTTTTTATATAACTATATAAGTAGATAGAT
The DNA here is from genome assembly GCA_963576865.1 of Anania hortulata. Classification (NCBI taxonomy): domain Eukaryota; kingdom Metazoa; phylum Arthropoda; class Insecta; order Lepidoptera; family Crambidae; genus Anania; species Anania hortulata. The sequence continues at coordinate 6,297,724 of OY756412.1, read as the reverse complement.
AGTTACTCTTTATTGTTGTTTTGGGTAACTTTATAAGGTTGCACAATTTAGGCGGTCTTAGATCTACAGATTTTTTTGTTCTGTAAAAAAACCATCCAAGTCTATTTCAGCCTTTGACATATATGATTGAAACAAGCTTACAAATGTAACATGAATGAATTACTCTTTGTTGTGAAGGGATGTTCTACGTTCACATCAATCAGATAATAAGCTCCACTTTTACAATATACAATACCAATATTGGCACATCTAAAATGTATTTGATTTAATAATTATATGATTTATTTATTTATTTATTGGAAAAGATTCACCAGCAACATATCAGTAAACATTACAATTCAGAGTAATATGAGTAACATTTGTAAAAGATATGTCTTTATAAGTAAATACAGCGTTTTATAATTATTTACATAAATAATTTTATTACAAATGATTACAAATGATTTAAATATGATTACAAATGATGGCAAAAATTAACTTAATTGACACTGAATTGACATAAATTATTGGTATTTTTATTGACATTAACTTTATTGACGATTACTGTATATGGATTTTTAATATGATTGACTGTTGGAATATAATTGTGTAATTGGTTAAATTGATATTGTAGTATTTATATTTATATTTGTACAAATATAGCACGACTAATCTGTTATACCATCTGCATGTAAAAATACTCATGTCTTACAAATAAAATTTCTAAAATTTCTTATTCTTTTTTTTGTTTCGAAAACAATTAACGGATACCCAATATTTTAGTGAACATGTATTCACAACTTATAAGCTCAAAACAGATCATAAAAACGGTCTAAACGCTACTCCAAACATCAAACAAGCCGAAATCGGAACACCTACGTCGTGTTTACACTCCTTAAGCTTCTACTTAAGGAGCTTAAAGCACCAGGATTTGCCACCACCCGCTTATCACGTACTTAGAGACCGGATACTTTGGGTGATTTTTTGCTAAGTGCTTTTAACAAGTTAAATGGATAATCTTTGTTTAAACATTTTAACTGTGGAACATTTATAAATGAGATTAGCTATAAATAAAGTTAAAAAAGCTGTTTGTTTGTGTAACGACTAACTACATAAGCTGTTATTTACTGTTTAAGATACGTTTTTAACGGATATAAAAAAGGAGTAACGACTAAATTTAAGAATTATAGGATTCTTACGATTTTGTATGTGAATTGTAATTCAAATGCTTCATAAATACGTCCTCAAATGAAACCAGAGATAATGAATCTTGGCGACATGGAAGGAGTGTTTATCTTCTTCAAAGAGAAGGAAGAAGGCAACTTCAAAAGAAATAGTATCATCGTCAAATACATTTGATCTTTGAAGATCTATGGTAATAGTTATAGGATACACTCCATCTTTTGTATTAATTTCTTTCATTAAGAAAATCCTTATAAAATACTTTATCTGTTCGCAAATTATAAAATTTAGGTATGTAAAATATATAAATACGTCGCCTATATACGTCCCAGTGCAGGGCACAGACCTCATCTTAACTAAGAGGTGGTTTGAGCCCAGTGCCGATTGGTGGAGAAGTAGCTAGGAATTGTATTATAAAGAACGTGTTGTGGTGGCACTGTTAATTTGGAGTGAGGTTACGATTTACTTTCGTACCTATCCCTGAATATGGCTCCTATAAGCTTATGATTACACAATAAACATAACAAAATAGGGACCATAAAAGAAATTAATTTCATCCAACCACGAAAGCTGGAGCACGAAGAGCAACTCCAGTGGAACTAATAAGTACTTATTGCCTACGCAACTCTACAAAAAGTCGCTCTGCAATATCGACGTCAAACAGTTTAATAACGCGACAATAAAAGCGCATATTTGCATAGCAAAATGCGCATAAATTGCTCAATCTGCGTGTTTTATTGTGTCGAGAAAATGGCGCCGTATCGGGGCGGGTAGGAAATCCATTACCACTGTTATACCTACCTGTGAATAGAGGTGTGTTTAGACGACTATCGATATCGATGATAGGCTACTGATGAACTATTTACTATAAAAGGCTTTAACAATGCGGGTATTGTTTTGAGATAAGAAAACGGTAGACGTTAAATGTGAATAATATATCAACATAACTACATCAAATGATTGTCTATTCAAGTTTATTTGTCTACTGGGAAATTAAATAAAGTAGACCGTCATTATTGAAACCAAAATAGTATTTAGTAAAATTGTATAATGTTAGAAAATAAAGTATAGTTTTAGTCAGTAAACTGACTAAGTTATTTTCAGTAGCAGTTTGCCAACGAGGCCTTTTTTTATCAATGTCACCTAACCTGAGTTTTATCGATATATAACAACTCAAATAATTACACCTCATCCCATCCCTACGAAAACATATTAGAGTGCATGCCGTCACATTTTCTAATCTATATTCAAATTGGCGCGGCCCGCCGCCGCCATTGTGAAAACGGTATATTTTTCCAATTTCGCCCGGAAAACTCGCTCTGGCATTTTGCATAAACACATCCCTACTACTTTTTAAAAAACGATACAATTTTGAACCCTGTAGCGATAAAAATAAGAATTGTTTTAATTTTTTTCTACGTAAAGTGTTGTTTGTTGAATCGAATGATGCCGATGGGCTGGTGTACATAAAGAAGTGGGTACATAGAGTTTATTGTGCCTCTCAGGGCTTGATGTGACTCGTTATTTGGCTATTAGCTATTGTGTATCGTTTTAAATAAACATATTTTTGTGAAGGCCTCTGGAATATTGACATAGAGATTCCCTGAAAAGCGTTCCTTACAACATGAAATTGACTATTTTATTAAACAATAACCATTCGAATTCTCTATCATTTTGCAGAATCAGGAGCTAATATTATTATCTAGGTTTGTGATTAGTCAATATCCCGTCAGCTTATTTAGTTTTAAGGGCTCCTAAGTTTTAAAGAAAAACTTTTTAGGACATTTCAAATCACATCACGGTTTCTTTAAAATCACAAGCACAATCATTAGGATAGTGATGATTCTCAATTTATGGTTTAATATTAAAAGAATAAATCTCCAAATCTGATACAATATTCGAATAAATACCGATCTAGCTAGACTAGCTAATTCGCCAACGCCCCAAAAAAAGCTTTTCATTCCTTCTATCTGGGTTTTACCGTTTCTTTAAAGTTAGCAATATATGCTTGTAAACTAACTTTTTCTTTGTTTTTTATGACAAAAACCTCTGAAAAACCCCTATAAAGCAGACCTCATACTGCAAAGGATAGAACTCTAGAACTTTTAATTTTGTCTCATTATTTTACTGCACGTCCTTCCTAAGTAACGATGGAACTATGCTGATATAATTTCGTTGTTACAGAACAACAGAACCTTCCTTTCCAAAGGATAATAGCAAAACCTTCGGACCTTGTGTGAAGTATGGCGTTAACCAAAAAGACGAAGAAAAATAACCTTCATCTACCCCCTATCCTATGTACCCGCATTTACATTGCATCCATAAATCGTATATCGGCGACGCAATCCGTACATAAATATGGAATAAATACAATGTTAATTCGTGTTCGTTTTGCGGAATATCGCGTGTCTTTATTTTGAAAATGGCAGCATTTGTTACAGTTCCGTGGCGCCGGTCCGACAGGGTGACTTGTAAGACAGGCAGGGGACTTATAGAGGCTGGAAGCGATAGCTCTCTGTGCAGATGCTTCGTGGGAAGACTCTATAATGCATTTTTTTGAAGATAGTGTGAGAAATTCTAGCTAATCGTGCGGGGATTCTCTAACAGAACAATTTTCCCTTACTTTTATATTAAAGCTGAAAACTCTTCGCTTCGTAAGTGTATCATATACGGAGAAAGCTGACAAGTTTACTTGTTTTAAAACGACGATCGTCTTGGTCCAGTGGTGGTCCAGCTTTAAATTAAATTAAAATAATCTTTATTTCGACCAACATAGATCATAGTGTTTTAGTAGCAGATTATAACTAAGCTATGGATGGCATATAATATATTTATGTATGTCTATGCATTATATAGGGTGTAACAAAAAGGTGAAATAAAACTTTAAGGGGTTATTCTACGGCTAAATTGACGTTTCCATACAAACTGATGCCAGCTGGTCGCGTATGGGAAAGTGTTTTTTTTTTTGCGAATTCGATGTTGGTCCCATAGAAAAAGTTGATGTAATTTAGCCGTAGAATAACCCCTTAAAGTTTTATTTCACCTTTTCGTTACACTCTGTATAGTCGCCATAGTACAAGCTCTGCTTAGTAACTTTACGTAGACAAATAGCGTGATAGCAGATATTAGCGTAAAGTAACAGGTTCTATAAATACTTGAAGACTAGCTATTCTTTTCTAACTATTATTATAAATAATACAAACATCTCACGAAGTCAGCGCGTATCTTTACATCAGTGACACAAATAGCTAGGACCGTTTATGGTCGAAGCTATCTCTCGGGAAGATTGGTGGCTCACTGCGTCTGGCTCACGTAAACTATCATTTGTTTGGGCTAGTTAGTAGAAATGTTCTAATATAAATAAGTGGACCTACATTTTAGACGGAACAAAATAACAAAAAAAAAAAACTTCAACTTTATAGATATCATTTGAAGTCGGTGGGGCCAAGAATGATAATGAACCATGGATTAGTTGTTTTTTAACACATCGATTTATTTATATGTTTCGTAATGTAATGGGCCACGCTCGATTATGTAAATATTTTATGTTGAACTCTAATAAGCATTTTTGTAAAAAAAAAGCTATTTTTAGCGTGATAGATGTTGTCAAAGTATCCCGAGAAAACGATAATTTAGGTCTTTGAATACCTATTAGTAATAAATACCTACATTAACCTTTAAAAGTTAATTACATTACATAACATCGTAAAAGACAATACTACTGTTTTCCGCACCCCGGCTTCAAACACGACACTACGAGATAATTGACCCAGCAATGTTAGATAGATGTTCGAATATAAAATAAAGTGACTATTCCATTCAGTCCCCAGTCGTGGTCGAGCGTCGGCCTAAAATAAGACGTCCAGCAGCGAGTGGCTCATATTATTTTTATTTATTTATGATTATTTGCATGGACCGCGCGGGATGTGACAAGCCAGGCGCTATTGTCCTCCCAAATAATAACGAGATATGGCGCTCCGGTGGATTTTTAACCCTTTTTGCGTCTCCGCCGTCACGATCGGCCCTTAGGAGCGTCTAAAGGACGTATTTTATACAGAAATGGCAGCTCAATAGCTTAAAATAATAATACTTTGGACCTGAATGACATTTTCCGATTTACGACCTTATAACGTACGAATTGTTCTCACGCGTGGTTTAGAATTAATCACTTTAATTGTAGCATTAGCGCTAAAATGCGTGTAAGAAATTAAATATACATTTGAACAAAAAATGCGTCGCTTGTTACATTTTAATACGCCATTGTTCGGGCTCCTGCTTTTTGTGTTTCAGAATACATTGGCCGGAGATTTCTTTTTTATATTGTTGCATAATTTAATGTTGGATACAATAATAACGCAAATAGGTACAACAAGCCTAATTAGTGTTTAAAATCCAATGTGGTTTTCCCAAAAAAGTATTAATAATTTATTATTGTAATTCTAGTGTAATTATTTTCTGTTAAAGGGCTATAAAAACATGTAAGTATTGCTTTTTGAAATTTTTATTAATAATATTAAAAATAATTGTTGGTCTTACACTAAAGGATTTTTTAATGAAACATCATAATAGTTCGTCAAATACCTCCAACCGCGCCAGTTGTAACAAATACATTAAGTACAGACTAGTTTTATCTAAAAACGGGTTTTAACTGCATAAAACAGGTTTTCTTTAAATACTCACGTAATCTATTCGAAATAGTAAGAAAAAATATTATCACGTCGCAAATCAGGCGCTTTATACATTGAACTAAGTAGTTTGTTATTGCGTCGATTTTTTTAAATTGTAACTTTCTATTTCTTCTGTAATTAAATTAGGACGCCATGCTTTATAATAGTCAAGCGAACCATACCTACTTTAATGTAAATTATAAATTAGAATATTTAATTGCAGAAACATTTGGTGGGATTAAAATACAACACACAACATGTTTCACCAATCTGTGGCATGAAAAATGAGTACAAGTTCTTAAACGTTAGAAAAGGTATTTATTTAGTAACAAGTTAATTTTAATGAGGTTAATTTAGATAGGTAATAAAAATTCGTTTAAATTGTAGAAAGGTTTTTCGATTAGCCACTTGTAAAGTATTGTTTTAAGTTGTTTTGATGGCAACTCAGAAACAAATACACTATTTATAACAAAGCATGTATTTACAAGATTGTCAGCAGTCAGCTCATTGGGAAAAACTTCACTTTCATACACAGACGACCTCCGTAGTCAAGAGGCGAATACGCCGGACTTGGCGACACCATCTCTGAGTACCGTACCGTAGTGTTGTGGTACCAGTTGTTTCCGATTTCTATAAAACAAGTGCTTTAGCTACTTGCCTTAGGATCGGCAAGCATACACTATACACAGGGGCGTGCATCCCATATAGGCTGTTATGCAGAGCCTACCTTTATAAAAAACCGACAGAACAGCTAAATATAATTATTAATTACGTATTCAACAATAAACAATAAATATTCTGTAACCATTTCGTCGTCTACCTATACTTATTCCTTACTAAAGCGCGCCACTTAGACCGTTCCTGTGCAATTTAACCAATGTAGGCTGCCGCGAGATCGCCTACTGTTTCACGCAAACTTACTCAATTTTCACTCACACTTAGATACTCGCTGCTTATATGTGAACAAACTGTATTTAAAAAAAAATGAAAGTAGCCTAAATTAAAGATTACACACTTTTCATACATGACAATCGGACGGAGTGAACATTCCTTATTAGCAGCATAACCGGATATAGGCTCGCCTACTTCAATCATTTGCACTTTAAATATGTCGTATTTTATTAAAACTTAACAGTGCAAGATATTGAAATGAATATTTAAAATGATAAAATCGTAAATAAATTTATAGAAACGTTTGAAAATGAGAAACAAAAGTTACAGTTTCTTAAAAGGTAATACAGGATAAGGATTGTTTTGATACAAAGTTTGCGTCAGCAATTTTTTCCATTAGTTTCATAGTTTGCCGCCGGCGGCTGTCATGTCGCGAGTTTTGATTGATCAGGTTATAATAGTATTACTGATCTTTACACCTTTTTTTAGTGCAATCTTAGTTTTCGGGGTTAAGTGTTGTGTGGTTGTGTGTTATTCAATGGAAAACTGCAAAGTGAAGTATTAATGCGAATTCTAGGTTAAACAAATTACGCGCCAATCTAAAGACAATCAAATGCGGATTTGTGTTAGTTGCAAAAACAAGACATTATTATGACAGATTTTTCGTACATAGCCATTACGGATATCAGATTAATGACATGTTTTAATTCCATTCATTGTTTTGATATTTGTTGTGGCAAAATAAATCAACGACACCATTCACCATTTTGCAAAAAGAAATTGACATTTGTGTAAGAAATTATCATTTATTAAACAATAAATTAATACAAACAACACCATGTGAATTTCGAAGTACCTACCTCTTAATAATTTAGTTGTAAATCCTAAAGGTAAATTAAAGGTTTTTATCATTTAATTTTTTTAAAGCTCCATCTATTGAGTTTTTCACATAACTAAGCATCACCCTGCTTTAACAAAATCCACCGATTTATTAACTTATTTCAATCTAATTACCAAGATGGCGCTTGTTATGCGTGAACATGTCAATTTTATTGTTTTTTATTTAGTATTTACATTTCGTATACCGCGAGATGTGGATGAGTACAATTTATATTTGAAAAGCACTAAGTCGCGGCCCTTGCTGTGACGTAGATATAAGTGAACAAAATACAGGATTAAATTTAATTCCAGTGATACACCCAGAAATAAATGTATCTAGCATTTATTTAAACGCTCATTATGAATTACGGTTTAGGCTTTCGTTGTTGACTGACTTGAAATGTTTATGTACCTAGCCTACCCCCATCTGAAACCAATGCACGCCCCTGACTATACATTGATAGTCATACAGCTTAAAAATAAATTACAAGGTGTTGCTTTAATAAAAGACTGGCACGACATGCATAAAAATATTGTTGTTGGAAAATAACTTAAATTATTAGAACAAATTTTATACCATGCTTACAACGTACGCACTTGATAAAGTACCCACTCTGAAAACACAGATAAATAGTACAATTTTGCATAAATTTGACTGTCAGAAACAAAAAAATCGAATAGGATTAATTTAAATTTAAAATATTCGATGATGTCCAATATTGATGATGTTGTCCAATATTTACAGTGGTTAGCAGTTCATCTTAATCTGTAAGTCCATTCAATTACCGTTAGTTGTCCATTATAACATTATACAGCAGATGGTTCACCCGGGCTTTGATATGAAAGTCTAAGGAGACGCGGGCCTGGACACTCAGCTGTCATATTTCACAGAACCAGACGGACGAGTTCCGAGCCAGCAGCCATCGCTCTGACTTACGGCCGATAACGAGCCGTCAACTCTATTCTTGTACGCACTATTATACTTTAGTGAAGCCGATCTTATTATCCAATTTTACCAAAACTTGAGAGTTTGCGAATGACCAACTACAACAACGGAATTGAACAAAAGCAGTTGGCTAAAAAGAACAATGCACAAGCATCAATAAACATTATTAATTCGTATTCCTGTTACTGTATTATAAAATGAAAATAATCTGGCATTTTTCAATATCGTGCTATTAGTCTATTAATTATTATAATTTATATAGAGTATCCATCTATAATATAAGGTATTCTTTCATGAATAAGATTTTTTGACTGATGACTGAGACTGACAATGTATTATACAACAAAACACCGCTGGAAAAGTCAAGTTATTGTCATAACCAATTAATACCATAATTATATATGACTTATAGTGATGACGAATAGCTTTATCCGTACGCAAACTCTTATACACAATGAAGTTACGCCCAACGTTGTAGCGATAAAACCACTTAGCTCTGACTTAAGGCCCTACCCGACTATAAACACTGTTAAAATACCGCGGCGGCATAATTAGCCACACAGGATTCGGAAATATTTGAGCAAAGTCACAGACTAATTGGCGATACAGACACTGCTTGAAATGAGTCTATATTTCTGTAAGTTTCGAAGTTTGGTTGCAAGAAGCCGCTGTATGCAGGCCGCTTCTAACTGGCTAATATGGAAGTCACTGGGGGAGGCCTATGTTTAGCATTAGTCGTCCTATGGCTGAAATGATGAAGCTTTTGATGAGAAATCACAAGCATGAATAAATAATAAAATAAATGAATATGCGCCAGAAAACCCACCAATTAATTGTCATAGTCTTGAAGTAAGCAATTAACATACTTGTGTTACGAGGTACCAGGCAATATATTTTCCGGAGGTGTCGCCCAGCGCTCCCAAAATATGAATTTATGAAAAAATTATAACTTACTATAAGGACGATTTTTAGAGGTAGGGGTAATAATCTCGTACCTAACTTTAGATCTTATAAAATAACAAATTTCATTTCTAAAAGTTAAGCAAGTTCTGTGTACAGGGATCTAGGACTACCAGGTTTTTAAGTTAATATCCTAGCTACAAGGCTGCATTTTGTAAACTGAGCTTGAAAGGACTATTGCGTCATTCTACTTATTTCTATATATGTTTTGCGTCAGCTTTCTTTTCTTTTTCCATCTTTCACAGTCATAATACTAATTTATCTAAACGTCATAAATAGAAATTGTGGCAATATTATAGTAGTACAGTATTTAGTCTACTTTATACTTTACCATCAATGCAACGGTACGAACCGTTTACTAACGTTTTTTATCCTGCGATGCAAAAACGGTTTTATTAATTTTGACTTAAGTGCCTGTCTATGGTGTTTGATCACTAAGGCGTCAAATTTAATAGACCCTAGATGTCTGTGATTAAACAAAATAACCTTCCTAATCAAGCATACGTAATCGAGACACAATAGATATTCCATTGTTATGCGGTCTCATGAGACCACTTGGGTGTTAACGAGTTAAGTGTAATTTTTGAATCGCTTTTTTGTTTGTAACTATTTATCTGTCCCGGCGAACTTCGTACCGCCTTGTTTTTTATTTTTTCGTGAAAAAATTTCGTTATTCTGCTATTTGGGACAAGACAAATCCAAAAAATCATAAATCATAAAAATCGGCCCAGCCGTTCTTGACAAATGTTGATGGTTGATAAATGGTGTAACTAACCCGACTTTGTTTTATAATATAGATTTAATATATGTGGCGTCTACCAGGAGAGGTTATCTTTCTATTTAGGACAGAACCCATAAATCCAATTACAAGTGAATTAATTCGGATAATTCGGCCCATTTTTGGGAATAAGAACAAATCGACGCGCGTGCAGCCTTTTTGCGGCTTTTGAAGCGATCCTTTTACCAGTTTGACACCACTGCAATGGCTAATGATGGATATTTGGATTAGTTACGTTGATTTGAATTAAGTAATTTTGGTTTTGGAGTTCGATGTTTATTTGAGCCCACTTCAAAATATATTGCATTTCAAGTTTTGAATTTGAACATTAAACATTATTAGAAATTACAATCATTTATTAGTGGCGGCAGCGCTTCGGTAGTGGTACCAAAATTAAGCCACCTACGCCGCGGTTGTGATTGGATTGGTGACCATTCCAACCATATTTAGTGTCATTTATCACAAGCGTTCACGTCTTCGGAAGGCACGTTAAAAATAGCTAATATTGCTTGGTACTAGTCGTGAAGCCTAGTCAGAGTTCTAGGGTGGCTTAATAACATCTGACAGTAAGGTTCAGTCACTGACCTTCCAACACTCGGCCAATCCACACTGGGCCCGCGTGGTGGAGTATGGCTTTATGGTTATTAACCATAAGATTATACTTATCATGTAATCCAGATATTAAAATTTAAATACTTTTACAGGACTACCAATAAAATAAAAAGATGAAGTATGCTTTCTTGTACGTTTGTCTTTTTTTTTACTAAATATTCGAATAATGTATCGATATAATTATTCTTTTATGTCGTAGGTAGGTAGGTACTAAGGTAAACGCGCAGTCGTGTTTTTATTAATTTTATTATCAATTTGACTTATTGACAATATGTATTGGAAAATAAACTACGATAAGTAATAAAAAATAAGAGAAGGAAATAATCAACTTTCCCTAGGTTAAAAAAAAAATCCTAGCCCAATATATAATTTTATCTAAGCTTCCTAATTATGTTATATCTAAATGCCGAAACAAACAAAATAATCCCACTATAAATTAAGGACATAGAACGGACCACGACGTGATGCTAACGTCGGCTTCTTTTGCATTTTTTAGAGTTCCGTGTTATACTGTGAAATAAATGAGAAAACTTATTTAACGGGTAAGGGATAAAATAATAAATAATTTATTTAAATACATGAATAAATATTTTATTTTCTCTTGTCAATGGTTACTACAAAATAACAGACATTAAATTATACATAGTTATCATACACTTTACAAAACAGCGAGAGAACAAACAGTATTTGTGGAGAGACTGGTGTCTAAGCTAGGGTAATCCCTGTGTGATAGATCTAAGGGTAAGGGTGAGTCCAAATGGTATGTGTGTGACCTTTGTTTGCCAATCTGGTACTGTCACACAACAGGTTTTAAGTTAAAACAACGCATGCCTTTAAAAATATATTCTAAAATAATGACATAAACAAATAATGTTTGTCGAAGGACAAGACAACCAAATAAATGAAAAGCTAACCTAAGCATTCAGAATTCTTATAAATGTGTAGCGTTATTTTATGCCGATGCTTCACTGCAAGACCAAGTACGGAACCCGCAAGGCTTGTGTTCTATTAGCACTTCTCCGTCCTTTTTTATTGGGTCGAGCGCTTAGCGCGCAGGTAATGAATCGGGCTCGGCCGTGTCGCCAATAAATACTGGCTACTGGTTAATTGAAACATTATAACGAGATCTTTTTTTACGAGATCTTATCGCACGCAAAGACACCGCGGACGGACGCCCTACGGGATATTTTAGGAATTTTTTCAACCGGTTTTTGTTATAAACTTTTTTCGGCATTCGAATTTTTGAATCTGGAATAGAGGTGCCGAGCGTTTTTTATTTATTTTTACGATTGAGATTAATGAGTTGTCATTTTACCGAAAACAATAAAAACGGTTCAAAAATACCGACGCAAACTTTTATGCGTAATTATGTGCTAGTTATTAAAACCTGAATGCGTAACATTAATGTTGAACACCAAAACACGACGATGGGTAACAAAGCCTTTAAACCCACGTTAAGTACAATAAGATACAACAAAAACAATGAACACTTCTCTTAACAAGCCACCGTGCAAAACACTTTCAAACTTACCTTTGCTAACCCCCTAAACTTTTATCCTAACGCATAAGATTGATTTTCGACTAGCTTCATTGATTGTTAAGTTGGTAGAGTTTAAGTAAGCATCCAAGGAATGTTAAACTCCTGATTGTATAGGCAACAATGCAGTAAGCAGGTCAGGTTACGCTGGTGGCTGGATGCACGGGCCCGCGATAGGGCCGCGGCGCGAAGAGACCACGGCATATATTCTAATAGGCTATTAACATATAATGCCGCTGATTGGACGGATGCGGAGCGGCGGAAAAGGCACGGGTTGGCAACAGTTGGTGCCAATTTGAAAACAATATTTTACCAAAAAATAAAAAGTAATCTCTATATTTTTAAGGACGGTGGCTGTGGTAGAGAGTCTAACGAACGGTGTCGCTTACCATAGACATAAACTTTAATGATATTTCCATTGCTGGTAAAGTGGTGGTAGCTCAGTACCTAGTTGGAGAGCCTTACATAAATGGATCGCAGGATTTAAAAAAATATATATGGATTTGTCACTGACAAAATCAAAGACAAGAGACCATAAGGAAGAAGCCCGACGCGTAAGCAAGACCCGGTCACCACCATCTGTGCTCTGCACCCTGAAACTGACCGAAGCATAGGTATAGCTCGCGGTATGATACTCCATCGAGGTATTCACGATCGTCAGCACTGAGGAAACCGACGCAAAATGAGATGTATGGATTTATACCACTGCTCGGCGTTAAGGGAAATCATCGTGCGGAGTCCTGCTCATTCAGATAACCTTGGAGACGTATCCTTAGTCCAAAATGGTCTGGTTCCCTTCATTTATGATAATGGCAATATAATAACCAAACAACGAATCTAGGATCATGGCTAAGCGTACCCCGATTAGGGATTACTACAAGGATATAAATATTTTTAATCTTTCCTAGGATGAAACTTACTAAGTAAATGTTTTAATTCAAGACTTAATCAGTCTGTGATGATTACCATCCAAAATCTGTGAGTAGATTTTCTAATAACAAACATCTACACTGATCCTATACATTAATTAAATCTTAAAATAGGTGACTTAAAATCGGTAATTGTTCAAATGAAACAGCATCTAATGTATAATGTAAGCATTATACGCGTTTTCTTACTGACCTACATTATTTTAAATGGATAAAGCATTTCTGTATCCGTAGGCACGAATTATGTTGTTCTAATAAAACTTACCCTGTCAAAATGCTATCCACTTCTGACTTGGCGATGGCGCGCGATACGGTAGCAAATAGCACTACTTTCTCGCGATCCACGTTACCTCACACTAGCTAGTTTCCGACCTTGTGACAACCCTACCTTACGGCACATTGACTTCTAAACGAAAAACAACTTTAATTCAATCATAATAAAACAGATATTCGTTAGCACTGTCGCGGACAATGTGTCATTTATAGCAAGAGACAATTTAAAATCTGAAAATCGTCTTCCAATTTCTAACGGCCTCAACTAGAAGAACCTATTCAGACAAAAATGAACTTTAGATTTCTGATGTTACGTTTCAGTTTGGTATACAAATGAAATGTCAGCATTTCCTGGAACGCGCCAAAGAAAATTGAAGATGTCACGGGAAATTTGGTCCCAATGTCTCTTGTTGTACAGTTCATATTTGCGTGTTTAGGATGGCCGTACATCACCCTGATATAAAATGGATGTATGCATGAAGAGCAACACATAAACTGCATTGTAGGTGCACCACGTTTTGTACAACCTAAATAGGGGGGTAGGGTGAGTAGTGTGGAAACGGCTTATATTATTAAATAAATGCCGTCGAGGGCGAGCCATAGACGTATTATCCTATCGTAACACAAACTCTAAGCTCTATAAGATGCCTATGCTACAAAGACAGTGCAGACAGACACACTCTAGAACAACAACAACAAACTAGCTTAATATTATTTGGATAAATGACCTCCATAACAATAACTGCAACCACTCTTGCATGAGACAGAGAGAAGAAAACAAATTATTCATCACATATCATTATTAGTCTGAACAAAATGCGGAAAAACATCATTCCACGCAATATTTAAAAAACGAACCCTATACTTTAAAAAAACACGTTAATTAACGCCCAAATCAATACGATATTCACTCAAAACTAAGACAGGTTTGTAGAACACGTATTTTGCATTCTTGTACTCGCAAGATTTGGTCCATATTTGTCTAGTAGGTCTCAACTCTACCAAATATCTAGACCTAAACATACTTGGCTGTTGTAAAACTTGTTGTGTGGCGTCTAACTAACGGGTATAGATATATACGTACTTATATTTAAAAGTAAACATGACTGTGTTTGTGTTGTAACAAAACCTGTGAGGGTTTCAAATCCCAACCGTTTAGTTTTGTATTCCTGCTGAGCGAGACAAACTTCACACACAACTCAGTCTTCAATAGATGCTTAATACGTAGAAGAGCAACCTTAAAGAATAGTAATGAACTGTAAGCTACATTGTTTTAATGTGCAATAATTCATGTATATTTTAAACACTAAGGTAAAAGGAACTGAATGTCACTTACTTAATTATATTGACCTTAGCCTTGTATGCGGAGTTCCATATTTGTACGGCAGGTCAAAACAGGATTGTTGCTCTGAGCTTGTTGTAACTCATGTACTTGTTTATTCACTGGACCTAAAGCAACTTTAGGATAATGTAGTATTACAGATTTGTAAATTACTACAGTATTTTAACTGATGTTGATCCAATGGAGCAATGAGAGCTGAACAACTGCGTATCTAACATAAGATATGACAGCTGAAAACTCTAAAAAAATGAAGATACGCCATTTCGTAACCTTTGAATGCTATGCAGCTCAAGCAAGCACATCCACAGTCATGGAGCACATGGACATACTATAGAGTTGAAATGTCATATGATTTGTTTAAAATTTTTTTTTGCCATTTTTTAATTTGTATCTGTACTGTTGGTATGAGCGAATGTTCGTATTTCTGCTCCATGGGATATGTTTTCGGTGTCCACAGCATACTATTTACCTACGTATTCTAGATCGAAACGTTATAACGCGTCGTAACAACCAAGTTATCCAGTAGAGTAGTTGTGCCTGCCAGAATAACAATCGAATACTAACTGTCTTCGTTGTTTATCAAGATCAAATAAACCTTACCTCATTTGGTCTCGATAAATAACAATAATCCACAAATAATACAAATCGATAAATACCATAATGTAATCATGTTTCTAAAACACTAAATATTTAAGTTGTACCTTTTAAAAACAAAGAACATTTCATAGCATAAAGTTGAATCACCAAATAGGCTGATTTTGAATTATTGTACATAAGGAAGCTGACTCCACATTTGTAGGGTCTACAATCCGCATCGTGTGGGACTGAAATAATAGGCTGGCACACTGGGAGGTATTGAGACATCATGCGGGCCGTCTCGTTAGCGCTCGGATTAGACCGCGCGTAATTAGATGCATGCAAATTGCTGCACTTTGCAGGATTGCTGCTTGAGATGAGCAAGTTCAGGCGCGATTCTTGATGCGATGAGACTGTGAGGTAGGAAAAGATATCTGGATCCACCACATCGGAGAGGGTAGCTGTTATCTCCAGCAATATTTGACAACCAATTGATGCAGTGGCACAGTAATTTGCAAAGAGTCTCCGGTTCGATTCCTGGTACAGGTCATTTTAGAAGACGATCTTTTCTAAATTAGGTGTTTTGTTTTTAGTTGGAGACGCTCCTGGCAAAAATCATTGTTTAGTACCTCGCCTCGTAACACAAGAATGTTAGTTTTTTACTTTAAGACCATAATAATTGGTATATTAGCTGGCGCATTTACCACATCAAAGTTGTCTCCAGCATAAGATTATCTGTTTTCTCCTTTCTATCTTGACTACAGCAAAGCTGTTTATAGGTAGAAATAAGGTTGACGTGCGCATATTGTACCTACCCTTTACAATCTATGTTTTAAAACTGTGTGGAGAAATATGTGACGATGATTGAAAGAATGATTTGACGACCTCCGTAGCCGAGTCAATGTAGAAAAATAACTTTTCTATATTGCCTCGGTCGTGTTGTGGTACCGTCATTGTTTCTGATTTCTGTAACACGAGTGCTTTGGCTACTTACCACAGGATCAGAGCAATGTATGTGATGTTGTCCAATATTTAAAATATTTAAAGTTTATTTAGATGTTACTATCACCGGTAGGTACGCCATCCCCAGACTAGAGCGTTGTTGTGGGTAGTTTAGCAGTATGAAGTGAGTGCAGTTGCGGTTGGTAGGTTTAAAAAAAACCACAGATTAATGCGGTAACGCCGGTAAATGAATGATTATGTAAATCAAATAATGATAAACATTAAGATCTCGAAATATCAAATGCGCTATTCATAGGAAATATTTCTTAAAGGCGTATTATACATTCCTAGAAGATCGCTGGTCATTAAAACACAACATAACTACAACGTTATTTTTTGTTTACACAGCGCTGGTTCTGGTGCCTAGATACAACAACGTTTCATCATAACCAGCTTACATCAGTCCACTGCTGGACATAGGCCTCTCCCAATGCAGGCCACCGAGCCCGATCCTCGGCTATTCTTTTTCATCCACTGCCAGCGGCCTTGCGTATTTCGTCGCTCCACCTTGTCTGCGCTTTCCCATCGTAGTCTCCACTCAAGAACACGTCTACCCCATCAGGTATCGGTTCTACAGCAAATGTGACCAGCCTACTGCCACTTCAGTTTGATTATTCTTTAAGCTGTATATTACTTTAGTTTTCTGTCGGATAACCTTATTTCTGATTTTATTCATCACAACTTCAACAACGTTTACTATGAGACAAATATACTATAACAACACATGAAATATAAACAACAAAAGGGAGTCAGCAATAAACTCGAACATGTCTCTTAATAGCACGCATCGTTTAGTTCGTAATAGGTGAGATGGCGCTAGTGTCAGCAGCGGCGCCCGCGCATCTTTTTGTCAAACGGAAGAGTATTTTGAGATGTTTTACTAATGCTGTTAGCGCTTCTTATAGAAAACACTGGGTGGGGTTACATGCTGATTTAATATATTTTTAGGAACTGATAGGACGAATTACTTTTAATGATTTCGGGGATATGTATGATTTGTTATTAATCATGAGGAACTGAGGCGCAATCAGCTAGGTAAAACCTGCGTTACGTATATCAGCCAGATAATACTAAATTACAATTGAGACCTACTTACATTAAATCAATTGGAGAAATGACCAACTACATAGTTTTTATGTGAAGAAGACGTGAGAGTAAGCATAAGTGTTTATTTATCAATAGCTGATTCAAATCAAATGTGATTTGGCAAATTTTTGCGATAATTTGAGATGTAGATATATATTATAGATGTAGATAATTTGAGATAGAGAGCGTAGATGTTAGTAATTCTGTATTAAAATCAATAGATGATCTACTGCTGTAAATAATCATCATCAATCCGCAACCTTACTAGCTCGTCTTCCATCTCTTGGTCGACACTCGAAAACCTTTCTTCAACAAGCGATGTGGCCTATCCATTGCCACTTTAGCTTCGCAATTCGAAGAGCTGTGTTTGTGATTTAGGTTCTTTTATCTCATTTCGGATTTTCTTATCTCGCAAAGAAACGCCAAACACATGGAGCAAATACCTTAGAGCAGAAATTACATTTATTTTGTTCCACAAAAATTCCGCGATCACTTAATTCAGTTGACTGGACTTGTCAGTTTATACTAAATGTAAGTGAAAAATCATTAACGTGTTTCGGGAAATATGGTCTGTATTGCTGCTCTATAGGGTATGTGCTTGATGGCCATGCTGGCATAACTCTGTTTATAGCACACTAAGCGACTTTGAACAGTTGATATTTTATTAAGGCAAAGCATACACAACATGTTCAAAGCATAACACAAATTTAAATAAATATTCACCGCCATAGAAGCCCGCACTAAACCACTCACCCACGCTCCTGAAAAAAAGGAAAATAAATTGTTGAAAAAAAGGTAAAGAGCGGCGCTTAAGAGCGATAATCGCCGGCGGAAGACAACCCGCCTTAATGGGGATCACTTACTCGGCCCTGATTGAGACATCGCGGTGTAAACAATCAGTGAACTGGTGGACTTGTACACTATTTTATTTAGTTTTTAAAATAAGAAAATGTTTATTGTTGGTCATAGGTAGGTAATTGTAGGTATAAAATTGGTAATAGTATCACTATGTTCCGCCTCTGATGCATACAATAATTGCTTAATAATTGTACAAAAAAAACTTATACTGTAAGTTTTAGTAAGAATAAAAATAAAATTGAACACATACAAGTAAAATTGATTGATATTATTACTGGCAATTTATAAAAATTATGCATCACCAGAATATCTTTCTTTAATAGGGTTACGGACGTCTTTGCTATAACTCCAAATAAAATAACCGTTAGTCTTGCTGCACTTGGGGTCATGGGCTCATGGCCAAGCGTAGTAACTCAGTCAAGTAACCTAACTACTTAACTAGGAACTGGACAATGCACTGGGATAAGATTTTTAAAACTATATTTTATATTGGGGAGTAGGGCCCCAATATAAAATACCCACTCAACCCAGCCCCACCAAAACTCTAACTCGTTTTTTCCTACTTTTAGCAGCTCTTTACTCCGTATTTAACACTTTAAAAAATAACACATTTGAATTAACAACGTCGATAAAAATGCATTCTGTGTATCTCCTCCGTAAGTATACCTTAATACCATTAATTATTGCCTTATAGCTATCGAGAAATATATATATATATCTTAAAATATGTTGTTATTTTTAAATTGGTCTATTATTGTCCATCATGGATTTACAATTATTATTACCGACGAACTTCTGTTTTTCTGGCGTGAATAGAGGAAGCGAAATGCTGAAGGTCGTTTGCTCTGGGAACCTCCTTGAAAATTTGTAGGTGGGTTTTTATTTCTATGTACGATACTTAATCAACAATTGGCGGTTTATATTCACTATAACTGGCTGGCTGTTAACGCTTACCAAAATAAACAGGCAAATAACTCATACAGTTATAATTTCAGTAAATATTTTTAAAAAACTGTCAGTCCGGTTACAATTAAAATAGACTCTTTTCCATTGGGTGTTAATATACACAATCATTGTTCAATAATGTCTCGCCAGCTTGCAGCCCCAGACGTAACACTCATCACCACCTGAACTAAATCATCTCATCGCTTTAAAAAGTCGTTAAACAACTAATAAACGACTCTTCGTCACAAAACGACCGTTTATGACATGCACAGTGTGTCGTGACATGTGATAACTGACACGCTGTGACAGTGAGACGC
The DNA here is from genome assembly GCA_963576865.1 of Anania hortulata. Lineage (NCBI taxonomy): Eukaryota > Metazoa > Arthropoda > Insecta > Lepidoptera > Crambidae > Anania > Anania hortulata. Next base: position 6,277,965 of record OY756412.1, on the reverse strand, counting down.
CGTCGAATGACACTGTGACAATTTACTAGCTTGTTAACTGTTAGGGGCTAGTGATAGCTTTCGTTTCATTTTAGACGTAAAACAGAGCTGCAAAACTGTTTATTCAACACTAAATTAATAACACAATTGTTCTACCCATTAAATGAGAGACTTCACCTATGGCAGTAGGTATGCAACATCGAATTTATATGAAAATGATTACCTTTATAAGTATATAAAAATGTTTGAGATCTCGATACGATACGAATATTACCTCAGAATTATCTTTTCGATTTTGATGTTGACTTGTTGACCCCATGGTAAAAAATATGATAGTCAGATCCAGCGATATTAACACGATAGTAGGTAAGCTACTATCGTTTATTTCATCGCTATATAAATCTATATTACTAGAAACTGCAAAAAAGTATTAAGGATTTGTTGCTCTTACTTTATAAATATTTTCATCGAAGAACCCACACGTCAAGCTACCTAAAATTAAGTCACAACTTCAAAAACTTCGTAAAAATTATGTCTTCCAATCTATTTAATTATCTCGGCCCACAATGGGAGCCATAATAATTTATAATTAAGCTGTTCAAAATCAAAAGAGCGTTTAAATTTTACTTTGCCCAAATAGGTAGGCGGCGCCGCCCAGTGGGTGTCTGTATACCTGACAAATAATGTTATTGTTCTAATATAACTATTATATTTTGGTATTATAACAAAAATACACAAATATAGCTCTTATTCTTAGGCAATCAAGAGTCGTTTAGCTCACGAATTGAGTCATTATTCTTTAAAATGGTGATTTAGTTTTTTCATCTCCGTTCGTTTCGAAAACGCAAGTTATAATTAAATGGAAAAATTATTGTGATTGGTTTTGGCAAATTGCTAATTGGTTTTAATTTTTTTTTTAAATAAATGGAATTGACAGTTCCACGGAATTGATGCGTAACAATTAAATGAAAGATCTTGATTGGGACATAATGAAAAGTATTGATACTTTTTGTTTGTTTTTTGATCCTTGGCGAATTTCAAATTTGATCGTTGTAAAATAATACTTAAATATGTTTAGTTTTAGCAGTTATGTTGTTACCGTTTGCGAGACTTGCAAATCACAGGTATGTACGAGTAAATTTATTTTCTAATTTGCCATTTGATTTTTTTATTCTAACTTTAGGATTTAAATTTTTTAAGCTGTGAAAAATCGGGTCACCCAATATGAGATGCGAGTAGGCAAATAAGTACCTACTCGTATACCTACTATTATAAAATAAAACTCAATGTCTCCCCGTGTAAATTGAAAAAGTCGTATCGCCAACTAACAACAAAATGAGTGTTTTTAAATAAAAGTAACTATTTGTTTCAATAGCTGAGAACCTATTTTAACAGACTATCCATCATCGTCGATATCGACGTCATATTATATTACATATAATATGACGTCTCGCACTTTAATTCCTCTAAACACAGAAGTCAAAGTCAGAAGAAAAGATGTGTATTTGATTAGATAGTAAAACATCAGTAATGATTGCAATATGATATTTTTATGATCCAGTCGGAAACTGATACAATTAAGTTATGATTGAGTTGTCACTCTGATTGAGCGCTTGGGTTTATACCTGGGTTTAAAGATATAGCTTTGTCTTTAATGCTTGGGTCGGAGATATTTAATTTGATCTCGTTAAGGGGAAGCGATTCGGTTACAATCGACGCGCGCGTTTTTATTAACATTATTACTAAGTATATTTATTCTCCTAAGACACGATTCAACTCATTAATACTCTCATTAATACTAAGCTGGAGTAACTTTTTACTCGAGACTTAAGCCACAGTTTATTCTAAAGAAAGCTGATTTTGCGTTTTATCAACAACAAATCTAAAAATGAGGTAATTAAATACGAGTAAATATTTATGGAAAACGGTTGATTTTCCGAATAAAAATAAATAAATCTTGAATGGCTATCAAATATTAGATCTACTGATAAGAAAACAATTTGTTATAAACAAAAGCTTCCAATTCTTGCCACGCTTGGCAGTCGGGTTGGCGAGCGCAGTTTTTTATAACATTTCGCACGCAGACGCTGCTGCCCGTCTACAGTGCTACAGGATTTAGTCGCCTCTTACGACACGCCTCCTGTTGGCGGTGGAAAGGTGTTTTCTTTACGGCCGTTCCCACACGGCGCATTTTTATCAGATTGAATTGCATAATACATCCTAAATAACAGGACACCTGAATGAAATTTCTCTAAACGTTTTTAGTTCCTGTTAAATAACATATTTTACAATAGGACTAATATCAAAATCACGTTAATTGTGTAAAGTAGGTAATTAATCGTCAGCTCTATGTTTCATCGGGGTAGATTGCTACTTGTGTTGGTTTTTTTTTTACAAAAAGGAGAAATCTAAGCTATCTGTGCGTCTGCTCCGTGAGCAGCGCAAACCACCGCAATGTGTATGTTTAGGTACATGTAATTTATGTCCACACTAGTTCTAATAAATATTATAATATTCTAAGCAGAAGTCTACATGCTTGACGACTGGGGCAGTGGTGTAGTAAAAGCGTCCTGGGTTCAATTTCCGGTCGGATCAGTTTAAAAAATAAACTTTTATATATTGACATGTGTCTGCCTGTTCAGGAAGATACTCCCGTTAGGAAACCCTTATTGTTATGTAATACAGGGTTACATTGCAAAGGGGTGCCAAATTTTAAAAATAAGATGTAAGGAACAATAAAAGAAGCGTCTTAGTCATTATTATTTTTAATAATCGTATGTTACAAAAAAAAACTATTAAATATCCAAAAATAAAGTCAATAGAGGGACTACGAAAGCCGCGCAGTCATTCATCAGAGGCGTAGGTACGGCGAGCCAACAAGGGCCTTACGCAGTGCACAAACGGTGCAATTTTTCATAAATGAGCTAAATTATCCACGCGTACGACTTTTACCAGCGGATAAAAATAATTTAATGTGAAAAATATAATATTATATTTTGTTATTTGCATAGTTTGATTAAGTTACTGATTCTGAGCCACTCCTAAAGATTTGGCATCCCTTTGTAATGTTACCCTGTATAAGGATGTTTATTCCTTACTTTGGGACCATGACAGTTAATGTGCCGTCTGATGCATATTTATATTTTGCGTCTCCTTAACTAAAGTCATAAAAGGATAATGGTTGTGTGCTTACCGATGACGACTTCCGAAATGCGCTCGATTTGCCCAAATTGGCCGTAAATTGAGCCTGTCCCTTCTCCCATCTCGAATACAGTTATTTGTAATTAAAAAACGCCAGTAAACCCCGAGATCTGGGTGTGACTAATTTTAATAACTCAATTTCGAAGTGAGCTGTATTTGGACATAGTGAAATACGTAATGATGATACAGTAGGCTCACTACGCACACGTCGCCTTAACTATGATGAGGTGGTTTGGGCCATACTCCCCTTGATGTAGTAGCCTTAGCACCCAGCCAACTTACTTACTGACTGATTCACTGACTAGTGACCATCTTGGTCCGAAACTAATTAGTGATTCCACACTTACATTTAGTATGAAATGACAAGTTCTGTCAACCTTCGCCCATACTAAGACAAAAGAAATACAAATTTTAAAATGGCGGAAATTTTGTTAAATAAACTAAATGCCTTACTCTATGAGGTAAGTACATTTAAATTCCTTAGCTCAATGCCAGTAGCACGCTACTAAGAAAGATAAGGTTTCATTCCGGGCTCTCCTGACTCCCGTATTTCTATGTCGGAGCGGATACCGCTTATCTTACTCGCTCTAAAGCCCTCTTTGCCTACTAAAACCTAAAACAATACAGTCATCATAACATAGAAAACACATAATCCAACAAGAAACATTCACTTTATGTGACTTTGCTTGAGCACGTCGATCTCATATCAAAAACTCCCTACAAAAAACTGAACAAAACGGGCCAATAAAGATCCCGATAGAATCTACGAAAAAACGCCAACAACCATATTTCACAGTAATTATATTAAGTCAGATATTAAATCAATTACTACGGTGGCCCTTGTTTTTTGTCGCGCATAACAATAAATAATGTCGCCCGACAGGTGAGGAGAGGTGCTGTCAGACATTTTGTAAAAAATAACATTTTATGTCTTGTGATTTTGGTCGGTTTTTATCTTTCGACAAAATATACCAGCCTATGAAGTGGCGTGAAATAGTCTGTGGATTTATATGGAGCTGCGTCAGACAAAACGCATAGTACAGGATCGCACGCTCGACCCTGCAGCTATCTGTTTTTTTTTGATGAAATTAATTTTAAATGAATGTGGAGGATGTATTCAATGGATTAGCGATAGGTTGCTTATAAACAGTAACCACAATTACCTGTAATTAATTTTTGTATAATTAGTTTGGTAATGTAAATTGCAGCTATATGTTTTTTTAATCAGTTTTACGCCATTTTAAAGAAAATTATGTAAAGAATAGAAAAAAATTGTTGCCAGCTCTCAGTCTACCGCAACACTAGGGTTGCCAGGTGTAAACAGGTATATTACTATTCATTATTTACAGTCATCTGATTTTTTTTTAAAACAGAGCTGCAGGATCGAGCAATGGGATCTTAGACTAGCATGTGTCGTCTGACGCAAATAAATGATCCTTGATCCGACCTTTAAACACATTACTAATACAATTTTTTCGAAAAAAAAACAATGTATTTTAAAAAGTTAAAGTAATCTTATGTACAACCTACCTGTGTAGTAATGTAAGTATGTAATATCCTACTGCAGGGCACATGGCTCATTCCACCCCAACTATGAGGTGGTACTCCCACGTTTACGCGGGCCCAGTAAATATTGGTAAAGGCGTGTTGTCAAGCCGATGAACCTACTACTAAACTGTACTGTCAGATATATCAAGTCGCCTTAAGGCCTCTGACTAGGCTTAACGACTTAAATCAAGCAATATTAGCTGACTAACTTTCAACGTACCGTCCGAAGCATGGATGCTTGTGATAAAATATGTCCCTAAATGGTCGAATGTTCACCCTTCCAGTCAGAAACTTTAGTGATCACTCCAAAGCGATGCTATCACTGAGCTACAACAGTCTCCACAGCACAATATACTTAAATATCTAATATACAAATGCGAAATAGGTATCCAATTTATATAAGAATTTTCATATAAGAAAGGGATATAGTCACTCTATATATTTCCAACCAAGGGTCAGGTATAAGGGTTTTTTAGGTGTTTTTTGGTAGCCAAGTCGCCGGTCGTTAGTGTGCGGCGCGTTTGAACGCGCGGCTACCGCACTATCGCGTTAATCAATCGACTTGATGCCGAAATTTTGGACGAATTGAGACCAAATTTCGGGCTTATGGGAACTATCAATTAATGGTTGGTGTAAGTTTACAGACTTTGTTTGGACATACTGTTGACATACTCGAAAATCAAAAATTCCTCGTTAAAAATGGCTCTGCGCTAGCATTTTATGGACTCTCTATTTTCTTTTCCATGATTCTCGTTGGCATGAGATCTGTATACAATTATATTATGTGTATGTATATTTGTATATATTGTATTTATTATGTATATATACCGTATAGATATTGATGTACGTATCTAGTATGTCTATCTCTAGTTTGCTTTACTTTTCTAGGATTTTATTTAATACCATTTTTATTTTTGTTGCACCGCCTATACCATCTTTGTATGGCCCCATGGTTGACTGGTAGAGAGTACTTTTGGCATTCAATCCGCCATTTGTACAACTTTTTTACGCCTTTGCAATTCAGTTCAAATAAATAAATAAACACTAGTACGCCATAATCACTGGGCATTGAAACCGGATAGTAGGTATATTATATCTCTCCTTACAAAATTATCACTTACTTGATGGTAAATATAGAGGGTAAACAGAAAATTTAACACTCCTCAAAACCACGTAATCAATTGGTTCTCAGTCAGTCTCAGTTCTCCAGTCAGAACCAAAGCTGCCTGTTGCCCCCTACTTATGCCTAACCTGCCAGAACGTCGAACTCGTTGAGAATCATCACTACTACCTCTGCGACTTTACCCCTACTGATACTGGATAGTGTTGTTTGATTTTTAGCCACTGGTTACTGGTAGTGCGTCGTTTATGATAGTACAGTCAGGGAATAGTCAGGGAAGTAGGGAATATAGAGACACTACCCAAGGAGTATTTATTTAGAGGGTGATTTTAACGTTAACATTTATAACTTTAGTGAGATATTTTGTTCCTTTTTCAAATAAATATTAGACAGAATGATGTTTCTATGAGCGCATTATCTACATCGACGATTCTATTACAAAGTTCATTTTATTAAAGCATGACGAACTCAAAAAATGGAACAAAAAATGTAGTATTAACCCATGAGCACGGTTTTTAACTCCCGCGATGACAAAACATGATGAACGACGCCAATAAAAATATTTTTTCATAAAAATTCAGTCCCATTATTAATTTTAATAACTTCGATGGCTTTTTCTGCTTTTTCTTTGAGCATAACGAAGAATGCAGGACTTGGGGCTACCTTTACACATAATTTATGTTGAATGAAACCATTAGCCACACCAACCGATGGGTTTTGCAACCCCATAGATTTTTACTTACAATGTATGTCCACTTTTCAAACAAACTTAACAGGTGTCAAGATTTTAAATTTTGTTGAAGCTTCCCACACACATTTTGATTGTTAGCCTGGCTATATAACTATTCGCTATGTGCAAAGTCGGTGGTGGGGGGCGTCAAATCGATCGCAGCACGCCATTTGGCAGAAATGTGAAATAACTCCGGACTGTCATGTGTCAAATTGCTATATTTTCATAGAAATCCATACTAACGTTAAGTATTTTTTAAGTAAAAACGTAAAAATTCGTGATGTGGGTCACAGTATGTGTTGTGTTAAAAAGTAAAGAAACAATGGGAAAAACAGTTCGTACATGTTTTATTCGTTTCCAACATCAAAATGGAAATTGTAGCATAGAAATAAATGGATAACTACTGTGAAAAGAAAAAAGTTTGTAGGGGGTTTTTGTCACAGACGTTTGTCTTATGATCACAGCTCTTATTAAGTAGCTTTGTCCGTTAGTTCTAAACTCTTTAACGTCTCTCACGTGCTGTGCTACTACTAATTCTTATCCTTTTTGCACAGTTTAAGGTTGGAAAGTTATATCATGTTGTATCGATTCAAATCACATACGTATTATAACATTTATATTTTAATTCAAGTAAGATAATCATTTATTATAATATGCACAAACTTTTTAGATATTTTCATCTAATTTCGAAGAAAAACAATCCGAAAATCATTCTAAAACCATCCATTTGCCATAATTTAAGAGATCTTAGTCCACACTAATTGTGGTCACTAGGGGCGCTGTTATCGCGCACACAGCGAAGACAAAAAATTGCGGACCCTTTACAATCTTGACATTGCTAAAAACGTAACAAGTTTATTAAATATTCAAATAGTGATTTAAAAAAGAAAATAACACTGAACATTAAAAAGAGGTGAATAGTAATTTATGAAGACTAGTAGGGGCAATAATTACATTTATAAATAATTTTAAAGGAATGTATTTTATTAGGTTTTTTTTTAAATAAATATACATTTTACAACAATAAAATTTCAAAATTTTCTTTTAAGAAGGCTTTGCGCAGTCATATGGCAAACTTTCCCTTATGTCTCCTTCCTTCTTCATTCTCAATTAAGTAATTAAAGGAGGATCGTGCCAGGGAGATTAATAATTATTAATCATGTGATCTGTGTACCATCGCTGTGTATGTATGTACCGTATTGTTATCTACGTATGTACCTAGTATGTAGGTAGTTTTACCAGATTTTTGGACAGCCCAATAAGAAGGTTTACGTTTATCCACATTAAAATACGCGTCTACTTAAGAATCTACTCGTTTTTTAGTCGGTTAAAAATATTGCTGTAGAGGTTGGAATAAAAAAACCTTACATTTATAAAATTCAATAATGTTTATTCTAAATAATAAACAATATCAAAATAATGTGATATTTTTTGACGGGAACCACCAAATAACAAATGTCTAACCTTTGAAAAGTTCAAGCCAAAATGACTAAGTAGTAAGATTTACAAGAGAAAACATGACGATATACATCTGGGTAAATTAACAGGCACACTTTGAGATAAAACAACACCTTAAGCGACTTGTGTATCCGTTTCGTCTTCTGAGTCATCGTCTAATGTAGAACCCTCGACTGTTTGTGGACTTGTCCTCCATGAAAGGTCGTCAGATACCAACTCAGGCTTCTTCTCATCAGTAGTATTATCGACGTTCAACACAGGATTTTCAGAGACATCCCCTTTCATTTCTACGACCGGGTTATCAGTTATCAAGTCTGGATGTACACTTTCACCTGCAATCAACTGAGTTGTGTCATTTTCAGAATCGATTTCAGCTTCCATTGTTAAATCAGCCTTATGCTCTATAATCAATGGCTGCGGATCAAGGCCACTATAGCTGTCTTCATTTTTTGGCTCCTTTGCCTTCATGTGTGCCAAGTACACAGTCCAGACGAAACTGGCCGCACTCACAAACACAATTCTGTTTTTCTCCGAGACGAAGTAGAAGTTTAAAGTTTGCGCTGTCGGCCAGAACACTACACCGATCTTGTACGTAGGCCAGAACTTCTCACGGACTTCATTCATGCACACCTTGTAGGGTTTACCTTCGAGCATGCTCATTCCAAAAAAGAAATACGCCATTGCAAGTGGAGAGTACGAGACCTGTTCCACAGCGGCCCTGGATATCGCTGTCATTAAGTTCTTTCTTTTGAAGAATCTGCTTGAATATTTCATCCATCCGTAGAACACGGGGGCCATGAAGAAAGTCCCAAAAAAGCTGAACCGGGCTGCTCTAGCCCAGTTAGCTTTGGAGATGCTAGTCCCATGCTCGATGTACTCTTGGACAATGCTGCATGTCGGCCAGATGATGGCATACGATAGCATGCCACGGACAAGTGGAAAGTGGACAGGCAGGCTCAGGATTTTCGTCAGTAAACCACTCATATTGCTGTTCAGTCGTTACAAATCCGAAATATATTAATACATGATATAAACTGTGTATAAAATCAAAGCTGAGTAATTGTGACAGAAAAGTCAGAAAGTGATGTACCTAATTTTTCTTCTTTTTTTTCTTTTCTTTTTCGTGGCGATAAGGAATTTATAAGTACTTCGACGAAGAACTTATAAATTCCTTGGGTGGCGATGAACAATGGCTTTAAATGGCTTTAGTAAAAAAAGAAGATACAATCAATGAAGTTTGACTGTAAAGTAATAAAATCTAGACCTGTTTGATTCTACACCTGTACCACAGTTAGTATTTTTCACACACTTTTATTAGCTTCACTTGTAACTAATTTACTAACTGACAAACAAACTAACTATGTATGTATGATTCGTCTTATCGAGTCTAATAGATAAAACTGTGTTTCAAAGTTTTAAAACTTGATATCAGTTCCAACAACTTTTGTTTTGGCAGGATAAAGGCATAATAAATCATAGTCTTTCTATCTGTCTCTTTAAGGCGACTTTCTTCCTGTCTCTTTAAGGCGACGGGTAAGGCGAATACACGTAAAAGAGGTGTTTTTGCGAAAGTTTTCTGGCGAAAATACTGGATATGAAATGTGGAAATTAATATATCATGTTGTAACTTATATGTTGAAGTTTTGCTCGTAGTATCTAAATACTATTCAAAGATTTTTTTTTAAATACCGCGATCTTATTTAAATTTATTTTTTAAACGAGGTTTTTGTTTAGTTTAAAACTTAGCATAGCATTCGTGCCTTTTGTTTGTGGTTTTGTAACAAAATGTTCTTAAATAAACTGACCTTAAACTAAAATCTGTCTAAAACTGCCTCTGGTGTGATTCGAACCCACGACCTTTCGCTGTCCGGGCGACTGCTTCTTAAGTAATATGTCGCATTGAAGTGTGTAACAAAGAAAGAGATTTATGTTTGCTGTTGTTTTCTCTAGAACATTTACTTTTTACAGTTTATAAAGTTTTTTTGAGACAACACACATAATTCATAAATGTTCAATTCAATTCAATTCTTTATTGCTTCATAAATCTTTACTATCATTGAAGTAAGGAATTAACATTCTTGAGGTACTAGTACCTAATACTACCTAGGTCTAGACTTAAACGATGAATTTTGCCAGGTGCGTTTCCATACACACCCGTCACCCATAACCAAGCCAATTTAGAAGTTTGTTTTTCGGAACCCGGGACCTATTGCGTTTTAGGCGAATTGTTGCGACACTAAGCCAATCGGTTAAGTACATTTTAATCCAGTGCCTTTAATTTCCTACTTGTAAAATTGGAACGAGCAAATCTAGATCGTCAAAATCAGCTGATACAAATCTGAATTAGTAACGAGATCATAATTATTACTGTACTGAACCAAGAAACATGACGTATAATTACCCATTTAGCTATCTCGATCTGGCCACCCACTGGGTGGACGGTGAACAATCGAATCATTCGATTGTTATTCGATTATCAATCGATTATTGACTCGGTTTGTGCGGAGATCGCCTTTGAGATAGAGACATGATTAGACGAAAACTCGCGTGCAGACTGGCCGCGCACGGATTGACAATTAGTAAATAGAATTAATTGCTATCTAATCAAATCAATGATCGTTGTATTATTTTTCAGAGCTAATGAATTTTGATATTTTTAATTTAAAAAGAAAGACATCAAAAAGTTTGCCTGTGAATCGTTGACACTGTTTCATTTACTACTGACATCCTTATATTCGTATTATTGTAATCCAAATAAAGTTACATTAAAATTAATAAAATTTATTGAGATGTTTTTTACTTTGTTTTTTACTAGTGTAATGCACGTTTTACGCCATCTAGCGAAACGATTTGAAACTCCGATTAGTAACAATGCCATCTGTTGTGCTTTGAATAAACTGCGTTTTCATAAGAACTTAGTTGCTTTTGAAATGCACTCAAGTACAACTACTTCGCGCTAGAGGGCAGTAATTGCCTGACATTATAGTTTCAATGTTTAAAACTAGATGGAAGTATTTTGTTTTCGTAATATAATTACTCGACACTAGATGGCACAGCTGATCAAAAATACATTAAACCTAGTACCTAGGTATTTATTAAATATATTTAGTGAAGATCTTGATATCCAGGAGTTCGTAACAGGTTAACGGGTGTGGATGACTGGTCTCTAGCTACTTTGATATGGGGCCTCTACCTCCACCGCCTCAATACCACTTGTACCCATAATTTGAAAAATGAAAATGAATTTAATATTTTGAATTAAAATAATTTAAACATACAAATATAACATTTTGTTAGTCTTAGACAAATAGTTACCCTTAAGTTAATCAAATTTGCAGTGCCCATTGAATTGCACATGCAAATTCAATGAGGATAGTCCAGCCTTTCTAGCTACTATACTTTCAGCAGTGTTGTTGGGGTAGGTACTTGCTTCAAAAATCGTATACCTACACGTAAACTTAATTAAATAGATGAAAAAATACCAATTTGATAGTGTTGCACTATCCGTCTGGGTGCAAAAATCCGTTTCATCTCTCCTCTCACACCAGACACGCGGCATTACATTTCTCGCGAACAATACTTGCAAATAACTTAAATTTTGACAGTTAGTCAACCTAAGTATAGTCAACAATAATTTTCACTTGCAGGGAATATGCAAGTAAAAAAATGATATTACTTAATCCTATCATACCTTGTTTGTAGATTGACGGGAAAACAACACAAAATGTTAACTTGACACAAGTACGATAGATAGATTTTACTTAGTTCAAAGTTAAAATGTGGGGTGTGGTGTGCCATGTGGGGAAGGCCGTAAAGAATACACTTCCCCACCGCCAACAGGAGGCGTGTCGTAAGAGGCGACTAATTCCTGTAGCACGAGTCGGGCAGCAGCGTCTGAATGCGAAATCTTATAAAAAAACTGCGCTGGGTATTGGCAATCCCCCACCAATGAAAGTCATTGGGGGAGGCCTATGTTCAGCAGTGGACGTTCTGTGGCTGTAATGATGATGATGAAAGTTAAAATTTGTCGTTTTAGGCGAGTAAAAACGAAATTCCAAATTAAGCTAAAAAACACTTAGAGCTAGATTTATAGCTATTTCATATTATTATTATATATTTTGTATTTAAACTTATTTTTAAATCATATGTATATTAAGAAGGCTCTAAACTAGTGTAAAAATAATTTTAAAAAGTACCCACTTAAAGATTTTTTCTCTTGTAATCTGCAGTCAAAAGTGGTAAGTAAAGCAGGAATTTTCGATTTAATAAAACCAAATATTTTGCCAAAGTTTTACTATTTTTATCATACAAAAATTTTGGGTAGAAAATGGCACTCAGCCTGCCTAGCATGAGCACCAAAACACGATATGGTATGATATGATATACCGATATATCGACACCAATTGTAAAAATTTTATTTAAAAAAATAAAACCGACTTCAAAACACTGAAATGCTAAAAATAATCCTAACACTTAAGTACCTAATCAGATACTTTTGGAGTCGGTGCCAGCCGATGAGAGATTCAATGTTTTAATTTGCACCGACTCCAAAAGTAACTGATTAGGTACTTAAGTGTTAGGATTATTATTAGCATTTCAGTTTTTTGAAGTCGGTTTTTTTTTTTTTATAAAATTTACTTATTTCATCTATTTTTAGTGATAAATCCTAATCTAACTGCTGAACACCGATTTCATCCCTTATTTTCCTACCCTTAGGGATGATTTTTATTTTTCAAACTTTTATCATAGCATCTTTGAAGTATAAGCTATTCAATAAAATAAAAATTATCAAAATCGGCTCATATTTGTCGAAGATAGGTAACAAGAACCACAACCAAAATATTATCTGGGTATATATTTGTTGATTTTCTCAAAAAGTTCTAAATCAATTTCGATAAAATTTATATGGGACCACCTCTGAAGTATGATCTACCAAACAAAAAAAGAATCATTAAAATCGATTCATAATTGGCGGAGTAATCGCGTAACAAACATACAAAAAAAAAAAAACATACAGTCGAATTGAGAACCTCCTCCTTTTTTGAAGTCGGTTGAAAATATGATAGATATAGCCGCCATTTTAATTTTTTATCGAAACAGTGATTATAATTATGTGATGGCGGCTATATCTATCATATTTTTACAGTTGGTGTTGATATATCGCTATATCATATCATATCATATCGTGTTTTGGTGCTCATGCTAGGCAGGCAGGACCAGTTGTAAGTATCGATTTTTTTTTGCAGATTAGTCGTACTTGATGCCACATTAATAATGGGTACGGACTTTTACCGGCTCTACATACAATTATTTTATTTATCTGCCAAAAACTCTCCCACGGCGATTGTAGCAAAGATTGTCGTAATGAATATAAATGTAAAATAATGTGTTCCGCTACTTGTAAGGTACTAAAAAACCGGAATTAGCTAAAAATACATTAGCAGCACATTATTTATCTAGATAGTTAAGAATACACTTCCCCACCGCAAACAGGAAGCGTGTCGCAAGAGGCTACTAATTCCTGTAGCACGAGACGAGCAGCAGCGTCTTCGTGCGAAATCTTAAAAAACTGCGCTAGCCAATCCGCCTGCCTAGCGTGGTGAGTATAAATTGGCAACCCCAAGATGATAAGTAATTGGGGGAGGCCTCTTTTCAGCAGTAGACGTCCTATGGCTAAAATGATGAATGATGAATGATGATGATGATGATTTATCTACCTTAAGAGGATGTTTTACCGTCTTTTTGTTCCATAGGATGATTATCATTTCTACGCAGATGATGTCGTGGGCTAGAGTGTGAAGCTAGTTATCATTAAACTAATCATTAAGCAAATCTTACACCTCGTTATTTACGTTACGTTACGTTCAACAAATATTTTAAGTGATCATTTCATAATTTTATTCCCAAAGTTTAAAAAATTAAAACATCTCGAATACTTGTCAAGTTGGCAATAAAGTTACGTGTTTATGGTGTGACTGCTCAAGTGGACAACTTTGCAGTTAAACATGGCAAGCCTTTTAAGGCGTGAGCACAAAAAAAAGTTTTTTACATAAAACAATGATTTCGAGAAATAATTTCAGATAAAATAAAAGATGGATTAAGGTTCACGGAAGAGTAGAAGCTCGGTTCGGTTGTAGCAGATAATATTATGATTAGGTAACAAGTAATATTCCCATGAAAATGTTTGGATTTTTCATAGGTTGGGTATGTATGTACCTACTCAATCGTGCATAACGACTTGACGGATTTAAAAATTTAAGACCAATAGACCATACCCTAACTTGAATATAACTTACACTATAAAGTATAAATATAAACTTATTCCAAAAAAATGCAATGCGAGAGGTTTGTGGCAAAAACTACAAAATGCAGGAAAAGAGATAGTTTATGTATTGTGTTTTACTCAGGCCTAGTCAAGCGAATCTTTTATCTGTGACCTAACTACCAACCTACCTACTTCGATAACTTTGTAAATCTGTTGTTTTTTTTTAAATAAGCAGCTTGATTGTTTAGCGATACGTCGCGTCGCCTTGTAATTAAAACCAATATAATAAAACTTATAAAGTTTTAAATAAATCAAAAGGAAAAGAATTTCGTAAGGGTTCGTTGGAAATACATTTATTTATTCTGATGTGAAGAATATTTTTTACTGAGACTCCTTTCCATAGGTTTATTTACTGCTTTAGCTTTAACTGACATAGAAAAAACCAAAAACCAATTAATATTTTGCGTTCAATTAAAAAAAAACGTGAATTCTTATGGAAGTATGTAGTAAGTAGTACCAATACCAATTTGTTGTATTCTGGAAATCGTCCGGAACGGAAGTCACAAATATCACCAGCATTCACCACGTGCCTGTCTCCCTAATGTATGATCGGTGTATGGGTTTTTTCATACACTTTTTTAGGCCGACGCAAGGCCAGTTGTCTGCTGGACAGCTCCCGCTGTGCTGTGAACTCGATATTCAACTTAGCTAACGAAGGGTAAGGAACTATTAAAATAATAAAATAAATTCATATCTGGAAGTCAATGGCAAAGGCCTATGTTCAGCAGTGTACGTCCTATGGCTGATATGATAATAATTAAATAAATAGACAACACACCAATGGGCTAGTTTCCTAAAAAAATCTAATTAGTCCGTCAGTTGAATTAACGGAAAATATTGGACACGTATTTTTTATTTTCTCAATCAAACAAAAAATGATGAAGATATAGCCCGTTTAAGTTACGCGTAACGTCACGCCTTGCGACACTTTTTAGCAAGACGTGACGTCACTCACAAACTTTGATGTGCTTTATCTTCGTAGTTTTTTGTTAGATTGATAAAAGACAAAATATGGGTCCAATATTTTTTGATAATCTGACTGACGCGGACGGACTAAATAGAATAATCATTGTTTGACCCAGGAAACTGGCCTATTGTATGGTTTTGAAATAAGTTAGGTACCTACTTACTTGCATATTTAAAAGGTACCAGACAATGTTGTACTAGACGATAATAAAGACGGAATGACAACCGTCTGGTGAAGTGGTTCGCGCTCCGGGCCACAAAGCCAAGCGGTTGCGGGTTCGAATCCCGCAAGGGGCAATGTTTGTGTGATGATCCTGAGCATTTGTACCCAAGTCATGGATGTTTATAAACTTATTTTAAGTATGATTATCTGTTATCTAGTCCCTTAATACAAGCTATACTGAGTTTGGGGCTAGATAATTGGTGTAATTGGTGAAAATCGCCGAAAATCAGCGTCGTGATAAGTCTGTGGCTGTCACGACAAATGCTGAGCGGGCACCTTTTCGACACAATATCTAATTTATATTGTTTTGTGTATTATTATTATTATTTTCTCTTGTGTGTCGAATGAACGTTTCTTTCTTTCTTTCTTTCTTTCTTTAAAAAAATATTTATTTATAATGAATTTAGCCAGGAGCGTCTTCCAGCACACCCAGACTCGAGAATGTAGAAAACCGTTTTTTGAAATTGACCTGAAAAATAAATAACTACTTAGATCTCTTCCATGGGTCTAAGACTTCGTCCGCGCAAATGTTCAATTCTCCATTACAAACTTCCATCCACCCTCCATTTCACCCCCTTCATGCTGACAAGCTGACTGCAGCTTTTCCTTTTTACAAGTTTTAATTAGCTTGCAAAAAAAAATACTTGCAACATTTAAAAAAAATGCCTCATTAAATTATGTCAAAACACAACATGTGTACTAATTTAATCTGTTACTATCAAATCATGTCATGATATTTTCACTGTCATCTTATGACATATTTTGAAAGCATTAGAAAACCAATACCCATAAGATGAATCCCAATCAAAACTCAAGTTTAAAATTATCAAAGAAATTAAATAGGTACTTACAATAAATTGTCGATTTGATGCTTCAAAAAATTCAATGCAATTTATTGATTTGTGAAAATTCAATTTTTATACGAATTTGATAATCCGATAATAGAAAAGTCACGGTTGCAAGAAAATAACCTAACCTAACCTACACCATAATTGTTTTTACTGTAAAGGTCATTGGGCATTTTTGACCCTCGATGTTCGCGAACATTATTGAAATAGGTTTTTTTAAGGTTTAGGATTGTTTACATTTTACATTTATTAACATTTCACGAAATATTTTTATTTTAATCCAAATGCATTGGGGATAAAAGCTGTGCTTTAACGCAGAACGTATATTTTTCTTAATTATTGATTTTTAATCATTACAATAGGCTAGTTTCTTGGGTCAAAAAAAGATTATTCTATTTAGTCCGCCAGTTAGATTATCAAAAAATGTTGGACCCATATTTTGTCTTTTGTCAATCAAACAAACAATGACGAAGATCAAGCACATCAAAGTGAGCACGTGACGTCACGCCTTGCTAAAAAGTGTCGCAAGGCGTGACGTTACGCGGAACTTTAACGGGATGTATCTTCATAATTTTTTTGTTTGACTGAGAAAAGAATCTGTTCTCTTTCTGTTAATCCAACTGACGGACTAATTAGATTTTTTTAGGAAACTAGCCCATTACTGTGATGCGTCCTCTGGCGCATCTCATAATATAAGGCGCAATCCACATTACAATACAGAGTTTAGAGGCCCTCCCTTTACATTATATGCGATGGCTCGCCACGGTTGATCATCGCGCTTGGAATGACGAGAAATTGCGGGTAACAATATACTACTATAATAGAAAAACTCCAAACATTCGTTAATTTTTTTCTAAAGATAGTGTGCATTTTTGTAAGATTTTATACATTCAAAAGCATATGGATACGATTATACGAAAATTTGTTGTTTTTATATTAATTCTTGTTTTGCTAAAAAAAACTTTCCCATGCTTTTAGGAATGCGACATCTCATTGGGTAGTATTAATGATCTTTAACATACTCCGACTAGTATCGTTAGTGGTCGCTGGTGGGTCACAGGTCCGAACAAAATGCCCATTTACCTTTCGTTTCATTAGGTTAATAGCCGCAAGTTCCTCTCAGCAGTGTGTGTCAGCTTTAGCAGATGTTCAGTTTACTTGAATACCAATTAAAAATCAATTAGAGAAAATATAATTTGTCATTCACTACTTATTTTTATCATTAATCGTGTTGTCTATTCAACACAACATTAGGTTTGTTTTTGTACAACCCGTTATTTTCAACTTGTGTCCATATTTATGTAACTCGACCAAAACCATCAAACTTTTACATTTATAATTACAGTAAGATTCGAGACAGTTACAGTAGTTTAGAATAATAATGGTTAATTTTAATATCTTTCTATGCTTTTTTGCTTGTGAGTAAACCTCGGCGTCAGTTTAGCCGGTAGAAAACTATAAAAACTTTTTGTAACTTGTGGCATTGATCTATGTTTTTTTGTGTAAAGGCAGTAAAATAAAGCAGACTCTATTCGGAAGCAGCGTCAAGTTTCAAGTTACACCACAGAAGTCTTCGGGTTTACGATCTGTGATCTTTAAGTATTCATCAAACGTTTTATTTTTCAAATTTTAGAACAATCTTATCTACAAACAAAGTATTAAGTTAAGTACCTTATATTTTAGTATTTTTTTTAAAGTTTAAGTTATTCGTGACATCGCAGGACTTTTTAGTCAGTAGGTATTTTCCACCCATCAACACTTAGGCTCGAACTACATGCACCCAGAATTTTTCAGAACTCCATACAAAACCGCTCCGGACAAACCCGGATTAAATCCGTTTTGTATGGGGTTCTCAAAAATTCCGGATGCATGTAGTCCGAGCCTTATTTATTATGATTTACATTTAAACACTGTTTTTTTAAATGTAATTGCCTTTCGGTTGCGAGTATCGTAAAGAGAGAATAAAGCGATATAGTGTCTACTCAGCGGGGCCTACTGAAAACCAGCGTCGCGGGCTCAAGCTGAGTGAGGTCCCATTATCCCGGACATCACAGGCACATAGTGGCACCGCTTGTTTTACTCGTTTTTCTATTATAATTTTATTTTGTTTCATTTTTTTTTTTCTTTTTTAATTTAAATAATGTAGGTATTGTGTCTTTTACTGTTTGTGTGTGATGTCCAATGTATAATAAATGTCTTTTATTTCTTTCTTTCTTTCTTTCTTTACATTTGCGAAGCGCTAGAGATTTCATTGACTTACTCTTATCGGTAACAACAACGGTATGTTTAAAAAACTAAAAACTAAGAAGGTGATTATCCCAGTCCGTCACATCAAAGTTAATCGACGGCCCGTGTCGACATATTGCGTATACAAACGTCCTTCGCACCCCATAGCGTCAACAAACAATCGACAAGCTCGGTAATATTGTAAAATAAACATTTCACTTTTTGGGGCTTATTACACTTACCTAATAAAAACAGTAAGTACCTAAGTATTACTTAGGTCCACTATTAAAAACATTGCTTTTTTTGGCTTTGGCATTGGCTGATAAAACTTTAACATGATATTTGGTCCATTGAGGTAAAAAGTCGCTAGACAAGAAAAAAACTGACATTATTGTCAAGGTAAATAACTACTTACGTTACGTACGTACGGTACTTACGTATCGGCAAGCGCAGAGTAGGATGTCCACCCGTCAAGGTTAATGTTGCAGAAAGCCGCTGGATGCAGGCCGCTGGATGCAGGCCGCTTCCAACCGGCCAATCTGGAAGTCATTGGGGAAGACTTATGTTCAGCAGTGGACGTCCCATGGCTGAAACGATGATGAAATGACTGGAGACTGGAGAGGTGTCCTTTTTTCTTTCGATCTTTATATTGGTGCCATACGGTAATGATTATTTATAAATAATATAATATTCGGTTTTTTTTTAATATTTTACATAACACGAGTTACACTTGCGTGCAATTATAACGACTCGTACTTCTTTTATCGCTTCAATCACTTCCACCACGTCTCTACCAAAAAAAAAACCATGACGACCTCCGTAGCCGGGAGGCAACAACGCCTGATCACGCTATCCCTAAGGTCCCGGGATCGATTCACGGTTGGTTAATGTAATGTATGTGGTCTGGGTGTTATGGTACCGTCGTTGTTTCTGATTTTTGTAACACAAGTGGCTTGGCTACTTACCATAGGATCAAAGCAATGAATGTAATGTTGTCCAATATAAAAAAATAAATGATATAGGTAGTTAATGTCCTTCGGCGACAGTTTATTTAGATAACCCATTATCTTCTTCTTCAAAAACCAGTGATCGCGAGTTCGAATCAAAAAAGGGGTAAGTGTATTTGCGATGAGCACAAACTTGAGCCTTGGTGTCAAATTATAATAATTATAATTCATGTATAGATAAGGTTTTTACTACGGTAGCCGAAGTCCGATATTAAGGTTATTACCCATGCTTAGTTTGGGGCAAGATAATTGTTGTGTGGCACCAATAACAATTGTGATTGTTGGAATAATGTATCATGACTATTTCACATTCTTCATTTTTTATTAACATATTACCACTTAGATGTATGAAAATGTAAATATCAAATCTATTCAATTTTTCAATGACCGTCTGAAATAAATTTATCAATCATTAAAATTTTATTCGTTCAATAAAATAGGTCATTAAACGTAACAGACACTCAAATCATAAAGTCATTAGCAAACCAAAGGGCGACTCTTGACACCATAAAATGAAATCATAACGCTTTATTTACACACGTACGACGTAGTAAACAGACCCGCACGACAAAGACAGATATACACCACGAGTGGGTGTGTTAGAAAGGAAAGGGACTAGCACCGTAACTCCGCCCACTACATATCACGCATTCAGGATTGGCTTCGGGCCGCAATCTATACCCCATCAGTCTTCCATCGCGCCTCTCTTCAACCGCAAGTTAATTAACCCAGTGTTACCATTAGTCAGCTGTTATGAACCAGTGATCATGGATAACTACGAGCAAAACAACGAAGTGTCCACTTCTTACAACAATAACAACTTAAAACATAATTTTAATTGCAAGAATTTCTACGAATACGTCGAAGTCGATTGCTTGGACAAAAACAAGTTTGTAGACCAGAAAAACTTCAGGAAAATTGAAGAGGATCCGCTACAACAACAGCATTTGGGTACACCATTTTTAGTCAAAGACATTCTTAATATTAACCAACCACCGAACTACTTCGAACGGAACGACATTTGGAAAAACGACAGGGAAAGAAGAACCTACGAATATACACCAGAACTGTACCATCAGCCACAAAGTTACTGTTCTCAGGAGTACTTTAATCAAATGTACCCCAACTTACCTGTTCATTCCAATGTGGATCCTTATTGGTGTCAGGAAGCATACCACGACGTCAAAGTTGAAGACTATTACAGTTACAACCCTTATTGCCATAATCTGCACCACCAGAACTACGAACAATATCAAGAACCGGTTCCTCATCACATAAATATAGAAGTACCTCCTAAAGAAGACGTAGCAGCAAGCGAACCGGTGCAGCTTCATCCTGGGATAATTGTGGAGCAAAAGAAATGTGAGAGAGAAGTAGAACTGCTGCAAAGTGTGCCTTTTACTAACGCTGATGCCTTTGGAAAGGTTTCTTTATCGTCAAGAAAAAGTTTAAGTAAGTAGTTTTAAATTATTTTAATAACTGAAACATTGTTTAATAACAACCGAGTTCATTCAAATTCATTATTTTAAAAATGTATATCATGTAGTTGATTTTATTTTTCATTGTGTAATATTAAGCAAAAGTAAGATTTTTTTTTTTCAATTTCGTATGCAATGCAACTAATTATGTTAAAACACATGCAAAGCATAATATCATAAATTAAAATTTAATGTTTTCTAAGGAATTATGTACTGAATTTTCATTGCAACGACCTAATAAAAAAGGTTCAAGTATGACTAGTTTTACTAATAATTTCTCTCCATCTTTTCCAGAAACCCCGACGGCGAACAATAAATCTGACAAGAAAGACAAGAATGCCAAACGAAAACCAAGAATTCTGTTCTCCCAAACTCAAGTCCATGCACTCGAAATCCGTTTCCGAGCTCAAAAATACCTGACTGCGCCAGAGAGGGAAGAGCTGGCCAAGAACCTCAACTTATCACCTACTCAGGTTAAGATCTGGTTCCAAAATCGAAGATACAAGAGCAAAAGGATAAAATCCCCGGAAGTATCCACCTCAACGGATGCTAAACCAAGCAGGCTAACAGGACGAAAGCTTTACAAGCCAGAAAATAAGGTCGATAATCCAACGTACCCGTACAGAGACGCCGATTTGGATAAAAGTTTTGAAGGAGATACTCTTACAACGACTGTTTACTTCGATGATAGTCTACCTTATGAAGATGTTTCTCATAAGTATTACGAAAGTAAACTAGAAATTAACGATAACGTTGACTCATCTGAAATTCAAGGCTTTATAAATAAAAATATTTACTCTACAGATGTGAATATCAACGCTAAAGAGAGCTCTTACAATGAGTCTGAACTGAAAAAATATTTCCCTATGAACTATGTCTGTTCATAGTTTTGATTAAATCTTATTAATTAAATCTCTAATCGTGCCGCATAGACTGACTACCAAAAGTATTATAGTGTTATTTTTGTTATAGTTGTTTAATGTACTTAATTTTATTTTCTGCAAGCTTTCGCTATGCAAATTACAGCTGTAATGCCAAAGTATTTTTAGATATCCTACTGTTTTGTAAATAAATAATATTTTTTTAAGACTTTTTCTTATTATTACCTAACATTTTTTGACCTGTAAGTACAAATACTTGGCTGGTGGTAAATTTCAAATCTCTAAATTATTTTTTTACTGTAAACAGGTTTTTGTTAAGAGCTATAAAAATTCACTCAAGTATAATCGTAGTACACGCAATTGGATCTCAGTTTAGTATTTATGTTTTTTTTTCTATAGTATAAACCGAAAATTGTATTACACATACTAACAAACAGATTCTAAATTGGCTTTAAATTATCTCACGGCCATACATTTTCAAAAGTGTTACACATTGCAATTAATACACACAAAAAGGAAAAGAAACAAAAAGTTACAAGCTTTCTCTGGTTGTTCCAATATGTTTTTTCATTCAATTTGTAAAGATAGCTTTTATCTCAATTGCTACCATACCGCCAAGTGAGGGATGCACCCATAGACACAAAGATGATTTTAAACGTCAG
Organism: Anania hortulata; assembly: GCA_963576865.1. Taxonomy (NCBI): domain Eukaryota; kingdom Metazoa; phylum Arthropoda; class Insecta; order Lepidoptera; family Crambidae; genus Anania; species Anania hortulata. The sequence continues at coordinate 6,255,313 of OY756412.1, read as the reverse complement.
CGTTTTTTAAACGCAATTAGTTCTTATTTTTAGAGTGCCGTCTTCTGCCGTAGGTTAGCGATCATTATAGAAATATCTGTATCTTTAGCTGCTGTTAAACAGGCATCTGATAGGAACCAATTTACAGTTTTTTCTACTGGATGTGATCAATTTTAGAGAATATTATATTTGCTTTGTTATATAATACGTATCTAATTAACCTATTATATTCTAGTTTACCTGTTTCATAGTGTTCAGAACTTCTACTCGTGTATTCATTCTCCGTAAAACCGTTTGTTCTTTAATTTATCAATCAGTCTACGATTTCTTGAAAATTACTCTGTGCCCCCTAAATTATTTTTATCGTGTTAATTATTGACAGAAGAAGGTTTTTATGAAAGAAAAAATTAAGAAAGTAGCGTAGAAAATCCTTTAGAATACGCGAACGAAGTCGTGGGCACAGTTATATTAAATAAATTTTATGATGACAATGAATGACAAGCCAATTCAATTACTTCGATACAATTTAATAAATATCAATCTACGTAAGTAGGGTAAATGTTTAATAAACGCTTTGACTGTTACAATTAACACACATTTTATATTTAATGAGTATTATACTGAACTGACGGCCGATGGGGCAAAAAGGTTCTGGAATGGAGGCCACGTACTGGCATGCGCAGCCACGTCCGTCCACCTACAAGGTGGACAGACGACCTGGTAAAGGTTGCAGGAAGCCGCTGGATGCGGGCCGCTTCCAACCGGCCAATCTGGAAGTCACTGGGGGAGGCCTATGTTCAGCAGTGGACGTCCTATGGCTGAAATGATGATGATGATGATGAGTATTATGGCTACTGAACCCGATCCTCGTCTAATCTTTTATATCCACTGCCAGCAGCAACAGCGTGAATACCCGAGGGTGCGCTATTATCGCAGTCTCCACTCTCTCTCCTACATGTCTATTCTATCGGTTATCGGATATAAAATGTGACCAGCATACTAAATAAAGGGTTTGCAAAAGGATAATCTGTAACCTTAGAGGTTTATTGATACAGAAGACTGTAGCTTGGTAGCTATGTATACCTAGCATATTAAACAGTATATTAGGTTATAATATTACAAATAAAAACTCACTACTCAATTATTTATTGCAAAACCATAATGTACAAGGTAGATGTTACAAATTATCGAACCAGTTTTATGGACCCTGTTGGGCACGCAATTTGGGGACCAGGAGAGGGGAAGCGCTTTGATTTATGTATAATATTGACATTTTGTTTTTACTTATGTTTTAATTATTTTATTATTCTTCTTAGAGTTTCCTTATTATTTTGATTTAAGTGTTAACTAATAGTAATAACTGGTGATCCTGCTATTTCATAGTTTCGTTTTACTCTGATGAATGGTTTCATTTGCGAAGTTTCAATCAATTGTCAATCATCGCTCACGTTTACGACGCAAGCCTGTGGCAGCCCATCCCCACACGAGACGACCCGCAGGCGCCGGCGCCAGCGATAAGATATTGATCCCTCAAACACGTGTCTGTCCTGCACTGTGACCTGCTCTGGGAATCGAACCCCAGCACCTGTTACTAAAAGCTTTTATGCGGTAAGCGTGCGCGATTTATTAGTTTTTTTGTTTGGTTTTAACTGCCGTAAAATTTGGTCTTAAAAATTTAACGCTGCAGTAGTTTTGTGTAGTACTTAAAGGGTACCAACCCTTGATGTTATCGTTCCTTCTAGGCTTATCTATCACCGATATAAAAAAATCTTGAGCACCATTGCATATGATCAAGAAAGACAAAGAGTTTTAACCCCTCAGTTAAGCAAAACTAAATACACAATAGAATAAATTCGGTCTCATGCGACCACTCGTCATAGATACAATTATTAATGCGACTTGATAAAACATTGTATTGATATTTTGTAAAAAACCAAGAGACGCAACACAAACTAGACCAATAGGATAGCATAAGTTTAAAATGTAAACCTACTTAAATGCTAAGACCACTGTCAGTTATAGGACTGGATATGTCCTTATCAATGGTGTACCTATAAATCCTTATTCTGTGTATTTAACCGACTTCAGAAAAGAGGAGGAGGACTCAGTTTGTCTGGGTTTGAAATATTGCTCACACTAAGTACAGATTTCTTGACGTTGGTTCGGGCAGCTCCAAGTATGATTTTGCAATATGAAACATGTTTTTTTTTTTAATTCACAAACGCCCCTGGTGGTGTTTTATCAAAATACTATTAAGTAATGCTTCTTGTATTGCAAACATGAATTCGATTTCACATACTGACTTCAAAATAATTAGCATCATCCATCATCATTATTTCAGTCATAGGACGTCAACTGCTATCCTCCTCCAAATATAATTATATTATGCTGATTATATTTCTTTCTTTTAGGAAATAAGTGTAATTAGAGTAGAATATATCATTTAAAATATTCTTTATGTTTAGAAAATAAGTTTATGTAGTAGAATAGTAACTTAGAAATCAAATTTTCACTTTATTCATAGTAGCATTTTGCCTGTTTTTGATTTGTTTTAAGTTTTTGAAGTTTCAAAAAGTTTAAAAAAGACTTATCAAAGATTTTTCTAAGGTGATCATATCAAATATTATTTAATAAAAAAATAACAATTTAACGATAAAATGTGATTCCTGCTGTTTCTGAAACGCGCTTAATTCTTTAGACTTTTTGACATTACCACATAAGTATTAATAATCGATAATATCAGAATAAAACGCTAGACCGATATACTAATTCTGATTCACTATCCGGTTACAAATATAAATGTGTACAACACAAAGCAATAAAACGACGGCCGGTGATGTACGATGTACGGGCGTGTTTGATGTATTAATATTGTGGTGCTTTTAAGGTTATCGCGGGTGGGAGGTGATCTGGCGATAGACCGCTGCTGCGCCCGCGCAACAGCACACCCGAACTGCAAAATGGATATAAAATAAAAAAATATTTTCTGTTTTTCTTTTGCCTCCTCAACAATGCAACTGTAACCTACTGTCCTGTACACTGTAGACCTAGATAATAGCACAGATATCCTTCCGTTTCCATTCATTTCCTAACTTAATTTTGCAAGCTAATCAGCCTTCCAGTCTTTTAACTGACTGTCACATGATTATTCATCATTTTTGCCATAGAATGTCTACTGCTGCTGAACATATGCCTTAGGTTTTTAGGATTATTGGTGTAACTCAATTAAGTTATTAATATTTATCCGAATATATTATTTGATAAATGATTGATCACTTGTTTAATTCATCTTCATCAGCCTCTAGAAGTACACTGCTGGACATAGGCCTCTTCTATATGTATAATGCCATCACGAGCGGCCCTGCGCCGTTTGCATCCAGCAGCTGCCTGCAACCTTGACTAGGTCTTCAGTCTGATGTGGCCTGCCCACCGCCTCTTTAGTATTGTAATTTGAAAAGCTATGTTGGTATCTTTGGTTCTTCTACGGATCTCCTCAGTTCGGATCTAATCTCGCAGAGAAACGCCAAGCATAGCTCTCTCCATAGCACGGTGGGTGATTTTTAGCTGGTTTAAGAGAGCCAATAGTCAAGTATCACGCTCAGTGTTGTAAGTCATCACTGGCACAACACGCACTGCTTTTAAAGACTTTAGTCAAATAATGCTGCCCAACCGAGTTGGATTTGTCGTGCCACCTCTCTGTCGAAGTTGGACCTCTTCCGTCCTAGATAAATATTCTTCTTCTTCTGAAGGTGCCTTCTCCTGCCGGAGGTTGGCAATCATCATGGCAACTTTTACTTTGTCCACTGCTGCCCTGAACAGGGACCTAGCTGGTGCTAAGTCCGAACCACTGTTTCAACAAGATTCTTGACGAAGATTCTTTACGTTTGCCTGGTTTTCGGGCGTCCTTAAATATATTTATTTATTTAAAACTTTATTGCACTAATAGTGTACAAAGGGTGGACTTAATGCTAATAGCATCCTCTGCCAGTCAACCGTTGGGTCATGCAGAAAGTTTTCAATTGGTGCGGTGCAGGTAACAGATAAAATAACATAAAAGTTTAAATAATTCAACAATAAACTAAATTTAATATACTTGAATAAATTATTAATAATAAATAAATAATAATAAATACAGATATATCTAAAATGCATACAATAAATACATACAAATTAATAATATAGGTGCAATTTATCTATTTTAAGAATTGTCTAACCTTATTCCTGAAAATGATCTTCGAGTCCGACTCCTTGATATCGAGGGGAAGTGAGTTCCAAAGTCGTGTCGCCCTCAGAGAGAAAGATTTAGAAACGAATGTAGAACGATGTGCAGGTGTACCCAGCCGAAGATTTTTAGAGGAACGGAGAGAGCGGTCATGAGATTGGCATAGATACGAGAACATATTCTTGAGATATAACGGTGAGGAGGGATTGTTAAGAATGCCGTATATAATGCCAAGAATTCGAAAATGTCTACGCTGACGGATGGGAAGCCATTTAAGTTGGGATCTAAAGCCGGAAACATGATCGTATTTGCGGAGGCCGAAGATGAATCAGATGCAACTGTTAAGAAGGCGTTCGAGCTTTTCAGTGAGAGCCTCAGAGAGGTTTGAACAACAGGAGTCAGCGTAGTCGATGATAGGAATGAATATTCGTCAACTACTTCGAGAGTATCGTCCCTAACAATCACTGCTACGGATGCGACATGAATGTATAACATGACCTTATTCTTGTCCATATTAATTTTAAGACTCACCTGTTAGGGGACTCTACAGAGGTCACCAAGCATAATGCGAAGATCTTGAGCGACTCCGCCAGTATGACTATGTTGACGGCAAAACAAGTGTGAGTAATGTATTTGCCATTTATGTTAATACCTAGTCCATTCCATCTTAAGAGCTTAAAGATATCTTCAAGAGCGTTGGTAAAGAGTTTCAGACTTGTAAACTTCCACTGCCCAATGCCAAGCCAAAATGATTTCAATACCATTTTTAAAGACACAACCTTTCTATCTAGCCTAAAGATAATGCAACGTTATTCCCTTTTTCGTAAAAGTGAAACGTCTGTATTCGTTTGTCCTTTAGGTGTACACCATTACGGAGCGGCTCAGCAGCGCTCGTTAGCTTTTATTTGGACGCCGGACTCCTGTTCCACGCTGTAGTGTAATGTCGAGCAAGGAAAATTGGTTCTAAACATTAGCATTATCGTATAATACAACCTCTACTAAACTTAGTGGTCAGAGTCTCACCTCGTATCCATGATCTGCAAGTTCGAATCCCAGCACGCACCTATGGATTTTTTGAAATCTATGTACACATTTATAGCACTTGCTCGGCGAAGAGGGAAAAATATGTGGAAAAATCTGTATAATCTGTATAATCGGATAGTAGGTGTGGGTGTGTATGTGTAACCATATGATGCTGTATGTATTTCGTTTTTTAACAATTAGTAATTTTTTTGTCCTAATTAAGCAGAGCTCTTGGAAGACATAACACTTTTTTTTCTTTTTGTATTCTATTTAAAAATTTTGTGGTTTTTTTTTTATTTCTTCTTGTCATTGCACTTTTTCTCTACATATACGTCTTATAAAAAAAACTCTTTTTAACTCTCTCTCATTTTCTTTCACATTCAGTAACATTTTAAGACAAATAATACTTACTTAAAATTTAGAATGATATGGTTAAACAAATTTTTATGCCTGTTAAATAAAAAAAAACGAGTATGTCCAGAGTCCAGTTTCCGCGTCCCGCAGTGCAGCGCTGTTTCTCAGCGTTATCAGTGGTACATGTGCGGGTTTAATGCTCGCGCTCCCTGCGATTAATTGCCGATGATCCGCTCTCTGAACCGAACGGACCAAATTAAATCATTGCTCATTCGTGCAATGATACAACCATTCCTCCAATATGACAGCTTTGGGATGTAAAGGATAATTCTAGACTAAAAACATAGGTAAACAACATTTTCAACTGCCACCAGCCAACCAGAAATCACGTTTATTGACTATAGTTTTAGTAATTTATATTTAAGATTTTCGAAGAAAGTTTTGTGTCACTTCTTAATTTTTTATCTGCTGCTCCTACGTTACAAACAATACACAAGTGGAGGAACTTTTTAATTGGCTAGATCTATTATTTAGATCGAATATAATGTTTAATTTTAATATAACCTATCGAGTTTCCAAATAAAAAAATAAAAAAACGATTATTTGACCCCGATGTTCAATTTAACTTATTAAGGATCTTAGCCGAAATAGCCATAATATATGCGCCAGACAAAACATTAATTGGCACGGTCACGAGGTAACGACTTAAAATCCTGGTTTTATACAGGGTGTACCAGCGAGGTAGCCTACAGTATTAGTATTAGGTAGCCTACAGAAGAGCTTAATTTAGGCCTATTTGTAGAAACAAATTGTTTTATTGGGTGCGTAAGACAGGGAGATGTTATATCTCCGAAACTGTTCACCGCTGCATTGGAAGACGCTTTCAAGCTCCTGGAATGGAAAGGATTTGGCATCAACATCAACGGCGAGTACATCACTCACCTTCGGTTTGCCGACGATATTGTGGTCATGGCAGAATCGCTTGAAGACCTCAGCACAATGCTCAATGACCTTACTCGAGTCTCCCAACAGGTAGGCCTGCGAATGAACATGGACAAAACCAAGCTCATGTCGAATGCCCATGTTGCCTCGCCTTACCTATCTCGCCTAGTATCCGTTGGGAGCTATACTCTCGAAATTGTTGACAAATATGTCTACTTGGGACAAGTTATCCAGTTGGGTAGATCCAATTTTGAGAAGGAGGTCAATCGTCGAATCCAACTCGGCTGGGCAGCGTTCGGGAAACTAGACCACGTCTTCTCGTCCAAAATACCTCAGTGCCTTAAGACGAAAGTTATACATCTAAAACAAATTAATAGCTAAACTTATTTATTTAATGTTTATATCGTGTAAACCTCACCTACCTACCATATATTGCCCCCAAAAAAGAAAAAGTAGTACAGCGAAGACGCGCTTTATCAAATCCCAAGCACAGAGGTCGCGTCTCGCGTCAAACTCCGCGCAAAAAGCCGGTAGTGTGGCGCCGCGCCGCCAATAAATTAAACTGGCATTTGTCACCAACGCCCTAGCCCGCCCCTGAACGCCTCGGTATTAAGAAAAAAAATGTTTAAGTGGTTATGATTTTTTAAATATTTTGGAGGACTTAAAAAATCTTTTTCTCACAACGAATTTTGTAGGTACTTTTATCATATTTGTGACAATCTGTACACAATAATATTAAGTACCCACTAGTTTTTTATTTATTTGACATACATATTATTGGACAAGTTAAAGTTAATAATCGTTATGATGACCCTTTTTATTACTTACATTTAAAAAATCAAATAAATTAAACGTTGTTTGCATAACATATATTCAAAGTATGTACATTACTGATTCATACTAATTATATAGTAAGTTGGTTTACAAAGTTTTTTAAGCAACAACAAAGAAAATTATAAAGGTTATTTAAGAATCTGTAGCAACGGTAAAAATACAGAAACACATCTAAAGGTTAAGTTTTTGTCCTCGGCGCCACTATGGTATCAAAAAATTGCCACTGTCAGTTTCGACCAAAACAAATGGGGGGTCAAATTGCACAATCCGCATCTTGCAGGGACAAAAAGCGGGGTCACTTCGGCCCCATGGCGCGAGTCGCGTAAAGTTTGCTCTAACTTATTGCTTCCACGTGAGGACCAATAACAATATAAAAATTTAAAAAAAGTAAAAATTTTGTGGTCGATTTATAAGGAAGGATAAAGCGCTACCCTAAATAACAATACAAATTCACGTTTACATTCTCTAAAGATATCTACTGAAACTTAATTAAAACAGACCACTTTTTTGCAATGGTCATTCCAAAGCACTACTAGAACCGAACCGATAATTACAAAGTTCGTAAGTCGTTTTCTGAATTTACTCAAACCGGGAATAAAATTTTGGGTTTTAGGCGAACCACCGCGCCACTACGCCAGTCGGCTCATTTTTGTAACGAACATATAATCTGAAAAAGTAAAAAATCTGTGAAATGAACAAGATGACAATGACTCGAACAGCGTTTTAAATTTTAAATACTACAAAAAGACGGAGATTAGGTGATGATCTTTCTCTTTTTTAACTATGCGCACTGGCAATATCTTTTACAAAGTTCATCTTACGTATGATGAAGTTGAATAATCGATCGATTAGTCATCTACCTACCTCGTGAAGTCAATCACCGTGCCGGTCAGGCGCGTTCGAATCTCGGCGCACAACCGCGCGATTATCGTATCCATTACAGGCGGGCTAATGCTCAAATAACATGTGGCTTGTGTCACGGGAATAAAATAGGGGAGGATTTTAGAGGTTTATTGTTTAATAAAATTTAAACTTGCTGAACGAATAATTTCACTGATCTAGGTTTAGTTTAAAGGTAAATATTTGGCATTTGGTTAATAAGCACAGGCCACTTTTGTAATTCAAGAATATTTTACAACTACTAAGAATATCTTTGCTACTGTAAAAACGAGCTGAAGGTAGCTACCTAATACGAGTATAATAACTTCGGCAGCACAATTAACCAGGCCTAATATTGTTTTTTTGTATGACACCTTTATTTTATTAAAAACCCGCATGAAACCTTTTTACTGATAACGCCATCTAGTGGTGAGTAGAAAATAACGTAGAAGCTTAGATTGCTAATAAAAAGCACTAACGAAAACATGCTTTTGGTGTTGCTTTTATTACAGCGCTCTCTATTGTAGAGTAGATAAAGCTTATGGAAGCCGCTCATTGCGCCAACTGGTGTACGGAGATGCACTATTAGTTGTACTAAATTAGCCGATAGATGGCGTAAAATACTAAATCGGGAAAACTACCTACTATCTAAGCTTACCTCAATTATTTGAACTTTTGAAATGTTGAATTTGAACCTTGAACGCATTTACTGCCAGTCAATCTTTAAAGTTAAAATTAAATAATAGGTAGTAACATAGTAAAGTTTTTTTTTAAATATCTCTATTTATTTTCATCATTAATAGGTACAGACAACGGCAGGTCAACCTACCCAAAAAGTTAAAGGTTATTGAATTGATTTTTAACTTTATGCCCAACACTTAGAGATCAATTGAGAAAATTGGTCGTTTTGTGGTAGGTTGACGTGCGGTTGTACTTTCGTAATTTTTGAAAGCTTTTACACTACTTGACAACTATGCGTTTTATCTTATATCAAAAATAGTAAATATAAGAAGTCAACTTTTACTTAAATCGGTTTTGCCGTTGATGCTTGTTTGATAGAGTAGGTATTATCTTAGTGAGGTATTAATGTTCTACGTGCTAGTGCGGGGCTCACAGCGACCTTTGTTCATTTACGGATCTTGTCATTTCTGATTCGATTTCACAAAATAACACCTAGCATTTATTTTTAACCTAAGCAATATTAATATAATATCATCATAATGCACATAATTATTGTCATGGTCTTGAAGGTCATTGTCATTGTCATTGGTCATTGTCATCCTTGTGTTACGAGGTATTAAACCGTTAATTTTGCCAGGGGCATCTCACATCACATCAACACACGGGCCAATTGAGAAAAGTTAGCTGTTCTGAATCAACATGAGCAGGGAATCGAACCCGGAACCATTTGCGTTTGAGACGTATAGACTATGCTCCACTACGCCAATTGAGTTATTGTAGGTATTCACGGAAGAGATAATCTTCTTTATCTTTTCCGTGGTATGTACCGTAAAATATTTGTAGAATACACTATATGTAATTATGTCTATTGAAATAAACAATTAACTAAATAATTATTTGTAGAAACGGTCCTAAGCTCAAGATTTTTACCAAGTAAAAATTAATTAAATTCAAATTAAGGTTCGACGTCCTCCATAGTCGAGAGGCGAGTATCAGGTCTCTGAGAACTTTTGTTGTCTCGAGTCTGGGTGTTGTGTTATCGTCGTTTTGTCTGATTTCCATAACACAAATGCTTTAAATATTTACCTTAGGATCAGAGTCATATATGTGATGTTGTCTAATATTTATTTTTAAGATAATTTAAATTTAAAAAAAATCTTTAACATCTAAGATGGAAAATCAAAATACCGTTTAATTAGCCCACAGAGCACTTAACGACTCATTGAGCGATACTGAAAGTTGGAGGAACGATTGTTTTGATTAATAATTAGTTCCGGAGAGCTCATCTCAGTGGATTTCTGAAAATACTCGTAATAAACGTCCCAGCAGCCTTAACGATTTAATTTTAAAGGTGATTAGTGGTTAATAAATTAAAAACTCCTGTAACTCAATAACTTAGTGAGCGACACTGAAAGTTGGGAGAGCGCTTGTTTTGATTACTAATTAGTTCCGAAGAGCTTATCTCAGTGGAATTCTTTAAAAAAAAGATTCCGCTGTAAACGCTTTAATTTGAAAGTTAATTAGGGGTTAAAAAGGGAAAACTAACTAACTCGATAACTTACCGTGATGCGGCGCTACAGTTTTACAGAATAAACCTACCATACACAAACAAAAGTGAAACATATTATTTTATAGAGGATAAAGCTGGTTTTTCACCGTGGGATATAATATGGTTCTCTTTTTTGTTTATCGTTTTATCCATAATTTAAAGTGCATTAAAAAAATATGCCAATCATCATTTTTCCGAATGATAACTTGCCCGAACTTAATCATCATTTCAGCCATAGGACGTCCACTGCTGAACATAGGCCTCCCCTAAATACTTATTAGGGGATTGCCAATATTCGCCACGCTTGGCAGGCAGTTGGCGAGCGCCGGTTTTTATAAGATTTCGCTCGAAGACGCTGCTGCCCGTCTCGTACTACAGGAATAATGTCACAACTTAATGTCACATAATATTACATGCAATAAAATTGTAAACTCTAAATACAATATGCCCTAAATTTATTACAATCAATAAAATACGAAAGACTTAAAACCATTTTCAATAAAAGTTGTAAGTCCTACATTTAAATTATTTAATGGTTATTTTTCCTAATAATTATAAATGCGTAGTGCAAGCAGCATGCATGCAGGTGCATGCAGGCAAGTAATCAATCAATCAATCAGCAGGCAAACAAGAAGCATGCACCATGCATACAAGCAAGCAGCATGCACCATGTATGCAAGTAAGCAGCATGCACCATGCATAGAAGCAAGCAGCATGCACTATGCATGCAGGCAAGCATAATAATAATGTCATATTAACACAAAATTTCGAATTTTTGAACATTATGGTTACTGAAGTTTAGCAAATGTGTATAATTGATACCTAATTTATTTTCAGACTAACAATGATAGAAGAAAAGGTTTACCTTAAAAAAAACAAACAAACACAATTTTCAACCGACTTCAAAAAGGAGGAGGTTCTCAATTCGTCGGTATCTTTTTTTTTTTTTTTTTTTTTTTTTTTATGTATGTTCAGCGATCATTCGTTACTGCGTTGACCGATTTCGATAATTATTTTTTTGTTTGAAAGGTAATACTTTCAGAATGGTCCCATATAAATTTGGTTAAATTCTGATGATGGGATCTATAAGAAAATCATCAAACATTGCATAAACTCCGTACCACGCCAACTGATTTTAGTATCTATCTTACCTATATCTCTGCCAAATGTGGACCGATTTTGATGATTCTTTTTTTAATGAATAGCTTATACTTCAAAGATACTATAATGAAACATTTTTGGAAAAAAATTCACCCCTAAGGGTGAAAAATAGGAAATGAAATCGGTGTTCAGCAGTTAAATTATGTTTGCACTCGTAAGATTTGTTTTGATTAGGATTTATCACTAAAATGGATGAAATAAGTTAATTTTATTAAAAAAAAAACCGACTTCAAAAAACTAAAACGCTAAAAATAATTTTAACACTTAAGTACCTAATCAGTTACTTTTGGAGTCGGTGCCAGTCAATGAGAGACCAATGTTTTCGTTTGCACCGGCTCCAAAAGTAACTGATTAGGTACTTAAGTGTTAAGATTATTTTGAGTGTTTTAGTTTTTTGAAGTCGGTTTTTATTTTTTTTTATCTAAAAGAAACTGCCAAAAATAGCGGTGAATCCTTTTTTATGTGTGAGGAGTTTAGAAGGATATTATTATTTTGCAACAACTATTTAGTACTTACCTACCTACTTAGAGGGGCGTGCATCCCATATAGGCTATTATGCAGAGCCTACCTTCATAAAAAACCGACCGAACAGCTAACCATAAGTATTAATTACGTATTCAACAATAAACAATAAATATTCTGTAACCATTTTGTCGTCTACCTGTACTTATTCCTTACTAAAGCGCGCAACTTAGATCGTTACTGTGCAATTTAACCAATGTTAGGCTGCCGCGAGATCGCCTACTGTTTTACGTACGCAACTTACTCAATTTTCACTCACAGCCTACCCCCATCTGAAACCAATGCACGCCCCTGAGATTAATAATACCTAATAAAAGGTATAATATAATATTTATTTCAGGCATCAAATTCATTACTGTGTTAATACATTATAATAAAAGGCTCTTTTAAGAAATACCTTATAGACTTACACACATACATTAAAAACAATTCAATATTGCCTTACTTTGCAACCTACTAGGTTGTTAGGTAAGGCAATATTGTAAGGCATCACTTACAGTCATAGTAAATCAGAAAAGGACACCCAGAAAAGGAAACCATACATACTCACTTTTTAGGGTTCCGTAGTCAAAACGGAACCCTTAGTTTCGCCGTGTCCGTCTGTCGGTCTATCTGTCTGTCTGTACACTTACAAACTCTTAGTACAAGAAAGTCGTAATTTCGCAAGGGTATAATTTTATCAAGCCGATATAGTAGTAGAACAAAATCCCTTTTTTGTTACTTACAGTGGGGATGTTTTTTTTTCTTGTATATCGCATAGTGTAGGGTGTCATTGGATATGTAGTTAAAAATATTGTAGGATGTAAACACCATTTTTTGATTTAGGGATCCGTTTGCGTAATAATGTAAGTACATACTTTATAGTGCAATTTTTTGTTAGTGTTCTCTCTCTTCTCTTTCAGCTAAATGGTATCTTTAAAAACACTTATTTAACACCCTGTTTAACGAAGCTATTCATTTAAATATACAGGGTTATTTGTAAAACATCAACAACCTCCTAGGGGCTGATTCTGGTGCTCAAATAGAACAACTTATTTTATGGGACCAACATTGAAATCGCAAATAAAAAAATTAACTTCCCCATACTAAGCCGCCACCAGTTGACATCAGTTTGTAAGGACAAGTGAAAATTTTCTTTTAGATTTTAATGTTGGTCCCATAGAAAAAGGTTTTTTGTATTTGAGCACCAGAATCAGCCCCTAGGAGGTTGTTGATGTAGAATCAGTCCCTAGGAGGTTGTTGATGTTTTACAAATAACCCTGTATAAACCAAATTTTATATTTTGCTGTCTAATTAACTAGTGTTGTGTTGTGTACCTTATTTATTTATTTCTATTTTGTTTATTTATAATTATTATATTATCATCAAGATTTATTACAATAAATATTACACTATCATTAAAACAATACATTAACACTATGAGGTATGAAAGAGCAGAGTCTCCTGAAACAAGCATAACAATGCGTAATAAAATACCCCATATTTGTAATAATGTTTTTAAAACAATAAATAAAACTATTTTATTTTAAATTCGTCGACACTTGCATCCTGCCCATTCTTACGTACGGAGCGCAGACCTGGTCTTTGACCGAGAGTCAAAAGTCCAAACTCAAAGTTTGCCAAAGGGCTATGGAGCGGAGCATACTAGGTGTAAAAAGGATTGATAGAATCCGGAACACCGCCATCCGCTCCAAAACCGGTGTCGCAGATGTAGGCGAGAAAACTGCAAAGCTAAAGTGGGAGTGGGCAGGACACGTGTGCAGAATGCATCCGGACAGGTGGGCCCAAATCGTCACCCGATGGGTACCTATAGACGGCGGTCGCCGAAGAGGTAGACCCAAAAAAAGATGGTGTGACGACTTGGTTAACTTAACGAGGGATTGGGAGTCATTGGCGATAGATAGAGATCGATGGAAGAGTCTGGGGGAGACCTTTGCACAGCAGTGGGATTGAACAGGTTGACAAAAAAAAATTACAGGTAGGTAGGCTTTATAAGTTCCCGAGTTTTTTTTTGAACAATTACACCAAATATCTAGTCTTAAATTAAGCAAAGCTTGCACTATGGCGACTAGATAACGGATAATCATATTTAAAAACATTCATAAACATCTACGAACGTTCGACTTAACTTGCAAAATGCAGTTAAAGAAGAAAGTTACATAAATGATGTCTATAATATGTCTAACAGAAATAAAAAACCGGGATATTGTAGCGGGAAACAACAAAACCCTACATTACCGGTTTTTTATATATTCCATTCTATTTTACCATTACCCTGGAACAGTCTTACCCCACCTTATTACATTATTAGTCTACGTTCAAGTTAATGTCATGTCATGATGACAGACATTAACGGAGCCTCAACTTTGAGTAGTGTTTCCGTATCGGGTGAAGTCATTTAAATATATTGAAGTGACGCGCAAGACAAAAATATACAGGGTGATTGGTAAAACGATACATTCCTCTCAGGACGTGATAGAGGAGCAAAATTGCAACAACGTTTGTTAATAAACCCATGGCGAAATCCTAAAAAAAAATGTTTGTATGGGAAGGTAAGTTTTTTTTTTACATTTCGACAGTAGTTTATTGGGAAAGGTGTTGCAATTTAGCTCCTCTTTCTCCTCCTGAGAGGAATGTATCGTTTTACCAATCACCCTGTATGACTTTTAGTAGCTGCAATCTTATTTTTAAAACAATCAAAGCGCTTTACAAGCCCAATAAAACCGAACATCAAACAAGACGATCGGATGGCGAATATCCTGAGAGCGATCGCTTCCCAATTGACCGTAAATGCCGGCTCTTAGCGAGTGATTGATTATACTGGTATAATATAATCCCGGTATAACATGGTATAATGTCGGAGCGCCGCAAATATACCACTTATGAGCACTTCGGGCGACCACTTATGTCCGGCACAGACTTAAAAAGTATGTAGAGCTGGCTAGTAAGATAAGACCTTCAAAAATATTTATATCTTCAAAATTATAACAAATATATTCGTTAAAAACTAAAATTAATAGAAACAAAAGGACTGAAATAAATATTGCATTGAAATAAAACAAGCAAGGAATTAGGTTGTCCCAAAACGCACTGATTTAACACTTTAGCAGTTTACTGAGTAAATAATAATAGCTGTCTATCGCTTATGGTTAACAGCATGACCACCACAACACGATATGATATAGCGATTTATCGACACCAACTGTCTTTTTTTAAAACATCATAGATATAGCAGCCATGTTGTTTTTTTTAAAACAACGATTATAACAAAGTAGATACGTCACCGGCAAGACGATTCAACATTGCGGGGTATATCTATTATATTTTTACAGTTAAAATATATCGCTATATCATATCGTGCTTTGGTGGTCATCCTAGAGGGGCTGGACAGCCTAGTGTTAAGTAAATATTAAATAGAGAAAGAAAGTTAGAATTGGTTATTAAATTGCAAATAATTTAAATGTTTGTTACAAAAATATAACACATAAAATTTTGACTGTTCAGGGAGCTACTTCGCTCTATGGTTTGACCACTCAATGGCATCGGATACCCACTCAATGAGATGTATGTACATCATCTAAATGAAATATAAAACGGGTTTAAACGTCTTCCTAGTGCACTGTAAAAATCATTTGATGTGTACAACTTTTTAAAAATAAGTTATTACTATAACATACAATGATACTTACATTTCAGACAGAAAAGCATTTAATTTGAAAGATATTATATTTTTCAAGTTGGAATTATTAAAACGAAATTATTTATTATGTACATGATTCAGAATCATAAACCAATAAGAATAAAACCAATTTATTTCTGGTTTTATACGTATAACTAACTATTTGTTAGTAAGTAGGTAGAGTTTTTATATCATAGGTTTATTCTATCACCTTTAGTATAGTACTTAAACATTATTTAGTTTAGGTACGTTAAGTTACTGTCTACACATCATAATAATCCGAAAAAATAAATTCAGAACCAATAGTACCTATCATAATAAGAGTTTTTATTGCGCAGTGAATTAAAATGTAGAATTCTATTAGTGAAAACATTTTCAGTAACAACCAAAAAATTGCTAACTGGTCCATGTAGCTAGTGCTAGAATTATTTGCGATAGCCATAATTTAACCCGTTAACATCCAAGCATAACGATAGAATTTATATTGTGTCTCGTTTACTTATGCTTGATCAGTAATAGTGAATTCAAGGTTCCAACAATAAAATAACTTTTTATTACAATTCCAAAAATAAGCGCAATCCTCCTCCAATTTTCTTCTGAGAAAATCACTCGAACTCGTAACGTCAAGAAGCTATTAGTCCAAAGAGGTCGCAATCTTTTCAGATGCCTGAAAAGATTAAAAGAAAATTCACGTTGACACTTCTGCCGCTCTTTTTATTGGTCAACCGCAGCCGCCTCGCGCACCTGATTGGCTGATTTAAATGGGGCTCTAATGAGGGAAAAGGACGTCGCGCCTAGGGCTGAACGCGGGCGATAGGCGAGAGAGGGATAGATAGACACTTCTCGGATACTTACAGATAAAGCAAAGCGTTAACGGTGGGGAAGTTGGATGCTACAGACGATGCAATGGATGTGTGAGATTATTGTGAATTGGTCACATTAAATTAAACAAATACCAATTTTACAACTTGTACAAGTGACTCATGCTCATCAAAATATAAGATAAGTGACTAACGATAGGTAAGTAAAGTTAATAGTTTAATTTGTAAAACTATTAATGGTAGACATAAAGGAAATTGATCATTAAGAATAACAAAGTATGGGCTATTAAATTATTATTATTTCTTAGCATTTTGGTTCCTGGGATAGTGTCTTACCGGTAGATTATTTCAGTTGACCTTGTTTGACCTTGCAGACTGACATCGCATCTACATCACACGGCACGCCCTTAAATACAGATAACCTAAACCATAAACAAAATTATTTTTAAATTATTTTGTTTTTCTTTCGTGGTGTACCAACACCAACCACCCATTTGTCATTATATAGTGGACGAAGCTTAAGGCAAGGTCAATCAAGGTCTTTATTTTACATTAACCAAACACATCATGGAAATGTTTCACATAATTATGTATCCTGAGATAAATTTTTAAATCCAGCTTTCATTACAATGAAGGCTTCCATTTATGAAAGAAAAACAATTGTACAATTGTGTACTTATTTTGTGCCACAACAGCAAAGTTATCTAACATCCTTATTAGAACAAAAAAGTTAAAAAACAATTTAAAACATTGTTTTGGACGAAGCAAGGTTAATTAATGAGTCAATAAACAAAACAACGCTGATGTTTGGTTTTTATAAACGTTTAAAATATACGTCTCAGCCCAATAATGACTCTATTAAACTTAAACAATTTGCAAATTTTCCTGGAACAGCGGAACTTACTTTTTCAAGGTAAATTCAACACTTTACAAAAATGTAGATCTAAGAGAATCGGTGGACCAATGCAAATCAGCATCACCAGCCGCATTGGCATGACCGGAGCGATCAAATCGCATTCACGTAAACATCTTCAAGAAAAACTCAACGATCCCCACTACTTACGCTACTTCGGGTGCTTTTTTAAAAAACGACTGCCCCGACATACCCCTGTCCCCTTCCCACCAGAGCTCGTAGTAAGAGCATCTTTGTGTTGCTGTCTCTATCTAAGGCTTAGCGCTCGTCAAACGGGCCGCAATCTATCACGAAAGTTTATTCGTTTGAGAGACGTATTTGCGGTAAGGCGAGTGGGGACCGCGCGGTGAAGTGTGAATGTGCATTTTCAAAAATGGAATCAAAACTGAAGAATTTTAAGGACTCGCTTAATTTACAAGATTGTGAGAAGACTAATTTAACGACTCCGTTTTCCATTAATGACATTTTGACTAGAGAGAACGAGGCGAAGTTTTGTCAAGAGAGTTTTGGCGCGAAGATGAGTTTTCTGGCGAAGGCGTCGGGTTGTTATGCCAAGGAGGAGTTTCCCAGGAAGGAGGTTTTGGAAAAAAGTCTGAAGTACTACGACGACTGTAGCAGCTACCGGGACTACGGAGATGACGGCGCGTTGGACATGTCCAGGAAAAACAATTATCCAGTCACAGAACTTTCAGGTATGTAAATTTTATTTTAGTTTGTAGTTCAAATAGCTTACCTATTAAGATATTTTGTATTAAATAAATAATGAAAAAGTTCAAATTAGTATTTTTACAGGATTGAGATATTTGATTGAAGCTCACTTAAATGTTTCTTTACCACAGTAAAGTGTGCACTGAATAACTCCACCTGACGAAATGTTGTTATTTAAATTAAGTGTTTGTTTTTTTGTCATCGCTTAAAATCGTATTTTGATGCTCGTTATTTTGATAAAACTATGTTCTAAACGTGATCATAAAGCCGAAAATTCTCATTTTTTACCAATATGCAAAGTGCAAGTCTCTGTGGTTTATTGATGTTGCCACTTTTTGGACGCAGTGAGTTTAATTGCCATTGACTCGAGAAGAAGAAGAAGAATTTTTACACCGTATCTACTTATTTATTTTTGTCATTGACTTATTTATGTTTTTGTTTACAATTCGATGTAGGTAAATAACTTTAGGAACTCGTAATAAATAAACATTGGCCAACATCACATACATTGCTCTGATCCTATGGTAAGTAGCTGAGGCTTTAGTAGTATAGAAAACAGAAACCACGACGGTAGCACACCACCCAAGACTCGAACCCTCGAACCGAGAATCGAACCTGGACCTCGAAGATGGCGACGCCAGGTCGTTAGTTTATCGTGTGTGTTTTTATAAAATAGGTAGGTAAAATGACGTCATATCACCATAGACAATTTAATACGATATCACATAAACTAAATTAGATTTTTAGCTCAACTTCAAAAAATCACTTACGTCACTACTAGGATAAAAAAAAAAATAGGGTCGTCTTAAAGCCTCCCGTTATTTTAATCTATGAATTGTAGGATGTGTGTATTAAATAGAGAGAAGGTTACAATGATATAATATTGCCTTAAGCAAAATAATAAAAACTTTTTCAATTCAATGCAATATATTTATTGCATTCTATAATGTTACACAGGTGTTATAAATAAGTACATAAAACAGATCATTATAGACCCTGTAGGGCACAACAATAAAATAGGTAATAACTTTGACAACCACAGTGATAGTAGGTACTTAGTTCGCGCTTCAGTCTACAAAGCCAGCGGTTGCGGGTTCGAATCCTGCAGGGGCAAGTGTCTGGTGTGATAAACACATCGAGCATATACCCTATAGAGCAGCGATACGGATCATCTTTTCCGAAAATAATTAGTGATTTTTCACGTACCTACATTTAGTATGAAATGACTAGTCCTATCAACTCTTGTCCATACTAAAATAGTATGTACAGTACAGATTTGAAAATGGCGATTTTTTTTTGTGGAACAAAATAAATGACATTTAGTAATCTACCTAATAGTATGTGCTCCATGGATAAACACGAGCATTTGTATCTAAGTCTAGATGTAATTTTATTTGTTTTGGTAAATGGTGTCTCAGCAAGAACTTGAATTTTAAAAAGTAAAAAAAAATATTTATTTTTAATGTCTTATTTAAAAAAATTCTACAAATATACAGAATCAAAGTATCGTTTAGGTAAATATCCACCATTGTTCTGTTGGAAATTGGCAGATGCACTCTTAGACAAAATTTTGCAGATGAATTGCTGATGAATGAACTTTAATAAGGCCTAGATAAAATAAATCAGCAATTTAACTAATATTTTGTTTCATGTATTGATGTAATGTAACTACATGTTTCTACTATATGTGTAGTCTATCAAAATGTTAGTCAAAGCACTATTTTTTTTTAATTCAAGTTCTTGCAACACCATATAAGAACTTACAAATATTTCGATATTTGTTGTGATCGTTGAAATAATTTTAAAATTATAATTGTAATTATTGTAGAAAATTACCTTTTAAAATATATATTTAAAATAATCTTAATTAGTATTGGTTGAATTCAAAATTTAACACACTTTTTAAAACACTATTACTCACACAACATTTAAAAAAAAATTTTTTACAGGGATGCCAATTAATAAATTTTCATTATTTTACATATTAAATAATGAGTTCTTACGAATGCGTTTATAAAATACAAAACTTTTTATCTTATTGCGTATGTTCATTATAGTTAATTTGTTTATATTCTCCGTTAACGATCCGAATTAGCTTCTAGGTATTTATTGATGTCATTCATTACACTTAAAATAATGGGAGTTGGTAAAAATACAATGTAAAATAATAAACTATTATGGTATTTATTTTTGTAGACTCCTGAAGGTGAATCCCGACCGGCGTTACGGAGCGTAATGTAACAATCGCAGCGAGCATGTTACATAACGCTGCGTGTGCTGATATCCGTTGAAGGGTTAACCGCTTAGACGACTTACCCAACGTTCCGTTTACGTCGTATTTAGGGTTACCCGTATACAAATTGCTAATTATTCGGAAAGAACAAGATAGGAATATGTTAGTAGGTAGTATTCTTTACCATTGGGTTTACTCGGGTTTTAAGCCGAATCGTTGAAATTAAACCGTTTCAACTCTCTATTATGTGTAACCTTTTCGGGCCTTGTCGTTGACAAACTGTTGTTACGTTGTTACCTATACAGGGTTACATTGCAAAGGGGTGCTTCTGATGAATAACCGCGCGGCTTTCGTAATCTATTGACTTTATTATCGGATATTTTAAAGTATTTTTTATCGTAACATACAATTATTTGAAATAATAATAATTATGACGCTTTTTTATATTGTTCCTTAGACCTTATTTTTTAAATTTGGCTCCCCTTTGCAATGTAACCCTGTATATGAATGCACGAATGCCCGCTTGTAACATGTTACATAACGCCCTATATCACCGGTCAGTAGCACCTTACTAAGTACCTAATAATCGCGATACGGTCGTAAACCCTTTAATTAATGAAAGTAACCTGCTACTTGACTACCGTTTCCTAATGGTTGCTTTTAATGACACCCATATAGCTTAGAAAATATTGTATTATGTACGAGTTTCTTAAAGACTTGCTACTTACTACGTTTTGATAAATTGCATGGTAATATCGTTACCGGGTTTTTTTTTAAATTTATTATCTTGTTACTTAATTATTATCATATTATCTTTAAATACTTAATATGAATAATACAATTACAAAATATTAATAAAAAATAATGATATTAAAAAAATATTACAATATAATTTTTTCAAAAGGACAGGGAGGATCCGTTCTATGTATATAAAAAAAAATGAGACAACAACAGACAAACACAACAGAAACAGATTAAGTTGATAAGCATTTTGATTACATTTGACAAAAGATTTTACAACAAAAAAATCCCCTCATTCTATTAATTTTCTGTTTCGGGGAAATTTTTCGTATAGTTTTTTATGAGCAAAAACCTGATAAAAGGGACCTTCACTTGGGGACTTTTAGTATGTTCATCGGACATTTCAAGGAACCAATTTTCACGTAGGTATTATTTTCCCTAATTGCCCATATTCGGCTTAATTTAATGTGGCTATTATCATTCTGTAAAAAAATATACAAAATAAATAAAAACATTAAAAATCGGCCAATTAATCACCATTAACGGCGTTCTAAATTCAAATTCATTCCTCCGTAATTACGCGAACAATAGCTGGGTAATGGAGCGCGCACACTGACCGTTCGAAAAGGGTCGAGACAAAAAAAGGTGTCGGTCAAGTCAATTAATTATTTTGAAAATTTTAAAATCAATAATTTTAAATTAATCAAAAATTGTGATGTTTTAATTACAAATTATAATGAAATCTACAAGTTAAAAATATGAATAAAATAAAACAAAAAAACAACATTTCTGGTTTTTTTACACTTGCGTTGCTGTGCTAACTTAAATTTTTAGGTTAGTTCTCTAGATACAATTTTTGGTATAATAAAATCGCAATTTATCTGACTCTTGTTGATAATAATTATGTTTGTAGGTACTACGTTATAATGTACTTAATTATAGATTTTAATGTTTTAATCAATCAATAACAAAAAGTGATCTGTGGTTTCGCGGGTGACGTTCTAAATTCAAATCAGTCCCTCCCTAATTACACTTTGACAATAGTGGTGTAATGGAGCGACGGCCGGCCGTGCTGCGCCGCGACGTCTCTACTTAGACCGTGTTCCCACTATTTTCGTTGTTGGTTAAAAACTAAATTATTCTGGCACGATTAAATGTCGGCACCTAACACTGAGACTTTTAATAATGTAATGAAATTACTGATTTTCTTTGTATATGCTACGGTAAAAGTAGCATTATAAAGGACAATAACAATAATAAAGAAAATTACAATTTAATGTCTATCTATCAAAATTATTATTAATAATAATATCTGGGCCAAGATTCGGAATTCGGTAAGCATTACCGGTCTACTATTATTTTAATGTTCAAAAGTAGACGCGAACAACTCTATTTGGGGCACTTTTTTGTCCGTACTCTTCTTTACCTAACGGAGCGGAATACCGTTATGATATTGGAGTATCCCTATCAATAACTAATACTAAGATTTTCCATTCTTTTTTTGTCATCTTTAAACAGATTTTCCCTTCTTTCTAACTTCTTTTTATATGCCCTTTGTTAACACTACAATTCACGGGTATTAATGTAACACATATCTCTTTTTGCGAATTGAATTCCTAACTTTTCGGCCTAGTTGCATAGGCCATGGGCAATGTAATAAGAAAGTTTAAAATGTTATATTATTATGCACTTAGTTTCTAATTGCTGGTAAGACATTATAATTACGTATCTTGCCCGCACTACCGTTTTGCTTTAATTATTTGAGTTTTTTGGACGCAAATCAAGCTTCTGGCGGCCGATTAAAAATCGGTACAGATTGGACATAGTGGAAACTTACCTTCACCATCACTTGCGATTGCGACACCCTCATTACTATAAGTGATGACGCTTAGAAGCCATTCAGCCATTCAATTTAGTAATTACTATAACTCCAAAAGTTCAGCGCGTGCCGCGATGGTGTGACGAATTCGAAATGTTTTATGTAAATTTCTTTGATTAGCCACTTTTTTCGTAC
This sequence comes from Anania hortulata, assembly GCA_963576865.1. NCBI lineage: Eukaryota > Metazoa > Arthropoda > Insecta > Lepidoptera > Crambidae > Anania > Anania hortulata. The sequence goes on along the minus strand of OY756412.1, from coordinate 6,232,058 downwards.
CCTTCAAACGTTCTTCGGCGCTTTTCATTACTTAAGTTTTCTTTGAAGGTATTTTGGCTCTACAAATTGGTTTCTTAACTTGGTTGTCGCAAATTTTTAGGTACTTTTTTCTATGATGATTTTAAAAGTCAATTTCAGGTTTCTTTGTAATGTAAAACATTTTTTTAGGTATATAGGTATGAAAAGTCAATTTTTGGTTAGTTATTTAGACTAAAAATCAAAAAGAATGGTTGTGGACCTTCAATAAAAACAGAGAATGCATACAAAATATTGATCAATGACCAAACCCGTAGCACAATTAAGTAGAGTATTTCTTGTCCTTTAACTCTATTTTCTTTGATTTTCTTACCAGACTCGTACAATAACAAATTATTAATAAATTATTTGTAAAGTTGAAAGTTTTCACAAATTAAACTTTCAACTTTACAAACCGTCCCTTTGTAACAAATGACGTAAAACTTCCTACAATATGTACGACACGCAAAAACTCAGTTACGGTGACAATTCGCGTAATGGATCCATTGTGGTCACGTGACCTATCGCCTAATTGATTCGTGCGGTGTAAACGCTCCTTAATGAGTTCGGGCGAGTGAGCGAATGACGAACTTTTACCACTTTTACCTTGGTAGACGTTTTGGTAAGAGTAAAACGGATTTTGGGGAAAACTGGATAGTTAGATTACCTACCTTTTCGCCTTAAGTTAATTTGTTACTATTTTATTTGTAATGTTTTTATGAATTTGTTTTATTAGTCACGCACGCTATGCAATAAACCAAATTGATTTGTTTATAAATTTCTATGGCAATCCTGCAATTAGGATTGAAATAAAACATATATGAATTAGTAACTTACACCTGATTTGCAAAACTCACTTAGTATTGGTGTGCATCAGCTCGTCGACAATTTTCTCAATTGATATTGATCTCTACATGTCGGACTTAAAGTTGAAAATCGGTTTAATGACCTTTAGCTTTTTGGGTAGGTTGACCTGCCGTTGACTGTACCTATGTTTTAAGTTAACAATTAACACACACTCACACAGTAGCTTGAAGGGGTCACATATATTCAACTTTTTGCTGGTATTTGTTAAATGTACTGTCCTCAAAGCAGATCGATACAATAACAAAAAATAGATATGCTATGCAAAGAACTGTCAGTATTTTTTAGGACTGACAATGAAATTAATTTCAACCTTCTCTTGTTTCAGATGACTATGACTCCCGCTCATCGACCACCGGCTCTCCTCTGCGCCGGCACAACTCATCCCCCGGCTCCGACCTCGGCTACAAGCCCTTCCTCTTCGACAAGTGCACCACTCCCCCCGACCCGCGCGCCCCCCGCGACTCACCCACTTACCCCGACTACACCCAAAACAGCGCGCGGAAAAAACGATCACGCGCAGCCTTCTCACACGCACAAGTATACGAACTCGAAAGAAGATTCAGCCAACAAAGATACCTCTCAGGCCCGGAAAGAGCAGACCTCGCCGCCAGTCTGAAACTAACAGAGACACAAGTCAAAATCTGGTTCCAAAATCGCAGATACAAAACGAAGAGGAAGCAATTACAAATGCAGGAAAATGGTATGCTAGCCGCTGCTGCGGCGGCTGCTAATCATGCAAGAAAGGTGGCTGTTAAAGTACTCGTCAACAACAACGGACAGCCGACTCTACCAGACATGAAGCCCTACCAAAATCCTATGCTAGCCAAAGGAATAAACCCAGCCTTATTCACGTCTCCAAACTTACTCGAAGGGTCACCGATATTGAAACATTTCGCAGGAGTATACGGAGTTGATTTCGCTAAAAATCCAGAATACAAAGCGCTGTTACAAGAGTCTTACAACCAGGCTGTGTTACAGTCTCTCTACGGACCCCATTTGGGGGTAAACTACCCAAATCTGCCTCTATCATACATGTATTACCCTGGACATCCGGCTTTCGGTATGCCAGTGCCATGCGATCTCGATAGAAGTCAGAACGAGCCTCGAACAGAGAGCGAGAAAAACTATGGAGAAAATTCACAAACCAAAGAAAAAAGCGATGAAAAAATAAAAAGTCCAATTGATTTAAATGAAAATAGCAATGAGAGCATGGCCAGTAACATCGAAGTAGAAAATTAATTGAAAGAAGAAACAAAAGACAAACGACGACAGCTGTGCTGTTCTACAATAGCCTTTTTGAAAAAAAAAATACATATACAAATTTTGTAAATAAATGAGTAATAATGAAACCCTTATGCAAGCCATATAGGGAAAAAAAACAATGAAACTGGATTTCAAAAACAAAGAAAAAACCAAAGTATTTAATAGAAACCAAAGATCACCGAATAGTTAGTAGAAATTGTTAATGTTTAGTTTTAATTGTTGTAAATATGTTTTAACTGGTTGAATGTTTAAGTAGGTAGTTTTACGACACACGTTTGTAAATAGTACAAATTCAAAATAGAGTTTAATAAAAGTGCAATACAGTTTACTTGTTGTCTATCTTAATATAATAAACCCTCGTCTCAAACGAAAATATCAATGACTCATTGCAGTACATAAATCGATCGCAAATGAAGTAGTCCTTCCAACACTCTCTACCAATTTATGATTTTAATCTATCTAATCTAATCTAATATTGAAAATATGCATACGTTTATTCAAAACTAAAACGCTAAAAATAAAATAATCTTAACACTTAAGTACCTAATCAGTTACTTTTGGAGTCGGTGCAAACGAAAACATTGGTCTCTCATTGACTGGCACCGACTCCAAAAGTAACAGATTAGGTACTTAAGAGTTAAGATTATTTTTAGCGTTTTAGTTTTTTGAAGTCGGTTTTTATTTTTTTAATAAAATTAACTTATTTCATCCATTTTAGTGATAAATCCTAATCAAAACAAATCTTACGAGTGCAAACATAATTTAACTGCTGAACACCGATTTCATTTCCTATTTTTCCACCCTTAGGGGTGAATTTTTTTCCAAAAATTTTTATTATAGTATCTTTGAAGTATAAGCTATTCATTAAAAAAAGAATCATCAAAATCGGTCCACATTTGGCAGTGATATAGGTAAGATAGATACTAAAATCAGTTGGCGTGGTACGGAGTTTATGCAATGTTTGATGATTTTCTTATAGATCCCATCATCAGAATTTAACCAAATTTATATGGGACCATTCTGAAAGTATTACCTTTCAAACAAAAAAATAATTATCGAAATCGGTCAACGCAGTAACGAATGATCGCGGAACATAAATAAAAATAAAAAAAAGATACCGACGAATTGAGAACCTCCTCCTTTTTTGAAGTCGGTTGAAAACGACTTCATACTAGACGACCTCCGTAGCCGAGAGGCGAGCAAACCGGACTTAGTTTCGCTATCTGTGAGGTTCCGGGTTCGATTCCCGGTCGGTCAACATAGAAAAATAACTTTTCTATATTCTCTTATTCTATGTTCTATGTCTATTTATTTATTTATTTTTCATACTGAAGAAGTATGTACTTGCAAATATTGACTCTACCACTCACAGTCCACAACACAAATCCTCGTACATTACTTGTGTGTATTGGAACTTTTGAAGCAGCCAGTCCTTTTGCATTCATAATAGTTATTATTATTGAAGCATAATATTATGGGGAAATCCAAGAATTAAAAGGATTACACTAATAGGTACCTTATGTTTTTTTTTTTTACTATATTGAGCAACATCACATACATTGCTCTGATTCTATGGTAAGTAGCAAAAGCACTTGTGTTAAAGAAATTAGAAATAACGACGGTAACACAGCACCCAGACCCGTGACAATACAGAAAAGTAATTTTTCTACATTAACCGACCGGAAATCGGACCCGGGTCCTCATAGATAGCGACACCAAGGCCGGAGATGGTGCGACGATTTGGTTAACCTGACTAGGGATCGGGAGTCGTTCACCCACATTGATTTAACCTTCACTGACTATAAATATTATGTGATAGTAGATAGGAAATAATAGCCAAAAATCAGTATCAGTGGCATGCATTAGCAGCCTAATAATTTAAATGCGGTAACTGACCCGGACTGGCTTGCATGTCATTTGGTAACTTGTTGCTTTCTGTTGAGTTGCTTAGTATGAGAGACCGGGGACAGGTGACTATAGTAGTGGTAGGTTGCCGAACTGTCAGAAAATTGACATAATTAGATGTTACACATTATTCAACTGGGTGCGAAAAACTTTTTTTTTGTTGCGGCTAAATCACCGGACACACGGCATTGCATTCTCGCAGTTAGTTGAATGACGAAACCTTTTTAAGTAAGTTTAGTTTTGACATTTCGGCTGCCCAATTTCAAAACCTAGTAAGTGTGTTTGACACAACTTTACAGGAGAGCGCAAAACGTGTTTCAAGCTAGCCTTCCAAAAGTATAAAGAATTTAATAACATGTTTGTATTTAAAAAATAGAGAAAAAAATTAGCTTTTTTTTGAAGTGTATATTACATATTTACTTTGAATAGTACAAGTTTTATAAGACTTATTGACTTTGAAATTGACTATCTTATAAAAAGTAGAGCCAAAATACCATTTCAAAACCTAGTAACTCTGCTAGAAAGGACTTACTGGGTTTTGATATGGTTAAATTGATCATTTAGGTACTCATTAATCCAGACCAAAACCTAGTAAGAGCTCTAGAGATGAGAAAATATTTATGAAATATACCCGCAGGCATGTGGGTAATAGAAAAATAAGTAAAGTTGGAATTAGAAAAATTAAGTTTAATTAAAGTTGTAAACAATAACAATATTTTTTTCCACTTTTTTAAATTGTTTTTTTTCCTTAACCTTTTTTTTTAACGAATATGCACGTTCTTATTTATAATTTCTAGTAACACACATACAATAATATAAAATAATTTGAAAAAATAATACCACAACAGGTAAATAATAATTAATAATCGGTCTAAAAGTTATAAATCGTAAAGTGGTTAGTTAGACAGAAATGTCTGATATAGACTTGACATTATTATTTTGTTTACGACTTTCATAGAGACAATCAGAGATTACTTTTTAAACGGTGTGTATCTCAGCAAATATTTGGGCAATTTTAATTTGTTTTCACTATTGTCTTCTTTTTAATACAAGTACCTTACGATCAAATACGGTGATCGATATTTATCTTATGCATATTCCCTATTGTATTGAATTGATGAGGGAAGCGGATGCACTTCAACTTTTAAATATATTATAATAATAATACAATAAAATTTTACTATAGAAAAACATACAATTCTTTGGAAAAACGTGTCCGGGTTTGTGGTTTACAATTGACCGGACGCTACTATTTTATTACTTACTACTACTACTACTACTAATTGATTTCAGAACAAAATATAATAATCGTGTATTCGTCAAAAAGTATTCAGTAGTTTGTTTGCTTCGGTTTGACAATTAATAGACAAACACGTTCACAATAAAATAATTATTAATTACAAGAAAAAAAATTAGATTTAGGTAGATATTTTTCGCTTTTAATGCGAGCAATATTTCAATGAAATAAAAGAAGTATTACTATGCAGCTATACATGCCATCACTAGTAAGTTTAAGATAGAAATAATAAAAAAACAGCATAAAAATAGCAAAAATAGCGACATCGTATAAGCACAAGTTAGATAAGCAATAAAATCTGACAATTTCATACCTCGATTAATTAATTTCTTGTAGATTCAAAATAGAAATCTCTCCCTTAAAGTCGGTAAGTTCTAGGTATATGTTTGCAACAAATCTTTTGCACATATACGCAAACAAAAAGTTTTTATGAAATAAACAATAAAAACAAGGTATTATTATTTAACTATTCAGAACATCACTAGTATTAGGTAAAAGGAAAAAAAACCCTAAAAACTAAATAAGTATGTATTTTACTTTACAAAAGATAAATCTGTTCCTAAAGTAAGTTTAGGGCATTTATTAGACAAATATTTAACACTTACAAGAACACAAAAAGTTTTCAGATTCGCGCGCTTTAAACTTTTATACTACGAAATACTTATATAAAAACCAAGTAACTAGCATTATATTTCCAGTTACTAGACTTAAAAATCATTAAAAACCTGTAGTAACTACTCCAAAACCTAGTATGTCAAATGACCATTTCAAAATATAGCAAGTGAACTGCACTTGCTAGGCTTTTGAAATGGTTTTGTGACTTGCTATGTTTTGAAATGGTCAAGTCGGCTCAATTCGAAAAGGTACATCCACTTACTAGACCGTAACTTTTTATCTATTTGAGCTATCGATGTGGGTGTTTTTGCATAAATTAGAGGCTTACTAGAAAATGGTATTTAGCCAAAAATATCAAAATCGCATCCTGGAGACTTACTAGGTTTTGAAATGGGGCAGCCGATTTGTTCTACGTACCTGTTTTCCGTGCTATGTATATAGCCAGTCGGTCGCGGGTTATATTCCCGATATACGATATTGGTGGCAAGATAAATAATATACCTATACTAATAACATATAAGTATAATAAATACAATAATACAATCACTGCTTGGTAATATTGTAGCCTGAATACAATATTGGTGTGAATGTTAAAAGAAATTATTTATTTGGAATAAAGTCGGAAAATATAGTATTATTATTATATTTTTTTAAATCGTAATCATAGGATCGATCAGTGCTAAAATTCGGCACGATAAAAGATAATTATAACGCAATCAAAGCTATGGAATAAAATTTAACGGAAACACTAATTTCAGGACACCTCCCTGACAGTTACGTAAATTGATGGTGTTTATTTTTATTTGCGTACGGGTTACGCGATAGGGTTTATTAGTATCCATAAATAGGTAAGTAGATAGATTCTTTATTGCACACCATACAAGTAAATTACACATTATTTTTACAGAGAGACGCACAATTTAGGCGGTCTTATCGTTATTGGGATCTCTTCCAGACAATCTTCGACCTGTCGAATCTGACGACCTCCGTAGCCGAGAAGCGAGCATACCGGACTTGGTGTCGCTATCTCTGAGGTTCCGGGTTCGATTCCCGGTCGGATCAATGTAGAAAATATAACTTTTCTATATTGCCTCGGGTCTGGGTGTTGTGGTACCGTCGTTGTTTCTGATTTCTATAACACAAGTGCTTTGGCTACTTACCACAGAATCAGAGCAATGTATGTGATGTTGTCCAATATTTATTATTTATTTATTTATCTTCAGGTAGAGGACAATCATTAGGGAGAGCGGAAGGTGGTGCAGAGTTCTTAGAATCCTTAAATTTACCTGCTACAAACAGGATTGGAAAATGTATAGCATAGACGTACACAAAAATACATAACAATAATATATACGTACATACACTACGTGCCGTGTCGGGACGGCCGTAAAGAATACAATTCCCCACCGCCAACAGGAGGCGTGTCGTAAGAGGCGACTAATTCCTGTAGAACGAGACGGGCAGCAGCGTCTGCGTGCGAAATGTTATAAAAAACTGCGCTCGTAAACCCGCCTGCTAAGCGTGGCGAGTGTTGGCAATCCCCCCGATGAAAGTCATTAGGGGAGAACTTTGTTCAGCAGTGGACGTCCTATGGCTGAAATGATGAATGAATGATGATGATGATGACATACACTAAACATACTTAAATACTACTTGATATTAATACTACTTGGTGTTGTGGTACCGTCGTTGTTTCTGATTTCTGTAACACAAGTGCTTTGGCTACTTACCACAGGATCAGAGCAATGTATGTGATGTTGTCCAATATATATTTTTATATATAAGGTGCTTCATAAATATCTGCAACGGCTGAAATGGGTAAAAGTATTGCTTATATAGATTACGATAGTGAAGGAATTACGTGCCCCGGATCGGTAATTAATTATTTGCGAAAAGACAGTAAATAAATGGTTACTTGCTTCAATTTGCAAAAACACACTTCATCCGCCCTTGACACTGCGCGGGAGCGGTATAATGTGAAACGTTAGCATTTTTGGACAGATGTGGACGGTTTGAGACAGAATAAAGCCTAATCTTTATTTAATATATTTTTTTTAATGAAAAAATTAATAATGTTCTGGACATAAAATTTCTTTACTATCGTAACCTATATAAGCAATACTTTTACCCATTTCAGCCGTTGCAGATATTTATGAAGCACATTATATATGCGAGGAAATGTCGAGACCAACAGTGACCAGTAATATTCTAAGATATGAAGGCAGTTTGTGTCAAGAAGAAAGAAAGTGTGCTTTAAGCCGATTTTTAAAAATAGCAATCGATTCGGATTTTCTGATTGTTAAGGGTAAGGAAGGAATTCCAGAGGGGAATGGACTGGACAGTTAACGATAAGTATTGAGTCGTTTCCTGATAGAGACCGGCTTGACATTGTTAATATTTGTGTCCCTATCCCTCTAAGATTTCAAACTATAGTAGAACAATATTGTAAAAAAAATATTTAAGAAAATTTGTTCAAGGTGGGTATTACTTTAACGGTTTGCTTGTAAGTAACTCGTCTCGACAAGCTTTTATTATCTTATTCAGTGTTAGCCTCGAGGCCTACTTACGGGAACAAATAGAGGTACACGTTCCATAGCTTTGCCATACCACCGCACATATTATTAGCTGGTGATAAGAAGGGGTCAGGGGTAAGAAGAAGAAAGAACTTTGTCAGATTAAACACAGGTTCAACGTACAAGACACGAAGTACGTATAACAGCGAGCTAGGGAGATTTGAAAGTCGATGCGGTATTGTCGCTTAAAAACACACTTTTTAAATACTAACCTTTTTTCATAGTGAGTGTTCCAAGTTTCTGACATGCATACAATATATTACATAACGTTATCAGTATAGTTACCCTTCATGCCCAATTTTCCACTACTTTTATTTCGATCTCATTACTCTTCACTAAAACGTTACCTAGAAGTCCCACTCTTCACGGAGGACGAAGTTGCGACTTGCGAGTCGTTAAGAGTCGGCGGGAGGTAATGGGAGGTGCTCCGGAGGGAAAGTGAAGAATGTCCTCGAATCACCGGCAAATTGCGGGACGTTCATCGGGGGAGGAGAGGAGGCGGCTTTTGTTATACGTAACTAAATAAACTTTTGTGATAGATGTGATCGCTATTTGCGACCATTGTACCTACTATAGTACCTATCTACACTTTATCTAACCAAGGATTACTAATGGCAACAACTGTCGATTTAGGTAATTACGTAGATGTGCCTTTACAATCGCGTGATGTAGGTACTGACCACGGAATATAGAAAAGAGGTTTTCTATGTTCTGGCATCTGTGTGTCTGTCGCAAACAATTTGGGATGAAGTCGCTTAATTACATTACATTATCATTTCGCCTGTCATCATGATATTAAATAAGACAAATTATAATAGTGTCGACAGTCCAAATAACAAAGTTAAATAAGTTTTCAACTCTTACAAAGTAAAACGATTCAAGTAAAATTATTTCAGTCTGTTTCGTCGACTGGCAAGAAAATTTTGATCAGTCGGACCAGACTAATAAAAATATTTTTGCTGACAATCAAAACTTATCAAACTCGTAACTGTCTCAAATGTTGCTGCAAAATAGACATACATATTTTTTATAGCTCTATTTCAGCTAAGTTATTACATTTAAGGCGTTGTTTACTAGTGTATATTGACATGATTCTGCTTCTATACGCCTAATAAACTTTTTACATGTCCAACAAAATATTCACGGCATCGCTTTATTAGGAAACCAGGTTTTGGATTGTCTCTTAAAATAACAAATCTACAATAAGACTTCTCATTAAATAACCCAACAGAAGCCTTTTCCACCCTTACAGACATCTTCTCCAATAAAATTATCATATGAATACGGAGCGACATTATGAAAATGCCAAGCTTCACCTTCCGGGCGAAGAATTTTGTAAGACGCGAGAGCTCTCACCCGGAGATGTAGGCTTCAGAATTTAACTTCGACTGGATCCACACCAAATTAGTTTCTTACTTCTCTTTTAAGATTGAATAGATCTTGTTAATCGGCGTTATGAGAGTACTTATTGACTTATACATTGCTAACTATTTCCATAAAAAAACCCTAGTTATTAGTACCTAGTATAAATAAAAGTTTGCATTTATAGAAATCTGAAAACGACGGTACAGTACAGACAGTACACAAACGACAGGACTTTTAAGGAAAACCAACAACTTTGCAGCAATAAATTTTTATTCCTAATGCTAACTTTTAAACGGTCCGATAGTAAAATCAATGTAGAACCACAAACATTTCTATATTCGGTATTTCAAACACTGAATTGAAATGTTTAAAAGAAGCATCAATACAAAGACGTGCCCGTTTAGTCCCCATTTACAATTCTAAGGATTTTCTTAGGCGCTTCCTCTTCTGATGAGTCAACTGCGAGCCGATTGTCGAGCTGTAAACACTGCATTACCGCTCATCCTCTGTAGCACTTGCAGAGATGTGCCCTATATCGGTAAAACATTTTTTTGTCGATGATGTCGATTAATAACAACTAGCCAATCGATTTTATAGGTAAGCTTTTAGCTATTCCTAGTACCTTTGTAGTTAACAAATGGGTAAAAAATATATATGGACATGATAGCATTGAATAATACCCATCGGTTCTGAAGCATAAGTTCACTTTATTGTATAGGTATTATAATCGGTATGCTTTCAACTCGTTGAAAATTAACTAACCAGATATACCTGTAATCTGAAATAATTAGTTAGTACTGTTATTTACTTTTTACATCGAGTGTATGAGAATTCTAGTTTTTGAATAAGTAGATCACCCTGATTATGGATTTTCTATCGACGCATGCAATTTGCTATACTTTTTACATATTACAAATTCTCTAAATAACATTATCCAAAGCAATTACTGCATAAGTGCGATTTTAGAACTTTTTACAAGTTTAAAAAAATACTTTGTGTGCCTCATAAGTATATTTCATCGACATGACGTATCGATCATGTGACCGGCGCAGCACAAGTAAGGGCGCTTGCGCTGCATTAGTGCGACTCTCGAGTTACCGCACGTGCTCCGGAAATGTCCTCGGTAAACAAACCCGCTCGTCGATGCTAATTACGACTAGTTAATGAAATCAGACTGAGCTACAGATCTTAAATGTTCATGGATAGACTCTTTTGTCTCTTATTGCTAGTTTTGTATAGTGTTATAATTAGTTGTTTACCGCCATCATACCTAGTTACTTTCATCACCTGGTTTAATTGAAAAAATATATACGTTTTGGTTATGAATGAATAATAGATTCCAACAATAACAACTTTGTCTTGTGGCCATCATTTCAACTGATCTTCCTACCTGATTCTACATATAACATCAACAACATACAATCTCATAAAGTTCGTTTTTCTTTGGCATCAGAGATACCAACGCGAATAGCGGGTGCTGCAATGTCCTTCGGCAAGCTTAAAGCGCGTGTTTGGAACTCTCATGACATCAAACTGCAAACTAAAATCTTATAGTTTACAAAGCAATCGTTCTGCCTACCTTACTTTATGCGGCGGACACCTGGTGCTGCTGCAAAGCAGATATTAAGCAATTAGACAACTTTCACCGTAAGTGTTTGAGGTCTATACTGCGCATTAGGTGGCAGGACCGTGTTCCATAAATACTGAGTCTTACGTCGAGCAGGGTTGCCCGGAGTTGAGGTGCTCATAATGAAGCATCAACTGAGATGGAGTGGACACGTTGCACGCATGGATGAATGTAGATTGCCTTGTTCTTCTACTTCGAACTCTCATGCGGAAAGCGCAAACAAGGAGGTCAATAACTACGCTATAAAGACGTGCTTAATGAATGGGAGGAGTTTGCCCGTCTTAGACCGGAATGGCTTCATATCGTTTGCACTGGTGTGGAAAATTACAAAGAAAAGCGTCTTGAGGAGGTCCTCGTCCTTCGTAAACGCGAGACGCCAAAGTACTGAAAACTCGACCCAAACCCTCTTACAGGTACCCACATAATATAATACAATATTACACATACAACTCATCTGGCCACGTCGTCGTCGTCGCTGAGACGTCGTCACCGAAAACGGTGTGAAAGAAATGGTATTTAGCTTTTAGGGTTTACATAACCTAACATCATCATTGCTAAACTGTGGCATAATATTAGTATTCGATAATACTAGATATAAAAATAAATAAATAATAAATACAAATATGTGCCAGGCAAGTTCAGACAACACACCAATTGTCATGGCCTTAAAATAAGGAATTGACAACCTTATATTAGGAGGTATTTGCCAGGAAGGTGAATTGAATCTTATACATAAGGTCAGGTAAGCACCTATACTAAATTCCAACTGAGGCGCGGTCGAATTTCAAGTGTAATATTATCTTGATTAAATTATGTTTAAAAATCTCCTCATTTCTTATAATAATCCCATGTCTCATTGTTAAAATAGGACATCTAGTGCCTAGTTTCAATAGTATTTACAAATTGGATTTAACTCATCATAATGTTTTAAGTTGCCGAAACGATCTCGCCCGCTCTGAGCGGGTATGTCTTGGCAATCGAATAAAACAGAATTTAAAGGTCATTACGAATATAAATCGTTTGATTGCGTCGTAACGCGTTCCCAGCATTGTTTACGCCACATTTGGCTGCGATCACTTCGGTTCTCATTCTCATCTTGAGTTCATCTCGATCTGACTGCATGTGAAATTGCAGTAATGCACGTTTTATGACCTTTGAGTTATGCATGCGATTCTTATTCGCAGTGATGATTGTTCCAGATCAAAAATAAATACCTACATGAAACGTAAAAGCAAACATGTAAAGTGATTATCGTTTATTATTAACTAATCTACATTATTAGTACTTATTCTATTTGTTGTGAGAAAAAAAGTCTTCAATTGTTCGAGCATCTTTTTTTATTCAAAACAATATTGGTGCGTTGCAGAACTTGATTTCAAATTATAAACGATCAAAATAAAGTAGCAGAAAAGTATTAGACTTGCCGCCAAAACCATTAGTATAGAAGCTCATTGAAACTTTTTGTATTAAACGTTTAACCCCTTTGAGCAAAAAAAGGTCGCCTGAAAAAGCAAATTAGTATTAGCAGCACTTAGCCGCAGCCAAAACAGCTTAAAAGGCGGCGAGACGGTGAAAAAACTGGGGCACATTTGCGCAAATATTGGCCCCAACCACGAGCATGAGTGAGGAATATTTGTGAGTAGAGTTGTTCGACATTGAGTTTTAATTAAATACCCTATGAGTAGGGCAAGACTTGGTTCATTGGTGATTGTGATAATTATTATTTAGTGATGGTGTTAAACTTTTGGTACATATCTGGCCAAAAATATTAATCATATTTTTAAATTATATTTTGGACGCCAAAAATATTAATAAGTTTTGCTCTACCTTTGTTTTTAAAAAAATTTCTAGTCAAAATTATATAAAGTATTTGACCGTATACATTATACATAGTACATAAATCCAAAAACTAATGTCAAAGCAGGTGAATGAAATTCTTATAAAGATGAATACAAGTGCACCAATTCCATTAAAAGGCAATGATACCTTCTCACGCTAAGGTGACTCATCGCCGAGTTGTTGGTGAGAGCAAGCAGTCAGTCCGTAGTAGTGGTCCTCGCGTCTAGACTAGCACCGGCGCGACCACCCTGCGGTGAGCTCTTGACCACGCTCTCACGCTTGCACAAATCTTCAAGGGTTATCAAGTGTGTTGGTGGTCTTTTACTCTTGTCTGATCTTTGACATACTTTCTTTTGCGACTCATAGCGTGTCGAGTGAGTCACTATGTAGGTTACCTTAGTAGCGGTTGCCATGTCTAGACAATCACCCACGAGACCAACTAACTGGCGCTCTCTTGACCACGCTCTCAAGCTTGCACAGACCTTCAAGAGTTGATCAAGTGTGTTGGTGGTCTTGTACTCTTGTTTCATCTTAGACTACCTGCCTTCTTTTACAGCTGATAACGTGTCGAGTGAGACACTATGCAGGGTACCTACCTTAGTAGCGGTTGCTGTTTCTAGACAATCACAGAGGAGGCCACTTTACCGCTGGCGCACTCTTGATCACGCTCTCATGCTTGCACAGATCTTCAAGGGCTGATCAAGTGTGTTGGTGGTCTTGTACTTTGGTCTCATCTTTGTCTACTTTCTTTTACATGTGATAACGTGACGAGTGAGTCACTATGTAGGTTACCTTAGTAGCGGTTGCCGTGTCTAGACAATTACAGAAGAGACCACCTCACCGCTGGCGTTCTCTTGATCACGCTCTCACGCTTGCACAGATCTTCAAGGGCTGATCAAGTGTGTTGGTGGTCTTGTACTCTGGTCTCATCTTTGACTACTTTCTTTTACATCTGATTACGTGTCGAGTTAGTCACTATATAGGGTAAGTCCCTATCTTAGTAGCGTTTGCCGTGTCTAGACAATCACAGGCAAGACACATTTAGCCGCTGGCACTCTCTTGTTAACTCTTATGACGAGTGTGGGTGCCTTGGTTACATTACCTTCTTTGACTTTTTAGCACACTTTAAATGTACGTGCGTACTTTGCTGAAAATCATTATCGTATAGTATTTTACCGATATAAGTAATGTTTCATTGAAATTGCCTTTTCCATTTTACACACTGATTAGCAATATCTAAGCATGTACAGGTTTTGTCACTTGTTTCCCTTTGGTTATGAAGTTACTATTATTCAAGAGATATTCTCTTACTGACTAACTTACTTACTTAACTACACAAAATAAGTAACATTAGATTAACTAGTAAGTATTTTAAGAAGTTAAATGGCTAAAAGGCAACTTTTGGACCATTCGTTCCACAAGCTCGCCATCAAATTCCACCGAATACCAAAGAAGTAAAAAAGCCTTTTAATCTATTGAAATGTTTTTAGTATAACCATGTACGAAAAGTTAATTAAGACATAAAACTAGCATCCCACAAGCCGGATGAGTTTATACTCTATGGAATCACCATAAACATTATGCAACAATTAGGACGAAGTGTTGGACTAAAAAAACCTATTGTTTAGACCCCTCTATGGGGGAAGTGAGAGAATATGCCCCATGCGGTGACGATGGGCCCCACGAGTTAAATGAATCGAGTTTGAGTGACCCCGGGGTGTCACTTATCAAAACTTGATGAATGAGGGTCAGCCTTGAATTTAAAAGTCCGTGTTGGTGCCTTGGTGGTCTCCGCAACTGTTCTGTTATCTCGATATATTGTGTTTTTAATGAATTGACCATATAATAAGTATGTAGGTATGTATTATTTTAGACATGAAACGTATTTCTTTTTTCTACAATGCTTAGCTATATCAAGATCATATATTATTTCACTTGAAAACTCATTTGGAAGAGCGCAGTCGCCCGGACAGCGAAATGACATGGATTTGATTACTCTAATAGGCAGTTGTCATTTTATCAAGTGAAATATCATCACAAAACTCACAGATATATGTTTTGATATTAAAATTAGTTTCTCCGTCTAGCCGTATTACGTTTAAATGTTTATGTCGTATTCTATTTCAATATCCATATATAGAAAGTAAAAGCTTCTATTGACTTCCCAATTGACATAAATTGTTACTTTCTAACTACCCAACATCAAACCATTAATTATTTTAAAGCTGATTTCGCAAACTACAACAAACGAAGATGTAAGAAAACCAGCCTGTTCCTAAAACCTCTGAACATTTCATAAAAACTCTACTTGCTGTAAATTTCTCATTAACCCCTACACTACACGTGCACTTCTCGCATCAAATTATCTGTTCTCATTACAGAACATAAAAAAACACGTTAATTATGCGTATAAAACCTCTTTACACATAAAAAGTCCAGATAAAAAGGTCGTCAAGACACTTCCTTCGCCTATACCCTCGTAAAATGGTTCCGTACGCCCATTAACACTATTTTTACACTTTTTTTTTCAAATTCATTGAACGCACCGTCCTCAATGAGCCCCATTTATATTTTAAAAACTACAAAAATAACGCACTTTTGTTTACATTATTTTTTTTTAGTGTAGACGTAAAGCTTGTGCTGAATTTCCTAATCTCAAGACAATTTAAATAAGCGTTAAGGATTATAATCGCCTACCGACATGCGAGTGATTCTGTAGATGATGTATGATGGAAATAATATATTAGACAAACGATTGACGTCTTTAACGCAGCTTTAATTAATTTATTGGCGCTTTTAGAGCGGAAGTTAAAAGGAATGGAGTTGTCACTTCACTGACAATTTAAACTTTTACTATAAATCATTACGTGGTTTTCCGAAGTTATGTTTATAGTATGTTTTAAAGGCTATGGTTTTATTTAGCTTAGCTTTTGTTAAAACTTCTTCGTTACGGGTATAATAAGATAAGCTTTTACAAGAAAGATATTTTAAATAGGTGTGCAATTAAAACTGACATCTAAAATGAATAAATTGTCATTACATGAATTTAAAAATTCATGTAATGAAGTGAAGACGTAGTGTGAGGTGACGTATCTATTTAGAGATGATAAGTCGTGTACTTCATAACATAGCCATATTTTTGGTTATAGTTAGTTTTTGTTAGAAAAAAATACTGAAACATTTTCAGGCGACTCCACCGTTTTCTGTGCCGCGGCAGCACTGGGCGGTATTTACAGGTCGCATCCGGCGAGCTATTACTTAATAGCCCGTCGTCGCACCGCGCTCTAAATGCCTACCATTGGTTGTCAAACTGTTGCGAACTTACATAAGCGACTGGCGTGACGCAGTGGTAAGAAAGTGTAATAAATTAAGGTTATTTACATGTAGCATTGTATAAAATAACATCATGTAGAATTATATTAGATATGTAAGAGCGGGGCCTCCTGGCAGAAGCATCAGTTGCTTAAATGGTCCCAACCACAGATTATTGTCAGACACTACATGAAAAGAAATAAATATTTTTCATTTTCATTTTCATTTTCATTTTTTCCCGGTTCGGGTCACTTAGAGTACCTCGTAACTCAAGAAAATCCTCACTTCGAGATCATAGCAATTGGTTGTCTGTTTGTCGCCAAGCAAGGCATTGCTCTGGATTTGCGGGTAGTGCTCAAGTTGTCTTGTGACAGGGCCCGCTTTCCAGTTGATTTTCTTCTCCACTTCGCTTTATCCTGACCATTTACATTAGCAAGGAAACTGCAGCTCTTCGTGTCTTTACTGCCGATACACACAAGTGGTGATATTCATACATGTCCATACCGTCGCAGTCAGTTTTCATAGAACTATTAAGCAACCTTACTCACGGCTTACACCTAAGACGTGTGATGTTTATAGCCTACATACGGTAGGTATATTAATAAACCACTTGGACTACATTTCTCGCGCTCAAAACAATAGACATCAATGATTTATGTACAGTCGCTCGTATTCATCTTACGGGGTTCGCACCCTCGACCCGGCTCCGGAGCGTGACCCATTAGACAGGCGGTCCTCAATGCATCATTTTCATCCCCATCTTTGGCACAGTTTAGTCTTAGTCAAAAGGGTAGGTACTGTCATAGTCCAAATCTGGCGAGCAATGTATATGTCGTAGTCAGATCGTAAAATTGACCACTTTATGATGTGACCGATCATTTCATAAAATTGTGGTATTTCATGATATGGCCAACTAAAACTGACCATATCGTTTAAACGTCAACATTCGATGAAATGCCAATACACGTTTGGCCATATCATTAAAATAAAAATACGTTTACAAGTTACCTGAATTTGTTAATATTTGTAGTCTTGGTTAATATATAAATAAATTAAATATTTTAAATAGTTATTATTTTTAAACAAAACTAATAAATAAAAAGACTCGAATAGCTAACTCACAAATATATAACCTCTCAAATTACGTTCCGAACTTCTTAATTTTTTGACGTTGCGCTCCATTTTTGGGTGACTTTCATAAAAATCGCCTAGTTTGGTGTCGTAACGATATTTCACTGCACTTTCACTTTCAATTTACACATTATTATTCACTTTTAGAATAAAATATTTGTCTGCCGCCATTATTCATCACAAAAACAAAGCAACATCAGCGCTTCTACCGGTGGGTAATGTAACGATTTTACGATTCACTAGTGTTTGACCATTTCGTGAAATAGTCGTGCGTTTAGCTGTTTATATCGTCAAACGCTGAGTATTCATTGATCTGGCCAGTCCACATCATGATGTAGCCAGCAGGTTCTGTTCTATATCATGAAACACCACCATTTTATGAAATGATCGGTCACATCATAAAATGACCAATTTTACGATCTGGCCACGACATATATACAGTTTGCAGTACGCAATGCGCATAAGTCTAATAATGTGCCGTGTGGGGACGGCCGTAAAGAATACATTTTCCCATCGCCAACAGGAAAACCACGTGTCGTAAAAGGCGACTAACTCCTTTAGCACGAGATGGGCAGCAGCGTCTGTGTGTGAAATGTTATAAAAAACTGCGCTCGCCAACCCACCTGCCAAGCGTAGCGAGTATTGGCAATCCCCCCCCCCCCTCCAATTAAAATCATTGGGGGAGGCCTATGTTCAACGGTGGACGTCCTATGGCT
Source organism: Anania hortulata (assembly GCA_963576865.1). Taxonomy (NCBI): domain Eukaryota; kingdom Metazoa; phylum Arthropoda; class Insecta; order Lepidoptera; family Crambidae; genus Anania; species Anania hortulata. The sequence goes on along the minus strand of OY756412.1, from coordinate 6,213,533 downwards.
GAAATGATGATGATGAATGCGCATAAGGCGTTCGCTAAATTAAATAGGCCCCGATTCGGAACCGTTCGATACAAAATTGTTGACAGGAAAAACTATGGCACTATATGATTTAGCATCAGTGTCACGTGATTTACCGGTTGTCAATTCGTTATCGAAGGGTGCTTAATCTGAGCCTGTACGCACCCTAATGCTGTGCCTTTGGTACTGAAATGTTTGGGAGCCGCAGCTCAGTGCGGGCAAGCGCAGATTTTTTCATAAAGGCTCCGTAACACGACACTAAAATTGAGTTAAAACAAACACACCGTGACACCGTCTCGCTGAAAGGGTATTGCACTAAAAGGATTTTATAAACTAGAGCAAAACATCGTTTGAAATGTTAATTAACGGATCATAAATTTATTAACTAGCTAACAGTTCAAAAGCAGTAGTTGTAGTTAGTCAGTCTTAAACGTACCTATTAATAAATTGTGAAAGTGGGATAATAACTTTACTATGGACTAAATAAAAGAGAAATAATTTTCACAGATGAGAAATTAAAAAAAAATTAAGCGTTCTCGAAACAAATTATACATTTTTTACTTGATTCGAATAAAATGAGTGATCAGAATTCCTATAAAACTTAACAAGTTTTGTGACTTCAAAAAGTTGTTAATTCGTCGGAATCTTTTTACTGGTGTTTTTTTTTTAATAAATCCATTGTGATTTTATACATAAAATTTAAATTACTGAAACTTCGAACAGATAAACTTTACTTGGGCCTGTAAGGGACAAAAAGGCAAACTTACCGGTCGCACTAAGAACCTCCATTTTTTTTTATCGAAGTCCGTTGAAACCTTATTCATAGAAGAGAATCTTATAAAACCGCGTTTTCCTTAGTTAATTTATCTACAATCTGCTTATACATAGCATACCTACTTATCTTACTAAATATAAATGATGAATGTGAACTTGTTTGTATGTTAGGATGTTTGTTACTTAATCACGGCTTAACAGAATTAGCTAAAATTTGGCATACATGTAAATATTGTTGTGACTTCTAATAAAATGCGACTATTTTGACTGTTTATTTTTTAGCTTAAGTCTGAAGTCTGTTCAGACGAAGTCGCGGGCAGAAGCTATAGTACATAAAAATAATGCTCCTATCAAGTTCGCAAGTGTTCAATAAAGACAATAAAAGAAGCATTAAAGTGTTGTATTGCAGATCAGAGAGCATCGGGAGCACCCCGCTTGTCGCTTTGTCCAGGGGACAGGGATGCTGATTATTTTGTTAATTATTCATCAGTTAAATTTAAATAACACTTTTTTTTCAGGAATTAAAACGTCTAAATGCTTTTGCGGATGGTATCCGGCTATTAGTCTTAATGATACTGATGATTGTGGAATACTATCCTCATTTTTTTTATAGGTATTGTAATTTGTAAGTAGGTAAAACATTTCGTTTTACAAACTTTTGCACTCTTTTGCAACTTTGATCGCCGTAGAAACATTTTTGCAAGAACATTTGGTCGCTCTTTGATAACACAATGTATATTGTTTGTCTCTAGTTAGATTAACTTAAGGTAAGTTGTCGCCTGCGTAGGTAAAAATTGGTTTAAATTATGTTAAAATTTTATAGGATAAATTGCTGTTACAGTTACATTCTTCTATACAAGCATAGTTAGATACTTAGGTATCAAACTAAGCTTGTATTTTTTTAAATGTTACTATACCCTTTTCAAGATAAGAAGAAACTTATGACACATCACGTGACTTCCCTGTTGACACAAATAGTGATGACGTGTCCTAACGAAATCCAACCGAATGTTTTTAAAAATCGAGAAAGTTTATAAAGAAAGTCGAATATAAAAAAGAATCGATTGTTAATCAAATGAACTTATTTAAAATAAGAGATAAAGTATGGATATAGTGATGGAAGAGCGGGCCCTCCAAACACAGGCATTTTTTGCTTAAATGGAGGCTCCAATGTACTAGTTTTTAAGACATTACCTTTGTTAATGAAATAAACTTATTTTATTTTTATTTAAGAGATATACTGCAATGATCTACTGCCAGAGTGCCGTATACAGCTTTTTGACAAGTCCTTTTTCCTTTTTTTGCATTTTACCAAATAAAATCAAAACAATAACGAAAACTTTACAAAAACAGTAACAAAAGTTAAAATAGGAACTCTGCGAAAAATAACGATAACACAAATCGCATACAAGGCAGACGCTCTCGTACCTACTCGTACTACTGACGTCAACGCATAGGTTTTCACAAGATGACCGAACCGATTCATCGATTTAGTTCTGATTATGTATTGTCAATCCCTATAAGTAAACGTTCCGTTTTACGCATCACGTATTTGAAGGAAATCCTATTATTTTTTTGTTACATCATTAAGATATATTATTGTTCTTCAATATTTGCTTAAATTTTTAGAGGCACAGATTATTGTGTTTTTGCAATGATATAAATTAAAAATATTTTTAATAAAATATTATCGTAAACAGTATGGGTGAAACGGAAAATGCCAAGTGTCATAAGTATCTTCTTATCTTGAAAGGATTTTAGATACCTGAATTGACTTTGTAATAAAATCAGACAATTCAACCGAATCAAAGAGTTCTCTGTCTCCTAGGCAAGAGCAGGCCAACTTATGATGGATTACACTATGTACACAGATTTGCCTGCCGCTCGTCAAACAATCACTCGGCTTCGCTTTTAAGAGACCCGTGAAATTGGGCCCATGGTGTCGGGTTCGTAATGCGTTTGTGGTTATTTAGTATATCATACTATACTTACTCGTATTGTTAAGCTTTCCTTAAAAATCAAGGTGTAAATAATAGATATATTTCAAGGAAATAGAAAGTTTATGGTTTTAAAAATACTTACTTACTTTTATGTTCAGGGTGTGAGTTTTTTGTAGTCAAGTACTTTTTTTGTTGTGTGTTCTCCATATCAATACTATATTATTGCCTCAGTCACAAAAACCGATGATCTTCAATAGCTATTTCATTTTATTTATTTTTCAGCATATAAAAACTAACTTTGTAACTAAATAGCAACAAAATAGTTGAAGGGACCTTTGAGCATATTATGGTATTTTCAGTTTCTGTAAGAGGAAGGTAGGTAGAATTAGTCTGTTAGATAATGATTACATTAATACTTTCCAGTTCAAAACATTTCAAACTCCTTTTATTGAAGTTTAAACTAAAACCAATCGAAATTCAATTTTTATTTTGACATTTTACATCAGTGTCTGTCGAGTACTCTATATTTATCTTCTCCCGATAAGTTCAATAATGTAGTAGGTAATAAATTAGAGACATTTTCAAGTGCGGCTGAAGCCAGGAGCCAGGAGCCAGGACACATAACAAGGCATTGAGATGGTCAGGCTCCCACGACATCATTTGAAATATTTAGAGTTAAGAAACTCATAGAGGCCGGCACTAAATAAAAATAACAGAGGCCTGTTTATAAAAAATAAAAAGTTTCAGTTAGGTACATAAACTATCTATAGTAACGTCTGCTGAACTTCTCAAAGGCAATGTGTACATATACTACTAGTACTAGTCTTTTTACGCAACATCATCAAAGCCTTCTTGACCTTATTCTTGTTATAAAGTCAAACTTTAAGTTACTTTTTTTTTTAAATTTATTTGTTCAAAGAAACAAACAGCTTTTACATCTCTTAATTAAGTGTAAGAATTATATTGTTATTAACACATTAGCCATAATATTTAAAAACAATGTCTTTTATTTATTTTACTTTTTGCGTGATGCTTGAAAATAAACGTTTACAGTTTTATAATAGTATAAACTAATCAAAATAAATGTACAAATATCTATGGTAACTTTAATACAAAAATGTTGTATCTTAAATCCAATTAGAAACAAAATTATGTTAATTATTTTGTTTTAAGATGTCGAGTTTGGCCTATCTTTTCCTGATCAGCTTGAGTTCAATACTTTCTGCCGTCTCTAAATATTTCCAACCTTCGCTACCCCACTTCACGCAGGGAGCTAATGCGTGTAAGTAGCACATGATGACCCCGACTTATCGCGTCATTATGGACTGGGGTACTCGGTGAACTTGAACTGTACGCCCATTGAGGTCGAAATGCTATGGCTGTACACCCGGACCTGTCAGTCTTTTCATTGCACTATTTAACTCTATTAAAAGGAGAGATCTTACGTGAGACAGTAATAAAAGTGAGACGTGAGTTTACTGTGAGATAAAAAGCTTATTTACTAACACTGATTGATAAAACAAATAAGAAAGTAAACTTCCTTTAAAAAGTTTTTTAGTAATAGGCATTTATTCAGTATAGTTGCCGAAATGAAGATGCTAAGGTGGATGTGCGGCGTAACGAGGCTCGATAGAATCCGCAACGAATACGTGCGAGGAAGCCTGGGAGTACGCGACATTGCCGAAAAGATGCAGGAAAGTAGGCTGCGATGGTCACGTAAAGAGGAGGCCCTCAGATTACGCAGGGAATTTGGCACTGCAGCTTTCCCTCCCCGGTCGAAGATCCAGAGGAAGACCCAAAATAAGATGGGAGCGTGTAGTGCTAAAGGACATGAGGGAGTGCGAGGTTTCCGAAGACGATGTCGAGGACAGAGCGAAGTGGAGAAAAAAGACCACCATATGGGATATATAGCCAGGAAGAGAGAGAGGCATTTATTCAGTATATAGGCCCTCTTGCGGGCACTTATACACGTTCCAAAATATAGGTATGCACTACCACAAGTACCTAGTCCTTTATTTACACTACTTTTTTAATATACTTACTAGTTACTACTTTAATAATCATAGCACAAGACGACACGAATGGTGTAGTTTAGTGTAGTGGAGCTGTGATTCGCCTTAGCAATTAGTCTCAGGTTTGATTCCCGGCTCGAGTCAATTCAGAAAACGTTGCTGTATAAATAAGATCGGTTCTAGATGTGCTGGGAGATAATAAAACAATGTAATGTTAAAATGATTTTTTTGTGCTCTGATATAATATCGCACGGTCGCACCACAAGGATATTACTTAATTCCTAACTCCGAGACCTTGTCAATTTTATTGATGTTCTCGGGCGCATATTTATTTATTATTATATGACGTATTTCAGCATTCTTTACGCAATACATTCTTGTCTTAAAAAGAAAAGCCCAAGTCAGAGCGTAGAGGAATCCAAAAAAGGTAGCCAATTCTATAAAAAAAATATAACAACTGATTGTATCAGAAAAGAGCTATAGTCAAACGCTTCGTGTAAATACAGGAATTATATGCCAAGCCAGAGATAAACCGATTATATTAAATCATTGGTATTTATTTTTAGCGTAGGACGTCCACTCAGGTGGTCAGACGACCTGGTAAGGGTTGCAGGAAGACGCTGGATGCAGGCAATCTGAAAGTCAATGGGGAGGCCTATGTTCAGCAGTGGACGTCCTATGACTGAAATGATGATGATGATGATGATTAATTTTTGTATTGCATATCACAATTATTACTTAATGAAGTGAATGTGTATACTATCTCTGGAAGTATGGATCAAATCGAACAGGCGCATGGCAATATCAAACTTTTTGACTCTATGAATGTAGGTTCCATTTCAACGAATAAAAGTTGTGATTATTTCATTTTTCTAGCATACAGCTAAAAAAACTATTGTTTGAACTGTTTAATATTTTTTAGAACGTTCGCGTTGTGGGACGGTTTGCTTTTTTGTATTTTTATTCGTTTGAGCTATACATTTATTCGTTGTTATTAGTTGAAAATGGAACTTACGTTCATAGAGCAAAAAAGTACAGAAATGACACCTGCTATGCGAATGTTCAACTTGATCCATACTTCCAGGGCACCCTGGATACTTTAATCTCAAAATGACCAAAATATGGCGAGACATGTTGGACTACTTGTTTAATTATGAATATCATGACGGGATCATGGGTATGAGTCTTGATGTAGAAGATACCACTTCTTACCTTTACAGAAAAGGCGACAAGTGTCGGATATTAAGTGTCTTTTAAAAATTGTAAATGGTACCATTGGTACCATTGATTGTCCTGCTTTATTAGAACAAGTTGACATCTGGGTACCACGCAAATTACCGATCAGAAGTACTCAACCTCTGGCAATACCCAGGATAAACACGAATTAACGTCGCAATTCTTTATTTAACCAAGTGAGCAACTTTTTTAACGATCTGTCAAAAAGCAACGGCGAGCTGGAATTATTTCGGACTAAACCATTAACTATAAACAAATTGTTTAATTCTGAGTTTTTCGGCCCCTCACTCCGAAGGTGCAGCAACCCTCTGATTTATTTTTGTTTTTGTTTTGTTTTTTTCTCTTTCTTCTATATTTTTGACTCTATAAATGGCTTATGTGGTCTATTTACATACTGCATTTCTATATGCGAATGCCTGTTAATAGCTACGTTTATATGATAACTCTGTACTCATAGATTGTATCAATGCTGTTGGTGTTCCGAATAAAATAAAATAAAGTAAATAATCTTTATGAACCGTGTTAATAAATACATTTGAATTTGCATTTGAAATTATCAACATCAAAACACCCAACTAGGTACACTCGTGAAGCGAAGACCTTGTAAGTGACTTTAGAAATTAAAACAGGTAACGGGTCTATAATAAATAATTTGCGCAAAGGGGCAAGGCAAATGTGTTCAATTTATTTTTATAAATTACGTATCGCTTTGCATACTAAATCACTCGACTCTTCCCGCTAATTGGCAATCAAACTCGCAATACATTAGGCTGAATGGGAGTCTAGACCTATCCATCAAGCACTCAGCCGGGATCGGATCTATTATAGCGAGCTGTTTAGTTACGAAAACTAGATTGCACTTGTAGACAGGAGACTTTCTACAATCTTTGACTTCTATAGAAACGCTTCAGGCTTCAGGCGGAAATTACGATGTGATCTTTACCCGTTTGCGGTTTTTATGCCTTTAATTCATAAGTCAGAGTATATTTTTTCTAAAATTTTGAAATTAGAAGCGTAATACCATAGATCTATGCGTAAAACAAATACCTTTCGGATCACGCCACTGCGCAGTGCGCATTCTATGCGGTAGAGGTTTATACAATTAATCATGGTGTAAGTGTGTGTGATTTACTGGGAGTTATAGTAGTCCAACTGTACAACCTCTAGGAATGTTAAAAGCTGCCGATATAGTAGTCAATCTACAAACTGGTGCTGGTAAACCTCACGAGATTATCCCTGTCATAAATGCAGCCTGATCTTCTGCAGCTCGCATAACCTAGCAAATAAATAAGCTTTTCACCAAATTGACTGCATGCCTAGTTTTTCGGCAAGGACACATTTTGTTTAAGGTGGCCGACAAAATTTACGTAATAAGAGAATAGAAACGAAAAGTTCAACTCTTGTATAAGTAAGCGCACTTCTCGTTCAAAACACTTGTGCTGTATTAGCCAATGTTATTGCTTCGTCTAATATCGAAAGTAATCTTTGGATGAGAAGTAATTTGAGCTATTTTAGAGACTATGTTGGTATTCGAATGATAGAACGTATTGCGAAAGCATTGAGTAACATTAGTGGTAAATCTTTGTCAAATCTTAAAAACTTTATAAACTAGACAATTTTATAACAATAACCACCTATCACACCATTACCAAGGCAGAACGTCTTTTATAAAATATAGACATTATAAACATCTACAAAAACAAAAGTAATACAACAAAACAAGCTCTACTTACTCAAAGTTTCGCTTACAGGTCGTGTCTAAGTGCAGCCCACTTCGGCCGCTAAGTAGCAACATTCCCAAATACACAGTAATCCTTGCCCTCGAGCGAACAGACAGACAACAGATAACACCCAATGGGTTAGCCACTTACAGTCGCGATGCTTAATTAAGTGCACGATAGGGATGTGCGGAAACGCATCATTTTAAACTATCGATATCTATATGGGGATGCGTAAGAAAACCTGTCGATGATTTTGCTTCCTTAAGCAAGGGGAAAAAACACGTTTCAATGTTATAATAAGTAGAGGATGAAAATTGTAAAATTGTTACAATTATACACAAAGTCTAATATGGAAACACTGGATAAAATTGACTTTAAAACTTTAAGTAGGTATCTAGATGTAAATCTACATACTGGATATTTGCATAAAATACTAAAGATGGGATATCGCTTATGTTCTCGATCGTATTTCCGTACGTAGTTCCGCGACTGTTTTTCTCTTAACACCAATACAGAAGATGATTTATTAATTTTAATGATTTATTAAGCCTCTATTTGTTGATTTAATTTTATTGATATCAGTGTTATTCTCTCTAAAGGATGTATTTATGATGAAACATAAATATTTTATTACATTGCATTGCGAAGCTTTCCATAGAAGCCCAAAGTGTATTACGTTGGAATTTATAAAATATTTTTTATACTTGCTATTGAGAATAATATTTTTAAATGTTAAACATGAAAAAAGCAGCTATTGACTCTCACACCATTAATAGTTCACGCCATGTCACGGTAAAAAATATCGACATAGATGAAAACGAGAACAACACAAACGCGCCAAGCCCAACTTGCAAGTAGCGAGCACTTCACCTATTGCTGTTATCTATCTGTGTGACACGACACAGGAGCTGGCGAAATAGATGCTCCAGATATTATCCAAGTGCTTTTCTTTCCACTAGACAACAGACAAAATGCAAACTCTTTCAATGATATCGAAAATCTTTTAAAACAACAACATTTATTAAATAAAAGGCAGCATTTCAACAAAAGAAGTATGTGTTGCATTAATATCCGTGTAGTGTATTTGTGTTATACCATCATTTTGTTTCACTTCTCATCGCTATATTACTTTATTAACTAAAAGTAGGCATTAAAATATCAAATTAAGTAACAACAAAATTGTACTGCTCCTAATATGATAACACATTAAGGTATCATGGTATCGAAGTAAGAAATAGAATATCCTTAGGTAAATTTTTTTTAGCAGAAATTATAATAGTTTAATAATTATTATACCTATCCATATACAGGGTGGCCGGAAAGTGACGTCCAAAAATTTTTTTTAGGTGCCTCGTGTTGAGAGGTATCTGAATCACCTCTATGTATGTTTTACGATTTTTTCGTAGTTTTCGAGTTATGATTTTTTAATGAATTTTTGCAACCGAACAGTTTGAATTTTTTTTTAAAAATGTAGAAAGTTTTTTCGTTTTTTTTTTCTTGCAGCTAAATTTCTATGAACTGTGCATTTATCCATAAAATAAACAGCCTCATAACTTTAATGGAAGTTACTACAAAATTAACCTAAAGTTGAGAATTTATATTAAGCGAGTTATCATTAAAATTTTCAACTTAAAATTAAATATCTAAACTGATTTTTTTTTGTTTCTAAGTAGCTTTAGAGAATGCGTTAGACTCTAAGCTTTCATAATAATAATAAAAAAGTAGTACTTCATAGGCTTCATAGGCTATTTAAAAAAAATCGTAACTCGAAAACTACGAAAAATCATAGAACATACATAGGGGCGATTCAGATACCTCTCAACACGAGACACCTAAAACAAATTTTTGGAAGTCACTTTTCTGGCCACCCTGTATAAAACTAACAACTAGCTTTGACCAAAGATCCCTACGCAATCCGTAGCCCCATCTCTAAGGTCTAGGTACAATTCCCGGGCTCGGGTCTTGGTGTTGTGGAATCTTTGTTTCTGATTTATACAAGTACTTCAGCCATTGACATATATGGCTTTAACTACTTATTTAAGCAATATAATGTATATAAAATATTTAGCTAGCCATTCCCACGCGACATTGAGGGCGTAGATGTGTTAATTAGTTAATTCACTATTTCACGGCTTCGGGGATAAAAACAGCCTTTCACCTGATTTCTATGTTAGTTAATTTAGTTTTGTGACGAGGTCCTCTGGCCTAGTAGTACGCTCTGCGTGGCCTGGCGGCTGCGGGTTGGAATTTAGAATCCTGCAAGGGCCAAATCTTTGTGTGATGACATTAAACGTAACAAATTTGTTGAATCCGTAATTTAAGTTTAAGTTTAGATGGTATGTATGTATGTGATATGTAGGCATGTATTTTCTTTTGTTTTTCCATATTTGTTTTTGTGTAATGTCAGTGCTGTATACATATACCTCAAAATCATGTACAAGAACATGCACGACCATATGCTTTACTTTTGAATAATTATGTATAATGTACCTAATGTAATTAATAAAAAATACGAACCTTATAGACGGCACCAATCAAGAAAAAAGGTAAACCTCCCTATAATCTAAAAGTGCCCAGCAATAGCCAATCCCGGGCGCCCGGTCAGGTGTGAGGGGAGGCAGGGGAGGACACAATCGGCTCCTAATGAGTCGAGCGCTAATAATCATTATCTACCTACACTTTCTGCGAGGCGAGTCGACGACCATTCTTTCGTTAGGGCTGTAACCAAACTTGAAAGCTAATGAATGAATTGAAATGTTTTGTTTTCTACCTGAAGTATGTAATATAATATGGTTTTTGTTTCATAAATTAAGGACCACTTGTCACTTTCACAATCTTCTCATTAAGTTATTCTGTATTTATCCGTTAACTGCAACTTTTGATATACTACTTGTGTTGTGTTGTGTACTTTGATAGTGTAATAATATTTGTAACTCAATTTACAATTAACCAAATGTAACAACAGTTTTACTCTTGCTTTAACTTAGTTATTAATTAAATCTATTCATGTTTTTGATTTTATAATTCAATAAAATTTTACTCCATGCTGAAGTTTAAATAATTGTCTTATAATTGTTCAATAAAATAAATAAAAATGTGTCCTCAATTTGTTTATTTTAATACAAAAATTGAAAACCGCCACCCCTGTCCCGCAATAATAGGAAATTTGTTTTCCGGTTCGGTAGCGCGTCGCAATTACGGGATTAACGAATTATTTCCACTTTTTTCCCGTCGATCGCCCCCCTCCCCACTCTCCCCTAATGCCTTCCGCCTATTGAATCTCTTTTGATTAGTCTTCTTTCCCGTTTGAGCCAAATTGCCCACGTCCCGGCCAATCTTGCCCGTATTGAGCGTTTTCTAGTTTAAGGAGTGTCGTGCCTCGCGACGTGGGTTGCTTCAAGATGAAGACGATCTTGGACTTTTGTCATTTAAGGTTAGATTTTTGTAAGAGTAGGATTATTTTAAGCTTTTGGAGATAAAGCCACCTGATTGTACATGTGTCTTGTTTTTAATACCTTTAATGTTTTTTTTTGTGCAATAAAGTGTCTATCTAAGTATTATTTTATCCTTCTCTTAGATGGGCGATATGATGAGTGCTACGGGAATCGGCTGGACTCGTTAACACAGGCCCGTAGTAGTTACTTCGCAGTATCTACATTCAATTTTTCTTTGCTTTTCGGATATTGTAAAGAATCTTTGGCATGTCTTTTTACAAAAATAATGAAAAATATCAGTGCATAAAATCAACAAACTGTTAGAATAAATTGGACTTTGTAGGCATTATTATTTTATTGTCTTTCTTATTTTTAAATAAAGAATTTCGTTTTATAGGAAAGTCAAGATTGTTTACAATATACGACAAGCTAAAAAACGGACTTTACACGGCGCTCTATAAGGAGCTGAGGAGGCTAATATCCTGCAGTGTTGCTGGAATGATGATGATGATGTAAATTATTTAAGAGTTGGTCTTTAACTTCTATTCAATTCAATAATATCAGAAATGTATCTTAAACTGCAAAAATATTTTATGACTTCCCAAATGTTGCTGTTGATGATTGAATAAGAAATATGTAATTTCATGGATTATTAAAGTTGGAAATAATTATAATATTTGGTGTGAGATGGATTTGTCTGAAAAATGATAACTAAAACATAAATAAAATTTCATTTTGATAAGTTGTAGCAAGAGACACTGAAGTTACTACCAACTAATAATCATGATAACTATAAATTTAAAATGAATACTTATAATATCTGGCCTTCCAAATGATGAATATATACTAATTTCAGATAAGTAGCTCAATTATACAACCATTTAATTTAATTACACCCATTGAATCCTGATGGCGGCGCTTGATTTACGATAACGCCTCACTTGCGTACAAAAATGCGCCCAAGCACCACTGTTGCCAAAAGAATTAGCTATGTACAGGTAGTCTCAAAAGTGTCTCAACATAAAATTTACTTTAAGCAGGTAAATATTTCCGACTGCACCAGACTAAATTCAAACCCACGTCCTTTTCAACTGAGCTACAGAAGAACGTTGTCTTAACAGCGTCACAAGCACTTGATATAATTCGACTAGAAAATTAAAATATCCTCTGTTGCTCATTTAGAAAAACAGTCGCCTGAATGGAAAAGGATGTGGATTCGAATCCAATATTTTTTTAAAGTGAAATATTATTTTTGATAATTACACAACATATTTGTTTTGTAACACTTTCGACGGGATACCAAATACAGTTAAAAATTTGCCCTTCTTTCATTCCAAAAACATGCTTGTGAAACGATAGCAAAATTATTTACTCAAAAGTACTTTTGGGTGTTCAAAGAGATTAGAGCTATTTGTATCTTTGTATAAATGAAATAAAACCAGAACATAAATTGTTTGTAACAGTCTACCAATGGTTAAACACTTGTGTTCACGACAGTACCGTTAAGAAGTGGCTCTGAATTGGGCAAGCGAAACTCAAGTGGTCTATTAGGGCCACATTTAGACCACACTCGTGCATTCGGGTTAATGGCGGAACGTAGGTAACCTCTACGTATTACAACCGTAGATTTTGATTTTTCGTTTCAATAGTACTTAGTTTTTAACCACGTTACAGCAGGACTATAAGATATAAATATTGGACAACATCACATACAAGGTAAAATTTTAGTGGTTGTCTTCCCGCGGGGAGGTGATTCCACTCATAAAAAGCAAACAACACTGAAAACTCAAAAAAAAAATCTACATTAAAACATTATGGTCGAGTAATTAACCCTTCGCGTGCCACAAGAAAATTTCCCTATTGTTTTCCATTGTTTTCTGGTCTACCACGGGTAAGTGGAACGCGAAGGGTTGAACTTTTGTATGAAAGAGTCTTTTTTTTTGCGATTTCAGAGTTGGTTCCATAATCAAAGTTGTTTGTTTTTATGAGTGGAATCACCCCACCGCTAAAATGTCACCTTGTATATTGCTCTCCCTTGTGTTACAGAAATTGGAAACAACGACGGTACCACAACATCCAGACCCAAGACAATATAGAAAAGTTATTTTCTACATTGACCGGCACGGAATCTAATCCGGGACTTCAGAGATAGCGACACCAAGTCCGGTATGCTCGCCTCTCGGCTACGCAGGTCATCAAAAAGAAAATAAGAGACTTGTATGTATATTATGAGGTAACAAGTTAGATAATAATGCACACCATACAAAAAAGTCACAGTTGACGTTTACAGAAAGATGCACAATTTAGGCAGTCAAGTTCAAAGATTAGTATCAAATAAGTAAATAATTATTAGAATTAGATAAACTCGTATGTATAAACAACCCCTTGGAGGTGTTGAAAATTATTCTAAGTCAACGCAGTTCTAAAATACGGACATTTAGTTATAACACATCATTATTTTGAAACCGTACTCTCACTCATGTAATCTCGGGTTTGTTAAATTTAAATATACAATTTCGATGTTGGTCCCATAGAAGTTGTCGTATTTGAGCACCAGAATCAGCCCCTAGGAGGTTGTTGATGTTTTACAAATAACCCTGTATAAAAACATAAGCCAATCAAGTATTACGAAACTCATCCAAATATTGTCTTCTATTTTCACCTATAAATATTTTTGTATTCGTACATTGAACTTCACAAAACAATGCAACTATCCATCACACAGACACGCAAGCAAACACGCGACTAATGCAGCGTTATGATCCCTTTAGTCACAACAGCTATAGTCAATACTATCAATCAATCAATCAGACTGTAATGCAGTGTTTAAAAGGCTGAACGATTTCGTAATAGCAAAAATTTTAATATTCAGGTGATTTTACTGACTTTTATATATTATATTGAGAGCTTTTATTAGCTGGCTTAAAACACAAATACTTACTACTAAAGAATAACCATGAGCGTCTTGAGCGTTTGACACCGCTGCAGCACAGTCACCGCACTAGGGCTGCTTCGAGCGGCAAGTACGTAGTACCCAGGGTTCAAAACTATTACGGAGACCGTACATTAGACAAACGTTTACCATATCTGATCAACGCGCTGCCGCTCGAAATAGCAAAATTGACATTTAAAAAAGAATTTGGCATTAAACTTAAACGACACTTCATAAATAAAATATAGTATGTAGCCAAGGTTCGCACTCGCAGTCAACCACGAAAGTGGTTTGCGTGGCTTAAATTTAAATGTATTTTTTTTAACAGTGCTGTAATTATAATAAATAAATAAGCTAATAAGCTACTCTTTATTACTGAAAGACTAATTATACAGGGTGTAACGAAAAGGTGAAATAAAACTTTAAGGGGTTATTCTACGGCTACATCAAAATCTCGGGAACAAACAAAATCGGGACAAACATCAAAATCTCAAAAAAAAAAAATTGACGTTTCTATACAAACTGATGCCAGCTGGTCGCGTTTTAGTATGGGAAGGTGTTTTTTTTTTTTGCGATTTCGATGTTGGTCCCATAGAAAAAGTTGATGTAATTTAGCCGTAGAATAAACCCTTAAAGTTTTATTTCACCTTTTCGTTACACACTGTATATTATCTGGTAATGCAAGGAAGTTGTTTCCTTACATATTTATTTGTGTAAACTAACTTAACCCCGAGCCCCTTATGAAAATTACTTATTACTGGATTCAACGTAATTTTATTCTGTGTCAGTCCACTGCTGGACATAGGCCTCTAAAACGCCATTAAACCTAATCCTTAGCTATTCTTTTCCATCCAATGCCAACAGCTTTCCTGGCTTATTCTTTCCTTATCATCATCATCGTTACAGCTATTTTAATCCCACTAAACAGTATTATAAGCCACCTACTTAAAATGCAATGGACTACGGTCCTGAGCTGATTTTGTCCGGTCAATTCCTGTCATCCTTGTGATAACAACTTTTCAAACAATCACTATTGGTTTTACACCCAACAAATTTTAAATCAAAATAACATCACTCAACAATCAATCAATGCACTTTCTCTAATGCGGCTCTATCCTAATAAATAATCAATGAAAACCATCAAAATATTTACCTAGGTACTATGTAACCGCGCATGACGTGGACTGATGAAATATAAACTGTGGTAGTCATTACAGTTAGACAGTCTTTTGAAGCTTTTATAAAGCATTTTTACAATGAAATCAGAAACGTATGCGGAGGTTGCAGTACAAAGAGTTATGAAAAAGTGGATCGGGTAATCTAGTAACTTCAGCTTACAACTGCTTGGTGATCCCACGTGATCCGTAGCCATTCCCATTTACGATAACTAACCTAGGAACCTTATTAGGTACTACCTTCCAGCGTCTTCATCAAATAAGCTTCTAGATAATGTATGTAGAAGTAGCTGTAACATTGTACTATAATCAAGTTAGCGTATCAGTCGATATCGGTCTCAACATTATAATAAAGAATTGGCTACCGATAAACCACCTGATACTATTATTTTAAATCACATTAGGTAGTTGTTTTTATAATTTTGTAAATATATTTATTTTGTATGCTAAAATATGATATCAATATTTATACTTAATCTTTATTAATGATCACGTATCTTCTCTTTCTCGTCAAAATATTGTTAATCAATTTAACATTCTGGCTCCCAATATTAAAATTCTTAGTTCTGATTCATTTTGCCTTCTAGGTGCTCCACTTCTTGATGACAGCATTAAAGCTTGTTTAGATCAAAAAATTAACCATTTCAAAAATATGGCCTCCAGATTTGAAAGTCTCAATTCTCATATTGCTTTTACAATTTTGAAATTCTGCCTTTTTATTATGTATTATGTTAATTGTATAAAAATACAAAATTGATTCGGTGAACAATTCATTGAATTATAATCGAGTTTCCGGTTTCATAAGTTTGATGAATAAAATTGTAATTAGAATTACTCGTAAAAATTTAATACAATTTCATTCTTTAATTTAATCTTGCGTGTTTTTATAAGGTTATTTTTCTATAAATATGATTTATTAGTAACTCAATTATTGTAATTAACGTCACTTGTTTTGATCGAGTAGTGGCGTAATAAGAATTAGTGGGGTGGTGGTTTGTCATTATTGAAGCGCCTGCTTGTCAGTAGAAGGGATCATTCTGTACTTGACCGTTGTTCTATACTGTTACTATGCCCGAAAACCAACAAAAAGTGATCTATTCATATAAACGGTTTTATTAATTATTGAAAATGGATTCTCGTGAGACACCGCCGACAGGTACCTCCATAGTGGCACGTGATTTAATATTTGCCAACATCATTCATTATCGAAAAAATCAGGGCTCTAATTCTTCAAATTACATACCGGGAATTAATTTAACCGTTCTTGCTAGATTTGTGAAAATTATAAGTTTGTAAAAAACTGTCATGTGGATTGATAGCTAGTTGGAGTGTTGATGATTGATTTGAACTGATTCAAACCATGTTTGCGGTGTTTGCTATACGTATAGCTTGTCCGAAAAATACAAGTAGGTAGTAGAGGTAGATTAAAATTTTGTAAAAAATATGCTATTTGGATTAGTTACCATATCCATATAAGTATCATGGTTTCTATGCACGAAGTCTTCAGTAGCGTAAGTTTACCTTGTTGTCAGACGTGTTTAATTGCCGCGAGTCACTCACACGGAGGCGGAAGGAACGGTGATAGAAACAATAACTGTAAACACTGTTTCATCTGGTTTCAGAGACTATTTGTGTAACTTATTATTTCTGAAATACTGTAGGAACATGTGCTTTTTATTGTTAAATAATGGGAACGCTACAATAGGAACACTTGGGTAGGGAGGGCTAAAGCCTGCTTTTTTAAAAGTTGTAAGTAAAATATTTAGTATTGTTTTTAAGGAAACTCCTTCCATTCCAGGCGGCAGGTAAGGCAAGTGATCTTGAGGACTTAGCGTCGACTTGCGCGACATCTATTACGTGCCTAAGATAGTACAAATGCCTTTCGAAGACTAAACATCCATCTTTTGCGCTCCTGTGCAAATAGATATAATTGCGAGCAAAATATCCTCTCGTGAAAAAGTAGGCGCTAACCGTAAAATCCACAAAAAAATCTTATAATTCTTAATTTAAAAAAAACATTAACCTAAAGACACGAATGTTATAAATAACTAAACCAACTTTCAAACTAAACAAAAACGTCGTTTAAAAATATGAATGTGTACAAGACCGCAGTATTCGCGGTAGGTACTTTGAAATATTTTTTAGTGTTTATGAGAAATAACAACTAGTATTTAGATACATCAGGAAAAACTTCAACATATAAGTTACATGATAATATATTAATTTCCACATCCTATATCGAGTATTTTCGCCAGAAAACTTGTGCAAAAACACCTCTTTTACCGTGTATTTTCCTTACCCTGCGCCTTAACTTGATTTTTACACTGGCATTAGAAAAAAATATTCTTATTCTAGACTATCGTAATGGCAGTGTTAATTATTTAAGCTATGAAAACAAAAAATGAAAAAGACATCCATTTCAACTTACATATTCCAAGTTCCCATATTTTTTATTACCGGCTAAACGGTCCAAAATCTTCCTACCTTTACAAAGTCGTAATCTCAGTTTTTCAACATTTAACGGCCTATGAAAACATTTAAATTTTGTTCAGTGGAACGCTCACGTGTACGCTGTTTGTTTTGACAAGTAGTATGTTTGTCGCTCCAGGGTTTTTATTGTTTTACAGCTGTAAAACGTCTTGGGTTTATTTAATTACTAGTTGCGGTACATGATTGTTGGTCATTAAACTAGCAATCTGTTCTGGTTAATACATAATTTTGGGTTGAATCTGAGTTTATAGTTGTGGGAATGAAATCATTTAGGTATTTATGCTGGTAAAGGTTGCAGGAAGCCGCTGGATGCGGGCCGCTTCCAACCGGCCAATCTGGAAGTCACTGGGCGAGGCTATGTTCAGCAGTGGACGTCCTATGGCTGAAATGATGATGAACGTAGGCAAAGTGGCATCTCCATTCCTCCTTCAATGTCAAAATCGATTTCTTGGTGTCAGACCATAGTGTAATAAAATATAGAAGAAAAACGCTAAAAATAGTGGCAGCCAATGTAAGACAAACTTATAGGTAATTACTGTCTGAATTTTTTTGGGAAAAATATGGACTAAAATATAATTATCAATAGTAGTAAAAATTAAAATTTAAAAAAACGCGTTATAGCGGCTATTTACCTTACGATACCTTTAATATGACACGACAATTATTCGTTTTTTACAATAGCTGGAATGTAAAAGGCAGCAATGACGAAGCAAGGGAGCGAGATAAGGAAGATGCCCATTTCCAGACTGATTTATTTATTCCAGGAGGCGAAGTTTCCTTTCATTTTTACGTACCTAACAAATTATGAATGAAATAGTCCAGAAAAAGAAAACTACTATTCCATTTGACATTTCCATTGGTTTAATTTTAACATTCTAATGAAAACATATTAATGCGGTTAAAACAGTCCTGTTCCTAATACATGAATCATTTGGACATTTCTTCCAAGATTTCTACACTAAACAATCGTAGCATACACTGGAACCATCACACTAATTAATTGACGATATAAAAATACTATTCCGTATCCTGTTTTATCCAATATAGTTTGCTATACAGTATTTTCAAGCTATTTTTTAACCATCGCTGCTTGTAATAAGGTATTTTTATTAGCCTTTTTAGATACTCATCGATGGATAGTTACTCGTAACATTCGTTCAGGAAATTGGGTATTTTACAGTGTCGATGTTGTGTTTGGCTAATATTTCAACGAGCGATGTGAATAAAATTGAATGTAGTGGGCCATGTAAACATGACTTCCTACGGGTGATTACACCGTAAAAAACCTACGCGCGTCCAAAAAATAAATAGTGATGGCCATTATAACAATTACGCACTGATTTTATTAAAAATAAACTAAGCTGACTGGTGAGGGACATGTAGACGGAAAAGTTTCACAAATTACGAGTCAAGTGTATGCAGAAGCGGAGCACTAAGAAGGCATGCAAAACTCTAATACATATTCGATTTTCATCATCATCATCATCATTTCAGCCATATAGGACGTCTACTGCTGAACATAGGCCTCCCTCAATGACCTATCATTGGGGGGATATCCAATACTCGCCACGCTTGGCAGACGGGTTGGCGAGCGAGTTTTTTATAAGATTTCGCACGTAGACGCTGCTGCCCGTGTCGTGCTACAGGAATTAGTCGCCTCTTACGACACGCCTCCTGTTGGCGAAGGGGAAGTGTATTCTTTACGGCCGTCCCCTACGGCACTATTCATATTCGATTGGCTTAACATAATAAACTATTAACTGAATATAGTTGGATAATTGGAGGCCATGTTAGGCGTAGTTTAAGTCGCAGACTTTTATTTGTGGTAAGTAATCATTGTAGCGCGTTAGGTTCCTCTCAGTATGAAGTAATAACTACGAAATAACTCCTTTTAAATTTATTAATATTCTTGGTTATTTGTTTACAGCGGCCACGACACATCCCTTTGTTTAACTTTAAAATTGTTAGTTATCAGGCAGACTCCTAAAGGTTATGATGAGACGGTATGAAAAATACCTACTTGGTCAGAGATCTTTCCGATCCTTTCCGATCTTGTGCTCCTCATGGGCCTGGAGTCCGTTGGAGGGATTTGGGATTCTCTGGTGGTCCGATGTGCCGCTGCGTCACTCGCTGCACGTTCCAGCGTCGGAGGTTCCCGCCGAAAATCAGCGTCGTGATAAGTCTGTGGCTGTCACGACAAATGCTGAGCGGGCGGGCACCTTTTCGACACAATATCTAATTTATATTGTTTTGTGTATTATTATATTATTTTCTCTTGTGTGTCGAATAAACGTTTCTTTCTTTCTTTCTTTCTTTCTTCTTTTTTAATTACGTTCAAAAGTATATTTTTTACAGCTTTTTTTTTTTGTAAAACATCAACAACCTCCTAGCTAGGGATTCTGGGGCTCAAATACTTTTTTTTTTCTAAGGAACAAACATTGAAATCGCAAAACAATATTTACTTCCCCATCCTAAGCCGCCGACCAGCTGACATCAGTTAGTTTGACACAATTATGTTTTTAGATTTCAATGTTGGCTTCATAGAAAATGTTGTTGTTTTAAGGCAACAGAATTAGCCCCTAATATTATTAGCTCGATACGTCAAGCCGTTACAAAGGGAACGAGAAGCTAAGTATATGGTGACACTTATGATGAAAAGATAACAAAGTGATATATTTAAAATGGTTTTTATTAGGTTTATAACGATGGATTTATCTTTTTTATATCCAGGTTTGGGACCAACGATATAAATATCGTTGTTGGTACACTAAAAAAATTCGAGAAATCACCAAAGCTTCCGCGTTTAACTTACTCACGATAGACCGGAACAACTTTAGTGGCACGCGAAGGGTTATAGTGCCCAAATGTGATAGTGATCTTCGGTTTAAGTATGTTTGGCTTGCTAGCAGGGTAAAGCCTAAATAAGTAATATTAACTTATTATTACTTTTCATATTAATAGGGTATTTATTTATATACTCGTATTTTTTAAAAGTATGTATTCATATTATATCTCTATTTATGTATTTTACTATGTAATGTATTATAAAGTAGTTATTGTATTTTTATTTGTTTTTATTTTATTTGTTTGTTTAATTAGTTTGTAAAATTTTTGGACTTTTATATTTTGGAACTCTTCACCGCCTCCTCCTCTCAATATTAATTCAACTTTACTCTACCTGAAGGTTGTCTGGAAGAGATCGCTTCCAGCGATAAGACCGCCTAAATTTTGCTATTCTTAATGTATCTATTTTCCTGTGAATTGTTTCTTTTGTGTGGTGTACAATAAATAGTGTCTATTTATCTATCTGTATTCATACTAACCTATTATGAGCAATAACATTCACCGCAACGATGTAAGTTTTTACTATTTATTTGCATTTAGTTTTTGTTTACCTACAGAAATAAATTAGAAGTTGTAGGTACACTGTTTGTGATGGAACCTTTAGTTTTTTTAAAATAACAATCTTTAATCTTCAATTCTATTATTAGCATAATTAAGCCTAATGAAGATTAAAACCAAAAAGTCCCGCATAAACACATTAGGATTTTCATTTCATCTCTATTGATCTTCGATAACTGTATTATCGATAATCAGTTCTAAATTCAAATTATCTCGAAATCAAAGACTCAATAGATTACAAAGAGACCATAGATTAGGGAGTGTTTAAAAGTCAATTAGGTGAGACCACAAAGCGTCGCAGACCGATTTAACTTGGCCGAACACACGTGCGCTGATTAAAAATAAAACTGGGCATAGACAACTCGACATAAATGTTTGGGTTTAGAGGAGCGTTCACTTTTCGTATGAAAATGTATCGCTATCTTAAAATCGTAAAAAAGTTATAATTAATGCCACAAGGCATTCTCTGCAAGTCGACTATAAAATTTGCAGAAATGTTTTGTGGGTGGTTGGACATAATGTTAAAAAAATATGACCAAAACAGTTTAAACTACTTACAGTAAGTATATTACCTAAACTTAATTGTTTACTAGACAACATAGGCAAAATGCGAAATACGTATAAATAAATTAAAATCTTTTATTTGAGAAGCCACATTAATACACTTAACACAGCACAGCCACGGGACGCAAAAGTCAAATGACACTTAAAATAATAAGGTTAATTTTGTATTAGCCTGTGATTGCGTCAATTTTCCATAGCTAATTTACTATGGAATTTATTAATAAAAAAAATATGGAATGACAGGTCAAATAACTTACAACCATAAGCGTCGTCAATTTAGTATTTTGCCATATTCTGAATCAACCGAATATGAAGTTTACCAAAATCTGAATGGAAAAAAAAGTGACAGAGGGCTACTTAAATGTCAGTGATAGGCTAATTTCATTGCTTTTTCCTAAACCAGTAACTATAAAATACACAATCGACAAAAAAATTGGCAAGTACACTCGACCGTTCGAACACAAACGCATTGCTTCCGTGCACAAACCGGTAGGGGGAAACATATCAAAAGTTTATGCAGTCCCCGGTTTTGGCGGGAAACGAGAGTATGTACTTACATGATGATTGTGTAAATAGAAACAGTTGAGTGAATTGCAGTTTGGCTTATGTATTTAGCTAAAAGGCACACCGCACATCACGCTGCGAGGTTGCGAGTCAAGCAATGTCATTCTAAAACAATTAATTAAGAAATTGATTATGCAAGCCAGAAATGAGCAACTCTTCAATGGAGGCTACATAATCTTTAATTCTCAGATATTTTGCTTTCATCTTTTAAATAAATTTCATTTAAATAAAATGAACAGTTTTTTTTACGTGACTTTGGGCTAGGTGCGCCGTAGGGTGGGTATACCTATGCTATGACAAACTTTTGTTTAAAAAAAAACGCTCTACTAATAACTAAACTTTACCTGTGACAAGAAAATAGCTTCGTTTTAAGCAAGAAAAGGTGCAATCTATACAAACAAATAAATTGCACCTAATGTCATAATAACAACTCTACAATGCATATAAAAGTGTATACGGTACTTCCTAGAAAAAAATTAATAAATGTTGTCTGCTTCAGTCTTTATTCTGCCAGTTTTTTCCTCATGAAATGGCTAGTAACACTTAATAAAAATGCAACACTCTGACTAGATCAGGCCACCGAATTTATTTTATTAAATTTTTTACAAAATCCACAGCTCTTAAGTACAGAATACATTTTCTTGGTGACAAAGCAGACAGCCAGTATTAGATTTTCATTTTGTTACATTTTATACAATACGTGTTAAAGAGGGGAACGTGAACTTACACCATACAATCAACAATGTGCACATTATGTGTGTGTGTCTGTGTGTATGTATGTGTATGTCTAGTATTAATATTTATTTATCTATTTTTTCCTATCACACCCAAAATGCCTTTCTTAAGTAACTGTTTAATTTCCATATCAATTGTCTATATACAGAATGTATGTACTTTAACTACTTTCTGAAATTAGTAACCACCCTGTACAATCCTATACGGTTTCAAATACACAAAATTAAACAAACCCAGAACTTAAACGGCTATTAACAAACCCGCCTCCTTCAGCAAACAGACGGACAGCGACAAAAACTAGTAATAAATAAATGGGTTATCTAGAAAAGAAGTAAGTCTCATATATCTTCTTTGAGACTTGTGCCCTTTTCGAAATAACATTAAAATAATTACGCGTCACGTGGCGCGGTTCACGGTAACTCGTTAATTACCGGTTGTAAACTAATAAAAAGCTATAATAACGTTATAGAAAAACGTTAAAGTTGACGGCCAGGACCGGAGTTATAAAAAATGGTACGTGGAAGAAGAGTTCAAAAACATGACAACATGTTTTAAGTTGCCGCTTAGATACCTACTCTTCACACAAGTTTTAGGCTTCACAAGTGTCTATAATGTCTATTACAAAATTAACTCGATAGTTTTAAATTATTAAATTGTCACCCGAGGTACTTGTAGCTCAGTGGCGGCAGCGGAGGTGCTTCTAGCTCAGTGGTGGCAGCGGAGGTGCTTGTCGCTCAGTGGTGGCAGCGGAGGTGCATGTAGCTCAGTGGTAGCAGCGGAGGTGCTTGTAGCTCAGTGGCGGCAGCGCTTTAGTAGTGATTGCCAAAGTTAAGCCACCTACACCGCGGTTGCGATTGGATGGGTGACCACTTCAACCATATTAAGTGACATTTATCACAAGCATTTCCGTGCTTCGGAAGGCACGTTAAAAGGTGGTTCCGGCTAATATCTCTTGAGCTTGATACTAGTCGTGAAGCTTAGTCAGAGGCCTTACAACACCCTACCACTAATCCGCACTGGGCCTGCGTGGTGGAGTGCGGCCCAAACCACCTCATTCATAGTTGAGGTGGGCCTTTGCCCTGCAATAAGACGTTTATAGATAAATATAGACATACTTCACTTTACATCCGAATGTCAGATGCTTACAAAATTTCAAATCGATACGTCGGTTAGTAGGAGTAGGGAACTACTTTCAAGATTTGATTACCATACTTAGTTAGTTGCTGGTTATTATGAAGCAGTAAAACTTTAAACAAAAGCAGCAGTCCATGCATCTGAGACTACATGTTTCTTTGAACTTTAATCTTTAACAAGTAGGTAATACGCATCATCATTTAAAAATGATTAAATAATTAGCTAAACTAGTTTCATTTCAACTTTATCCACTATGTCCATTGCGTAACGCGGTGAAGACATCTAGTAACAAGTAACTACTTATTTAAGAAAAGAGTCTCGACATACAAGTGATCAAACGGTGGAGTTGCATTCGCATCGACCCATCAACCCCTCTGGACGCTCGCCAGGGCTTTGATTCTTAAGAATTTAGGGTACTGTACAATTCAGAGGTAACATCTTGAACAGTCAAGCATATCTAGCTATTATGTCCAGGTTAAATTGACCTGGCGACATTAAAACATTTGACACAAATAAACAGTCTGATATAAATGGATATGCGTACAGTAATGTGCAGCCGTTGACTCTACGTTACATGAGATGTCTCCGTTGTTCTGTTGGAAGAGCACTTGCCCGGATAGAGAAAGGTCGTGAGTTCGAATTTCTTATAAGACAGTCGTTTATTGAAGTTAAAATTCTTCTTTGATATGGGCATTGTAATTGCAAAAATAACATAAGGACTTCTTCTTCTTCATCTATACGGTCAACACCGGTTGCGTCCAAAGCCATTGCTTTGGAGCCCAGGGTTCCAAATAACATAATGTATGTAAGTAAAACTGGCGAATAAAAAACGGCACAGATTTCCATACGCGGATGGATTGTGCGAATAGACTTGAGAAGAATGAAAAGGAAATACGAAAAAAATTTTATTATGAAACTTACGGCAAATTGCTGAAAAACTATACCTAACGCTCTTTTAAAAACATGGTAAATAAAAAGGAAAGAAAACCTTAGTTTTGTCTCTCTCTATCGGTAACTACTCTACGCGTAATGTAGTGTTCTCGGTAGCTAGTAACACAAACAGTGGCTTTGTCCGTCCGTGGCCCGAGCTTTGTTAATAGTGCTGTTATGTGTACTTCCGCTCCGTTTCAACTTCCCACGCAATGCTCGTGTAATCTAGTTGAACACAATATTACAGATTAAAGTGTTAACTGATCTGACGTTTGCGTTTTCGTTGTGTAAATTAAATCAGATGATTAAAGCTAATTGAAACTTCTGATAAAATTCTAGTTAGTAGTCAGCGTAACTGCAGTCACGTAAAGATTATAACTTTTTGTCATAATCAGTGCTGTTCTTAGGGGATTGTCGATTGAAAAGTGGGAAAGCGGGCGGGCACATAGCACGTAAAACTGACGGCCAATGGGACAGAAAGGTGGCCACTTACCGGCAAGCGCAGTATCTATACTATCTACACAAAAGGTGGACAGACGACCTGGTAAAGGTTGCAGGAAGCCGCTGGACGCAGGCCGCTTCTAACCAACAAATCTGCAAGTCATTTGGAGAGGCCTATGTTCAGCAGTGGACGTCCTATGGCTGAAATTGAATGATGATATTGCAAGTTTTTCATGTTGTTCTATAGTGAACGTAGTTTTATTTGAACAGTAAATTCATCTGTATTTTTAAAAATGTAAGTGAAAAAGCACTTACGTGTCTCGGAGAAATATGGTTCATACTGCTGCTCTACGGGGTTCGCGCTCAATTGGCTTCGAAACTTATACACTCTTTTCTGGTCGAGATCCAACTAGAATGGCTTCACTTAAACATCAAATCCCGGTTCGAGAACCAGTTTATTGTTATGGTGGGACTCACCGGTGGAAATAGCACGTTCTAATTCGCACTTTATTTCCATTTCAACTGCCTACTAGTGTTGTAGTAAAAATGACACAGTCTAAAAACGAACCAGTGTTTCGTCAGCTTAAGAGTATTTACATCTTAGGGCCTTTCATAACAACTACACATGTCACGGACAGACAGATCGTCTTTAAAATGTCTTATTAAAAAAAAGATTATTGTAATTGTTTGTTCAATTACTACGGAAACTTCAAATCAAACTGTTATCAAGCTGTTATACTTTCTTTTCCGAAGTCAAGTGAGAAACATAAATATGTCTTCGACGTCCGTTTACTGTATCAATCATTAAAATTGTCTCTACCAATAGTCAAATATCATCATCATCATCATCATTTCAGCCATCGGACGTCCACTGCTGAACATAGGCCTCCAAGGACTTTCATCATCGGGGGGATTGTCAATACTCGCCACGCTTGGCAGGTGAGTTGGCAGTTTTTTTATAATATTTCGCACGTACACTTTGCTGCCCGTCTCGTGCTACGGGAATTAGTCGCCTTTTACGACACGCCTCCTATTGGCGGTGGGGAAGTGTATTCTTTACGGCCGTCCCCACACGGCACCAGTCAAATATGTCTAGCCTTTCTTTAAATGTGTTGATAATTATAAATGTGGTTAAACATGATTTTTTTAGATACCCATACCACTAATGGCTAGTAGCCCCTCTTGCCACAAGTGTTCTTTAGTAAGTAGTTAGCTGTATCTACAGCATATTAAATATACTCGTTAGTTAAAGAGCATACTACTAAAAATATTTATATTTTAGTCACAATAGAAATATCTCAAGGAATATCTTAATTTTAAAAATAAAATACCTAATTATATGTACATATTCTAAAACTAAACTCTTTATAAAAAGTCAGATATTTTATTCATAGGAAAGATCCTATAAATAAAATATCTGACTGAGATCACAGTTCAAGGGAAAGGTGATCAAAAAGCTGGCAACATTACCGCGCTGGATAGCTAGTCTAACCCGTTGGCCAAGGTATAGGCCAGCCTTTGAGGTTTGACTATTAGAAACCACAGAAATTATTTAGGCTTATCTTATTCCAGCTGAACCGTTGGATTCAGTTTTTACATAGCCAACTGACATTCCAGTTTACTGTAACATCTCAGTAATAGGCCATTCGGATTACAAAGCGCGGCTAATATCCCACTAAGCCTCGTTGTGTATCTGCGCTCGTAAAGCCATCCGTAAAATTTGTTTATTCCTACGACTCACGGGGAATTGCTCTAGAATAAAGAAAAGCAAACTTTAAATGTTGGTAGAGCTACTTATTCGATAGTCAGACCTGTGACCTCTGACTCTATTCGCGTGGATTAATTAGGTATACCACCTGTATCCCAAAATAGTGTCAGGTGGAAATCCAAAGACAAAGCTAAGGGTTTCCGAATCACGATCAGGATTCAGGACCATGAGTTTATAGCAATTTAAACCAGCCAGTTTCCGGACAGTCCAAAAACAGCCCTGAAGCAGCTCATTAATTACGTCAGGCGATTGTTGATCCCCCTTCCCCCTTACTGAGATGTCGTAAAATTTGGCGACACGTTGTTTGTATGAGATTCCGCTTGACCTCCTCCAAACGCCAAACGCCTCACATAATAATCATTATTGGACCAGGGCCCAATGCAGTATTTAAATTTTATTTAACAAACTTATTTTTTTAAATAATGCAGTAGACTGTATCAGATCGACCCACAAATTATTGTTACTGTAAGACATTCAATACATCTATTTCGAAATTAATATCGCATCTCAATAATTCAAATCTCTACGTGACCAATGCTCTCTTCCAATTTTCAACGTATAAGAAAGTTGATACAAAATTTGTGATTCCTCTTTTTAGGTAACAGAGTATAGTTACTTACCACTTGAAAATCATTTTGTTAAGTTGTAATTTGTTTGAGAGCTTTGGTACCACGTTTTTCAGGTGATAAAGTTAAAAGAAAAAACTGAAATCACTTTTCTTTTATGATCAACGTCAAATTTTCAAAAAAAAACATATCACCATACAAACCTTTAAAGGTTTCAGGATTTCAAAGATGATCCAATGGAAAATGTTTTTGAAATTTTGTTCTTCTTTCAACTACTGACCGTCTGGTGTAGTGGTTCGCGCTCCGAACTACAGAGCCGACCGGTTGCGGTGTTGCGGTGCCGAGCAAAAGCATTTTTACCTAAGTTATAGATGTTTATAAAAGTGTTTAAGTATGTTTGTCTGTTATGTAGTCGCCATTATCTAGTCGTCGCATATACAGGATGTCCCGTAAAGAGCGTGCCAAACGAAAACCATAGATAGAGCAAAAAAGGCTCGATCTCCCATCCGAACTTAGACTTCGTAGAAGTCCAACCATTTTTGCACAAGTTGCGATTTCGGGTCGTTTTCCTGAGCAATTAATTTCAGAAAATCTCAATTTTCTCAAAAATGGTGCGACTTTTACTAGGACTATTTTTGGACAAGAGATACAGCTTTTTATGTTCTATCTACAGTTTTCGTTTGGCACGCTCTTTATGGGACACCCAGTATATCTAGCAACACAAATAATATTGGAAGATAGAATCTTTTTTGGATTTAATAAAATTCGTAACCCTAGAAACTTACTTAGTTTGGAAGAACATAATTCGTTTCCTGGAATTTTGCATTCAAGTCAATTAAGTGTTATCTAACTCTACTTATTGCTAATGCATGCGGAAGCTTTGCATTCCATTACAGCATTCGTATTGGGAATCCTGACATGATGAGGTTCCTACTAGATGCACTAATGGCACGTATAATGGCTCCCTGTTGCAGACCACACTCCGTCCAATGTTTGTTTCGACAGTGATGAAACTGGACGGCGCTATGCAATAAAGGTGGAGGTAATGACAAAGACTACTTTGTTGTAGCACAAAAAAAATGTGGACAGAACTGACGACCTAGTTAAGTTTGCGGGCAGCCCCTGGACGCAAACAGGGGATTATATACCTAGGGGATACCTGCATAAAATTTGAATACTACGTGTACCACTCTTTTTGTGTAGAATAAAAAGTGTGTGACACAGATATTTATTTCTGCTTTGAAAAGACTTCAACGAACTTTACTGCTAGTACTTAATTAAACTAAATAAAGTCATTCACATAAAAGTAAGCGGTTAATATAAAATAGGAAGTTGATTCTACTGTAAGACACACTACAGACTTTTAATTGGCCTACAGCAGTAGAATCGTTTTTTTAATTAACTGTGAAAATCAGCCGATTACAAATCATTTCAGTGTGCGCATTCAGAAAAGTGTTGATAGTAATTAAAAGACCGATTAAGCTATCGCTCGATTAAAAAGTCTAAAGTGTCTTACTGATATAATGGTTAAATTGAAATAAAATGTTCTTTTCCTATTCATTCACCTACCTGCTTAACCAGCCTTTACCACCTAGGACGGCTAGCACCTGAAGACCAGCTTTACTCTATGGACCCCACTGTTGGAAAATTAGGGGGATACCGAATGTTATTATAATCATAATATTATGCTTGGCAGGTAGCGTCATTAAACTCGATAAAGTACGAAATTAACTTCCGAGAAAGTTTTTCTCGAAAAATCGTTTAAGTTGCCAAAATAAAAATACGGAAAAACTTTATGAGCACATAATGCGTCTAAATAAAGACTACATGACTAGACAAGTCATGGTCATCACCGAAAATAACAGGGGTAGAGGTCGCCTGCCGACAACTTGGAGGGAAACCATAAAAAAAGACGCTGACGAGGCTTAATGTTAGAAATAACGCATAACCGTCAAGAGTGGCAGAAAATTGTGAGTACGATTGATCTAAATACGGAACAAGCCCGGAGATAGATAGATTGATTTATACCTAATTACTTTTATCTAAATATGAAAGGAGAGTTCCAGATAGATAGATAGACAGATAGACACTCTTTATTGCACACCACACAAACAAACAAACAGTACAAAAAAACAAAAAAAATATAATGGTACAATTTAGATTTAGTAACTATTCAATAGCCTTTACGAAATTCGATAATAACTCTATTGTACCTAATAACAATTTTAGTTATTTGCTAATTATTAACTAATTACTCCTATTATATTTAGTAATTGACTTGGGAATTGTTGCATAGCCCGGTCCCCGTCATCACGTAACCGGAGCCTCACTACGTGTAATTGCAGATGTCGGACGAACTAAAATAAATTATTTTAAATAAATAGGTGAGAGCCGCACTGATAGCTTTTACGGCTAATGTAGGTACATTACTAGCGGTACTACTAGAGTTGTAAAGTGTCCGTCACGTTATAAATGTCTGACCAATATGACCGAGAAAATTGGACATTTTCTCAATGTGACCGGACATTTTGGACATTTATTGTCACTAACGTCATATTCAATTCTATTGACAAACTACGAAAAAAAAACATTTGGTCACAAATAAGTGATTATTATAAGAGAGACAGGCTTTAGTAGTGATGATCTATATAGAAATGAAATTTCTAAAATCTTTCTGCACAAACAAGCTAAAAAGTGTCGTATCGTTACGCGCGAGTTTTTTTTTTGAGTTCGATCCAGATCCAATTACATGTTTTATTGTATGTTTTTATTATCCAATGCTTAACATTTAAGACTTATTTAGTAGAATTCTTCTAAAAATATATGTGACCATCGTGACAATACTCGTAAATGTCCAATGTGACCAAGCATTTATCATAAATGACGGACGCTTATAGCATATGACCGTCAATTTACAACTCTAGGTACTACTAATCTAATGTTAAAAATTACGTAAATCTGCAAGTGTAGGTTTTAAGATATTTTAAAATCGTTCCTAACTTGTTTTACGCTGGTTTTAGATAACCAAACACTTTTCTACTTAAAATAATTTTCTAAATGTCATCATTCAATTTGAATACTCTAAATTTTGTTTATATGTAGTTGAAAATCAATTCAATAACTACTTTTTGGATAGATTGACCTGCCGTTGTCTCTACCTAACCATCCTATTACTAAACAATTACTAATGTAATTATGATTTCCACCTAGACATTTTTATAAGTGAACGACAGACATGTTTTCGCAGTTTCCGAATAACGAAGAAATTTCACACAATAAAGATGCAATATTGAAACGAATGGATAGGTCGATCCGTGAACGTGGGGTCGCGAGTTTAAATCCTAGGGTGTACAGTCAACATCAATAGTGACTTAGTACCTGAATTTTCCAAAAGAACCGCATTGTAAAACGTATCACAATAGTTTGACAGAATCACTACGCAAAAGTGTAATAAAAAAGTCTAGTCTTTACAATGAAATTTAGAAGAGTCAGTACTATTGGAAGTTAATTTTTGATCAGCTACTTTTGATGTTGACTGTACCTCATCCTCTAGATAATTCGGAATCCATGGAGGTACTTACTTTATATTACTGTCATGGCGTCGAGGAATAACATCTTGAGAAAACCTACACATTTAGACAACAAGGGATGTAGGTACAATCAACGGCAGGTCAACCCAAACCAAAAAGTTACGGGTCATAGAACCAATTTTCAACTTTAAGTCCGACATTTAAAGATCAATATGTACTAAGAAACGCCGAGCATAGCTCTTTCCATAGCACGCTGTGCAACCTTGAGCTTTCTTATGAGGCCCATAGTGAGAGGCCACGTTTCAGTTCCATATGTCATCACTGGTAACACACACTGGTTGTAGACTTTCGTCTTTAGGCACTGAGGTATTTTAGACGAGAAGACGTTACGTAGTTTTCCGAACGCTGCCCAGCCGAGTTGGATTCGATGATTGACCTCCTTCTCAAAATTTGACCTACCCAACTGGATCACTTGTCCCAGGTAGACATATTTGTTAACAATTTCGAGAGTAGAGCTCCCAACTGATACTGGGTAGGGCGCAACATGGGCATTGGACATGATCTTTGTTTTGTCCATGTTCATCCGAAGGCCTACTTGTTGGGAAACTCGACTAAGGCCATCGAGCATTGTGCCAAGGTCTTCAAGCGATTCTGCCATGACCACGATATCGTCGGCAAACCAAAATTGAGTGATGTACTCGCCGTTAATGTTTGCGGGATCGAATCAGGAATGAGGAGATTCGTAAACGAACAAAAGTTGCTGACATAGCCCAACGGATAAGCAGGCTGAAGTGGCAGTGAGCGGGGCACATAGCACGTAGAACTGACGGCCGATGGGGCAAAAAGGTTCTGGAATGGAGGCCACGTACCGGCAAGCGCAGCGTAGGACGTCCACCTACAAGGTGGACAGACGACCTGGTAAAGGTTGCAGGAAGCCGCTGGATGCGAGCGGCTTTCAACCGGCCAATCTGGAAGTCACTGGGGGAGGCCTATGTTCAGCAGTGGACGTCCTATGGCTGAAATGATGATGATGATGATGATGTCCTAAGAAAATTTGATGTTTTGTGGTAGGTTGATGAGCCGTTGTATATACCCATAGCTCTGACCAAAATCCAATAGTCTGCCTTCGTTTATACAGTTTAGAGCTTAAAAAGGTCTGATAATCACTAAATGTAACAACCTCCGTAGCCGAGAGGCGAGCATACCGGACTTGGTGTCGCTATTTATGAGGTCCCGGGTTTGATTCCCGGTCGGTCAACGTAGAAAAATTACTTTTCTATATTGTCTCGGATGGATGCAGGTCGCTTTCAACCGGCCAATCTAGAAGTCAATGAGGTAGACCTATGTTCAGTAGTGGACGTCTTATGGCTGAAATGATGATGATGATGGTGATTTTCTCGGATCTGGGTGTTGTGGTACCGTCGTTGCTTCTGATTTCTGTAGCTCAAATGCTTTGCCTACTTACCATAGGATCAAAGCAATGTATGTGATGTTGTCAAAAAATATACTCGCTGGATCTGATCAAGTACATGGGGCACACTAAAAGTTTTGCACTTCTAGCTAATCGGAACTATTTGAATTTCGAATGTTATATTTTTTTAAACGTTGCAACCTCCTTAGTAATAAAAAAAAAATTGGCGGGAAATGATTTGTCAATTGTTTTATAACACACATCAAAGTTCTACGTACGCAACGAGTTAGCTGGAAAAAGCGCGGGAATCGGCGGTCTAGGTAGACGTCTTTTTTTTCGGCTGCTAAAACTTTTACTTTAAACATAGTAAAAGATCAGGATAGGCAGTGAAGTGTTGATATTCTATTTTGTTGTGTATTTATTTATATTATCAGTGTAGTTTATCTCTTCATATTGGGTAAGTTTTAACTTTCATTTGTCCAATGGATGATGAACCTCATGATCCCGGTGGGACATCCCCTCCGGTATCTAATTTTGTTACTATCTCGGATATTATGGACACTGAGGGATCTGTAACTGATGCGTCTGATTCAAATGCAACTATTCCTAAACGCAAAAGAACATCGGCACGAAAAGTTTGCAAACATTGCAACAAAAAAAGAAGGCGCCATCATAAAACTTCCGTGTTAGATCCTTTAAATGAGTTTGATTGTAAGTGTGATGATTTCAAAAATACAAACACTGCCCCTTCTACCCCAACAGTCAATGTATCAAGCGAAAATTCTCCAAATAACCCTGTTGCTAGACCTTCTTATGTAGCTTCAGATTTGGCGCCATATGTTGTCCATATTCAAAAAGTTCCATCAGATACGAATGAAAATTGTAGTGTTCACCCTATAACATTTGGATTTTTCCTCAAAAAGAATGGTATTAGAAACATTGTTGATGGCAGCTTAAAAAAGATTGGCAGGAACCGACTATCAATATCTTTCTCAAAATTTGAAGATGCCAATTCCTTTATTAACAATGGGTCTTTAAAGTTAAACAGTTACAAAGCTTTTATACCTTCGTTTAATGTCACTCGTATGGGTGTAGTTCGGGGTGTCCCAACGGAGTGGTCTGAAGAAGACATTGTGACAAATATTTCAGTGCCAGTAGGGTGTGGAACCATTTTAAAAGCTAGGCGACTTAAAAGGAAAAATATTTCCAATGGTAGTACCCAATTTATCCCTATTGAAACTGTTGTACTTACCTTTGACGGTCAGATCCTTCCCAAAAGAGTGTTTTTGTGTTTTAACTCCCTACCAGTTGACCTTTATATCTACCCAACAATTCAATGTTTCCACTGCTGCCGTTATGGGCATGTGAAAAGTCAATGTCGATCAACTCCTAGATGTTACAAGTGCGGATTAGGCCATTCAGGAGATAACTGTACAGTAGAGGAGGAGAGCATAAAATGTTGTCTTTGTTCTGGCCTCCACATGGCTAATAGTAAAGCATGCCCTGAATTCTTAAGACAAAGAAATATCAAAGAATCAATGGCCAAAAGTTGCATAACATATGCTGAGGCGCTTAAATTGCATCCTCCTTGTATCAAGTCATATGCAGATGTTTTAGTTTCTGCGCCCCCTAATAATACAAATTTTTCATTAAATATTGAGTCATCATATTATAATCCAGAAAAATCTTCATACAAAAAAACTATTTTCCTCAAACCTAGAACACCGCCAAGATTTACAAAAGGCTATGACCGTACTGTCCATGAAGACCTTATTAAAGGATTCAACTCCCCTGTATCACCGAGTAAAAATGTCCTAATTAATAGTAACGAAAAACAGAACTTGAACAGCTTATCAGTAAAAGAATTAATAATTGCTCTTATACACTCTCTTTCTCAATCAAACTTTATTTCTGTACCGTCCAACGCAGCCACTATTACAGATAATTTATTGACAAAAAATTTAGAGAACGAAACAGAAGGCGTCAGCAATTCAGTGGAATTGCCGTAGCATACTTACCAGAAAAAGTGATCTTTTATATTTAATTAATAAATTTAATCCATTTATTGTTGCGCTCCAGGAAACATGGCTTAGTCCTGTTTCCATTTTTAAAGTTCCCAATTTTTCTTGTGTTAGAGAAGACCGTAGTGATGGGTATGGTGGTGTAGCTTTACTTATAAGTCATGCTGTACCATTTTCCCATATTCCAATCCCTCAACATAACAGTGATTTTTCTATCATTGCAGTTAAATTAAACAATATATCTTTTGTTTCACTCTATATTCCTCACCCCTACTCACAGATTTATGACGAAATAGAAAGTATTATTAATGATCTTCCCAAACCCATTGTAATATTAGGTGACTTCAATGCCCAGCATCGGTCATGGGGTAGCGCCAGTTCCAATTGTTACGGAAACCGGATTCTAGATATTTTAGACAATAAACAGCTATGTATTTTAAACACAGGTGCCGCGACTCGCAGGACTCCTCCTCATGAGGGGAAAAGTGTACCAGATTTGTCCTTTTGTTCTCCTAATTTAGCTTCATCATTGTCATGGTCAACATTCTCTATAACCTTTGGCAGTGACCACTACCCGATTATTATTGATTTCCCATCTATAAATAAACATCAGTTTATTCGTTCACCTCGAATGAAGTATAGACTTGATCAAGCTGATTGGCGGCACTTCAAAGAAAAGGTAGAACAGGGTATTCCATCGCTACCTGTTGTTAGAGATGATAATCAAGCTACATGTGCAGAAGCTCTAGCTTCATTAATAATTGATACTGCTGATCAAGTTTTTCCAGCTAAAAAAGGCTATTCTAATAAAATTCCGTCACCTCCTTGGTGGGACAGTGAGTGCTCAGATGCTGTTAAAAAAAGAAAAGAAGCAGAAAGGAAATACAATTCCTGTTCAACTGAGGAAAATTTAAACTCTTTATCAGAAATTATCTCCAGGACTAGAAAACTATTAAAATGCAAAAAATGGGAAGGATGGAAAAAGTTTTGTATTTCTATTTCTCCTGATATTTCTCCTTCAGTTGTCTGGTCAAATATAAGAAAATTCAGATCTGCTTTTAGAGAAACTCGTCCTCATATGATTCATGATCCAATAGTTGAACAATTTTTAGACAAACTTGCCCCTCCTTTTGTTCCTCAAGATCTTTTTATTCCCAATGACGCATTATCTCTAACTGACGTTGACCATACAGGTCTCAGCGCTCCGTTTACCCTAACTGAGCTTGAAGGAATTTTATCGTACGTCAAAGACTCAGTTCCAGGTAGCGATGGAATCCCTTACTCGTTTTTCTGCAACCTTAGTAAACCGAGTTTGTCATATTACCTTAATCTGGTCAATTCAATTTTTACAACGGGTTATATTCCTCCCGCATGGAAATCACAAGAAGTAATCCCTATATTAAAACCTCATAAACTATCTGACGATCCCAATTCTTACAGGCCAATTGCACTTTCGTCTGTTCTTATGAAACTGGCTGAACATCTGGTAAAAAATCGGTTAGAGTGGTTAGTTGAAAGCAAAGGCCTGCTGAGTGAAAGCCAGTACGGTTTTAGAAAAGGAAAGAGTTGTTCAGACAGTATAGGTATCTTTTGTACCGATATTCGGCTATCTTTTTCATGTAACGACTCTCTTCTTTCTGCATTTCTAGATATTACAGCCGCATATGATAACGTCTTATTAACAGTCCTTAAAAGTAAACTTTTGCAACTTCATGTTCCTAGCGTCTTAGTAAATTTCATTGTAAATATTCTTTCTGAGCGTACTATAACTGTTATTCAGGATAATAGAGCTAAATCTAGGGTATTACATAAAGGCATTCCTCAAGGTTCTGTGCTAAGCCCATTATTATTCAATATCTACAGCTATGATCTCGAAGCGTCCATGAACAACAGCGCGAACATTTTACAATATGCTGATGACTTGCTCATCTATGTTTCTGGTAAAAATGTACAATCATTATGTAAGTCTCTAACTGCCGCTCTTAGAATATTGAAATCATGGTTAGATCATAATGGACTCAGCCTTTCTCCATCTAAAAGCTCGATAGTTTTATTCTCCAGAATGCGATTGCTTCCTCCGATTAATGTTTACTATAATAATCTTAAACTTTCGGTAAAAACAGAGGCCAAGTTTTTGGGCGTCATCTTAGACTCCAAAATGACAGGCCTTCCTCATTCTTATTATATTAGTACAAAATGTGAACGACAGCTAAATATTCTTAGATGCTTATCTGGTGTGTGGTGGGGAGCTCATCCTTTTTGTTTAAAACTTTTGTATAATGCTCTTATTAGAAGTATTCTTGACTATGGGACTTACTTTCTGGAGCCCTGTAATGTAGTTGGTATTCGTAAACTAGACTTAATCCAAAGTAAGTGCCTCCGTCTGGTAGCTGGAGCGATGAAGTCCAGTCCAAACAATGCTCTTCAAGTCGAATGTGTGGATCCTCCACTGAAGCTACGTAGACAATACCTATCAGACCGATTTTTGTTCCGTGCTTTACAGTTTTCACATCATCCACTTCGTTCTAAACTTCATAACTTATCAGAATATGTAGAATCTGCTCCATATTGGCGTTATAAATCTCCTCCATGCCTTGTTATCAGCTATCGCAAATTCATATCTCTTAAGGCTCCTACCCATAGATCCTCATATCTGCCAATTTTTTGTTTAAAGTATGAAGAATTACTTTTATCCCCAGAAATTCATCTTAATTTAGGTGTCTCCAATAGCGATAACAATGCCCTAACAAACTTCAATAATATTATAACTAAAGATTGGTTTGACTGGCATCATCTATATACTGACGCCTCAAAGCACTCTAATAACACTGATGTGGGCGTTGGTGTTTACCACGATCAATTGAATATTGTACAAAAAATAAAACTCCCTCCTGAAACATCGTTTTTCACAGCCGAATGCTATGGTATTTTCAAATCCCTTGAATATATTTTGATTATGAAGTTACAAAAAACTATTATTTTTACGGATTCTAAAAGCGCTCTTCAGTCTCTTGCTAAATTCCCTTTTAAGTCCAACTCTTTTTACCCTATTATCATGGATTGCAGACGGTTGCTCTATAAATGTTCAATGAAAGGTTTTAGAGTTTCTTTTGGGTGGATTCCTGGACACAGTAATATTCCTGGAAATGAAAAGGCAGATAGCTTAGCATCTGATGCGATTATTTGCGGTGATCGTTTCCCTTACAAAAATTACTGTCATGATTTACTGACTCTCCCTAATCTTTACCTTTATAAATCCTGGGAAGAAGACTGGAATAAAATCAATCAAACTAAGGGAAGGTTTTATAGAAACATCCAGCCACATGTTCCCTTCAAACCATGGTTTTTCAAATCAAAGCTAGATAAGATTGGTACTAGTTGTCTAATTCGTATGAGACTGGGTCATGTTTGCCTGCCTTTTCATTTAGCAAGACTAAATATTGTAGACAGCGATAAATGTGAATGTGGGGATGAAGTGGGTGATTTAAATCATTTATTTTTTTCCTGTCCTAAATATGACCGCTCCTCCTTTATAGTTTCACTAATATCCCTCAGAGTCCCATTTCCTACTAATATATCTTGTTTATTATATTTGAATGATTATTCCATATATCAATGTATAACTACTTTTTTAGCAAAAAATAATATAAAAATGTAACTAAATATACATATATTTGAACAGTATATTTATGACTATTTGTTTGTATTTATATATATTTTCCCTAGCCTTTGTTCCCTATTTAGAACATTATTTCCTACCATCCTGATCTGTTCAAAATTCCCGGTTTTTTCCTTAAAACGATTCCCTACCTTTGTACCCCGTTGTGGCAATGCACAAGCCGTGTATGCCAAAAAAGAAAAAAAAAAAAAAAAAAAAAACGAGTTAGCTTCCGAAAAAGTACAACTCGTCACCCATCCTGCGCATAGCCCCGACCTAGCACCCTGTTATTTTTATATTTTCCCCAAAATCAAAGATTTGATGAGAGGTTTTACTTTTACCAACTCCGAAGAGGCAGTGATAGCGTTCAATCAGCACGTAGAAAACATGCCTTTAGATCTGTGGTCCTCCTGTTTTAAAAAATAGTTCGATCGCATGAAAAGATGTTTAAAATGTAAAGGAGAGTATTTTGAAAAGCAATAAACATAATATTTGGTTAAAACATGTTGTTTTTTAAGTTACGCAAAACTTATAGTGTGACCTACGTATAACCTTTAACCCCGTCTTTAAACGAGAATAAGTTTATCTTACAGTAAATAAGTAATATTAAAATTCTGTTGAATAACTGGAAGCCGTAACTGGGTAAGTAACGTTTGGTCTGGTCACGTTTTATGCCTAATGAAAGATATCAGACTACTCGGGCAGAATGAACTTTTGTAGCATTTTCAAACAAAACTTAGGGTTGGCTTTATTAGGCGATCCTTTATTCTGCTACCAATAGCTGGCCAGAACATGCGAAGGTTTTATAGGTACACAAATAACATTATATACACAATAAGATGTGAATTGCAAGATTGCAAGAAACAGTAGATTATTTTTATTGGAATTCTAGACTAAATTCTGAACCACCACCCAAAATTTGATTCATACTTTTTTTACACGTTTGATTGTACACATATCTCAATTCCGCAAGAATTGTGGAAGAAAAAAGAGAGGGTCGTATTTCTAAAATGACTGCTCAAATCCTTAATTAAGGCTTGTCCTATGTAAAATACCTAAAATGTGGCTTTTCTGATTTTGGAGGGGAGTCCGTTCCGGAGCCGTACAGCCAGGTTTTAAAGAGTTTTGGATCTCTGACAGCCCTAGGAGCTGTCAGCGCACTTCCCCATGACTTCAGTTTCTCGGAAGACCAGCGGCCACCCAGCGCGCACCTGACACGCAAACACTCGCCAGACCACGGTAGCAGTCGTAGCAAAGAGTGCACTTTGAAACTTCGCATTGCTGGGAATTGGTAAAAAAATAGGTTACATTACTTACATTAGATTTACATTTGATTATCGGTAATCGTGTTTCGTACCTACTAACCTAATTTTAGTTTAAGTCGATAATTTTTTTTATAGGTTACCAGTTAAGTAAAACATTTTTTTTCTTTTTTTCACGATGTCGTCACGATATCATGAAAAATCGGTTTATAACAAAACCGCTAGTTCCATCTGGATGAAATGATACCAATTTTATTGAATTGTGCCTTAACCAACAGAAAAAAAAAAAAACATTATTTGACCATAAAAAGTTACATCGTTACATTACATTGTTATACATACAAAGTTACATTGAAAAAAGAAGTAAGTGTAGTAAGTGGAGTAACTCCACCTCCTCTTCCATTCTGTTTAAAATGTAGTCAAAAAAAAAGAAAAAATATTTATTTTGTAGGACATCACATACAAATTTATTGAATGCCTGAATTTTTCGATGTTTTAATAATTATTTTGATATTCGGGACGGAGACAAATCAAGAAATCATAAATCATAAAAATCAGCCATGCCGTATAAGAAAAGTAACATAGTAGTGCAATTAAGTGTCTATCACGTCCAAGTTACAAAAGTTGCTTAACCTGCCACAAAATCTGAAATTAATTACCAACAAACCAAACTTTCATGCATATTTTTATAGAAAGTACACTCTACTCAAAACTACTACACTCTACAAACTCCCGTGCCAAGCCAGGGCGGATCGCTTATTGATTATAGTCCTGAAAGTCTAACATAGGCACCAGCTGATATTTCCGCGTACCTACACAAAGCACCTCCACTAACCAACATTAGTACAATGAGCCAACGAGTTCTATTTAAACAGCGTACCTACCATCTATTGATGAATTTATCTATGTTTAGAGTTGCGCGTTAATCGGTTAAACATTAACGTCGATAAAACGCAGACAGTTCAGTTGGAACTCAATAAAATCGCATATAAACAGTACAGTGGGTGCGGTATTTGTTTAAGTGCCGTTTCGGCAGCCACCCAGGCCAGGCAGACCACACCAGTGACGCGGTTAACATCTATAAAAGTATACCTGCTTGGACCGGAGAGCCATCACAGTGGAAATGCGGAAGGTGCAAGCAGAAGCCCGTAAATTAACAATAGTCGAAATTTAGTTTTGTTTCGTTCCCGGTAACATTACTATTTTCTTTTTTTTTTACTATTTTG
Organism: Anania hortulata; assembly: GCA_963576865.1. Taxonomy (NCBI): domain Eukaryota; kingdom Metazoa; phylum Arthropoda; class Insecta; order Lepidoptera; family Crambidae; genus Anania; species Anania hortulata. Next base: position 6,172,589 of record OY756412.1, on the reverse strand, counting down.
AAACGGTATTTTCGTAAATTAAAAAAACAATATTTAGTTCGTAATGCGACTGAAAAAGGAACAAACTAAGACAAGATATATTTTTTCATGACGACTTTTTGACAATTATTCGTCTTAAAGTTTATGAATACCGTTTTCGAAAGCGATGGGGCCGTGTCGACATTGGGACAGTCCATGGCGTCGACCTCAGATCATAGATAGAAATTATTGCTATTTATTTCTATGATTTGAGGCGTTGTCACTGGATGACGGGAATTGGGCTTCAGATTACGACACGATTGTGGTGATTCGCAGGGTTCGTTTCGCCTGGTCACTTCCTTTTAAAAAGAATTAGTTTTCTCAAAATTTTCTGTTAAGTATTTTGTGTTTTTTTTGTGGCTGTAATAATTTAAAGTGGATTTGTTCAATCAATTTAAGATCTATGGTTTATAAAAAAATACAAACAAAGTTTTCGTTAACATCGAGAATCATAAAAGCATAAAACGATGCGGGCCTCATATTTTGCATAAAGTACCTACTCAACTTCCTTTAGCGGCGCCTGCACTATACCACTGATTTGGTATTATTTATACGAAGGCTCATCGGGTAACTTCTGAAGCCCGAATCTCGTAATTTTACAGTAGTTGCAATCCAGTGTCAATCAGTCCCAGTAACATAACTACTTAACAAAAACGGTATTCTCGTAAACTTTTAATTTGATGTAAAATTATCAAAACTATTTCAATAGGACTGAAAATATTAAAAAAAAACTTTTTGGCACAGAATATTTAAATGATAAATCATTTTGGTTTTTTCAATTTTCAGTCGTATTATTGGTAATTTGCATTTTTTGCAACAATTGAATTTTTTGGGTTTCCGTTAATACCGTTAAAGATAGTAATGTTACTGGGAGCGGATCGAGTATCGAGTTATCGAAAGTTCGACACTTGATTGCGACATGGGAATTATTGGGCCTCTGGCTGGCTGGCTGGACTAACTAAACTACCAAGACGTAAATACGATACACGTAGCGCCATCTCGTGTCATACTTAGGCCATGCTTAGGCTATACACAAGCACACAAGTATACTTCCATCCAGTATGACTGCTGAGGTGTAATCGTACTACAACAGAACTGTGATAGATGTCGCTTTACAGCATTATTATTGTTATTACCTAATGTTAATCTGCGTGTATATTTTTTTTCTCTTGTTTGATGTAATTTATAGAGTAAATAGAGTAGATGGCCTGTTTTTATTTAACATTGTTAATTAAATCAGCATTAAAACGAATTCTTGGTGTAGTATTAAAAATGAAAGTGAGTGTCACTATTAGTTGTCTGTAGAAAGGAATGCACTTTTATTTAAAAAGTAAAAATGACGTTTGTTGACAAGTTCGTTTTGTTATCATCGTGCCGAATATTTTCGACCTTTTTTACCAGAAAAAAATTCCAGTGTATCAGTGCAGTTAAATTTCATATGGATATAAAGAATGAAGCGAAATCCTCAATGGAAATTATTAACGTACCTCCAATCATATCGACATACCGGCACGCGTTGCGGACGTTCGATGACAAATTCAAAAACGAACTTACGACCAACATGAGTAAGTTAAAAATTATGATGGACTCGTTAAAACCGGAAGATTTAGGCTTTGACGCTACTCTTAGTGATCCAGCGACATGGTCGAACCCCAGTAAAGCCCCATGTACATACATAGAAGTGTTTCAGAATAGTCAAATAAACATGAGTATATTCGTGCTGCAGCCGGGTTTCAGGATGCCCTTACATGACCACCCGCATATGCACGGGCTGTTAAAAGTGATTGTTGGCGCTGTGAAGATTAGAAGTTTTACAGAGTATCCCTTGAAAGAGGCTATAGACAGCTTAGATTTTGTGATCCGTGCCAAACACGAGGCGGCGCGGTTAGCCCACGGTATTCATAAACGGAGACGATTGTTTGCGAAAGTATCTAACAACAGTGTTTGTAGAGCCAACTCTCAGACTTGCATACTAACACCGACAGTGTCCAACTTTCATGAAATAGAAGCTTTAGATTTGCCAGCAGCATTTTTTGATATCCTCTCTCCGCCTTATGATACTTTAATCGAAGGCATTGGACCCAGAAGGTGTCGCTATTATCAAGTAGCTAATGAAATAAGTACTAATATAGTTGAATTACAAGAAACAGATGTACCAAGATGTTTTTACTGTGATCAAGCACCATATTTAGGGCCAATACTTGCTTAGGTACAAATTTCACTAGTTCTAATAGTTATTGTTGTTGTAACTTGCTAGAAATTTATTTTAATAGCTCACATTAATACCTACCTTTGTAATTGGCAGCAAAAACACTAATCCTATCTTGATACTGGGCACACAAAGCGAGTAAGTAAAATTCTGTAGATAAAAAAGAAACAAACTCAAATAGTGTTGATTTCAGCATTACCATAATATATCATTAATACCTTTATCATGTATTTGTTATATTTATAATATTTTTCAACGAGTTCTTTTTAAGCTTTATTATAATGATTTATGACTGTTGTTGAGGGTTCTAGTATTAATAAGCAATAGCTTTCCTTTCCATTTTAATTTTTGTAATATTCTAATACTTTGTTTCTATTATGTGACATCCTAATAAAAAGCACCATAGGGAAATAGTAAGTAAAAAATATAAATAGTAACACCATAAATGAAACATTAATATTTACACAGTGAACTTAATAGTCTAATAACATTACTATAGTCACCATAAAGTATTTAATAGTGCAAATAACTTTGTGCCTTTCTTTCTACACTAACTAATACTATAGCCATAAGTGTGTTATGTACTGTTTTTAATACTCACACACTCAAAGTAGTTACCATAGCATAGACATCAGTTTTGTCTTACACTTTTTTAAGCACCCAGAAATACCTTTATCTTTTCTTAGAATTAGTTTTGAATAAGATGGTTTAAAGGAATAATACTCCTAAATTTTAACATAAAAAATTTACTGTTCATTATTATCACATAATTATATTTCGTTTCTAGACGCATGAATTTAAACTTTGTTATTTAAATGCACTTACCTAATTCCATGTTACCTATTTGGAAATTCAAATAATTAACTTTGTAAAATCTGTTTTGTTTTTTACTTCATGTCATATTTACTTATTCTATCTTCTGTGTATTTAATTTTCACTCTAAAACTACTCAACTCACATTTTTTATTTTCGATCGATTCAAATAATTTACTAATATAAACCAATTAAACATTCCAATTTACTGTATTGAAAGCAAAATCATCAATCATGGCTACATATTTTTTTAAATTGTGATTAATTTTAATGGTGCACAAAAATATTAACTAAAATTAGGAAATTGATCTCTATTTTTAATTATTGAAATTAAGCAATTTATAAATGTTAATGCCACATTTTTTAACTTTAGATATTGAGGTAAGTTTTAAATTTTATGTGTTTTGTTTTGTTCAAATCAAACTTTCGTAAGTTAATATGACTGCGTTTACAATTTTGTTCTATGTAAGAAACAATTCACCTAGTTTAAGATATTTTTTGTGGCAAAGTATTGATGTTTTTGTTAATAAAATCTTTAATTTGTTTTTATTTGTTTTTTTTGTGATCCCTGAAAAAGACATTGGAACTTAATATACATTTTTGAAAAATTTTTCACTAGGAAAATGAAATTAATTTACCAATAAAACAATTTATAGTAATTGATTAATTATTTATTGAAGGTAACAATAGCATAAATGAAATACACACATTCATAACAGTAATTGCACAAATGAGAATGATTGATTAATTGCAGTAATAAAATAGTGAATTAAAATAGCTGTCTTTTCTATATTAATTATATATCCATTCCATATTCTGATAAGGCATACCATTTTCAGCACCAAAGATATCCAAGACTCGATACCTACAGTATTTTAACAGTATATAAAAAAGCTGCAACATGATTTGATATCCAAACTAGCTCATATTCATACTTAGCAGTACCGTAAGTGCCATAATTATTGAGCAAAAAAACGTTCTTAATATCTTGTTTGTCAAGTTAATAAAATTGTAAACTTTGATTGTATGGCTCTGACAAAGTAAGGCATCGAGTCTTATATTTTTGTCCTTCATATTTACACCTCTTTTTAGAAGACAGATCTTAGGCAAAATAAATAACTATGGCGCCTACAATTAGTTATAAAAGAGGCACACGCTCCTCGCTGCGGTATTGCGTTTTACTATGAATGGATTTTTGCTCATCTTTGTCGCAAACTCACAAATAAGCATAAGTAAAAAGGTCTTAAGTTTAACAGTAAAATATATTCAAATGTTGTATATGACATGCCATGTTTGCGCTCTAAGGACAACAAAACATAATATTGTCAATATGTAATACAATGCGATTCCTCAATTTTTTTACACTGATATGTTATCAAATACACATTCCATGATGCCAAGAATAGATAATATTTCATGGAATATTTGGGCCAGTGATATCACTTGACAGTCAACCTAACACGTAGCCACTTATCGTGATAAAAAAATATATTTTCAAAACAAGACTTTCTTGGATAAAATAAAAATCACACCAAAAAACCCCTTTTACTATATTTTTACTATATCGTAAAGTAGGTACCCGCCTGAAATAAATTTGCCGACACCTTTTTTTGTAGCAGTAGTCATTTCACTAAAGATATAGTGTATATATTATTATCCATTAGTTTTTCTATCAAGTTACGTCGCTCGGCTTAGTGTTAGGAGACAAACAAAAAAGCTTGATGTATGAGTTTACTATATCAATCATTTCGGTATTTGATCGAATAACTGAACTCTTTATCAGATAAGATAATACGACACGATGCAATAACAAAAGGAATGGCGTATTATAACAAATACGAGTGAAATTTGCTACAAAAACCATACTCATTTTGATCAGATCAGCAGAAAAAACAAGTAAAAAATAAGTAGGTAATATGAAAATGAACACACAAATAGTTTCCCAAGAAGAAGAAATAACTAAATTCGTATTTATTAACATAACTTTTGATATGAATTATAATTTGAGCGATTTGTATAATATTTTACACTCATTCAAAATAAAACTAATGAATACACCTGAAAATGCAGTATGGAATTTCATTTTTTAGATATCACATTAATATTAATTATACTGTGGTTATGTACTATAACGGTAAATTACGATGTCATGGTATGGGATTTATATTGCAAAGTCGCTTTAGTTACATTCGCAAAACTTTTCCCACTGTAAGTGATCTATCAAAAAGCATATTACAATGCACCAATTAAGTTATACTTAATACAAATAAAAACACTCGGTGCAAAGCTGTGTTTGAAAGCTAAAAAAATCTAATTTTTTATAATAATTATTATTTGTATAATAATACTAAAATTCCAATTTTGTATTATTTATAGGGACTAATATAATCTCAAGTTACGTTGGTACGACGCTTACAAATATCTCACTCGAATATAATAAACTCCGTCTTATTCTAAGGGTGGAGATTACGCGAACACCTCTTTTCAAATCACCAACTTCTTAAGGACTGGAATTTTAATCATATAAATACTTTATAGTTTAATTTTTAATTATTAAGGGCCTTTACGTTTGCCCAGTGGTGAAACATTGGGTAGACAATTACTTTTAGTAGTGGTCGCATCGCTTCCATCGGATGTTCTACTCAGTATGAATAATAACTTTTTCACACCACAACAAAATCTGATGAAAAATGTTCTCCGATCTCTGTGACTCCGTCATAGATCTTGAAGATAAAATTTAGAAGATATGATCTTTTTTTCGCGATTTTGCTATGGCTTCATAGTAAAAGTTCATTAAATTCATGGTTAGAATATCCTGTTATAAAATTTGTTCCTCACCTGCTATTCTGTATTAATAATTATACTATAATAGCAAGTGTTTAGAATGTTTCTATCAAATTCGACCTAAAATATTTTTTCATTAACTACAACTTGTTTTAAATTTAATTTGGAAGTCTCATACATATTCAATTATTAATTTTATTAATAAAATATCCTTTTCCTTCCATTCTTTCACTTACCATGGCTAACATTTTTTTCTTACCCTCATTTTCTCTCAACAATACATCACCTCAATATTAAGTTTTACAACTTTCAAAATATAACTAGAATATTAATTTTACTATAAAGGGTTCTTTAATATAATTATATTGACTAATATTATTTGTTAGTTTCCCTACGACTACTTCAGGCAGTGAAAGGTACAGTTATATAAATCGCAGGCATTTAAAATCTGAAGCTCCTACAGGTTCAATGATTCGAGAGAATGTAATTTCCATGAGACAAACTATACTAATGTCATAATTATTGTAAAAACATAGTAGCGTAATTGGACCATTATTTAAGGTTTCGGTTAAACATTCTATTATGTGTTAGTAAAATATTAAAATTAAATATTTAAAAAAGATACAAATATTTCAAATGTAAAATAAAAAGTTGAGATTTTGTAAAACTTATAAAACCAATGGACTAGCAAGTGCGTTGTGTTATGATACCAACACCGAGTTTTGGTCGTTTCATAATAGAGCATCGATCAACTTAATCTTATCATAATAATATATAGGTGTTCGTCCATGAATAGAAAATACGATTTTATTTAAGGTTAATCGCTATTGATGGTTTGATAAATTGACCAAACAACAAGCAAATAATAATAAATGACACGGGCAACATCAGAAAATAATCTCTTTAGAATTAGGTAGATTTTAGGATCACATTATTCCTTAGAGTTCAAAAAGTACGTATAGCTATGTGTGGTCGTGTCATACTAAAATGAGCTTTGTGTCAATAACATAAAGTCTAACGTTCAGTAGCAAAACTCAGTGCGATCTTCGTGGGTAGTTTATGCGGGTAGTTCGGGCCGCTCGCCCGCGCCGCCGGCTAAGTCGAACACCGCTTGCGCCACTTCCGCCGCCAGCTTGTCTGCAGACTGCAAGAGGCATTACCAGCATTTAGATAATGGATTCGATAATTTACAAAATGGGCTAGTTTCCTTAAAAAATGCAAATTTGTCCGTCAGTTGGATTAACAGAAAATATTGGACATGTATTTTTTATCAAACAAAAAATTAAGAAGATACAGCCCGTTAAAGTTCCGCGTAACGTCACGCCTTGCGACACTTTTTAGCAAGGCGTGAAGTCACGTGCTCACTTTGATGCGCTTTATCTTCGTCATTTTTTGTTTGATTGACAAAAGACATAATGTGGGTCCAATATTTTTTGATAATCTAACTGACGGACTAAATAGAGTAATCACGTAATAAGTACGTGTCAAAGTGCTTAATTTAGGCCTATTTACAGAAATAAATTGGTTTTCGACGTGAAACTCCATTGAGGCGGAGCAGAGGCTAGCTGAGCTGAGCTAGATTCCGGGGGGCAGGCTCTATTGGCTGCGCTTACGACGCCGCTCATAAGACGTATTTTTTGATCATTCTAATTTCAATCCGCATACGAAATCGCAAGATTCGCGAGCAAATAACCATAAAAACTATTTTTTAAATGTATTCCTTGAAACGTACGAAAGTAAAGTAAAATGCCATCGACAAGTAAACATTCATGGTTGAAAGAGATTTGACTGAATATGACTCGACACCGACATTAACTATTTCGAGCAATTCATTGCCGTTTTTAAAATCAATGAGTTTCGCATTCTGGTCTTTGATATTATCTGCGTGAAACGAAAATAGTTACACAAGATTTCAATAAAATAGTAACACTCGATTAGTGATTCAAAAATGCGTAAAATCGTCAGCAATAGAAATTAATTTCGCACGAAATGTTTTCGTGATCGAATTCAAGATTAATTTGTAATGTTTCAAAAATACGTCTCCAGAGCCTCCCAGTACTGTCGCCTGCACCTGTTGCGTGTCAGCTTCCGCGTAGACCCTGACGACGTCCTCGGTGCCCGAGGGCCGCACGAAGGCCCGCGCCCGCGAGTGGCGCGCCACCAGCTGGTCCAGCGCGGCCTGCAAGCCTTCCGGCGCCGTGCAGGTGCGTTCCGCGTCAGCCGTCGAGATGGCGTTGCGGTCCTGAGGGGAACCATAAACGTTATTGAAACTGACTTCAATCACAGAATACCTAATAGTACTACCGTACAGAAGATTCACTCCCTAACAAAAGTCCCTAACAAAGGTTTAGGTATAAAAATATACCTAGACTCGCCAGAGCTACCCGCCTGCAAGCAAAATTGAAACTTATAACCGCGCGCGAACCGTGAATTTTCTTTGCGCGCTCCAGTTTTATGACCTAGCTGCGAACGTCGGCACAGGGTTGTCACTTAAGAAGTTTTTGTACCTCTAGCACAGAATACCTAATAGTACTACTCTAGTTGATTTAATAGTTTTAAACATGAAAATTCCATCTGAATGTCGTGTGTTCGATTCTCATTGGTGTACGTATTCCTTTGTAAACATTACCCTAACCTGTTCCTAACATTGTTTCTGGGCAACTAATTAAGGATTTTTATTTTAACTATTACTAATTAAGTACTTATGGAATTAAAGAAGAACGACCGGCTGCCGCCGCCTCTTTTGCACGTAGGTAGGTAGGTTTGCACCTACTTCGATGACGCGCCATAATCGTAGTTTGAGAGCTGCAGCTTATTTATGTTAAGTTAGTTTATTGCACAGATGGGCAATTAACTGGGTATTTCTAACAAAATAAAATACAAATAAGTAAAGGAATAAAATGTGTTTATTACAAAATTATCTTACAATTGCTTCTTATAAGTTATTGCTTGATTGTTTTTTTCCAGATTTAAAATTTCAATTTAAATCTCAGAGACGCAAATATACGGATTATATTGACGTTTAGGCTTAGAATAGAAGACATTGCGAGTATCGAAAACAAAAAAAATATATATTTTCAAGTATGCGCGAGCGACAGCCCGCTCGCAACTATGCAATTTCACCCGCAATATGGTAGATAACAACATCCCAATTCCTAGTCACTATTTCACACCTTTTTATAGTTATTTTTGAGAATTTTTATTTATAATCTTACTTTATATCAATATTAAGTAAATTGACTTCGTTTAAGGTTATACATATAAAAGTGACGTCATAAATATGTATTTCCATACAAAATGACAGGAGTATTGCGTTTTGATAGCTCGTAAAAAGTATTTTTAATAAGGGGAAGCCATCGAGCATACTTATATCCAATAGAGTAGTAATACTGGCCATCTATCTCCGAAACTAGATAGTGATTTTTCACTTACTCACACCTTATCTATCAACCTTGCACGCACGACAAAAGTAGGAATGACAGTAGCTGATCAACAATAGACTGCCTGTTTATCCTATAAAAAAAACCGATTATTTAAGAAAACTTCCATTACGGCAACTGTTCTATTCGATGGTGTATTTAATCCGTGGTTCTGCCACTGATCAAATAATCGGGCAGACCAAACACAATGCGACACCTATCGGGATAAATGATCGGTGTGCTTCCCCCATAGATTACCCCCAATAAATACCGCATGTCGAAATTTTTGTAAGGATTAAAAGTCACCAAAGCTTGAGGAAAGTGCGGGTTGCGGAGAGCGGGCCAGCGGTGATTTGATTGGCTATTTCAAGGACAAGCTTCCCACCATTGCAAATGGAGTTGGGGCATTGCATATGATTTCGACCACTGATTGTCGATAAATTAGTGACAAAAAATATTTTTAGGTTAGTGTCAAATAAGTTTGTATGTACAGTATACCTAATTCATGTTGTAAAAAATAGGTGCTAAAAATGAAGAAAAATTAATATGTTTTTAAAATATGAAATAGATGTAACAACATTAACAACACGTATTATTTTATTGCCTCAATTTTACACTTCCTCTAACTCGTCCAGTATCCAGCATTAACCCCGGACGGACGAAATAGAATTCTATCGTTGTGGTGACACGACATCGGGTCAGTAGTAGGTTACAGTTATACTAACTAGTCTATTGACATCATTTACCTTTAATCTATGACTAGTGACGACCGTTCTGGTGTAGTGATTCGCACTCCGTACTACAAGGCATCATGGCGGTTGCGGATTCGAATCCCGCAAGGGGCAACTAATCGTGTTATCGGCACGAGTAACATAACAGGTTGCGTCAATCTATTTTTGATTTCGATTATATCTTAAATCCATCCATCCTTTTTAAACGCTTTGCTCTTGTCGGTGTAGTCTTTTACATCTCTCCGTGCATTCTACCTCTCAAAATAAATCTAAAATATGTTATAAAAGTATTAAAATTGTGAGCGAAATAATAAAACCATCGACATATTTTTAAGAACTAGTTATCAGACACTAGCATTACCGAAGGAGACAGCGTAATGTAAAAATGCATGTAAATAAAGGAGACTTTTCAGAAAAAAATCAACGCGTGCTTGTTGGGATAATGCATTATAAACATTATAACTTGAGCTGTTCTTGTCTGGTCAATGTAAATGTATTTACTTAACGATGGAATTTTATGCTATCATTTTTATAATTTGATGTTCTTGTCGACTTCCCACACTATTTTAAGGCACAAGTGGTCATTTTGATTCACGTTAATTGCTAAAATATATTTTTTCAACTTCAAAAATACGAGATACGCGCAGCTCTAATATCTGGACGCTACTGAAATGGCAATGCCAGTGGCCGGGTAAAGTGGGTGCAAATGCACTCACGTGTGGTGCGCGTGGATTGCCCTTTATGCGGAATCTATTGGGGGTAATCTATGGCTTCCCCACTTAAGGAGATTGTTTTATTATTTTATTTTTAAATATGCGCCAGACAACACACCAATGGGAATATGCACGTTTTTTTTATTTGGTCCTAAAATAAATACTTAATTGTAATGAATAAAACTTTAAGAATTTTCGAAAAATGTTGATCAATAAGTACCTGACTTAGCCCATTAAAGTCGCGTGTTAAACAAGGAGGTCCAATATGTGACGTACCGTGTACCGTGACGTCACATTACACGTTCGCCATACATTTTTCATAGTAAAAGATGTTTTGGAAAGAGAGGTATACCTTAATTTCTAATTACTATATTACGGTTATTTTTTACGAAAAATCAATTTTGTTTTCACTATTAGCACTATAATTTCATATATTTTCTTATAAACATAGTAAAAATTATAATATTTTTTTATTATTTATTTATTTTTTCCATATTCCCAATTGTCATGGTATCGAAGTAAGTTGTCCATCCTTGTGATCTATACGATCAATCCCGGTTGCGTTCGAAGCTATCGCTTTGGAACCCAGGGTCCGCTTTCCTTGATTTAACCCTCCACTTCGCGCGGTCTTGAGCGTCTCTAGTTGTGAGATCATCGGTACGCATGTCAGCCCTCACGACGTCCAGCCAGCATTTCTTGAATCTACTTCTTCTGCCAGGACCTCGCGGTGGCGGCATAGCCAGACATTTGTTTCCTACGTAGCTTGCCGGTTTCCGCAAAACATGGCCGTACCAGCGTAGGCGACTCTCCTGCAGTTTGTCTGCAATATCACGGACACGAAGGCTACCGCGGATGCGCGAGTTCCTCACGCGGTCCTTACGCGTGACTCCGCACATCCACCGCAGCATATTCATCTCCGTGACACGCAGCTCCTGCTTGTGTCGCTCGAGTAGCGGCCACACTTCGCTGCCATATAAAAGGACAGGCCTAATGATGGACTTATAGATCTGTCCTTTAAGCTTAAGCGGCATTCTGGGGTCACAAATGACACCAGTCACCTCTCGCCATTTGGCCCACGCAGCAGCGATGCGTGCTTTGACGTCGCAATTGATATCTCCCGACGCCTGAAGTACAGATCCAAGGTATTTAAACTGGTCCGTGCACTCGACTCGATCTGTAGAGTTACAGGCCAGGTCTTCGCCACATTGAGTTTCAGACCACCGCTCCACTAGCGACTTCACTAGCGACTACTCGTCACACAAGCGACTTCTTCCATGTTAATAACGTTTTCTGAATTGACCCGATTAGGGAATAGAACTCGAGACCGTTTTCGTTCAAAGTGAATTACCACGTCACTACACCAATTGAGTTGTTTTGTTTCCTAAGACGTCCGATGTATTTAAAGTTACAAGTTGAGTAAGAAGCGTGATGTATGTTACCTGCACGGTGACCTTCAGTTGCCGGCACGGCAGGTCGGTATAGGCGGTCGCCCACTGCTGGACGTCGTGCCCACGCGCGCACAGAACGGTCTCGACGAGGAACAGGTCGGATATCGCGTCGCCGACCGTCTCGTTGGTCATCGCGATGAAGTCCAGCAGCAACTGGGCCGCTTTGCGCTGTTCCGGCTCGCTGGGAGGTAGATAAAAGTTCAGTTCAAATCAAATCAAAATCAAATCGAACGACTGACGAACATCAAAAAATTTTTTTTACCGTAGCAGCTTATCGGACATTTAGTATTCAATTTTATTCCTTAACTTTATTTTATGAATTGCTTACATCTGACTAAGCAACTCCTAAAAGGAAGAAAAAAATACAGTTTACAGACACAAATGAAATAGACAAACATATATGTATATTAGATAGATACATTATGAAAAGATCGGTGCTCCGTAGGAAAGCAGGAAAGATCGTTTTAGTCCTACTCTTTACTGCAGAAAACCGCCGCTGCCACGGACGGGCCCCGCCCCCGGCACGTTCAGCCTAGAGATGCAAAAGCGTAACGCCCGCCACGGACGGGGCCCGTACTAGCCGCCGTGCCGTGTGGGGACGGCCGTAAAGAATACACTTCCCCACCGCAAACAGGAGGTGTATCGTAAGAGCTGACTAATTCCTGTAGCACGAGACGGGCAGCGGCGTCTGCGTGCGAAATATTATAAAAAAATTGCACGTGGCAAGTATTGGCAATCTCCCCCGATGAGTTAAGGGAAGCCTTCGTTCAGCGTTGGACGTCCTATGGCTGAAATGATGATGATGATGAAAGAGTATAACGCCCCGCTACGGACGGGCCCCGTACGCGGCACGTTAACGTTCAACTCACCCCTCTTGAGCGATCTTGTGGATAGTCTCCTTGGCGCGGCGGCTGTAGACGACGGTGCCGTGCCCGTTGGCCTCGAAGTACACGCCCACGTCGTACGACAGCGCCGCGTGGTGGAGATGCTTCACGCCTGTCTTCACGCAACTCACTGGCACTTTCTGCGATATAAACGAATAACTAGACACGTGTGATCATGACTAGGAAAACACGTCAAGGGCAAATTTTGTGGGGTCTATAATGATTTGTATTATGTCTATCCTGGTCGCAATAGTACAGTAAAAGGTATCGAGGACAGGTAACGCCATCTAGTTTAAATTGTATCGATTACTGCAGGACTGTAAAATCATGTCGGGGTAGATAGATAGATAGATAGATAGATACTCTTTATTGTACACCACACAAAACAAACAAATCACAGGAAAGTAGTTAGTGAATAGCACAATTTAGGCGGTCTTATCGCTGGAAGCGATCTCTTCCAGACAACCTTCAGGTAGAGGAAAGTTGAATTAATATTGAGAGAAGGGTAATAACCACAGTTTATTCTATTCTGGATTTATAGAAAGTTTGCCAAAATCTGATTTCAATAAAGTAGCTCCGAAAAAATAAATTAGTTTTTCTATAAATCCAGAATAGAATAAACAAAAGGCTAATCCAAAAAAAAACCTCCTAAAAATTCATTTTATTCTATGTTATGCGTATCGCATTGAAAATTGTGAATATCTATAATAGTCAAAATAGTCATTCAGTATTCATTATTAAGTTTAAAGGCCCTCTTCCAGGAACTTATACACGTCTCAAAAGTATAGCTTTGCCCTACCACCGCTAGACGACCAGCTGTGGTTGCTAAGCTTAAAATAAAGTTTTATTCTTAGTTCCGATACGTTGTTATCGCTGTTATACATCACTCGCCTGAGCGTTGTAGAAAACAAACAGTTTTTAGACGATAGATAACGAGTAATAGTTATGGACCATAGACAGTTATAGGCATAACTATTAATAACGCCTACCGCTGATAGGGAAAGCACAGTGTACATTTATCCCGATAGATGTCGCTTTGTGTTTGGTCCTGCCCGTAAATCGCTAGGTTATGCTAAGTTGTCAAACGTGTATCAAACAATAAATAAAAAATAAAAAGTTTATTTCATTAACAAAGGTAATGCCTTAAAAACTAGTACATTGGAGCCTCCATTTAAGCAAAAAATGCCTGTGTTTGGAGGGCCCGCTCTTCCATCACTATATCCATACTTTACAAGGTAGTATGGGTAAACTTATCCCATTAAACATTTCTTTTTCACAGTAGTAGTAAGTTTGAGTATTAAATTAATTAAATTTAAGTATCTATATTATGTTAAACAAGCGTGCAAAAAAATTTTATCATTGGCATTAACGTGGACATTAGTTGACAAGACCCATGGAGCACATAGAACCTACCCTATAGAAGTAAAAATGTCATATGACTTGTTCGACCGCCATTTTTCAATCTGTCGAAATTTGTCCGCCATTTTTTAACCTGTACTGTATTTGTATGGGCGAGGGTTGACAGGAGTTGTCATTTCATACTAAATGTAAGTGAAAAACCACTAACTAGTTTCGGAAAAAGATGGTTCGTATTGCTTCTCTATAGGGTATGTGCTCGATGACAAGACCAAACAGGCTGGCGCCATCTGTCAACTTTGCCTGTGCTTCCCCATTGTATCAATTTACTTACCAATTCTTCAGTGATGTATTTGGTAGAAGCACCGTTGGCGTAGGCGGTCTGAACCAAGCCAAGCTTCAAGTCAGCCGCTTCACTCGCTCTTAGCAATTCTGTGATGTAACTGGCCAGCAGGGTCGCTATGCGGTCGCCATCAAGCAGGTGCATTTGCTCTCTGCAAGTATTAGTTTTCATAATTAGAGAGAATGAGGGAAAGGTCAAGATAGAAACTGACCGAGACTGATCTTTCTACTGATTGTAAATCTTTCTTTCTAAATGTGCAAGTTTGTTGTTTTTACTCAATTACGATCATATTTTTATTAATTTATTTTAGAAGTTTATATAATCACTTACACAGTATTTTATTAGCCAAAATGCATAGCAGTTTGTCGGCAGTAGTTCTCGTCTAAAATTGTATACATAAGTACTATCTTAATTTACATAATAGGCTTTTATTATTCCTTTGTATCTTAACTGCTAAATGGACTTTATTAGTTTTATATTCCAGAAAAAACACGCGAAAAAGAAACTATAATAAAGTTAAAAAAAACTATTTATAAGTACTTTATTATATTTTGTCTGCGTTATCAACTGTCTGTCATTATTGATTGACATTGTTGACATCTGTCAGACAATCCTTTGCAAAAATGCAATATATTCTGGAACACGAAACGGATATAAAAAATGTTTTTTAATGTCAGACAGTTGATAACATAGACAACAAATAATAAAGTGTAAATAGTTTTTTACACGCGAAACGTACGTTCACGAAATGGACATAAAAATTTGTTCCGTGTTCCCAGTGAGACAATTATTCAATCCTCTTTAGCATAATTCTAAATTCAACGCAAGAAAAGTCGCAGGGCAACAGCTTCTATCAAATAAAATGATCAGTGAATACATACTTGTCATCAAAATAGTAATAGACGATTCTGTCGCCGTCCCCGTCGAGAGACGCCACGCGCTGGAACGGGACGATTGGGACGCCCAAGGGGGGCTTCTGGGCCACCTTCACGTAGTCCGCTCCGCACTGGGGACGGCACATACTACATATTAGCTATCGATCGAACATACCGGACTTTGGTGTCACTATCTCTGAGGTCCCGAGGTCGATTCCCGGTCAGTCAATGTAGAAAAATAACTTTTCTATATTGTCTCAGGTACCGGCGAGCGCAGCGTAGGACGTCCACCTACAAGGTGGACAGTCGACTTGTTAAAGGTTGCGGGATGCAGGCCGCTTTCAACCGGCCAATCTGGAAGTAACTGGGGGAGGCCTATGTTCAGCAGTGGACGTCCTACGGCTGAAATGATGATAATGATCTACGAAGGACATAAATTAGATAAATTTGATTCAAGCTAATACGTCGCGACCCATATTTGGGACAGTGACATTAGGTGAATCTCGTCGTATGCATCGCTACAATAAAGCAGTGTTTAATTTATTTACAACACTTTAAATATCCCTCGGGGACTCATACCTGACATTACTTGACGTTATAGCTGACCGTGACAAATGAAACACTCACATTCAAATTGAGTTTCCCCCCGTTCCCGCCCAAGTTGTAGAGGTTGAGGTCGAGCTCCCCGTCCAGGCTCTTCCTGATGATGTTGAGCTTCTTCCCTCCCACCCCGTTGGCGCCGTCCACGTACAGCGTGGTGCCGTACTGCCCGCACACCGGCAGCTTCTGCCGGATGTTCTTGAATGCACCCACTATTTTCTCGTAGTAACCTTCAAATATATATATATATATAAAACTTGAAAGAATTTTCGAAAAATATTGATAAATACCTGACTTTAAACCATTAAAGACGCGTGTAAGATGGAGATACGACATGTACAGTGACGTCATGGTACACATCCGCCATTTTATTGTAAAAGTTGTTTTAAAAAGAGTGATATCGTAATTTCTAATTAACGTATTACGGTTACTTTTTACCCAAAATCAATTTTGTTTTCACTATTAGTACCTACTATATTTTTTTAACATAATAAAAACAATATATTATTTTCGTATATAGCACGTACAACTGACGGCAGATCTGGCAGAAAGGTTCTGGAATGGAGGCCACGTACCGGCAAGCGCAGCGTAGGACGTCCACCCACAAGGTGGACAGACGTCCTGATAAAGGTTGCAGAAAGCCGCTGGATGCGGGTCGCTTCTAATTGGCCAATCTGGAAGTTACTGGGGGAGGCACATATTTTAGCAATAGACGTCCTATGGCTGAAATAATGAATAATAATTATTTTCGTGCATTTTCTGTATTAGTAGTTACCTTCTTCGGTGGGCGTGCCGTAGGTGTTGTCGTTGCGGCACTTGACGCAGAAGTGCAGGATGGGCGTGGTGACGATGCCGAACTCCTTGGGCGTGCCCTTGAGCGCGATCACGCCGTTCGCCGCCGCCGCCGCTAGGCGCGGGCTAGTGTATCTGGACGTATCGTTCAACATATATACCATATACCAGAGGCAGATGATAAATAAATCTTAATTAATAATTCAATAAATACTGCTTAAATTAGTGCTTACAATTAGTTTAATTTTCATACATTGGTACATTTATGAACATTATGCAAGTAGGCCTTGAACCATTTTTTTGTAGAAGAATTATAAATAAAACATAAAAATATATATTTACTAAAATATACCTGGTGTCCATGCCGATGAAGACGCTAGCCTTTAGAGACATGTCAGCGCCAACCTCCTTGATCACTTGCCCCGTTGTTGATTCTAAGTCATTGTCACTGTCGAATAAAACAGTTACTATTACAATAACAAAAAATATAGGTACGCAAATCGCTAAACAAGAATGTGAAAATTATGTTTAATAATTATCACCTTATTTGGTGGGATTGTAATTGGCTTACTATACACTTCAGCTATTCGGAAGTGTGCCTTTAAAAAAAAGATCTAATTTCATTATTAACATAATATTAAATCTTCTTGTGTGGACAATGGGGGCATCATTACTATTGAGCCTGAATGGCGCGTTGATTCGTCCTAAACACAACGTACCTTGGTTCGATTTTCGGTACTACCCAATTCAGTTTTTTTTTTCAATTGGCTCGGGTTTGAGTACTGGAAGATGCCCCGGACAAAATTCTCGTCTCGTAAAATAAAGTTGTTAATTCTTACTTTGAGACTACAATTGTATTGTTTGGCGCATATTTTTAACCGACTTCAAAAAAGGAGGAGGTTCTCAATTCGTCGGAATCATTTTTTTAATTTTTTTTATGTATGTTCAGCGATCATTCGTTACTGCGTTGACCGATTTCGATAATTATTTTTTTGTTTGAAAGGTAATACTTTCAGAATGGTCCCATATAAATTTGGTTAAATTCTGATGATGGGATCTATAAGA
The DNA here is from genome assembly GCA_963576865.1 of Anania hortulata. Taxonomy (NCBI): domain Eukaryota; kingdom Metazoa; phylum Arthropoda; class Insecta; order Lepidoptera; family Crambidae; genus Anania; species Anania hortulata. The sequence goes on along the minus strand of OY756412.1, from coordinate 6,154,539 downwards.
AAATCATCAAACATTGTATGAACTCCGTACCACGCCAACAGATTTTAGTATCTATCTTACCTAATATCTTTACCAAATGTGGACCGATTTTAATGTTTTTTTTTTAAAATAAATTGCTTATACCTTAAAGATACTATAATAAAACATTTTTGGAAATAATTTCACCCCTAAGGGTGGAAAAATAGGAAATTAAATCTGTGTTTAGCAGTTAAATTATGTTTGCACTCGTAAGATTTGTTTTGATTAGGATTTATCACTAAAATGGATGAAATAAGTTAATGTTATAAAAAAAATAAAAACCGACTTCAAAAAACTAAAACGCTAAAAATAATCTTAACACTTAAGTACCTAATCAGTTACTTTTGGAGTCGGTGCCAGTCGATGAGAGATTCGATGTTTTCGTTTGCACCGACTCCAAAAGTAACTGATTAGGTACTTAAGTGTAAGGATTATTTTTAGCGTTTTTAAGATTATTAAGCAACCGAATATTTATGATCATTCCTGATCTAACTATTCGTAAAACAATTCACTATAATAGGATATCTATCTTTCGATTCGATTACATCTTCAACTTACAGCTACGATTAATTATCCAAGTGCTACTAAAAATAACCTGCCGAGTTCCGCGCTCACAATCAGACGACTCGCGGGATATCTACCTGCATAGTACGTATCAAAACAGCCATTACAGATCCATCTTGTTTAATTCTAAACCCGTCGTCTTCCCGGTTCTGTTTCCCGTCGGCGCAGTCGTTAGTGTCAGCTAGACCATTCGGTTTTATTGCCTAGGCATCGCTCCTGTACTGGAAATAGAAACCCACACATTCCTCCACCCTATTGACATAGATAGCGAGTTATGTCATTCTGGGTTAAGAGTTCAGTTGAAGAGATTTATATTTTGGCCGCAAGCCAGCGTAAAGGTGTTGAATTTATAAATTGTTGGTTTTAGTTTGTGATAGGAATTTTAGTTTTTATAAAAAAATTACTACAGGTGAAATTTGATTTAATTTCAGTTATTTTTATAGTTTCATTAATTAGGCCAAGTTTACGTGGATAGATTTATAGATACTCTTTATTGCAGACCACACAAAAAAACAGTACAGAGACACAACAAATTTACAATGGTACTATTTAGGCGGTCTTATCGCTAAGAGCGATCTCTTCCAGACAACCTTCAGGTAGAGGAAAGTTGGAAAAAAGTTATGAGGGGAGGCGGTGAAGAGATAAGAGTAATTTTTATATTTAATATATCACATATATATTATATATTTATTTATTATTTAAATATTATTATTATTTATTTAAATATTATTGTTAGATTTTGATCATACATCATTAATGCATTTTCCTACTGTTATCATCTAATTAAAGTTGGCTATAATAACATAAAGGTTACTTATTAAACCTTGACGTCCCCTTGACACGATAGAATTTGTTTACTATTGTTTGGTTTTACTGAAACGTCACAGAATATACACTACTCTCTATTATGGTATGCGGCCCTCATATGTGTACCTATCATGAACTAGTTAACTTCATGACACAATTACCGACTAAATGAACCCTGTTTAAAAAAAAAAGAGGATGTATTATTCGTGGTTACTACTATAAAAGTATACACACAATTTAAGTACAGGATACTTTTACTTTTGAAATCTCCTCATGTATTCAATTGTACAACTAAGTTCAGTTGGTGACCCCGACATCCACTTCAGAAACTTCTTAAAAGCCAATCGTGATTATCGTGATGTCTCTCTAAAGATTTGTCGGCAGAATCTCGTTTCAACCTTTACAATTACATTTTGTGCCCAATAGGAGCGTATGTATAAGTATTAAGCTGTGTATTGTAATCATGTTTGTTTTTCTGTATTATGGGCCAGTTAGCTTTATCAGAGCAGATACTACTTTTAGCTAGGCCTAAGGTGTAGGATAATATATTTAAAAAAATGGTAATATGTCTACACCATCAGCCTTTGAGAGTCCTCTGCTGGACATACTTATTTGTATTGAATAGCTTTTGAAGGCCGCTGGCTGTATGCAGTATGTTACTGGCCGACCGCAAAGCAATCACGTGTCTGCGTGTGGTTGTCTCGTGCGCGGCTCATATATATTTCTTACCTGTGGCTACAACTTCGTCGTCGGATTTCTTCCACCCTTTTGCCTTTTCTCGGCTTCTTTAGGGTATCGACAGACATCATTGGTTGCGATTGGTTGCCGCTGTTACGACGGTTCTGTGGCTCGATTTGTTATAGTGTTACAAGTTTACTCTTTTTTTATTAGCCTGTATATTTTTTCACTGCAAAGCCTGTCCTAAAACCCTCCAACTATCGCCCGGAAAATTCTGCACACCCTGTGAGTCTTTTCAATTTTTTTATAGGTTCCCCTTAACCAACGTCTGCCTGTGAGTAGGTAGCTCAAGCTGACTAGCTGATAGCCTTTGGGGGACTATCCGCGATCACTTCCTAGGGTGCATCCTACAAACATGGTCGGCCCGCTCGTACGTACATTCGTATACGATAATTTTAAAAGTGTTCCTAATTTAGAAGTAATTGATGTATTTTATTCTTGTAACATATTACGTATCATTCATTTTCCTGTATCGAAACTGACTGTTTTTTGTATAAGGAAGATTAAGAAAATTTGACTCCCTAGGCTGTAGCACAGTTATTGCGGGAAGTAAGGTTGTTCCATTTCTTTTAAGTAACACCCTACCCTTTGTCACAATGCAATGGTACACACATACTCCACACAACCAAAACTATACTAGTAGCATATCGCTTTTCTTACCTGACATTAGCAAGCCTAGTGGCGATCTCCTCCCAGCTCTGCTCCAGCATCTCGCCGTCAGGATCGATAAGCTTGACTCCGTTGTCGGGCTCCAGGTTGTGCGATGCGGTGATCATCATGCCTATTGTGCGACCTACAACAAGATAACAGTTCATGCAGAAACAATACTACCCGCTTAAATTCACTTGGCATCTAGCGTAAAGTGCACGCCACATTGTTGTGCATTGGGAGCGAAGTGAAATAAAAATAAGTTCGTTTCGCTTAGCTCATGTCGCGCTCGCAAATTATTAATAAATATATAATTCTTTTAAATTAATATCAATTGTACAGCTCTATAGTTCGCGCTGTAAACCTAGTATGAAAAGATGCAGTAGCGACATAAGCTAATCAAACAAAATAACTTATCTTCGTTACGCTTCGCATCCAGTGTAGCCTGCGCTTTAAGCAAATAAGGCCCGTATTACGTAATTGGACGCGTTGCTAATATGCCACATGAGTTAATATGCGCAAATCATGTTTTGGTCTTATTACATTTTAAAAACTTTTTGATAATTTATTTCTGTGAGATCAGGTCTAAACTATGCTCTGTAACATATCCCAATTACTGTCATTTGCTCGTGAAACATCACGTGAAGAATTTTTTGCCACACGTATTGTATTTCCCTGGAAACGTTTCTACTCTAAACCCTTTCGTAAAAACTCATATTTTTGTATAAATTCATATTGATAAACAACACATTAAGTTAAAATTGACGTAGGAATCTTAATTTAAATAATCAAAATACTTCTGCTTAGCTCAAATCCGACGGCCTATAATGTCTGGTCTACTGGTTCGAGCTCCAGACTAAAAAGCTAGCGGTTGCACATTTGATTCCTGCTAGAGACAAACGTTCGATGAGCACGAGCATTAAGTATCTAAGTCATTGGCGTTTGTTAAAAAACGTTTGCATAAAAATGAATTTAAGTGCGTTTATGCGTTATCTAGAGTCGCCATAGTACAAGTTTTGCTTAGTTTGGTTGGAGCTAGAAGTTGGTGTGATTTTGTGGATAATTTAATTAAATTCATTTATGACTTTCAAAAATATGCATATAATTTTTTGTCTCTATACAAACCCAAACGGCTGTTTGGTACTTTTTTACGGAAATAAATAAATAAATTGTTTTCACAATCACACCAATTATTCAGCCCCAAACGCAAATCAGGGCCCAATTATCTGCCAATTATCTATCAAAGCTTGTACTATGGCGACTAGATAACGGATAAACATACTAAAATATTTTTATAAACATCCATGACTTAGGTACAAATGTTCGTGCTCATCACACAAACATTTGCTTCTTGCGGGATTCGAACCCGCAACCGCTAGCTTAGTAGCGGAGCGCGGATCACTACACCAGACGGTCTCAAATCGATAAAGTTCATGAAAATTTGCTAGTCATAGGTTGGTCACCATGATGCATAGAATATGTGGTTACAAGGTTATCCTTGAGTTACAGGACACCCTGTTTATTTTAAAAAAAAATATAGTCGATTGATAAAGAACAACTCGTAGCTTGTTGATTGTTAAATTGATTTGTGCAAGAAATTATAAATAATTAATTGTGCCCCGTACTACAATGGGACCCCCCACCTCGATGGGATGACAGTATGTGGATGAAAAAGGCGGGAGATCGTGCTCTTTGCGGTCTTTGGGGGAGGCTTACGTCCAGCAGTGGACTGCAATAGGCTGACATGATGATGATGATGTACTACAATGTCACTTACCATTTTTGACGCGGGAGCGGATGACGGCCAGCAGGCCCATGCGATACACTACATGCTCTAGAAGATTAGCTCTGGAATTATAAAATAATATATATTAAATAATTTTATGATTTAAGTCCTCTCCTACAACCTATGATGCATTAAGTAACAAGTTTATTTGAAAAATATTTGAGTTATAAAGATATATGTACTATGTACTACATAAAAGTAATTTAACTTTCAATAAATGACTGTATCGATTTATTTTGACGACGACCGACGACCTCCGTAGCCGAGAGGCGAGTATACCGGACTTGGTGTCGCTATCTCTGAGGTCCCGGGTTCGATTCCCAGTCGGTCAATGTAGAAAAATAACTTTTCTATATTGTCTCGGGTCTGGGTGTTGTGTACCGTCGTTGTTTCTGATTTCTGTATCACAAGTGTTTAAGCTACTTATCACAGGATCAGAGCAATGTATGTGATGTTGTCCATATTATTATTTTATTTATATTTTATACTTATTTATATTATATGTATTTATTTATACTCAAAGGCCCACATAATGTTTATTTGTAGTATCGCATTTACCTCATTAAATACATATTACTACTTACTCGATTAGGATTTTATTAATATTATTATTCTCCTATTAAAAAATTTCAATCTTATTTATAGGAATCCTATCGACAATATATATATTACTAAACAAATAATAATAATTATTATTTCTTCAGATTTAGCTTCAGATTCAGATAAAACTATTTTATTATCTTTACAGCAATTTGGTACAACATTGAATTTCTCATTGGCTTAATTCTGAAGTCTTAGTAATAATAACAACATGCTAACATTAAAAATACTCTGTTAGAAAATATTTATGTGATATAAATAAATAAATATTTTGCCTGACAACATATTGTTTTTACTATATTTATAACAAATTATATGAAATTATAGTGCTACTGCTAATGTGAAAACAAAATTGATTTTAGGTAAAAAAATAACCTTAATACAGTACCTAATTAGAAACTGAGATGTACGTGTCTCCTTCTAAAACAATTTTTACTGTGAAAAACGTATGGCCGACGTGTACCATGACGTCACGGTACATGTCGGATCTCCTTGTCTAGCATGCGACTTTAATGGGTTGTAAGTAGTCAGGTTTACATTTATAAATATAAATGTTTTTCGAAAATTCTTTAAGTTTTATTAATCACAATTAAGTACTTTCATTTTAAGACCAAATAAAAATATTATGCATAGGGAATATGCATGCATATATTGACCCAAACCGGGAATCGAACTTGTCCCTTTGCGTTCAACGCGATTACCGCGCTTCTATACCAATAGAGTCGACGAGGATGGTTTTTTGCCAGAATTAATTAAATCGAAAATTGTCTGTGTTATCTTTTTAGTATTCAAAGGGTTTAACTTCTTATCATTTCATTCCTAATCAGTTTGTACAACCTAATTGATAAATGTTATCACAAATTATCCTTTAGAAGTATAACTTTCTATTTTTAGACGTCTAATGGAGTTCAGTTTAAATATGAATGTAAAAACCAGACCGACTGCCACTATTAGGCGAGTGTTATTTCTATTATGATGATTGCTAAATATAACATTACAATGCAGTACCCACTGAGCATGTTAATTAGCAAGGAACTAATTGTTATGTAATAATTAGGTTACAATAACATTTTACTGTGGGTATTTTTAATTAAATACCATAACAAAACAATACATAAGTAAAGTATTTTTTTAAAAGGTAAGTACTATGAAATAAGGTGTAAAAAGATTCTGAAGAATTGAAAACCTACTCCTTTTTTAAAGTAGATTAATAATTTAAATATTTTAGTTGCTAATAACTTTTTGATTATTTAGTATATTAGTATATCTTTAGAAAAAATATTTTTGTTTTTTTTTTTCTTTCATATTAGTTTCATTTTTAAATTCAAATTACTTTTATTTTTGTTACTATATTTTATTTGTTGCATGTAGAGGTAACAGGTAATTTATTGTTTATTCATTAAAAAAAGCATAAACTGTTATGGGTCATGGTAACATAATAAACATATTAAAACTGATTTACAGACCATTCATTTGTAACATCTTCCAAGCATTTGAGTGTTTTAATATCAATATTATCATACTAAATGGAAAACCAATAAACATAAAAGTGTTTGAATAACAAACAATAAAGGGAATTGGTTCGAAAGAGGTTGGCATCGTGCCAGCTGATCTAAAAGGTACTTCCGTTGCTCTGTGGTATTTTTAAATGCAGCAATATATTATTTAGTTGACACGGTTATTAGGTCACTGTCTGATGTATTTATGAGTACATCAAAGAAGAGTAAAGGCATTTTCATATTTTTTTGAGATCATAATAGCTTGTTAAAAATAATAAAACTAGTTCATTTTTCTTAAATACAAGATGTGGTAAACCAAATGACATGTATGCGTTAGAGAGATATAGTTTAAATAGTATTTAGTATATTTAGGTAATAGTATTTAGTAATATAACAATCAATAACAGTAATTACCTAGTATACGATTGTCTTTTGATCAAACAAATGTTTATGAAATGGAACACACTAAAGTGACAAACCAATGTGTTCTATTATTTACTCAATCACATTAGAAAACCAAATGCTGGTTAAGTACGGATAATCCAGCAACCTTTGAATAAATTAACATTTAATTAATGACAACGCTATGCAGTTATGTTGACATTTTAATTAGGCATACAAGGCCTTATCTATCGGCCCCATGGTTGACTCGTGAACTCCCTGGCGACGCAATACGGTCGGCGGCACCCGCAAGTATTCATAACCTATGACGTAGATCATTGTTTTGCCTAATATAACATTATCAGGAGTCATTGACCATAATCACTGCCGCTGTGACGAGCTACTTCCCGTTACAAATACGTAGGAAATCTTACAGATGACTCATGACTTAGAGACAAAAGTTATTATAGCATTATCGATTGCTTACGTGCCACTTTTCGCAACACATTAGAGAAAGGGCCACTAATATTACACTCAAACCGTTGCTAAATGACCTCAATGTGCAGTTACTCACGAAAATAGCCAAAAATGGTAAAAATTTTACTCACTTTGTGCGAAATCCAGCTGTTCCGTACTGAATGAAAACATCGCTAGTTTTTGGATGCATTTCTCTGGCGAACGCGTACACGACTCGTAAGCTACTTGGCGGCATTGTAAAGGCGAAATTGATTTATATGGGCGAGTATCGCGCAGGTACAATCACTTGGAATCAACAAACGAGATTTCTGCATTCCCGCTGTGATAACTTTCAATGAAAAATGACATTCCAAACGTCAATCGACTTTTTGGTATTAGCTGACCAAATTAAAATGCATAATATATCTGTTTCATTTACAGCAAAGGCGTACTTCATGACTGGATGATGTTGCGTCTACATAATTCGGCCATATTACTGATAGACAAGCAGATTTGGGTATCCAAATGACAGCTGTCAAAGCTAAAAGCATGCTTGCTTACTGTTTTTAGTACTACACACTGTCACTAGATGGCACAGCCTATACAAAATGGTTTTATAATTCGTTAGTAGATGACGCTACAAAGCTCAATTTTGCTATGGGCTGCCTTTTCTCAAAGAGGGCACCTTTTCTTTTTTTTTCAATGCCTAAAAAATATCGTACGGCTGCTGACGTAATGCGGTAAAGTATGATCGTAGATCGTGTCACGGTGTTTGTGGTCACACTCCTCTGAAACGGCTCTACCGTTTTTATGTTTAACTAGTAATAAATTCATACCGCTAGTTGGTTAAGGTGTCCCTATCCAGATTTTTTGTTTCTAAACTAAAGACGACGCAAACAAAATCGCAGGCAACAGCTAGTAATAAATAAATTCTTCCCTTAATCACACGAGTTTTATTTAACCCCAAACTACTGATTTGCGTAATCCCAAACTAAGCAAAGCTTGTAAGTACAATGGCGACTAGCTAACGGTTAACGAATAAATAAATAATACATTTTAAAAATTAATGACTTAGGCACAGAATATATAATAGGAGGTCCAAATGGTCGTGGCCATCACACAAACATTTGGCCATTGCGGGGTTCGAACCCGCAATCGTCAGGCTTTGTAGTCTTGACCGCGAACCACTGGACCAGACGGCCGTCATACAAAGATATTCCTCTGGGATGATGTTATCCCCTGAATTTATTTAAAAATTTAAACTGTACAATAAAATAAAATAAAAGAACAAGTACCTACTACAACTTTTTTTTCAGAAACACAATTCTTAAATATTTCAGGAAGAAAGTTTCGTAAAGGATTTAACTAAACTAAATTAACTAATTAATTAGCGATGCGATAATTTTCAAGAATAATCACAAGAGCGCTTTGCCTTTTTGGTAGTGGCGGACCGTACCTACTAGAGAGTAAGGTAAACATTAGAAACAAATTACCTTTATTTTTTTAATTATTTCCGTTAATCAAACTTGTAAATTATTTTCATAACCTTAAAATCTTAAGAAATTTATAAATCTTAATTAAATTAATATTAAAATCAACTATTTCGTACAGAAAGGTATTTCTCGACATACATTCAAGTGATTTTGTTTTTATCCTGTCAAGTAAGTAGGTACATACTTAACCGCTTATTTGCACCCCCGCGTTAGAGGTTTACGCGCAATCGTCAAAATTTGAGGTTGGTTTTGATTGTAGATAGATACTTACATAAAGGCAGAAGGGGCACAAAGGTTCTAGAATGGAGGCCGCGTACCGGCAAGCGCAGCGTAGGACGTCCACTCACAAGGTGGTCAGACGACCTGGTAAGGAAGCAGGAAGACGCTGGATGCAGGCCGCTTCCAACCGGCCAATCTGGAAGTCAATGGCCTATGTTCAACAGTGGACGTCCCATGGCTGAAATGATGATGATGAATGATGAGATACTTACTGTACTTAAAGTGCGCTAGGTTCCCCTTGCACTTCTTATTCATAGTCATTTTACATTAAAATATTATTTATCAGTCTACTGACTACTTAAGTTAAGTACTATTCAATTTTTTATTTATATATTGTTAAAATTTTAATTTGTGTGATTAATAATTATCATGCCTTGTGATCTGGCTAGTAACTACTATATAGACGCCATAGTTAGTATTCTGTGCGTTGCGCACGCGTCGTTGCCACTGTGGGTAATGGAGTAGCGCTGGCTAGAATTAATTGGCGATTGGCGTGTGTCCAACTGACCATATTGTATTCAGCACTACTTACTTCAGAATTATGAAGTATTCAGAGGAAACCAACGAAAAAGTAAGATTTTACTCTGTTTGGGTAGGTAGGTCTGCGTACTGTGTACGTCATTCAAACTTTGTAGCTTTAGATCTTAAGCTACTGAAACATAGAAGAGCAGATTTTTGAGCAGCAGGATTGCGTACAGGGTTCTGCGCAGCACACCCTCGAGACATGCTTGACCCGGCCAAAGAAGCGTGGTGACCTTGTCGCAGTCGTAGGCTGTAATCTCTCCATGGCGGCCATCATGGCCTGGCATCAACCTGCAACGGCGCAGCGCGTGTTCCCGTGCGCCATTCGTAGGAGAAAGGAGGGCTCCACTCCCCCCTAAGCCCGGTGGCGCTCGCCAACAGGGAGCCCCACAGCCGAGCTGGGACTGCGGTGTGCCCATGGCCCTAGGCTTATGGTGAAACCCGTGGTCCCTTCTCATATGACTCCGGAGGTACACCGTCAGGGTTTTGGGCATACGGGCCTCACTCGAAGGTCCGGACTCCCACTTAAGCCCCGGCCGCCCACGCGGCTGGTGTGGTGGTATACGTATAGCATTTTTCTGACGGAAAAAAAATACAGGGTTTTCAATTTCAATGAGTACTCGGAGGAACGTAGGTACAATTATAAAATGAATATGAAGCTACTCTATGTAGTTGATTGTAATTAAGTACTTGAAAGTTTTTGAGCCTGTGACCGAGATCTGAGGCCCAATTCCCGTAATTTGACAATAGCCGCAATCCGGTGTCGATCCACTCCCAGTAACATTAACGTAAATTTACCAACCCAATCCCAATATACGACTGAAAATAAAGCAAAAAAAATAATCTTATTTTGGTTTTTTTCAGTTTCAAGCATTACAAACTATAATAGCATTTTTGGGTTTACGAGAATATCGTTTGTGAAATGTTACTGGGAGCGGATCGAAACCGGATTGCGGCTATTGTCAAATTACGGGAAATGGGCATCTAAGGTAAGTATAAAATAAAATAAAATGTATTGATTTTTGATAGTCTTAGATTTGATTTTGATTAATCATGATAATATCATACATCAAAGCATAAAATGAACTTGTCAATTATACTTCAGTTACACGAAGTCTAAATGAGGAATGAGCATTGATCAACGCCTTCGGAGTCGCGTTATTTTAGAGACTAATTGCTAATTAGTTAGTCGCGGCTCCCAGCAGAGCATGAGGTATTCCAATCCACGAATACTTAGCTAACTTCAAGATTAGCTGCTACCATAGCGAACTGAACATATTACTGCTAGAGTGATGAATGGGGTGTTTATGGTACTGTTGGATTTTAACCAAAATTTATTACTTACAATACTAGCCTGTAGGCAATTATTTTTAGTGACTAAGTTCTAGTGACTTAGAGTAGTTAGATTAATATACTAAGCCTCAAATATTTACATCGATGTTATAGAGATAACAAATGCTTCTGCTTATCACACAAACAATTTGCCCCTTGTGGGACTCAAACCCGCAACTGCCTGGCTTGTAGTTCGAAGCATAAACCACTAGACAAAAAGACAGAAAAAAGATGTGTAATAAAGGAACATAACATAGTACAAACGAAACAAATTTATTAATATTAAGTGTTGGTGTAGTGTTCAAAATTATGATATAAAATTTCTGACTTTACCATAGCATTTATATATGCATATTATGCATGTTGGCACATACCTTTTTCGGCTTTATAGAGTCATAACGTAACATCCTGTTTAACAGTATTTCATTGAAAAATTATGCAGGTAGCACAATCTCATCTTGGTGCCGTGCCCATAATAAAAGTCACATCACGTCGTGTGCACAACCGACAGTGCGTCTGCCTAACAAATAACCAACAAGTACTGCCCTTAGTTAGTCCGGCAAGCGCAGCGCTGGACAAACAAGCCTTAAGATGCAGGCCACATTCAACTAGCCAATCTGTAAGTCATTGAGGGAGGCCTGTGTTGAGCAGTGGACATACTAGGGCTGAAATTATGATGATGATCAATGATGAGTTGTCCTATCTTTTTCCTTTATACTGTTTGTTTTGTGTTGTTAATAAAGAGTATCCTATGAATGACACATTTTTCGCCAGTTCAGAAAATCTTCTTATCCTTCTTTTTCTTCTTAAATGAGAAGATAATGGTGCCTGCAAGAATGGTAGATTAACATGTAACAAGCTGATGCGGTATCTTGATTTACCTTACATTCATCGCTAGCGAAAAATATTTCATAAAAAAGTACTTCAAGTACTTCTTTAGCTAAAATGCTTTTTGTCAAAAGAGGCTCCGTTTAATTTAAACATAAAGTAATAAGAACGTAACGTAATGCTCCGTTGCGCGCAGAGCGCAAGTTCATAGCAAGTATTCATGGCTCTAAAATTGCACGATTAATTACCGGCAACGTCGGCGTTCTAAACGATCCCTAATGGCTGCGCGCGCAGCGTGACTTGCTGCTGAAACTCATTTTATGATGTAGCGATGAAGCTGCAAGTACCGGTATTTTCAGACAAACCGGTTTTTACAGCCGGTAAAAGAACTAAGAATTAGGCGTTTCCGAAATACGTAGTTTAGCTGTAGCTGACACAGGGAAGTACAAGAAGTTTTAATTCATTGGTATCTACATTAAGCAAGGGAAACTACTTTGGTTTGCTTACGGTGTTCATCAAACGCTGATGACACAGCAATCGTCTTCTCTGGTAGCAGTTGGTCTAATGTAAAAACAATTGCGGAGCGGGGTACGGCCCAGGTAGCTTTATGGCTAAAAAATAATCTACTTACCCTCAATACCGACAAGACCAATTACTTATGCTTCAGTATTTATAATGATTCTCAACCTTGCCAAGATTTCAATATAAAAATACACACTTGTAAAGTTTTGAGTGGTCTTGATAGTACGTGTAGCTGTCCTCAAATAAATAAAGTTGAGCATGTGAAATATTTAGGGGTGATGTTGGATCAAAGGCTATCGTGGTATCCTCAAATTGAACAAATTACATCGCGAATTCGTAAATTCAACTGGATTTTTAAATCATTGAGATATATAACACCAAAAAATGTAACCAGCACTACAGATGATACTAATAACCTACTAAACAAAATATACACCTCCCTGGTCCAATCTATAATAACATATTGTATCCCAATTTGGGGCGGTGCACTCAGGACGCGTTTCCTAGAAGTAGAAAGAGCACAACGCACTTTGCTAAAAGTGATGTACTTTAAAAAAAAGACATTCTCAACACAAAACCTATACCAAATTAGTAACTTATTAACAGTACGTAAATTGTACATTATACAGACAATTTTAAATAAACACAGAAATCTTATCTACAAGACTTGCATAGTGGGTAGGAGAAGAAAGAACAATGTAGTACATGTTCCCCATAGGAAAACACAATTTGCTAGGGTGCAATTTGAATCACGTTCAGCTTTTTTATATAATAAACTCAATAAAGAAACACAAATATACAATAAAACCTTTTATGAGTGTAAATCTATAGTAAGAAATTGGGTAAAGGATTTAAGCTACAACGAAATAGAAACTTTTATGGATTATAAGAGGTGAACATTAATATTGGTGACTGAGGGATTAACTTTGCTCTTCGTTCAAGTAAAATATTCAATTAACATACATCCAAATATACGTACTTTCTATGTAGAGGGTACGTATATTTGTATGTATATACATATACACACACACATCCACACATACACACACACACATGCATACATATACACACATACAAGCACATATATACACTCTCAGACATATACATACTTACACAAATAACATGGTGAACTGATATAATCGTCTTAAAAAATAAAAAAATAAAAAACTTGTAAATGCTTAGTTCATTGTTTGTAGCATAATATGTCACATGATTGTATACTATTGTTAAAATTTATTAAGAAAGAGCGGAGTCTCCTGGCACAGGCATTAACATGCTTAAAAGGAGGCTTCGACAACTAGTGTATAAAACTGTCATTTATGTGAATAAACAATTTTTGAATTTTTGAATTTTTTTTGAATTTTTGAAAATCAAAGCTTGTGTGACGAAATATCTGAAATCTGTAATTGTACTGTTAGACATTCTGAAACTTGTTTATTACTATTGCATGAGGGTAGTTAAAGAGTTACTTCATAAATAGATTAAAGACATCGCTGCTTTTCAGCCTGTGACTACAATCGGTGTTACTTAACGTTAGGTTAAGTGATCATGTCGATTTCCATTGTAACTTGTATTTAACGTTTTAAAGCCCCTATGACATCGCTGTTAAACCGCTCCTGTTTTATGTAGGTATACTCCTACCTTCATAAAACAGCTCCTAAGGGCTTTTCTTTTGGGTTAAGTAATGATTATAAAGTGGCAAAACTGGTCTAACATTTTATGCTACTTATCATACCAATATTAATACCTAACCGGTATCATGGAAAAGCATCGGTTGTCGGTATTTTGAAAGATCGGAACATCTCTACACATTCTCTAAGCTAGAGCCCATTTGTTGTTTTAATTTGACTAAATAAAGACACATGGCCCTGTTGCCCGTAATTGATTTAAATTAGTTAGATTAAATGAGACGAGAGTTATTTAGTCTGAAATCGATTATAGTGGTAGGTACGGTAAATAAATGCCTAAAATAGGAATTGGTGATTAAGATATTTCGTATTGATTAGTTCGTGCTTACAACTCAATTATGGGTTATTACGGACGGTACTACAATACCCAGACCCGGGATAGGTAATATAGAAAATATCGTTTTCTACATCGACCCGAACTGCAATCGAACCCGGGAATTTAGATATGGCGACGCCAAGTGTGTGTGCTTGCCTTTCAGCTACGGAGGTCATCGATTGACTGTTATAAATATTTTATACGATATTCTATAACTAGGTAGCTGTTGCTCGCGAACCTTCCATGTTCATCGCAATCAGATGAATAGTTAAGAAACGCGTACGGGACAAACAAACAATTCTGTAGCCTGTGAGAAGTTTGATCCTGTCAGTCAAATCTAGTAAATTAGTACTTATAATACGTTGTTGTTACCAACGCAAAGACCTCATCAATTTTCTAGAGTTGACTGACTAAAGGCAGTGTAGTGCGCAGGGGCATCATACATAACTCAGCGCATGTCATATCGCAGTAATTGATGGATGGTATACAGACAGTAAGTATACCTACCTATAGTTAGTATGGGCTAGACCAGTTTATAATAGCAACTAAGTAAATAACCTTTTCTAAAAACAACAGGCTTCAGCTATACGGAATCGATACATTCTTGCGTAGGTACAGACAACGGCAGGTCAACCTATCCAAAGGTCATCGAATTGATTTTTATTTTAAATCTGACACATAGAGATCAATATCAATTGAGAAAATTTGACTTTTGTGGTAGGTAGGTACCTTTAGCACCAACTAAACTTTGTTATAAGTACAGCCATTTTCAGCCAGTAGGTATATAATTTGAATTTCGATTACCATTTTTTTT
Organism: Anania hortulata; assembly: GCA_963576865.1. Lineage (NCBI taxonomy): Eukaryota > Metazoa > Arthropoda > Insecta > Lepidoptera > Crambidae > Anania > Anania hortulata. The sequence continues at coordinate 6,139,248 of OY756412.1, read as the reverse complement.
TAAGATCCATTACTTACAAGCTGCTGATGTCATCATCATCATTTCAGCCATAGGATGGCCACTCTGCTAAAGTGGCCTGTATCCAGCGTCTTTCTGCAACCTTTACCAGGTCGTCTGTCCACCTTGTGGGTGGACGTACTACGCAGCGCTTGTCGGGACGTGGTCTCCATTCTAGATCCTTTGTGCCCCATCGTTTTTATACTTTTACATACACAAATTTTAATAACGAGGTCTCCAAATTTTAATGTCTACTATTTTTTTATTAATAATTTATAATTAAACAACACATACTACAACACAAACTACTTTTACAAATTAAAATAAAATATCGTATGTTAAAATTTCTAGTAGTAGAGATTACCTATATTAAAGTATTAAACTGTGTCAAGGTTAATCTTACGAGGCCTGTTTACCTGGGTAAGTAATTTATTTTAGCGATAAAAACGTTATATTCTTATTTATATAACCAACCTTAGCTCAAGCGTACATAATCTACTGAATAAACACCAGGAAACAAGAACCTAATCTAATTACTATAACTGTTGAAATTTTTATGATGCGACGTGATCAAACCATCGACCTTATTTTCATCCCTCTTAAAAGTTAAAAACACGACTGCCGACCATAAAAAATCAATTAAAAGATTTATAAATAAATTATGAATACTGTATAAAATTGTTTGCAGACGGGTCCCCCGTTTAGGTAGACGGGGGACCTTTGGTAATTGGTATAGTAGTAGAATACGTACCCTATGTACTGCAAACAATTGCTGCTGTATTCACAAATTAATTTTTCACTTTTTAGTTCGATTTTATTATAGTTCGATTTTTTAATAATTTTAGTTTCTAAAATGTTTTAAATAATCCAATGAGCCAAAACTTACAAATTTTGCTAGTAGACGTTGAAGAGTTTCAGTGCCCAGACTTGAGTAGTTGTTTTAACTCAAATACCGGATATTTTTGCTTCACTCATTTCAGTCAGACCCCTTGTTGTTGGGGGTTAATTTACACTATAACCACATTCAAGGAATAAGTCAATTTTCCCAAAGACACTGTATAAAAAGTATCAGCATAATTATCTGCTATCTCTACAATACTCTATGTTAACGCGAGTTGTTCCAGACGGACGGACAGACGATACTTCATCGTTATCTAGATCACCCCCACTTTGTGCCAAGACTAAAGCTAGTAATTAACCTAAGTCATAATGTTAGAATGAGCTAGAACTTGGTAGCCTATATTGGTTTGGCGCATCTGTTCAGAAGCAGTGATAGAAAAAAAAATGGAACGTGTCAAAGTGCCTATTTGGATAGTAAATTCATTAATAATACTTAATATCACGATGCTCAATTTACGTAAACATAATCAATTATAATAAACAAATTGTTTTCACAATCACACCAATTAACTAGCCTCAAATTATGCACAGCTTCTACTAGAGCGAAAAAAACGGATGACTAAGGTCGTAGAAATTAAAAACTTACCTAATTACGAGTACGTAATTTAAAGAATAAGAATAAAATAATTTATTCAGAGACCACACATAGAAGAAAAGTAACAATACACATGAAAGAAAAGTAAAAAATACAATTTACAATTTCGTGATTAGGATTCATATTGATGTTCAATACGATTAGTTTCTGTTTCTAAAAGTAGAGATTTAAATACATAAAACAATGTTTCTACGAGTAATATTCCCTAACTCGAAAGGTAGATATTGAAATCAACTTTTAAGCTTTTCGATTTTTGGTAGAGACATTTAAATATGGAATTATTTTTATTACTTACTCTTTTAACCTTTAGTTTCGTCAATTAACGTAAAATCATGGCATTCGTGACTGTACCTCCTACAAATAATATTAAACGGTGGATCCAAAACCCGCCAAAAAAGCTATAAAACAACACGGTAACGCATTAAATGTACTATTACTGATATGATACGAAATTGTGGGTAATATCATTGCGGTAATAGGCGAACTTAATGGGGGCGATTTGGTATTACACACCACTATAAATTTGCCTACCACACCTCCTCTATAAATAGTTACCAATTTACCACGTGCGTATTGGTAGTCCTTAAATCGAAAGCGATATGATAGAGTTTGGTTTAACTATGAAATACTTAATTCTGCAGAAAGGGAAGAGAGGGAGTTTCGATATAATATCAAGGGTCAGCAGATGATGGTTGGAGTGCAAAGAACATTAAGTTATTTAGTGATACGCCAGCCATTTCGCTATTAACTATTATACCATTTTGAAATATCAATCCGTAGCTTTGATTCCATGGTAGGCTTCTGATTACTGTTTGCTTTTACGTTATTTCATTTATCTACATCGTGTTACGAACTGAAAATTGAATTGTAATTGATTATGGAAATATTTAATTTAATAGTCATGTTAAAGCAAACATTTTCTAATCTCTGAATTAAAATTTCTTTTACGACCACACTAAATTGCATGGTATTGTAAATCGATGTTTGAAATACGAAGAAGATTTGTTCCGTAGTTACTTAAGAAATGCCTTTACTATTTAGTCAACTCAAACAAATGCAGTTCTGACTCTCTGTAAATAAGTATATTCAAATAATTATTATACATTATTTGGTGTTTGTTTTTGCTTATCTTTTCGATTAAAGAATATACAGTATACCACAGAACAGAGATGACACGCTACGCTTAATGTACACAAACCTCTATGTAGGTCGTTAGTTTATAACATTTCACAGTCCTTCGTTCCTAGAAAAGATTACTTAACAAAAATCATAATTAGTTGCCCTTTTTTAATTGCTCTTAATTTTTTTCACGTATTACTTCCTTTTAATCAGGAGTTTTAAAAATATTATTTATTCCTTTTTGATTATATAATTCTGCATCAGTTTAATTACACCAGTCGTTGTAAATAAAGAAAAAAATATTTTAATCTAAGTTAATGATAAATATTGGATAAAACAAAAAACAACCTCATTCTTTGAATAATAAAATATAATAACACACGCTCTAGCTAAATAGATTTATATTAGTTACCGTAAAGACATTATATGTTCTTTTTACTAACGTAATGATCTCGAATAGATTCATGATTTGTCTCTACATAATAATTCTCCCATGTTTTGATTTATTATAGCTATGTACAGGTACATACGTGTGTAGTTAATAGGCGAAAGAATGCGCGCGGTGTAGGTAGTGATGTCAATCTATCGTTTTATTTCGATCGATAAAATTCGTCAGTTTTAATAATTTCGTGTGGATGCGTAGAATGGACGATGGATGCTTAATTAAATTGATTTATTACTGCAGCTGAAGCTTTTGTATTACCTAAATCTCGCATCAATTCCGTAGGTCGTGATTTTACATCTTTTACTCGTAGTACCCCTAGAGTTTTCGGAATCAATGTACGAATACGGACGAAGGATACAAATTGTGAAGAAACCTGGTTAGGTTCCTTCGGTGGAGGGATATATTTATCTAAAATAAAAGCGGACTATATTATAAAAAAGAGTATAATCCAAAGGTGATTTGCAGGAATATACAGTGACCGCACACTTAGGTGGTTATGAATGGAGTGTTCAACCGAGCATTTATATTTGCTCGTGAACCGAACGTTGTTCGCTGTCGTTCACCGCTGTTCGCCGATCCTCATTCACAAGCCCTTTCCGCATATTATGCTATGCGCGTGCGTGGACTAACATACATATTCAGATAACACGGGATGTCGAGTATCCATGCTCCAAAATGGTCTGATTTCCCTGTGTTATGGTAGTGGAGGTGATAGCAATCGCTCTAAATGCAATAACCAGACATGCCGCATCTAGGATCTTGGACAAGCGTACCCTGAATAGGAACGGGACAAAGCGCTATGAAGAAGGAGGCAACTTTGTTGATACTATATTTTTATCGACTATCGATATTGGTCACTAGGCCACACTTGTGCGGTGTGTGGTCTAAGCCCATTCATACAATTAGAGGTACAGTCCGCCCGCCCTAACGTGTGGGAAATGTCTTAATAAATATTTTTATGATTGCTAAGCTATTCAGCGTCTTAGATAGCGATCAAGGCTTTAAAAATTCTAGTTGCGCCCGCGTGGAATGCCCTTGCTTGTCAGTATTTATTTTACTTCCATAGGGAGGGGATTTAAAAAATGGCCTGTGTCCACAAAGTTCAAGCTTTTTCAATTCACCCAATTTCATTAGTTTAGTGAGCATAGGTAGGTTCGTGATTCAGACAGACATACAGACATACATACATTACATGTATTAATTACGGGTGTAATACTTGTAGAAGTTAAAATTGCTACAAATAATTTGACATCCTGATTTTCGTATGCTTCGAATACCCATGGGTGTCTCCGGTTTGGTTGGGTTTGGTTCCCGATCAGATCAATTTGGGAAACGATTTTTAACCGACTTCAAATAAGGAGGAGGTTCACAATTAGACTGTATGTTTTTTTAGTATGTATGTTCTGTGATTACTCCGCCAAATTATGAATGATCGATTTTGATGATTCATTTTTTTGATAGATCGTACTTCAGAGGTGGTCCCATGTAAATTTTATCAAAACCGACTCAGCGCTTTTTGAGAAAATAACAAAATATATACTCGGATAATGACATGTTTTGGTTCGTGGTTCTTGTATGTTACCCAATATCTCCGACAATTGTGAACCAATTTTAATAATTTTTGTTTTATTGAATAGCTTTTACTTTAAAGATACGATATTTTGTATCTAAGTATAGTATACAGTATCTAAGTAGTAGGCACTTAAACACGTCCCAAAAATAAATATGCTTTGCCCTACCTACCACCGCTCCATGAACTCATTACGATATTCTAAAAAGATACCCTAAAATTATGCATTTTAATCAGAAGCCGAACCCTTTCTTTGAAAAACACAAACTTCCTCTCCACGACTTCACTCTATCCCAGATTCCAGAATAACCCCCCCACGCAGCAAAGAGGCGGAAAATGTTTCTACTGACTTGCAACCTCTAATGAATTATGAACCGCTCCACAGATGACCCGTTTTCCCCAAATCTCGTTCTGTTTTCACCCTTATCATATGGCAATAAGAGCTATATTACATAAAGAAGCTAAATGCATGGCCCGTGTAACTATTGCTTTAATGTTAGTGATATCACGATTTTGTAGGAGCATCACGGTGGTCTGATGTGGAAATGGATTTAAATTGTTTGCAGTTGAGTTATAACGTAGTGTTTTTGTCTTCTGTACAGAATAAGCTTTTTATTTGGCTTAGTGCAACGACACATAAATAAATTTTACAGGAAATTTTAGACCTAATAGATACATAATGTAATCTGTACCTAAGTACACCCAGTGGCGGGCATTGGTTTTATTTCGAGGTAGGCAGTAGATACTTACCTAAGTGTTTTATTGATTAAAATTAGTGGTTTTCATTAACAACACACATTTATAAGTACCTACTGCCAATCTCATTTTATTTACCAGGTAGGCACTGCCTTATTGCCTATATGCACCGCACGCCCCTGAGTACACCAAGTGTAATATTAACGAAAAATACAGTGTAGAGCAGCACAATTGAGGCGTAACTCTTAACATTAATAAAAGCGATATTTTCTAAAATTGGTTACTTAAGTTTTGTCCTCTTGACAAAATTACTGAAAATTACAACAAGAAATGTTGAATTTTTGTATAAGTATACCTATCTATACTATCTCTTAAAAGAGACTAATCAATCAAACTACTGGTTCTTTAAAATTCTAAGATTACAGTAAATTACTCAAAATTTATTTGACCGTTTTTTCTCTCACCGAACTCTCCTTAATAATCTTCTTATTAATAAAACACAAGAGCCCGCTCGATTAACCCAATAAAGTTAAAAACCGATTTTAACATAATAAAATTAGTACGAATCCACTATAACGCGATGATAACTCCTCGGATGCTAATAGAGCGACCATTACGACCACCTTTCTGGCTCTATAGGGAGCCATAAATGAATAAAAACAATTACCACAACACCAAACTACGTTTGCAATCAAGCAAACCCAATAATGCTAAAGAAGGTCTTAACATGAGAGAGATAAGGCCCATAGTTAAATGCAGGTCATGAGCGAAAAAATCTCAGTTACATCAAAGATGGTCTGTGTATTTTAGGTGGGGAGAGCTGAGAGTAGAAGCGGTAGCGGAGGCGGTGGCGGCGGCGAACTATGTTACGTATAGTTTTTTTATCTGTTTTGGCGTTTGTAACTCGAACGAAGTGACATTAATTTAACCAGATTTTATGTAATTTCATATTTTTATGACCTAACTTCAGAGTGGTACTTAAAAGCGTTCTTGTCTCGCATGTTTTCTAGTTCCTATGCATTTCTTTATTCGTTAACTGTAACTAGTGATTGAATAATAAATGTACATTTTACTCTAAAAGGACAAGAATATTAATTAAACAATGCTCTTTTTTAAATACTTGCACAAACTTTTGAAAGTATACAAAATATAGACTTCATGTTCTTGCCCTGGTTATGGTGCTTAAATAGTTTACTTTACTATACATTTCCACCTCATGCTGATCTACTTCTAAACTCGCTTCGCTACCCGCTCCGCCTACAACACACCGCTGCCCGCGTCGGCGAGATCAAAGTGGGCGGCGCGTTTGAGGGCGCATTGCGCCACAATTAGGCCCGTAATGAGCGCAGCGACACAGCCACCACTAATCGCCGGGATACTTCGCTTAGGCTTTGAGAACATTTCCGCCCAGTGTACGTTAGTATATGCCCTTAGGAATGCCGAATAAGACTCTACCGAGACTACACAGTGTTGTGTTACATTGATATTGCAGCTAAACTGTATTGTTACATTGTTAATGTTAGTTTGATTTTAATATGACGCTTTCAGTATAGGTCATTATAGAATACATCTAGTCCTGGATTTCCAGATCACTATTCCTAGTTAAGCAAATGCGTCACTAGCCGGGAATATTCAGCAAGCATATTAATTGTTATTAAAATAATGCATTTTTACAGTTGTCTTATTATCTGAGCGTGAAACAAGCACCTAAAGTAACCAAAAGATCTTAATTAATGTAGTTGAGAAAAAAATTACCTATAGCACTGATATGGTATTATGGATCCATATAACAAATTATAAAAAATTGAAACTGATTGTCAACAACAAATAAAATTGAAATACTGAATACATTGCAGATTTTCGTAACTTTTTTAAAATACCATATTAAACTTCGTAATGGATTTCAAAACAAGTAGACGACACATAAAATCGGCTGATGATTTAGAATATAATATTTTATGTTCACTCGTAATGTGACATCCATTGGTGACAGATGATGTCTTTGTAAAAGGACAACTATTTTTAACACCCGATTGTCATTCTTATGCAACGGTGTTAAGACCCACTGGTTGTTAGAATAGGTAGATAATGATTAATGTATGTTCCTAAAAGGGTTCAAAGGAGTCCAAATACAGAGGCGCTAAAAGGTGGTCCCATCAATAACTTCTTTATTCAAATCTGTTGACATAAGGATAAAGATATTTTGGAGACCTTTTAGAATCATATTTGAAGTTTTCTTGTGAAAATTAGCGTGCAGATAGGTACTTGATAAGATTGTATTTAGGGTAAAAATATTTAGCAGGAATAATAAAAATATTTGGATGAGCAGTCCTTTTCACTCGTCATCATTCATCTCACAAACATTAAAACATCATACAATCAAGTTTTATTTCAGGTAGTTAATTACTCCTTTGTAAGTACTACATGTCTACGTATCATCATCATGATATTGTATGGCATTTAGCTGCTTAAATCCTAATTTAAATGTCGAGTGCTAATAGTTGGCGTAACCAGTCCTTAGCGGCTGGGGTGAAAAGATTAAGTTCCCATAGGCAACCAAGAAAAAATATAGTTGGCAATCGTTGGCGATATGGGGTATGTCCACAGATACTTTTGTACTATGCCGTCAGCATTGTGGAAAGTCAGTCAAACCATGTCTCATCATGACAATGTCTCATGTCAATTAGATATTCTGTACAGAATACATGTTTAATCTAAAGATTTCCATTACCACATGTGAATGTGATAAAATAATACTACTTATATGACTATTGGGTTTTTTGCTTTTCATTTATTTTACTACTATACTATGTAGCGTCATTAGAAATGCTACAATCTTGACACTTGTATCGCAATTCCTTTACTATGTATTTACTTTTTTTCCTTATAAAAAGATCAAGACATCTTACGTGTCACAATCAATCTAACGACAAAGTCATCATCACTCACCAAACTCGGCATAATCGTGTCACTTCATGTCGGTGACAACTTCATGCGATGACGCGCGACAACATGCGACAATGTAGGCGAGGACGGCTAATCACTACCATTGTTGGGCGCAGATGTTGCTCTAGTAGGGTGACACTTATTTTGGACTTATTGACGAACGTCTGGTCTAGTGGTTCGAACCACATAGCCAAGCGGTGGCGGGTTCGAATCCCGCAAGAAAAAAAGGTTTGTGTGATGAGTACGAGCATTTTAAAACTTGATCATGGATACTTATCAATATAATTTAGTATGTTTATCTGAAATCTAGTCGCTTTGCTCAGTTTGAGGGTAGATAATTTGGTATGATGTTGAAAGAATTGTAATGAGGAATTTTTGAGCTGTGTCTTGCTTGCTACGTCACAGCTGTGTATTGCTGTGTAGCTTACCATAAGTAAATTTTACGAGAAACTATAATATTTATACACTTAATATGTATACCATTATTTTGTAGCTTTCGCGTAATAATGTCATTGTTGAGACTATGATGCTGGCACATCACATGGCGGTAGGCATTTGAATTGGCGTATTCGTCTAGTTTGACAAAGCTTTGACACATTGGCAAATATTACCAACTACACGTCTACACATGGTAACCAATGCCAAATGTCACTGCAAATGTTTGTTATGTTGGCTTACTCATAAATGCGTTATTGCCGACGAAGGCGGACGTGCTTAGGACTCAAGTCAGTTTTTGATTAGTTTTCTAATATTGTAAATAATCAGTACAGAATATCAGTGTATGAAATTAATGAACTGTTAGAATAAATTAAAATGTGTCAAAGATTAATTACAATAGTAGGTTATTATTTCGGTGTCTTAAGTTATATTTTCATGAATAATTTCGAAGAAAGTCAAAATTGTTTACAATATTGGATAAGCAAAGAAATACAGACTGTACCTACATATTATTTGCCTACTAGCTAGCTTGCTACATGAAACTCAACGTAGGCACGCCCCACACCCCACACTCAGCGGACTGACAACCTATTCAGGGTTGCGGGCAGCCGCTAGATAAAAAAAGGCTGTTCGCTGTGGCGATCTTTAGAAGGCTTAGAAGGTCTATGTCCAGCAGTGGACTTCCAAAGGCTGATAACAATGATGGTGATGATGATGAAAGCTTCTAACCACTACCTATTTGATTTGTGTCTTAAACACATTAGAATTATTTTTGCAAACTATGCATTTGATTAAGCTCGATAAACTAGAATTCATCAATTCATTTCATTTTTTTCTCGATCTTATTCTTAATAGCACAGGTCGACAGCGCGTGCACTACTGCCTCAAATGACCAAGTGTGGACACACGACACAAACATTTGGCTATTGGCCGCCTTTGATATGCGACAGAAAACCGACTCGCGATGGAAACGACATTAATTTGGCATTTGTCAAGTTTGCCAAATTATGCCAATTAGGCAAATGTGTGTGTCTACACGTGGATGACATTTGACAAATTAGATAAACGTTTGTATACCTATCGCCACGTGAAGAGCCAGCATAAGATTTACATGCTTTTTAGTGGAACACCTAAAATTTAATTATTATCCTCAATTATTGTATCAATTTTGTCACCCAACAAACGACAATATGGATGGACCCGTTTAATTATGCGTGACCGATGTACTCGAGTTGTTTAGTGCCTTTTCACCCTTGATAGATGTCGCATAATACCCTTCAATCACCCTGAGACCCATGACTTACCTAATAGTCCTTTAAAAGTTGCGGTAACTTTGTTAATATACATTAGTCAATTCTGGGAGATGTTTATAATGGAGAGAAATTGTGTTGGTCTATTTAAAATTGTCTAGTGAGATATTTGTGTTTAATAATAGAAAGGCTGGGTAGTGAATTATCCTTCAGATACTCTTACAAACTTAATCTTACTTAGCGCAAAGTTTATAAAATCGATTAACCTTACTTTTTACGGACGACCTCCGTAGCCGAGAGGCGAGTCCGCCGGTCTTGGCGTTGCCATTTCTAAGGTCTTGGGTTCGATTGCCGGATCAATGTAAAAAAACAAACTTTTCTACTTTGTCACGGGTCTGTGTATTTTGACTACTTACCATAGTATTTTGCCTATGTAATCTATGTATGATAGTATTTAATTTATGTATATCCCTATTTACTGTACGTAGTTTATGCTTTTAAAAATAATTTACACAGACCTTTCATTTGAATTTGTATTCCCTATATCGGACCGCCCATAAAACATCTCTATTTAGCCTAATGGTCGACTGGTAGAGAATGCCTCATGGCATTAAGTCCACCTTATGTATGTATGTTTTTTTTAATCTGTGTAATGAAGTCTAAATAAATAAATAAATAGGATCAGAGCAATGTATGTGATGTTGACCAATATTTTATTTATTATTGTTAATTAAGTTGGAGATGGAGAGTACAAAAAACTTTGTGTAGGTTAAGGTGTTTTTGAACTTGCTTATACAGGGTGGCCAGAAAAGTGAAGTGAATAAAAAAAAACGTAACTCGAAAACTACGAAAAATCGTAAAACATACAATACAAGGCACCTAAAAAAAATTTTTGGACGTCACTTTTCTGCCCAGCCTATGTCAAATCATCTTCGACGAGCTATATATAATATAGGGTGTGTTAAAATGCTTGATAGTTACACATACAGGTTCGGTTCGGCAGAAAACGTGTAACATAACATACAGGTTCGGCTACATTTCAGAATATCGGGCGAACTAAAATTATTTTTCATATTTCGACCCAACATGTTTCTTTGAGATATATGTTCAATCAATTTGAAATGTACAGCTGAACCATGCTATATGGTGGAATAATTTATAATGTTATGTATAAGTGCTACCGTCGGATGTTGCGCATAAGCTGGACACAGAGAATCCGAAATGAGATCGTGCTTCAGCGTGTTCATATGTCCCGGAAATTGATGCCAACCGTCAAAAAGCGCAAACTAGAATATCTTGGGCACGTGCTCAGACACGACAGATATTCACTGCTTCAACTTATCATGATGGGCAAAGTCGAGGGCAAAAGACGCGCTGGGCGCCGGAGAAAATCGTGGCTGCGGAACATACGGGAATAGACCGGCATAACCTCCGTCGAACAACTGTTTCGTTTGGCTACTGATAAAGATGAGTTCAAGAAGCTGACGGCCAACCTTCAGAATTGAAGAGGCACTCGAAGAAGAAGAAGATGTATAAGTTCCTAATTTTTATGTACCAAACCACGATATAAACTTTACGTCGTTAACGACAGATCCTCTGCATCCTCAATACCCCGTGTATTGATACTTCAATCTGCAATTCCATAACATATCTCCAATGACACGATTCTCTTCTCTATTACATTGACCTATAATTGAATTACTTCGAGGTTAGTTGAGATTACGAACTAGATAACCTCAGAGTTTTACCGTTAGGTGAAATCTAGCAATTACATGCTAAAATGTGCTGGTCAAATAATTAAAGTAGTTAATTGAAAATTCTATCACGCTGTAGATAACAAGACGTATAATAAATAAGATATGTTTTAAAAAATAATATCGAATAATCCAAAGCGAGTTAGTGGAATAATTTTCACGAATAAATTTCTATAGGTACTGGGTGTTCAAAAAATATAAATAAATAGGTAGGTTATAGTACCTACCTAGAGGTACCAGCCAAATTTTAGAATTTTTTAAATTATTTTTCCTTTTTCCTAGTTTATAAATCACATAAAAAGTAAGTAAATAATTCAATTCAAATCTTTATTGCTAATGAATTACACGGAATTTCACAGTAATTTAAATGTTTAAATATTTTCACAACAAATTTGTTTTTATGATACCTACTTAAATAACTTTTTTATTACTTAGCGTCGTAGTAAACTCGTTTCTGACAGAAATTTTATCAAATTACTAAAATTAGATAGATGAAATACGCGTGCAATTAGTGCCACGGGGTTGCCACGGCAACTACGATGGTTTATATCATATTGACCGTACTAAGTAAGTTTTGCTTATCAAACCGATTACATGATCATGAAACACCAAGAAGAAGCTAAACCTCCTTTAAGTCCGTGTTTAGCTGAAGAACTGGCCTGACGATGGACAGCATTTCTAATTATTGATTCTTAGTATATGCAGTGTTAGCAGAAGACCTTCTAACAATATTTGTATTAGCTTTCCTTGACAAACCAATAGAACAATTCTTTGAAAAATAATTGAACAAATTATGACAAATGCAAGTTAAATCAAGCAAGTCAGAGGTGGAAGCGCATTACAAAGTAATCACCCGTAATGGTCACCCCGTGTAATTTGAATCCGGGAACATAGCACAACACAGGCGACTACCCGGTGGATTGAATGCAGAGGCATTTATCGGAGTAATGCTTACTGCACACGGTGCGTACTGACCACGAAAATATATTTTATTAATAATCTCTAGATATAAAAATTAATCTCTATTTCCCTTGGTCATCGCATCACTCGTGAACGGATGGAACAAATTCGCTGATTCTTCTTTTGTTGTGTTATTTATTGTCAGAAGGTTCTTTTGACAGAAATAATTAAGAAAGTTGGGCAGAAAATTTTATGAATAAGATGAAGACCACGCGAACTCATTTGGCGACTGCTAGTTTACAATAAATAAAAAGTTTGTGTCTGTCAGGAGTCAGGGCTAAACTAAGGATACCAGAAAAAAAAGAGGTGAAAATGTAGGTGCGAGTAGAGTAGAGTAGTAGTAATAAGTACCTAGTAGCTCAGTTGCTACTACTGCTAAATACTCAGACAGGTATTCAGCAGTTGAGAGCTAAGACTGATGGTAATAGTATAATTATGTCTGTTTCAAATTGTATAAATATCCCGTATATTTTTTTTTCTTACCTATGTTTTCCGGATAAAATAATCATTTTTTAAAATTTAAGTAGAAAACTTAGTATATTGGCATGGCATTGCAAAACGCACAACAGTTAATTTGTAATGAAATAAAATATATTATTTCTTTCTTTATTCACATTATTTGCATTACTAATATTATTATAAGTTATAATTTTAGCACTGTAGGTAGTGTAACTACGTACTTATTTTTCTGTAGGTAGGGGAGAGCGGGGCTGAAAGTGCCGGGGTTAAGTTGTTCCGATGCAAATATCTACCTTCCAGAAAGATATAGCTATATGTTCGTATTATTTCCGTTGCTCTGACCATCTAACGCATGCGCGGCGGCCATTTTAGTTGCGCCCGAGATTCAGACCGAGCGGCAGTAATATAATGATCCTCTAGCATCACGTTAGTAAATATTTTTTCATTAATACTTTTTGGTCTGATGTAAACATTTTTGGTGTTACGGATATGAGTTTTACTAATATGTTAGTAATTTATCCAGATATAATAATCTATGCAATTTTAACTCTTTGTACAGAATATTTTTTTAGAAAATGATAAAAAATAATGTCTTAGAAACGGGGTAAAAAGTGCCCTTTAATCGGGGCTAATTGTGCCGGGCACAACCAACCCTCAACAAATCTTAAATCATATATATCGTTTTTGTTTAATATGTTACAAGAGAAAAACACTAAAAGGAACCAAGGATCTTCTACAAAGGGCTGCTGTTGCGGTTACGGAATTAGAGACTTAATGCGGCATGCAATGTGTGGATGATGAAGAAAATTGACCATTTGTGTGTCTTAATTACTTTTCAGATCAGTAATCTAAAGAAAAAGTTTAGTTTTTGATGTTTTTAATGTAAGTTCAATATGAAGACTCATTTAAGAAACTGATTAATAAGAAATTTTTAATCTAGCTGAACTCTGTAACCTTGGCTATTGGGAGAAATTTGGACTAATCCTAGTATTATAGTCTGTAAGGGGCAAAGTTTAAATAACTCTATCTAATCGAACTCATTTAGATTAAAGTTAAGTAAAAATTATGAAGTTAGAAGGTGCTCTCAGTATCAGATAGTTAGAAGAGTAACTGGTTGTAATTTTTTTTACTAATGTTTAGTATAAAAACTACTAAAGTATATAAAGTGTTGATTTTCAGTAATTTTAATTTCGATGAAATATAAACTATCAAATAGTTTTCATTCCAAAATCCATTTATTTCGTTTAAAAGACCAAACATTATGAACGGCACAACCGACCTCAGCTGCGGTACAACTCGCCCCAGAGAGGGGTCAGTTGTGCCTTACGGCCGCTGTATAAAAATATAACTCTATATAAAAAAACATTCAAAAAGCACAAAAACTGATTATAAATTCAAAATCTACATTAAATTTTACATAAGATAGACTGAAACTATTTACTTTAGCATTCGTCTTACCCGATTTATCTCGGGATTTGTCAAAATCGGCACTTTCAACCCCGCTCTCCCCTACAACAAAGCGTATAGTAGTGGTTGACAATTTATTTCCCTGTATGAACGCGTGTTTTTTGCTCTACATTTTAAATAGTTTTTTGTTTACGTACTTACGCCATTAATACTACTAAAATAATATAAACAAAAAATGTAGAGTTCTATGTACGGGTCGTAACCGCCTACCTTTATACTCGTTGTTTCAGCTCTATGTATTCAAGTCTTTGCAAAACCGCCTTTATGGCAACGACGTAAAGCGTTCACTGAACCACATAAAATCTAAGTCCGTCATTACAGTAGTGGAAATCAATTCCAGGAGCAGAACTTAATAGAATGGAATTGCGAATAATGCCCCTCGTATCAGCTACTGCGCAAACGTACTAGTTATTTCTAAACAATATTAGTACCAGTAATAGTATTTGGAAATATTGACATTTGCGTACTTATACGAAATTGTCTGAACGTCTATTTGTTTCGACATGGTATAATGTCAAACTTCAAAGTAAAATAAAAAGTAAAATACTTAATAGAAACTGCTTTTAAATTTAAGTTTACCATAATATTTTATAACGAGAATAGGTGTAAATAGATGTAATAGGAAGAGATGTAAAAAAAATCAAAATTCCAATTCAAATCGTATCTGGTAGTTAGTAAGTGGCCGTATTTTGAAGATAGTATACTTAAAAAGTAGTAGCATTTTTGCTCTTCTCTCATCTCCTAAAATGAGTTTATCAATTTACTATGAATTGTAAATCATCCTTGGTATCATGCCAATATGCTTGATATGATCACTAAAATGCCATAGCTGACATTGACTATGAAATTGAAATTACAATACAATAATTAATGTAATAAAAGGGCTTAAATATAATAATTTATGTGTCAATATATCAAAGACTAAATATATTCAGTTCTTTAACAAAAATGGGAGTCCGCAAAATGTGTCTAAAATGCACGATGGTAAGCATGTTAAGGAGTGCGCAACTGCTAAATTTCTTGGCATACATCTAGACACAAATTTGACGTGGAAAGAACATGTTTCGCATATCTGTCAAAGAATAAACCGGTTTTCTTATGCATTGTACCGCCTTACAAAGTTAAGTAATCAAAAGACAGCAATGACAGCATATCATGGCTATGTGTGCTCTGCTCTGAGGTATGGTCTTGTTGTGTGAGGAAACTCGGTAGACATTAACCGTGCATTTTTGATCCAAAAAAAATGTCTTAGGGCTATATGTGGTGCCGGACCCATGGAATCTTGTCGACCACTTTTAGTAAAACTAAATTTATTAACTTTGCCGTCTTTATATATCTTTGATGTATGTGTATTTACCAAAAATAACTTAAATTTGTTTAAGAAAAAGCGTGATATATGTAAGTTTAAGACAAGGTATCTAAATCAGCTGGTGGCACCAAACTGCTCAAAAGGCTTTTAAAAAAAATTGTTACGCCATGTCCATAAAATTATTTAATAAATTACCAAAAGCCCTTAAAGAGTTGCCAATTTTTAAAAAATAAGTGCGCTTTGTTTAGGCTTATAGGTGATAAATGTTTCTATAGCGTAAATGAATTTATTGCTTACAAATTTTGAATATTTATTATTAGATAATTAATTATTTATGTAATTTGAACATGTGTCTAGTTTTACTTTTATTTAATTTAATTTGAATATAGTAATAAATAATTAATTTTTATGCACGTAACGTAATTTAATTGTAAAAATTGACATGCAACCTAAATGTGGCGCGACATGACGGAATATTATGTAAAAAAACATCTTAATCTACCATGTTTTTATGGAAATAAATGAATTTGAATTTGAATTTAGCTTGCTACACAATAATTTGATGTAATATTAGGATTGTTAAACTAGATAACGCATCTACCGCATTCATACTTTATCGTGAGGATAATAACCGTTTTAGACCACACGTTGTGTGATGCGTTTCACAAATAGAGATGTGTCATAATAGCCACCCAAATTACGGACAAGGTGCCACCGAAGCGCCGACAACGCCCCTGGTAGTTTTATATCCGCTCTTACAGTTGGGTAACTGCTAAGACATCATCTATGCGATGCGATGCAAGGTCTTGAAATCAAAGGGTCAGATTCCAGGTTTGGGTCTATTGAGAAAACGATTTTTTCTAAATTGGCTCGGATCGGGGTTTGCTGGGAGATTGATATTGGGAGATCCTCTGGCAATATTCATTTCCTAGTACCTCGTTACACAGTTAAGTACTTCTATAATTCGATACCATGACAATTAGTGTTACTGGCGCATTTTTTTAAATTTATATGTTTAAATGTGGGTCATGATATAAAATGATAATAACTATTTACTACGGCTTTCCTATAAAAACTTTTCTGGGAATGACAAATTCGGGCTTAATAATTAAGCAGAAACTGAAAAAATAACAATTAGTTTTTAGGAACTGTGTCCACTCTCAATTCCATCTTAGTTCTGACTGCGTTCAGCAATTTGTTCCGCAAAGCAAATAATATCTACTTACATGCGAAATGCTGTATTTTTTGTTGTTTAATTTTTTTAGCGAGCTATATTTTTACATAACGATTA
Organism: Anania hortulata; assembly: GCA_963576865.1. Classification (NCBI taxonomy): domain Eukaryota; kingdom Metazoa; phylum Arthropoda; class Insecta; order Lepidoptera; family Crambidae; genus Anania; species Anania hortulata. The sequence goes on along the minus strand of OY756412.1, from coordinate 6,122,052 downwards.
CGGTCAGTAATCAGTCAGCATGTAGCAGCATGCAAATGCAGAGTCTGCAGAGTGTAAAAAATAAATGTTTTACAAATAGAGACGTGTCATAATATCCCCCTATATCCTGTGTGCGGTCGGGGTGCCGTCAAAATGACATCGCAATGCTTATTTCCGGACCGTGTGTCATCTACCAATAAATTGACTTAATAGCAGGTTTAGAGATAATACCGCCAAACAAAGGCAACGGGTAAGCTATCAGGAATATGACACAGAGGAAGAAAAAGAGTAATGGGTTTAGAGCTTTGGGCACATAGGATGAAAAATTATAACTATAATAGGTATGGCCACACTTTTGTCAACATCCTGTCGTAACTGACTGCTACCACAAAGTGCAATAGTTAAGTAGTATTGCAAAAGATATTCTGTAATGCTGTCTTGGATGATCAAAATACAATAAATAAATAAATAATAAATCATACATATTATTTTGGACCTTTTCCTCGAACGACTAATCGTAACTTGATTAGTCGTTCGAGGAAAAGGAGGAAATGTTTCTTGCTTGACAGCTCATTATCTTTTAGATGTCTCTGATAAAATTTACTTTCTCCAGGTGTTTACATTTTGACTAGACCATTTCACACAAGTTATGCCCTTTTCGAAATTGCATATTTGGTTAATACATTTGGAGCCGTTTTCGTCTGACCATTTAGTTAGATTGTGGCTACACATTCAGTGTTAAATCTGAATGTACAGGTTGCCTTTGTGGCCCTTGGACAGGGGAACCTGACAATTTTAATGTTCTTCCTCACCGCCGAGCAAGACATTTAACCCCGTACACAAATTCCAGAGGTAGTGTTATGTAAGTAAAGACTGTGATTTTAAATCACGACCCACGGATCTGACGCGAGACTCCGACCAACAGACTTACTAGAGCTTGTTGAAGTTGTTGAGCAATGAATGCACTTTAAACTTTTTTTATTTTTTTTGCATTTAAGTACAGTAATTTATTTATTTATTTAGACTTTATTGCAAAGATTAAAAATCATACAAAAGGTAGACTTAATGCCATGAGGCATTCTCTACCAGTCGACCATTAGGCTAAACAGAGACGTTTATTATATCAATTTATATTATTTATTATATAAAGCTAGTTTATTGTATCAAGAAAAATATTTTTACTTGAAAAGTTTTTTCAACTGCCTCTGGTGGGATTCGAACACAGTTGGAATAGCAGTCGCCCGGATAGCGAAAGGTCGTGGGTTTAAATCCCACCAGAGGCAGTTTAAAAATGTTTTTAACTCTTCGCATTCCACTTACCCATGGTAGACCGGAAAAACAATAGGGATTTTATTTGTGGAACGCGAAGTGTTTAAGTAAAAATATTTTCCTTGATATAACGAATTTACTGTAATATTTTAAATGTACAAGATTCGCTACGATAGCATTAATAACAAAAAATCAGCGCTCTCAGCCAGAGCGGCGTGAGTAGACTTTTCTTCGGAAATCGTCAAACTACTTATTTGACGGTAGTGGCATTAGCATTGAATGTAAAGGATAATATAATTTTCTGTGAGCCGAAACTTTACGAAACTTCTTTGCTCAATGAGCGTTTTCCTGTTTTGAGCATAATATAAATTTTCCTCCGATCTGAAGCAGTTTTGCTCAACCTTAATACATTTATAGCCGTAAAAATGAACTTCTCTTAATTAATTTTCCTAACAAGCAGTTCACGCTTAGCCTACCGTGTTGTAATAAACTTTAGGTTATTTTCAATGTTTGTTTTTCTTTTATTATTCAGCAGGTTTCAAGGCGAACTCATTATCATAGCGGCACTCATTAATAAAACGTTATAATTAAATTATTTAAAATGTATGAGCACTAAAATGGAATGACCATGAGAATAATATAATGAATGGTGGTTATGAAAAAGTACTGAGTAATTTAACATATAATTTTCCGTTATTTCAAAGTAAGAATGTTTATTATAAGCTTTACAATCAGTGGCTGTACATTATTTCGCCACTTTGCTGTATAATGTAGGTGACCTGCAAATAAAATAGTTATCCATGGCTTTCAAATAACTGACATACCAATCGGTTCCCAAACGTTTTATTAATAAACTCGTTTTATCCTTGGAATAATTGTACACCGAGGATCTACTTACTGCTTTAACAATTTAAAAAGTTGACAAATTTTTGTTTCCATTTTCTTTTTAAGGAGGCAAAAAGCTTCAAAATGGTCAAAATCGCGTCTTCCATTGCGCACCCTGCAATTAATCCTCACGCAAAGTCGCTCCACGTGCTTAGCTATAATCTGTAATGTAGTTATATGGCCCGGCCACCCGTGCGCTGCTTATTACGATTTATGTGTTGAAACCAAATTGAGATGTGTTATAATGACCGCTCCCGAAATTACGTCTATGAGTTTGATCGCGCTCGCGTTATGGTCGGTGCGTTTGAGGCGTTTTACCCCATATTTTTGTCAGTCAGTGATTTAATTCGACGAAACCACCACAGATACTCCATGATCCGCAACCGAGGTACGTTATTAATGTTTTTGTTTGTTACTTTTTAAACATGAAGTTTATTTATTTAAACTTCATGTTTAAAAAGTAACAGAAAGACGGAGCAAAAGTAATTTTTGTACATATATTTTTATGTTATACTTACAATGTTGCTGAATCCATTGTTCATTTTTATTCTAAACGAAGATTAATTAAGAATAAAATAAAATAAAATAAATATTTAATAAAAAAAAGAAGTATCTATCCTAGGTTTAGTTAGTTAACAGTTTTCCCACTGTAATGCAAAGACCCCTTTCCCATTGAAAATGAAAATGAAAATGTTTATTATTTATTAACTTATTATAATAAAGTTTTTATTTAATAATATTATTGACTTTAACTTCGTCAGTAGTTCGTTAGAGAATGTCCTTAATTAGTAGAATCAAATGCCGGCACCTCAACGGGAATCACAGACCGCCCCGGGTGCTAGACCCGTAATGATACGTGGTGGCCACCACAGCCAGTGGCCCCACTTCCGCCTTCTAAGCGTCCACACTTCAAAATTAGGGGTAACAGCTGGTTCGGGGATGATGACATTGATTTGGTTAAGAGGTTTTGTTTGTCATTTTGTGTGGTTTGCGATATTATTAACGGTTGAAAATTTGTGGCCAAAGTAATTTTTACTTACCTACTTGTAAGAAGAGATACATAATGTAACCAACAAATGTTTTTACTCATATTACGTAAACATTTATTACGTCGTTTAAGATGCATTTAAATTTAGAAGTATATAATGTATAGATAATAATCGACTAAAGCATTTTGTCGGTGAACTATAATTAGTATTATTATATTAATATAATTAGAAGAAAGGAGTCGTTGAATATTGGCCACAATAACACTTTTTTTGTAATGTACAAAATGTTGGACTCAATTTCAAGAAGCATCCTACCGGTCAACCAGAAGTCAAACAAAGAAATTACACACTAGAATAGGGTATAGTATACTTCTAGGATGTTAACTATAGTCTGTCAATTTTCAATCTATAAGTACCATTTAATATTACGAAGCTTGTTTGAATCTCAGGAACTGGTTCGATTTGAAAAAATATTTTTGTGTCAGATAGTCCATTTATCAAGAAAGGTTTAGGCTATGTAACATCACATTATAAACCACAAGAGCGGAGTACCAATTGAAAATGTTGCAAAAACGAAAAAACAAACACATCACAAAAAACAAAAAATGTCCGTGGCATGATAGCATATGCCTATCTTTTAATCTCACTACAACCTTTTTATGGTAAGTAATCAAATTTGTTCTAAAATCGTCGCTTTTAATTTTCGCGTCGCGTTAAAAATTGTCGCGTTTTTTGTTTAACTTTTTTATTAAATTGAATTATTTGATTATTTTGAGCTGGTAGTAAGTAACCATGGATGTGACACTATTCGTTGATTTTGATTTGATTGAGACTTTTTTGATAAGGTAATAAATTTTGATTGAGACTCGACAGATCGAATTCCACACAGGCGCAGCCGCGGGCGGAGCTAGTAATAGATAGATACATAAAATGTATATACATTTTCTTCTTGTCGGCCGCTAATAAATCTAATTCAAGCCTAATGTGCCACGTATATCGAATAACGAATGACATTACAAGCAATTACAAGTAAGTATTATTAAAATATAGCTCAAATCGTTCTAAGGACCAACTATTGAAGTAAGGCCAGTGAGTAGACGTGTAGAGAAGACAAAGCAAAATATGGCGTGAAATTATCTAACTTGATCAGAAAAATAAAAAATAAAAACCGTAACTGACTAAGTATGGCTATCTATATAGGTAACGTCTAATTATCTGCTGTTTTACACAAAAACAGGACGTGTTCTAATCCTTTGCGTGAAGAATGTATGTTTACCCGTTTAAATATTGAAAATTGCTCGTTTCCCTTTATCTCTTAGGTATGTGTAATAAGTCATGTTGTTTTCCGTTTTAAACTCTTCCTATATTTAAATAGCACTTAGAACTAAGAAATGCTCTGTACTTAATATTTAAATAGATAGATAGAGTGTAAGCATATAGGTAATATCGGACAAAATAAAAGTAGTAGGTAACTAGGAAAGTAATGGGTATATAGAAAAAAAAAGAATTAATAAGTTTATTTTCATAAAACTTTCAGTTTCAGTGGTGGTCATACTATATGTATAAAACAAATTGAATACAAAGCGTCGAATAGACCATAATCATTTACCTAATCTAAATAGTCATATTACACTCACGTCATATTACCCAATTATTTCATAATCGGCAAAATTATCAAAATTACTGTCAATAATAATAATAACATGAAACGAAACGCACCGGAAATCGACATGATTGGCCAATAATGGCGGGAAAGCGAGCAATATGGCGCCGGTTCCGGCATCCCGGCATGGGAAATGACATCGGTGTAATGACATAGCGCATTAGATTAGAAGACGGTCGTTTGTGTGAAAAACTATATTCTATTATATATTATTATTATTGAGTTTAAAAAGCAATAAAATTAGAATTGTAAGAAATCATTTACCTATATACTTTTTGTTATTATTGACTGAGAAAGTGATACAAAACTTTTCTAACTTAAAATAAGGAAAATAAATATAGGCTTTATTAATCAATAGACATTAGAGTAATGGCAATCCCCCCAATGAAAGTCATTGGGAGAGGCCTATGTTCAAAAGTTGACGTCCTATGGCTGAAATGATGATGATGATGAATCAATAGACAAGAATTCAACACTGAAACTGCCAACCACTTTGTAAAGTATGTCACAAATATTTTATTTGATTTGGTGCCTACAAATTCCTAATTGTTCAGTTATTTATTTATTACGTTACATACAAGTTGTCCATTTTAAAAAAAATTAACACATAAAAATCTAACAATTTCTTGCAGGAGAATTAAGGTACTTATAAGGAAAAAATTAATTAGTAATATGGATGAAATTTGTGATTTCTTCCAAAAAGGCAACAACTTTCTATATCAGATTTAATCAGATCAACATCGAAGTCGACGATAAAAAAAATCAAAACTTAACATAATATGCTAATCAGTAATTGTCACAGCCTTATTTTATTTATTATAATGGGACAACTTACACGACAAATAATTACATGAAATATAAAAATTTAAAATATCATTGCAGTAGGTAGCAAAGTTTTATTTTTGATAACTAGGTTTATTCTAAATAGATTTGTGAGTAATCTAATAGATCATGGTAATCCAACTTTCCAAACTAATTTTATAAATGCGAAAGTTGATAGTCTGCCTGTTGCGTTTTGAAGCCTAAATCGCTGAACCAATTTTGATGTAGAGATATATGGGACCTTGGAAAAGGCCTACTTTTTGCCATGAAAATAAGTCTTGAAGGGATGAAATCTGAAAATGAATTGACGTTTGTTAGTCTCACAAAAACTTAAGAACGGATGGACCGATTTGGGTAATTTTGGTTTTGAAAAATTTGTAGAAGATAAAGGAAGGTTTAAAAGGTAAAAAAATATAACTAACTAATCCGACTTGGTTTTATTTATATAGATAATTCACACAACTTTTATTAGCGGTGAGAAGTTCGCCGGCTCAGCTAGTACGGGATAAAAGTTTATAGGGAATAAATAATTTATCAACATGAAAAAAAAAACATCACTTACTTTTGTTATGAAATAAATTATGTTTCTGTATGTTTGAAGAATGAAAGCTTTTAAAAAAATCTTTATTTTGTAGGAGGCATTTGGAATCATGGTTAAAGAAATATTTTTTTAAATACTATTTACCTTTGTATACCGACCTTTATGTACGTGTACAGGTACTAGCCCCCACTGATCAAGTTAACCACTGCTGACAGATTTTGCCAGGGAGAAAGCTTGCATCAGTTTTACATTTAGGTGAGAATTCTAAGTTAATAGCTGATGTCCTAGACTTCGTAGATATTAGGATTATAATGCGAGAGTAGGTCTGTCCGTTATGCTTTAACCGCAAAATCACTGGACCGTTTTTGATAAAATTACGTAATACAGAGACCCCTAAGAATATTTAATTATCAAAATAACGAACTACACCAGGGCGTAGGTACTACGTAGACACAGCTAATTTGTGATAAAATTAAAATAGACCGTAACAAGTATTATTCTTTATTAAAAAAACTATTTCTATTCTTTTTAATTCGAAATTCGAACTCCGCCCTCAACAACAGTAGTGCCCGCCAAATGCCTTTTTAAAACAATACTGTCAAATTAGATTAACTTATTTCCCCGCGCCGCGAACCGTGACACGGTGATGACGACACGTGACGTCACGCGGCAAAATGGCGGCCTTACGACGACCGTTAATGTTTGTGTGGTTAGCGAATGGGTGATTGTTATTAATTAATAATGTCCTTTAGTTAATTTTAGGATTAGGTAATTTGTTTTAGCAACAGTCGTATTTATCTAATTCTGTATATCGGATTAATAGCACTAAGAAACAGAAACACAAGAAAGCTCATAGCTTAAGTAAAAAATATTATACCTGAAATGCCTTAAATAAGTTACTTTTTTGGATAATAATAGTCATTATTAGCACTCAGTAGTAAGCTACACACTCAACTAAATAACAACATTGTAACAGGACAAACAAAACTATAAATGCCTAAACGCATCAATAATTGTAACGACAAACGTATAATTAACGATAACGTTATGAAATGTAGAGTTTACAATTGTGGTTTTGTAAGGGATGAGTAATTGTTACTGTTAATTTTATGTTTATTAATTTAATAAGCTCATTGGAAACCACAGAATTATGAGGTTTGGTTGAGTATGATTAGTTCCTACATTGCCTATTTAATAAAACGAGTGCGTTGCCATTGATAAGTTATTTCATAATAACGCAATCAGTTTTATTGTTAATCATTTATCTACGGCCTACGATTTTATAACTTGCAGTAGAGACGGTAGTCAGACTTTTTTATACTGTATTTTTTTTCTTTTACTATTCATTTTATTTTGTATTGTTGAGTTTTTATTAAATATGTATTGAGTGAACAGTAGTACTTACATTTATTAGAGCTATGCGTTTGTAAACTGTCATCTTAAACATATTATTGAACAAATATAGGTAAGTTCTTAATGTAGGAGTAAACTGCCACAAAAAATAAGAGTTAAGTAACTGAAAATGTCCCTGTGTACAGAAAAAAATAAAATTAATCAACATTTTGTTTTGCAACTTCTAGTAGGTATTAACTAATATATTATTTAAATCTTTCAAAATAGACAGACACTAAAACAATCAGTTGCGGTAGATAAAACGTGTCTCGTCTCGTAGTCGCCGTAGTAAAATAATAATGAACACATTGTGTAGGTGTCTAATTGCGGTATTAGTGTTCATAATTACACGCCAAAGAAAATTAATTGCTAACAAGAGAGCCGTCGTAGAAAAACATCTGCCAATTAAACCGCCAGCTGTACATTATCGTCTAATTATAATATAATCGGTCCCGATAGCCGGAGTTTCGACAATTAACCGATGAACTATAAAATGAAGGAAAGTGGCAATTTCTCCGGTGACAAACGTCGGCCTTATCGCCGCTAAATAATGGAACAAGTAGTTAGACTCGCGTCTTCATCCCGGTAATTAACCCCCCCCCCCTCCCGGCGCCGCCCGCTCTCCCCGCGGCGAGCTAAATTAATCACACTACGAATCTCGCCCCCCAATCCAGGGCCGGATTAAAAAGTTTTATTGGAGCTTCGAGTGTGACAACCCGCGCCGCTTCGGCCACCGCCGCCCGCCAATAGCAACCCATGAGCAATAAAACGGCGCGCTTCCATTGGCTGCGGCTTAATCCGCCACGCCCCATCACACCGCCCGCGCCAGGGCTGTCATACGCCACGTCAGTTGACCGAGGCGCGTCGACTCGTCAGCCGTATCCTGTGTTACCGTGTGATAAACATACCGGCGGAACGTTTCGATTTATTCTGTGACTGTTGTGTGATGGATCTGTGAACTGAATGATGGAGGAGGAGTCTATGTCTGGACACAGCTGTTCCGAAGACGATATTAGTGTTGGGCGGCCGTCACCGGCGCCGTCGCGGTCACCGTCGCCCCACGATTACTTCAGGCCGCTGAAGAGGTTGAAAATGGCCTCGGAGCCGGCGGAGGAGCGTCGGGGCGAGGGTGTAAAGAGTTTTTCTATATTGGACATTTTATCGCACAGCCCGAGGACGCCTCCTCGTATAGTCCGGCCGTGGGACGCATCAGGTCTTGAAAGACTGCAGCGGTTGCAAAGATTGGCTGGTGCAGCGTTGTTGGACGGTGAAAGATGGAGATTGGCGGCTTTAGGACTGTTGAGGCCGAGAGATATGGCGCCAACGGAGTGCTGCGATTCGGCCTCAGAGAGGTCGTCGTCGGCCTCAGACTGCTGTTCGGAGCCGCGCCGGGCGCCGCAGCAGGGCTCCAATGCTCCCCACACTCCCCTGGATGCTCTGTTCCACATGACGAGCAAAACCTTCGAGGCGAATAATGCTGACAATGGAGGTAAGTTTTTACCCATTAATTTAACCCTTCGTCAGCTTGATGGGGTTGCTGTTTCATTATTTCATAGCCACTTCGGTAAATTAACATTCGTCTCTATAGGTATAGAACAAATGACGTTGTTCTAATCACCTTTCGCCTTGGTAGGTGATCGATGAGTTCATTTATTGCATATTCAGTAAATAATCGCGAATTAAATTGATTACCTACCTACCTTCGTTCTGTTTAAAATCTAAGACTTAATTATTATAGTTTTTTGGGTTAAAAGGTAGCCTATAAAGATAATTTACTTATTGATGGATACCTTTATTACTAAGACTTACTACTAAAGGTATTAAAAGAAAAATATTTGACATAAAACACAAAAGGATATTAATGGAATGTTCAATAAAATTATTAAATTAAGTTATGATTAGCTCCTTTTGTCATTTAAATTTATTTACACCTAAGTCTTTTCTCCGTCGTCTTTTAGTCTCTAATTCCTTTTGAAAGTATAAAATTAGAAGGATTTTTTTATGGTTTGATTTCGCATAATGCAATTTGCCATTCAAATTATATTTCATATAAATTATGCATGTGTATAAATTGTACATTAAGCGGTATATTAAAAGTGAGAATAAATAGCCGAAACTGTCTATGTACCAAAAGAATTTTAGTTTGTATTTCTTAATCGTAATGATACTTCAGGTTATTGTTATAAAACTGATTGTACTACGTAGAGAATATAAAAAAAAACAGTTTAATCCACATTACATTAATCTTACACATTGAATCATATTGTAATGTAGCAAAAAACTGTCATTCATGTTCTTGTGTAGTTATAAAGTTCTATTATTGCTACTTACCCGTTTATTCGCGTGCCACTTACCCGATATAGACCGGAAAATCCTTTAAAAAAATGCGGCACGCAAGCGGTTTATAGTTTAAAAATACTGAACTGAATTGTGACTGATGAATTCACAATATTTACCCAATTCAATCTATTTGATTTATTTAAATGTAAATGTGATTTCTGTTCTACCAAAAAAGTCAAAGGCGAGTTAGGTAACTTTTTTGATTTAAATGCTGATAGTAATGCAAGTTATATTTTACAGTTGACAATGTATTTTCGTTTGAGGTCATATATTTTTTTTAAATCTTATTCGATAAAATTTTAACGATGAAATTATGTTAGATGATGTATACACGATAGATAGATACCGCAATGACATTAATTAATTCGTGTACAGATCATGTACGTGAATTTCCGCGATCAGATTGATTATAATATAAATAGCATGTTAATATGTCTGTCTGTAGGTATCATTAGGCAAATTGATTGCACTAATTAGCCGGCATTCGCTTCTAATTGCTCGTGTCTGATTAATTGATGGTGACATCTATGTAGACGCATTATATTGATTTGATTTTTATATGCCTAGGAATATTTATTTAATATATTCATTGCGCTTTGAATGTGTCAACAATTTTTCCAACATTATTTTACGTAGCCATCACGTCAAATAAAATATTATGAATCTCATTTTTTAATGCACATCATTTTAATTAACAAGGAATATTTAGTTAAGAAAGGTAAGTGAAAAGTAAAGAAAGAAAAAAATTTAGCAAAATACTATCTTTCGTGTTAATAAATAAATAAGACTAATTATTATAACAGTCCTAATTTCGAACTCTATTTTGTTATTGTGGTTTGTACACGATTTGCATTATGATCATACAAGTTTGATTCTTGTTTTTTAACAACTAGCTGTCCCGGAAAACTTCGTACCGCCCCTTCATACTTTTTTTTCTCATAAATTTTTCCGTGTTTTTTATAGTTATTCTGCTATTCGGGACGGAGACAAATTCAACAAATCAAAAATCATAAAAATTGGTCCAGCCGTTCTTGACTTATAAATGGTATAACTAACCCGACTTTGTTTTATATATATAGTTTCTATTGTAAACCCAATGAAAATCCGTTCTGTCTGAATTTTATCTGCAGGTTAAACACAATATAGTTTTAGGCCTAAAGTTAAGATCATTATAATCAGTCCACGGCAGTCCACTGTTGGACATAGGCCTCTCCTAATGCTTTTTATCCACTGCTAGCAGCCTTGCGTATATCGTCGCTCCACCTTGTCGGAGGGCGCCCTACGCTGCGCTTGCCTAGTCGCGGTCTCGACTCAAGAACATGTAATACAAGCTTTAAAATTATATCGGGCAGACGTTATCCTTTTATAACGAGCTGTCAAATGACATTAAGGCTTGTAGTAGTACAACTCATACAGAAAAAGGACATTCAGTTTTTACAGAATTTGAAACTTTTCCGGGAAAATTATGAATTTTTCCGGTAAAATAAGAACAAAAGGAAAATAAAATCAGCCAAATTGGTGTAGCCATTCTCGAGTGCGGCAATAGATTTTTAGAATACAGATCTAAACTATACTAAGAAACTTAAAAATAATAAATTATTTTAATAATCATCATTATTCCATCGGCCTACAAGAAAGCCACTTCAATCGCTTCCAATTTCATCACTTTATTAATGATTGCATTTAAAACGGTTTAAAAATAATTCTAGAATGACTTATATTCACTCGTTAGAATATTTCAACAAATTTATTTATCAATAAAAAAACATAAAAAACGAATTGAGAACCTCCGCTTTCGAAGTCGGTTAAATTTATTAATTATATTAATAATACTAATATAAAATGGCTGGACCTAACCCTAAAACTGTCACAGCTGCAAATAAACACCCCTAAAAATGTCCACCACGATAACCCTACAATGACGGCTGATATTCATAATGATGAAGACGTTCGACCAAATAGACGGTTGGCCATTGATTACAGAGCGGCGTTCGAAAATTGAATGATTCCCGAACAGGCCGCAACGCGGGCTGTCATTACCTTTGAGAGGCATTTTTTTTCTGTTGTCATTGCTGGTTTTAGCTGGCATAAATTTGACATGATTATAAGTGCATATTAAGATGGTTTTAAAATTAAAGTTAATTAATAACAGCAGTGCTCTTGTCATCTTTAAGAGTTCCGTGCCAAAATAAGAGGAAAACGGAATCCTTTTATTATAACTTTGTAGTTCATCTATCAAGAATATTTTAGCTATCTATCTAGGTCGCAAAGAAACGGAAATTTATGACACACACATTATGACACTCGCAAACTCACTTACTTTTTAAAACCTTCTCAACTACTTTCTAAATTTCATTTATACAAGAAAAGGAACCAAAAAAACGGTGTTACGGAACCCACAGTGTGCAACTCCGAATCGCACTTTTTCACAATTCGAGTGTACCCTTACCAGAGTTTATACGAGGTAAAACACGCAATATAGTGTTTCAATTGATCGCTATATACATTTTACTTACGTGCAAAACCAACCAGCGGTTGAAATTAGTGCAAAAATCACAAAAACATAAATCATTTTACGTCTAGCTATCAAAAGGATGCGAAAAATCTTTTTAACTTATGACATCAAGTTCAAAGACCCACTGACCATTACATCATTTTAAAAAATCCTTTTAATCATAACGGTATGCACTTACAATATCAATCACTTAATAAAAATAACAAATCAATGAGCTCCTAAAGACCACAAAAGTTATACACAGTCATTCAACGAGACCCTTTTCAAGACCCTTAAAAGAATTTAATTGACTCTATGAGCGCAATTTACACGGACATTGCAAAAAACCCATTGTGGCTGGCACAAAAGAAGACATCAAACCGATTAACAATAGCTGTCAGGATGACGTTAGAAAAGGCGGGAGTTGTCTATGCTCCATATGCTACGAGATTAACACGTAACGCCAAACAGTCATTTGTCATTGGCACCTCTATGAGCTTGATTGAGGAAGTCATTTCTAGTTTCTGAACGGAAATATTATTTTTTCAACATCCCTGTAGGCTCGACGGGAGATTAGACATTATTGTTGGGTTGTCTATATCATTATTACGAGTGCATTAAACGAGTGTGTATTTCTCTATTACGGATGCGATACGAGGATGCGTACGACATTTCTGTATTATCTTTTGTAACTAAATACTTTCAGTGTACTACTTTGCTGTAATGGTCGTAAATAGATCGGTAACGACTCTTAAGTTACAATACATTTATATTACAACAAACACAACATGGAAATCATCAATCCTGATAACTTTAATGAAAACAATTGTTGATACATGAACATTGAAATCTTATTGATATTCTTAGTCATAGATATTGTTATCTTCGCAACAGATCACAATGTAAACAATAATACATGTTAAGTGATTTCAAATGTACCTATTACTCTTATGAAATGTAACTGACATAGAGCTAGTTATTAACTTTTAACTCTCATATTAAAAATAGTACATATGAATTTATATGATCGGACTAACTTACCTAGTGACGTCCGATCCTCAATTATGTGAAGTAATCTCGTCCTCATTGTGTACAATGTAGTACGCACTTTTTGCTACTGCACTGATTACAATCTTCAAAGTTAGGCGCGTGCTTGAACGCGTCAATAAACTAAAAAATAAATAACCGGAACGTGCCCGCACCGTCACCTATCAATGTCATCTGTCACCTGTCAATGTCATTATTTCAAAGGATAAAACTGGACACAACTTTCAAAAAGAAGGGAAACTAAGTAGTAGGTAGGTATTTATAGCATATAATCTTTTTTGTACTTTAAGGATTGATAAATACATACTAACTGGGTCGGGCTGGGGATAGGATGAGGACGAGATTACTTCACATAATTGAGGATCGGACGTCACTAGGTAAGTTAGTCCGATCATATAAATTATGTTCTTTAATCTCGTCCTCATTGTGTACAATGTAGATGTTCAAAGAGGAAAGTTGTGTCGACAAAGCAATATAAACATTTATTATGATCATTTATATGATTTGCTAAAGTCTTAGCACATGATAAAACTTTATTTTATTAACTATCTATTGGTAGATGCTAAATTCAAGTTTTATCTAACAAGGATATAGTTGTTTAATTAATTCATTGGAATTAATCAACCAACCCTGTATATCGATACAACCCTGTATATCGATACAACCCTGTATATCGATACAACCCTGTATATCGATACAATCCTGTATGATGATACACCCTGTGTGATGATACACCCTGTATGATGATACACCCTGTATGATAATACAACCCTGTATGATGATATAACCCCGTATGCTAATACAACCATGTATATTGATACAGTCCCATCCCATTTGATGACACAAACCTGTAGCTATTTTATACCATACAGGTGGACCAAAAAATGTGTAGGAATTCTATAAAATCGAAAATAGCAAATTTTACTTTAATTGCAATACTCTTTTATTTTTGTTAAAACTGTAAGTCTTTATGAATTTATAGATTTGCTGGGACTGAGACTGATAATCCACCTGTTGTTCACTTTTAAGTTTGTGCAATAAAGTTTTAAATAATTACCCCTCGCTATTAAGTAGGTATATTCTTTACGAATAAACTAGAGATCACGCAAACGAAATCGCGGGGCAACAGCTAGTTTAATAAGTTGTCATGGAAATGGAGCCAATGCTTTGAACTATTAATATCCGTCTCATTTATCCAGTAGTATGTAGTACATACTTAGTACATGGTTACCTAACAAGGTAAATTTATCGATGTGCAAGTAGGTAGTTAAGCTAGTATATCTTCTGAAAAGATTTATTTTATTTTATATAATAAGAAAATCTAGTAACCTTTTAAGTTATCATTGTCTGTAATACAATTTTTTATGCAAATAAATTAGTCTTATTCTTAATAACTTCTGTTCAAGGTGTAGTTCCAAAGTAAAGGAAACTAAAATAAATAATATGGATGTTTACTATGGCAAATCTTTCATTAATAATATGTTATTAATAAGGAAATTATGTACAAATACTACCAGTATTGTTCCAGTAGGGATCCTATTTTGTTAACAATAGTTTCAACATTATTTTACTGAGAAAAATTGATTTTTACTCATCTTCTTAGAAAACCGTTATATGTGTTACACTTATATGGCTGGAAATCAGTATGAGACTCCACTTTATGTGCATATTTGCACTTTATGTGTGGATCCCTGGTAGGGTATATTAATAAGTTAATGAAACAGTCTGAATACTTATTTAGAAAAAGATTCAATGACTGGTCAATTCTTGTAAAGCTAATAAAAAATTAAAAAATTAAATAAGTTATAATTTACCAATACATCACATCGGATAAGATAGAAAGTTTACTCCGGCTCAAAATACTTGTAGCAGCCTTACAGCCTTAGTCCAATAACAAGGTAAGGCAACATTTATAGCCTGCATTGCCTTAATTATTGCCACTGATCAATGCCTCTATCGTGTCATCCATTTTTTTTTTTTTTTTTTTTTTTTTTTTAAATTCAGTTCATTAGTATTTTTCTGTCATTATTTATCATCTCCATTTTTGCTTTACATGGTAATTTAATATCTAATAAAATTATTTATACATAGACTTACATAGGTACTTCAGGTAGTTGACAAACTTCAATTATAATTGTAAGATTAATGCCTTAATTTAAATAATAATTTTAAGTCAGTAGTATATTTTTTATGAAGTTTATAGTTTCATGGATACAATTTTAATTTTCTAATTATGTTTTATTATAATCATCTATTTAAATATGAACCTTTGTTATCCACCTGGGATAATTCAGCTTATTTAATATCTTTAGTATCTTGATAATTTAATGATTGGATGATTATTTATCTTTGTCTTCAATTTTAGGTATCAAACATTTTCACAAATGATAAAATGTCTAGAAATATATGGTTTATAACAAAAACATATTAAAAATATATTTAGGTCAGATTTGAAAATTCAAGTTATCATTGGAACTTTGTGTCTAGTTTTGAATTTCTCTTACTTTTCCAAAGGTAGCAGGTACCTACTTTAAAATTAAAATAATTGGTTTTCGACCTTATGGCAAGTACATAAGGATCAATTATGGTGCGACATTTTTGCCTGTAAATAAAGCTGCATAAATCTTTCCATGGGTTTTTACTGACTCTGAAAATATTGGAATATAACATATAGTTACAGTTAAAAAAGTTTTTAATTTTGGTAATTTTTATCTTGTTGATAACAAGGAGAATTATTTTTCCATATCTGTAACAGTGATCTTCACTCACATTATTTGTAAGTCAGACTCATCTTGAGTGTGTCTTTATTTATAAATTTTCTGAGAAATTATTCACACTTGATGAAGACTAGAAATAATCTAACTAGCCATGGCGATCAGCTAGAATAATAACCTTAAGTCAGTAACAGTGTTAAATTTTAATTGCTTTCATAGATTATTATAGAATCTTGAGAATTAAGCTTGATACTATGAGAATTTAAGGTTTACCCGGTTGTGACCAGATCTAATACTATAAGTTACACAATGGGATACCATATCATTTGTATAGGAACATACAAACATGCACCAGCCAACATGAATTTGTCATGGTCTCCAAACAAGGAGTCAACTTCCCTGTACTACGAGGTACAAGACAATGTATCTCGCCAGGGTCATTCGAACAGAGTATCGAACCTGGGACCTTTTACGTTAAGGCACTTCACGAATCAAGTGGACTAATGATCTTTAAGTCACAGATATCAATTAGCAATTTCAAGTAATGTTTATTTATTTATTTAAGCTTTTTAGTAAAATATAAGAGAGAAAAAAAAAAACTTAATATGGTCATAACTCCATGAACTATTGGAGTAAACAGGTTGTTTTCTATGGTATGCTTTATAAAGCCTTGCCCTCTTGGGCCAACATCATGAAGTACCTCAATTATATACTTGTGGAAATCCACACCGAGATAAACCATAATTTGTAAAATCGCTATTTATCATTGACTTGTATGTATATAAATGGGGCAGAATAAGACAAGCAGATCTGAGACCAACAGATTGTCTTGGTACCATTAATGGTTGCCAAAGGCCCAATTTAATAGTAACAACTGATGAAATTATTAAAAACTTAAAATCTTTATAAACAGACTGAAATTGTCTAGGTAAGTATGTGACTTGTTTACACAAGTACTCAGAATTCCTTGAGCCTTCAATATCAGCAGGCAAAGGAGCTTCTTTCATAGCCTCCTTATAGTCAAAGTGTTAAGTTGAAAAAAATACTAAGACGGAGGGCATTACCTCATGGTCTCGGTACCCATATTCTCCCTCCTCTCTTTTTTTTTTTTTTTCTTCAGTGGCATTAGAAGATATGTATCGCCTTGATACCTTTGTGTTCGACTATATTTTCAACTTCAATTGATGAAGTCGGTCTCTGGTCAACCTTATAAGATGATTTGCAGACCCGCAATATTATAACAAATTTTTTAAGCCACAGGCTAACCCCTCGTGCAAGCAAGTGGAAGTGTTATAATTCTGCTGCGAGACAGACAAGAGGAATAATTGTTCTCTCGGTACATATGATGCGCTAGAATAAATTTATAATATTAATAACTTACCTAATGCTATTACAGATCCTTTGTAGTATATTTCTGGTGCAACATTATATCGATCTCATGGTCAACTCTTCATGAAGACTAGAGCCATAATGTTACGTCTCAGGAGGAATACCTCGAGGAGACCCTTCAGACTGAACAAAAAACCACTGGCCACTCCATCGTAAAGGCCAGTGCTTCTGTACAGAGCAGTTTCTGTGGAGTCATTCGGAGACATGACAGACAACTAGAATGAACATAATGATCACCAACGGCCAACCTCCCGTGAAAGCTCCGATGTCATTCATTCTGAGACATGAGAGACAACTAGAATGAACTTAATGATCACCACGGCCAACCTCCCGTGAAAGCTCCGATGTCATTCATTCTGTCTCGTTTGCAGGCTGAAGAATAACGCCACTCTGTCACACATACTCCTTGTTTTCATGATTAATTTCTGGCTGATTATGTTGTTGGAGCAAAGGCCACGTCTCGGCGAACGTAGTGTAGGACGCTTCTCAACTCGATGGGCCGACGAACTCAGGATTATGGCTGGATACATTTGTATCAAAGCAGGAGATCGTACTCCTTGGCGCTCTTTGCGTCCTTCCCGTACGTCCAGCAGTGGGCTGTAATAGGCTGAGATGATGGTGATGGTGATGATATTATATTTTAGTGTGCTGTGGTGGTGATAGAAATCGTAATAATCGTAATAATTGAGCCGAGGTATCGGTCCAACAATTTCACAAATTCAACTGACAAGTTTTGTTTTCCAGCCACCATACTTTTACACAAACATCACCGTATTTTCTTCTTGGATTTTTGCATTTGTATGTAAGCTGTAAATCACTAATTAGTTATAAAACTAATTTATTCTAAATATTTACGTCTTCAGTGCTGTGTACAAAAAAGTACAATGACATTGACAGGTGACAGATGACATTGATAGGTGACGGTGCGGGCACGTTCCGGTTATTTATTTTTTAGTTTATTGACGCGTTCAAGCACGCGCCTAACTTTGAAGATTGTAATCAGTGCAGTAGCAAAAAGTGCGTACTACATTGTACACAATGAGGACGAGATTAAAGAACATAATTAATTTGCTGTTACATGAAAAGGCTACAAAACAGTATATTTATCTCGTAATAACTAACATACAAGGTCATTTGCAAAAGGAAACGAGTAATGGGTACTAACATAACATAAACTCTGTATGTTGGTAACTACATATCCAGTTGATTTGTACCTAAATATGACATTTGTGTGATTACGTAGATGCAATCTCTATAACGACCGCTCGCTACATTAACTCAGTCGCATCGGAATAACACAAATGAATAAATACATTATTGCATTGTGCTTATATGTAATTATTTTACATGTAGTTTCTCGAAATTAGCACTAAAAGTTTCCAGAACCCATTATTTAGGCATTTGCAAACGTAAATTACATAACTAATACCAGGACTTGAAGTTTTGTTTGCGATGTCGTTTATATAGAGCACGTTTTTATATTAAACTGATCTGTAATTTATCAAGATTTAAAAAGGCCTTTTATGTCACAGAATGAGGCATCCCTATGAAAAGTCATTCTCTTTTCAGAATAGTTATACATAATTGCAATATAATTTACATCAAATTTATTTATTAACTACATATTTATTTAGACTGTTGTCTTGCCCAAATTTTACCATTTAAAACGACATCTGCGCCCGTAGTAGCAAAAATATTTTAGAAAAAGGATGATCCTTTTTTTGGTATTTGAAAAATTTATAGGAAACTTTTCCAGTTTTTTTTCCACACTATCCTTTTCCTGACAATCTCGCACATAACAAAAAAAAAAATAGCCAAATAGGCGCAGCCGTTCAAAAGTGATGTGCTTACATACATTCAATTGGTTTTTATTTATTTAGATTAATAGAATATTTCTTAAAACGCTTTGATGATTTAACTTTATGGTATCATATTATTTATCTTCAATTTAGCTATTTAATGTATGTTCATTCAGTATAATTATTGCGTTAATTCCGACATCACAAGACTCCCAAATCACAATGATTTCTAAAAATATCCTGACCTAAAAACCTTTGAGAGGCTCCAAGAACAATAAACTAATCATCATTAACGGTGTGATGTTATTATAAGGTCCTTTGATACTCAATTCGAATTTCGAACACAAAGCCCCGCAGAGGCGGTGGCCATAGACAATCTGCAGCGGGCGTACAATTATTATATTTTATTGCCCCGCAAATGGCTGCTATAGAACCTCCTGTGGGGTCCGCAAAGGTGTCAGTGCTGGCACGTTTACATTACCCCTATTATAAGAAAAAAAAGAAATAAAAAAGCGGTAGTAAAAAGGGCGGTATTATAGTAGGCTCATACGGACCGCGCTTTTACACGAATAATATGAGTTTCATAGCGAAATCGCTGACTAATTGATTGTGAATGAGGTTTATTAAATTGGAAGCCAATGGGGGTGCCGCTGTTCAGGGCTTATTCGGAATTAAATAGATGAAATTAATCCAAAATGACACGGTTGAAGATAGAGGTACTCTGACCGCACATTGAGTGTAAGCATCATTTTAAATACGTTACTTAAAGTCGATTACAGTTGATTATATGTAAAAACTTTGAAAAATATTAATAAGCTCTTCGCTTAAGTTTTTAACTATTAAATTAAAAACAATGCTATCAAAATTTTAATTTATAAGTAAATTTATTAAAAAAAATAAAACCGACTTCAAAACACTGAAATGCTAAAAATAATCCTAACACTTAAGTACCTAATCAGATACTTTTGGAGTCGGTGCCAGCCGATGAGAGATTCAATGTTTTTGTTTGCTTAGGTACTTAAGTGTTAGGATTATTTTTAGCATTTCAGTGTTTTGAAGTCGGTTTTATTTTTTTTAATAAAATTTACTTATTTCATCTATTTTTAGTGATAAATCCTAATCTAACTGCTGAACACCGATTTCATCCCCTATTTTCCTACCCTTAGGGGTGATTTTTATTTTTCAAACTTTTATCATAACATCTTTGAAGTATAAGCTATTCAATAAAAACAAAAATCATCAAAATCGGCTCATATTTGTCGAAGATAGGTAACAAGAACCACAACCAAAATATGATCTGGGTATATATTTGTTGATTTTCTCAAAAAGTTCTAAATCAATTTCGATAAAATTTATATGGGACCACCTCTGAAGTATGATCTACCAAACAAAAAAAGAATCATTAAAATCGATTCATAATTGGCGGAGTAACCGCGTAACAAACATACAAAAAAAAAAAAAAAACATACAGTCGAATTGAGAACCTCCTCCTTTTTTGAAGTCGGTTGAAAATAAAATAAAAGACAAACGGCCGAGTAGGGTCAATGTCACGGCTTGCCACCGCAATCTAATTTACCGGCAGTGCCATCTTTTGCTGAAAGACAACAGCTAATCATGCATACCTAAAACATGCATCTACTCTCTTACTACGTCTTTTCTTACCCTTCTATACTGTCATATCATAAAAAACGTAAAATGTTTTTAAAATGGGCCTCACAAAGTTTGCCTAATTTTCGAAACGCAAGGTGCACAGCTCTGTCCTTGTCACCCCTATTGTGTTAGAGCAAGGCAGGTGAAAGTGACTTCGGTTAATTTAATTATATCATTCAAAATACCTCCATCGCAGCCTATCTCTTGTCCATCTGTGTGATATAGGATGTAAAATGAGTTTCAATATTCGATCAGTCATAGTGCAGGCTTTTTGATACTCTACCTTCATTGTAACCTACAAACTACTAATAAAATAAAACTACCATAACTTTGTAACTACCATAGAACCAAATTAATATTGTGTGGTAAATGGCAAATTTATGAGTTTGGTTTATTGTTGCAAATAAAAAATGTATGATATTGTTCGTAGAAGATGAAGGAATAACTTCAGTTTTTGCTATTACATATTTCACAATATTAAGACTCTAATATACGCTGTAACGACTCAAAATGATTAACAGTTAAACGTGGACATAATTGAGTTGTGTGCTAACCTAATAAAGTTAATTGAAATTATCTCAAAAACCAGCTGCAATAAATCGACTGACTACCAAATATAGGTAACCATGATTTTAACATAAATCATTTTATCATTTGTTTCATCGTCCCGGACTTGCGATATGGCGCAGTCGCCGCTTTTCTGTCTCATCAGCGTTTATGTTACAATGTGTATCGCCACAATAGCATGGCGAACTGTAATTTATTTCCCTTTTTTAGCCATTAAATGAAATGATGTCTTAATATTTTTATTTATTGCCATCCTATTGCACTTGTTAATTATTATTACTAACGTATTAACGTTTAAAAATACACTTAAAAATATAGTATATAACCTAAAAAATATTGCGTTGTGTAGTTAATGTTTTAATTGAATTTCTTTAAAAGTGTTATGAATAAATAAATGTTTTTTTTTGGCACAATTAAAAAGCGTACAAGATCATACAGGTGTAATCTATACTCAGAAGCGCACTCTATTCTAATACAAAATTTCTAATTGGAAAATACATAAGCTCGTAAAACAAAGACGGCACTCAAAGTAACCAAAAACGTATTGAAATTTAGAAATAAATAAAAACATAAAAACCATAAAACTAAAATTAAGTAAAAAATTACCTAACTAAATTTCAAAGGTCGCACCCTTGTCTATCGAATATTGTATTCTTTCCAAAACGGCAGCGGGTCATAATATAATAAGGCAAG
Source organism: Anania hortulata (assembly GCA_963576865.1). Taxonomy (NCBI): domain Eukaryota; kingdom Metazoa; phylum Arthropoda; class Insecta; order Lepidoptera; family Crambidae; genus Anania; species Anania hortulata. Next base: position 6,099,819 of record OY756412.1, on the reverse strand, counting down.
GCTTCGGACACCCCGAGTGTCGAATTATAGGGTTGTTTTTGTAAATAAACGCGGCGCCTTTGTGCTTTCGAAACGAATTATGAGTGGAGCCGAATGCTATGACTAAGACCTAGGACTAACTTTGTAAGGCATTATTATGCTAAAATTATAGGGAATGAGACATCATTTTGAGAATTTTGAAAAAAAGAGATTTAAAAGTTGTATATTTAACGGTAGACATTTAACCACTATTTTGCTATTTTAGAGATGTCGATGAAATTGTTTCTTTGCATGTGATTGTTAGGCATGCAGAGATAGACTTCTTCCGAATTAAGCTAAAACCGATTTTGGCGGACTCAAATTTTGGGTAGATACCATATATTAAGGTAAATACCCGTTCCAAACGAGTTTGAGTTCATTCGCGATTAAAAGTCAAAAGTCACCTTCTAAGAATTGGCTGCCTGGTCGAGTTATATAGAGTTACTAAGAAATCTTACATTTCCTTGATATCACGTAATCTTTTGCTAAAACTACATTTACTTAGGAGCAATATCAAAATTGTTAAAAAAACACCTTTTTATTCAAAATTATCTACTTTGTTGGTAAATGTAGCATACCGGACATGGTGGCGCTATCTCTGAGGTCCCGGGTTCGATTCCCGGTCGGTCAATGTAGAAAATAACTTTTCTATAAAGAAATAAACTAACTAAAAATAAATTAACTAATAAAGAAATATTGTCTCGGGTTTGGGTGTTGTGGTACCGTCGTTGTTTCTGATTTCTGTAAGACAAGTGATTAAGCTACTTATCATAAGATCAGAGCAATGTATGTGATTTTGTCCATGCAACATTTAATAAAGTATTTATATTTATTAATTTATTGATAATTTTACTTGTTTGTGCAATTTCGGTGATAGTCGCGTAGTAAAAATATTTGATTACAGCTGCTGGTTACTTGACTTGATATTTAAAGCCTTTGACTGCCACAAAAGTAGACCCAATATAAATTTTATTGTTTGGGGGTCTCGGATGACCACCATGGCGCTCAATGTGTTATTGTCGGAAAATCTTACACGGGCCAAATCTGAAGTTTTTAAAAAAAAATTACTCGTTTTGGTTTTATAGAAAAAAAAATTGTAGGTATTTGAGCACTAATATTAGAACCTTGGATTACACCTTGTTTTAAAAAAAAGTAAGCCATTGATTTCAGAACATGCACGCACATATCCTATAGACTAGAAATGTCATATGATTTGTTCGACAATATTTTCTGCCATTTTTTAATCTGTATTTGTATGGGCGAAAGTTGACAGGTCTTGTCATTTTATATTTAATGTAAGTGAAAAATCACCTACTAACTTCGGAAAAGATGGTTCGTATTGCTGCTCTATAGGGTACAGTCAACGGCCAGGTCAACCTATCCAAAAAGTTAAAGGTCATTGAACCGATTTTCAACTCTAAGTCGTTTATGTAGAGATTAATATCAATTGCGAAAATTTGACGTTTTGTGGTAGGTTGACAAGCTGTGCTTGAGGTTTTAGAATGTCGCAAAAGTAGGTTTTACCTTTTTTGATGTTAACATTTTGATACACATTAAAATGATACACATCATGCATGACTCATGACTAACACCCCAAAACAGAAGGCTCAAAAATTAACTCCATAGGTATTTTTTACCCTCCTATAGATATTGATTTAGATAAGTTAATCGATTACGGAATCGATTGTTTTTTTTATTCGAATCGAGCCGACTGCACAAAATAATTACGCGTTATTAAGGGTCCCACTTTTGGGGCAGGTGACTTCATTTTTTGATTGGTTGTTTTCAAAAATGGCGGACGGTTTTTTGAGTGGGCGTGGCCCAAATTAAGGTTCATTAGTTGAGTTAATGTAATCTATTGTAGGTTTTTATATATGTGAGATGGTTAAATTATTCTATGAATAGGTAACACACGACTAAAAAGGATCCATAAAAAGGGAGATTTTGTTACTAACGGTAAAAAATCTCTACCTGTATTATCACTTTTGCGTAACACAAGCTTTTAACATTTTTTCATGTTTTATCTTAAAGGAGTGACTATTTCATACTTTTGCACTTTAGTACCAAAGTCAATTATAGTTCCAAGGAGTGTTTTACATTACAACAAAATTATAGGTCAAATAAAAAATTTTTTTTTGTTTTTTGTTTGAGAAATATCATCCAATTGTTTAATATTTCCCAAACTCTAAAAAGTCATACATCAGTCTAGTGCAGATAAATCTACCTCAAACATAAATACACTTAGATAGGTATCATTAATTCCGTGAAAAAGGAGATTGCTTTATTAATTTGCGAAATAAATGAGAGCTTATTAGTTCGTCCGTCACATTACCATATAAAACGGGTTTGTCTTGGGCACAAATAGACAAAGATACAGAAGGCTCACATGAAGCCGCACAACGTGGGCTAACCACACGTGACGGCTATTTCAGAGAAAATCTGAGAAATAGACGCGTGTGCTTTCTATTGGTGGTATTGTCAGTGCACGCAATTCCATAGTCTCAAAATACCTACCAAAAAGTCCCGCGATGCCATAAATTCCTTTAACTTAAGTATAACAAAAAAAAACAATGATTTAATATTTAGTCTACAGTCTGATTACAGCCTTAAAATTATATATAATAATTACAACATGAAAGTCATTTTGGGTAACTGTACGCACTTTTGCTTGCAAACTATACTATGTTTGAAAATAATAAAGCTAAGAAAACCAAAATAGATTCGTTAGATAGGGAATTTATTTATCTATAAGGGAAATATGTAAATTTTACAAATCAAAAGTATTTCGTTCATGGCAAACAATAATGAGAGGAATTCGAAATGCGTTCCCCTGCCCCGCCCCGACCTATTGCGGGTAACCGTGCGGGTAAGGGGGTAAGTACGGGTGCGCAGCATCTTGTAATGCAACGTTATTATGTATTTAGGCTAAACTCTTACCCACAAAGGTTTATTACGAAAACATAAGGCTTGCTCGCAGCCGTCGTACAATAACAGTGGTGTGAGACTGCTGTATTTAGTTCTCTTTTGTATTTTCAGTAAGAGTCCAGTTATTATTTATAACTTTATTTACATCCTAACACTGATTCTACACAAATTACTTGTAATTAAACTCTTTATTACGATCGTTATAAGCTGCTTAACGAAAATTTACATTCTGAATTGTCTTAAATAAGAAACATATTCTACATGCAGACAAATTGCAGTATTTAAATTAAAATAATTTTAAAAATGTCAGTTTGCATGAAATCTTCACACTACAAAAATTATACTTCCTGTAATTTTACCTAGCCTAAATTATTAGCTCTACCTTTACCACCTCAATAAATATAATAATGCCTAGTAAGTTTTGTTCCTATTATAGCGTATATCTCGCCTTATCACAGGGTCAGCTTTCCTACACTCAACCGTCTTTCTTACTATCTTGTTCAATTCAAAAATATTTTTTAGGCATAAATATAATTAATACCTTCGAAAATGGCATTCATTAAAAATAAATTGTAACTTCTTTGTATGGTGTGCAATAAAGAGTATCTATCTATCTATGATATTAAGGACCACGACTCAAACTTAGAATTACTAAAACTGGTATAAAATAGCGCAATGTTATGATATTTATATTAAAATGAAACACTAAATAAGCAATATAAGACGAACAAAGACGCGATACCTTGCTAGTTAATATCCACTATCGCCGCGATCATGAATATGATATGATCCGTCTACCCAACCGCGAAGTATGAAAGCAATTAATACAGAAATAGTTTAGGTATTTTGAAATGATTTACACTAACGTCTTCCGCCGAACTCACTCGCGCGAAAGATAAAATAGCGAGATAATCGTATTTACTTATAAATAGACAGACAGACGAGAGGCGGAAGGCGTATTTAAATAATTGAAATCGCTAACGATTGTATGGCAGGCAAAACGAGAATATATTTTTTCAAAGCTAGATTTAACTTGTTTTTAACCTAAAATGCAAAAGAGAAATGGAACGGTTTTTTTACAGTACTTAAATAATAATACTTTCTTGACGTGTGTGCATTTAATAAAATAGATAATTTTAAAGCTTCGCTTAAGTCACCAGGTTTTTCATATATTCCCTTGTAAGTAGGTACGTTTAAAACTCGTAAACGTTATACATATTGAAGTGTAACTAAACATTAATACCTACCTATATTATAATCGTTCACAAAAAAAAGTTCTGAGAGTAATTACCGAGTTAATAAATTGCTATTTTCAGAATCGTGATGCAAATGTCGAAAATTGAATCGTTTAAACCACAATAAAAATTTACGTCGTGAAATACCATTTCACTTATTCCGGATAATTTCATAAGAAAGAGGTTAATTAAATATACGTGTCTTAATCCCACAAAAGGCCTCCTGACTCTGGCACTCAGCACCACCGTCATGAAGAACGATTCACCGAAGAATCGATTGTTTCCAACTGTTTTCGTGAAATTCGTTTACGATCACGAATAACTTCCTTTTGAAATTACAGGTGTGTTAAAAGAGAAAAGACTTCATGAATGAATTCGACTCAATTGCATTTTTGTGTAAATGGAGGATAAATGTTGTATGTAGGTAGTACATAATACCTTCTGAAAATTAAAAAAAAAACATCATGCAAAAGAGTAAAATCCAATAAGGTGAAGCGACGATACAAGTTATAGTATGAAAAACTGACTTGAGTCAGAAAATAATTATGTATTTGTGTTGTAGACGTTATTATTGTGGTATGAAATATACAGGATGTCTCAAAAAAGTATGGCGGAAGGTCAGAAAGAGCATCACTAGTATCTAAAATCTGTATAATCATTTTTTTAAATAAATTAGGGAATCAACACTATGGCACAATTGTATTCAAGCGTGTAGGTACCTATTTCAATAAATGATGTCTTTTAAGTCTTGTTGATTTGAAAAAAAGGAAAACTCGGAAACTACAACATATCGCAAAACTTACATTATTGTGTTCTGTCACTAGTCTTCCACTAGACATAATTTTTTGTATACAGGATGAAATTTTATTAGTGTAAAAAACATTAGGTTTAGTGTAAACTCATGATAACAAACAACTTTTCCAAAGAAACTAATTGCCTTCTGAGTTTTTTGTTTCGAACACTAACAAAATTAATCTGAGATAGTAGGTAAGTAGTTTCTTTGGCAAAATTGTTTGTTATCATGAGTATAAACCAACCTTTAAGTACAGACAACAGCACGTCAACCTACCACAAAACGTAAAATTTTCCTAATTGATATTGATCTCTAAAAGTTGGACATAAAGTTGAAAATCTATTCAATGACCTTTAACTTGTAGCGACATCTATCTCGCCACATACGAACTAAGCTGACGTATCCTACATCGCGATATTAAAGTTATCGGAGCGATTGAAACATATATATAAGAACCCGACAACAACCGTCGGGCAGTTGCCCACCAGACACAACACCCGTCTGGTCGGAGGATCCTCCCTTTTCAATGGGGGATGAGGAACTTTACACTGGTTGGTGGTTTTACCCCAAACTGGTGACCCTGAGCGTGAACGTCAGCGCAGCCTTCGCAAAGCTACGTCATCGTTACATCATCATCACTTCCTCAAGGTTTCGAGCAGCGAGTCCATACAGCCAGCCAGCATCCACGGCTAGTACGGGTATCCTGACCACCAGCATGCAGCGGACGCGCATTCCTGGTCATCACCCACAGCCTTCTCAGCGACCTTGGCACAGCACACTGCACTTCTCTCCTGGTCGACGCAGCAGCCAGCCACTACGCAGCACTGCACCACTCCGACTCACTGGAGCACTTGCAGCATTACCCCGACTCACTGGGGTATCACCGCAGACAGTTCCGACTCACTGTGAACTATGCGGCACCTAGTTCCGACTCACTGGAACATTCCACTGGCCCGGCAAGCCTCACAAGATATACGGACGACTCAACCTGCTATCGACCTTCGGTCTCGGAGGGGAGTGATGTAGCGACATCTATCTCGCCACATACGAACTAAGCTGACGTATCCTACATCGCGATATTAAAGTTATCGGAGCGATTGATACATATATACAGGAACCCGACAACAACCGTCGGGCAGTAGCCCACCAGACTCAAAACCCGTCTGGTCGGAGGATCCTCCCTTTTCAATGGGGGATGAGGAACTTTACACCCTGTTCCTCTCACCCCCAAAAACTTTTTGGGTAAGTTGACCTGCCGTTGTCTGTACTTTAGATACGTACGATTTTTCAATAGCCAGCTTCTATATTATGAATAAGATTGACATGTTGACTGTTTCCGTTAGTATAGAAAATGTGTCTAAACATCAATTTTATTCATCGGATAAAAGTTATCTGGCGTATAAAAAATCGGCCCATACACTTATATAAAATTCCCCTGTATGAAGTATAAAAATAATTTAAAACTAATAACTGTGGTAAGTAAATGAAGGCTTCCATTTGTGAAGCTCGCAGCCTATTGAAATATCAGCGCGTGACATAATATTAATGAAAACAATGTTTGCCAGCATTTCCCAAAGCTATTAAGCTAATTTCTCACGGCGATAGTACACGATAAGTGAACAAAACACTGCAATGTACTTAATTGAATTATGTTTACATTACCAACTACACTGTGTACTATTTGACACACTATTTAGATTCGGTCCGGAGTACTCTCTGATTGGTCAGATGGACTTAAAACAATGGCGGAAAGAACTGATGTTTATAGGTAGTATTAAACGTTAGAAATTGAATATTTATGTAACCAATGAGTCAACTGTAATGGAATCGAGTATCAACTTTCAATTACTAATGACAGCAAAATATGAAAGTAAGATTAGCGATTTTAACTTTCAAGTGTAAATGCACTAAATGACGTCTGAAACGAATCTAAATTTCATCCGTTTTAATGATGATTGGATTTCATTCGATACTTTATTATTTATTCAACTCTTACAGTCGCTTTTGAAGACATTGTATTACCTTTTATTGTAGTTTGATTTCACAACAACCAATTTCCATAACAAATTATTATTAAATATAGACATTTACTTAACTTGTATAATTTTTAGTTAGAAACCAAAAATTGTGTTAGCTAACGTTTATTAACAAATCAAATCGTTCATTTGTGATACACTGGTACATTTGACGTTATTAAAAATTATAAAATACGTAAATATATTTTTTAAATCCTGGTTAATGTGGCAGGAAGCCGCTGGATGCTGGCCGCTTCCAACCTGCCAATCTGGAAGTCATTAAAGAGGCCTATTGTTTAGCAGTGGACGTCGTATGGCTGAAATGATGATGATATTCATCCTTAACTTAATAAATAAATATGCGCCAGACAGGACACAAATTTACGTGATCTTGAAGTAAGAAATTAACATCCTTGTGTTACCATTACCAGACAATATTTTTTCCAGTAATCTCTCTTAGCACACCAAGACCTGAGCCAATTTAGAAGAATCCATTTTCTAAAGTAACCCGAACCAGGAATCGATGCTCCACGACTCATTGCGTTCAAGACGTAGGTATTACTACGTCAATTGGGTTGTATTGTAATGTTATTGATTTATTTTTTTTGGTTCAATCGCAAAACCTTTATTTGTGTGCAATAACATATTAATATTCAGATTTCAATAAGATTCATAGACGGTATCCTTCTACCGATACACCGTACTAAAATATACAAACAAATTTAATTTGTTAGTTTATTGCTTTCAACAAAGCGTTTAAATGTTTCAAAACCTAACTTTAGAGTTCAACTTGTTTTAAGAATCGACACAGATTTTTACTGTGTCGAAACTCGGAAAGCTTGTATGAAAATGGCAGTAAAACTACAAGTATAACTGTACAACCAAGGTCTTCTTAATGTAAATGACAACATGTAAAAAATACTCAAAATTGCTGACATGAGTACAGTAAAGTAATTATACTACTTACGAGACGCACCTCTAATAAAATTAATAACTTGGTTTTAGCCAGGACTGGAACTACCAAATAAGTTTAAGATGTTACTTTTCTTACAGACGTTACCTACGCAACTAAGAGTCATCGAAAAAACCTAAAAAAACTATAGAAAATTCACGTGATCAATTAAACAATAAACAGTTGACACTCAAATAGTTACCTATAAATAACAAAAACGCTCGATGTTCTGAATAAACTAAATGACAATCGTAAAAGAACCAACCAAATGTTACACAGAGTTAGCAAATGGAAAACTCGGAGAGCTGTATTGCGTTGCGCTTGCGCACAAATGCAAACCGCATTCAATCTGGAGAAGGAAGCCGCTGTATAATTTAAATATTTGACAGGGTAATAGCCCGCGAATTAGCAGGATTGCATTTGGAGTAGATACTCGTTTCTGCTTGGATGTCGTGTTTGTTATTAGATATGTTGACGGTTAGCAAATCATTTTTAGTGTGATTATTAGCTAGAAGGTAATAAAATCCTACTTTTACTGTCCCGTTCTACCAACACATACCTTTTTTACCTAATCTCATAGCCAAACAAATCGAATAAACGAATCCAGAAACATTATTTTTTCAATAACGTTGCTAATAACGGCCGGTTTAAGCTATAAATACAAGCATCAACTCACGTGCATAAGGTGCGTTCTCATCAAGAACATTTATCAGCGATCAATCTTTCTACGAGCCAGAAGTGTTCGCCAGTAATCTATATATTGGCAAGCAGATATTGTTACAATAATTGACCACCGAATATGCAGCCGTAAAGTATGCCTATATACTTACGTCCCACTACAAGGCACAGGCCTCACCTATGAGGTGGTTTGGGCCTCTTTTTGGGACTCCACCACGCGGACCCAGTGCGAATTGATAGTGGGGTGTTGTAAGGCCAGTGACTAAACCTTACTGTGTACTAGGCTTCACGACTAGTATTAAGCGATATTAGCCGGAACCAACTCTTAACATGCACGAAGATACTTGTGTTAAATGTCAATAAATATGGTCGGAATGGTCACATTTACTCACAACCCCGGCGTGGGTTGTTTAACTTTACTAATCGCTACCAAAGCGCTGCCGCCATTAGTGTCTTATTAGTACAAGCACTACGCACAGCATGCAGTCGTAATAGAATCAACCATTTACATTTGAAAAATCTTAATCACATGAATTTTTAATACATTTTTGACGGGTTTTTATAAAATATGAATTAACTGTATTACTAAGTGTCCACTGCTGAACATAGGCCATTGATGTGCAACAAAAACATTATAGCGGTTAAGCATTCAATGGGCGCTTTTCCATTGGACTGCAAGGTATTACAACATAACGGAGCGCACGGCAAATGCGGAGATAAAAATGTACGGATTTTTAGGTGTATTACATCATCGCTGTCGGTGCTTTACCGTCTAGTCAAAAAGCACGGATTTAGTCTGACCCATTCAGCGGTCTTCCTGCGTTGTGCTAGCTAGAGCGTAGACTCCTGTCTAGTTAATAATTATCCTTTCTTCCCCAATATCTATCTGTAGACTGAAATATGAATTGCTTGTGACAAAAATGGTGAAAACTTTGTTTCTCTTTTTCAAACGTATTCCAGGTTTAATTAAACCATGTGTAAAGAATAGCCAGCTAATTTTAAATGTACTCGATGTTACCGTTACAGACACATATTTCAAATTGTTTAACTATAAATAGCTTAGCTTAGGTACTGATTGTCATATTTAAAATAATTTTAGTGTACTCGTATTATAATTATGTACCATATTTTCTTAATGTGTTGTGCAATAACAGTATTTCTTCGCGGAAAAATAGTAGATAGGTATCATGAACTTGCTCGGTGCAACATTTCTAGCTTATGAAAAAGCATTTACCATTCGAATGTTTGGTGTTAATTGCATTTGGTGAGGACGTACTTTAAACCCTCGATTTGCTCAGTAGCTATAAATAGGCCATTGTTGTTCTAATCCCGCGTTGACTAATCGACCGCGGTGCAACCGACCAATCAGTAATAATAGACCGACGTTAATTAAGACCCGGGTTTGCGCTAAGAAAGGTAATAAAATGAGCTGGCACCCGACAGTCGGTTCCATTTGTAATTCTATTCTTTGGCCGATTAGGTAAGGGTAAGAAAAGACCGGTTGAAAGTATCAATATGGCGGAATATACAGGTCACTGAAATTTAAATTGTCATCGTCAGAAGAATACTTACATTTTAGTTTAACCCAGTCTATACTGAAGAACAGACAACAGCACTCAATTGATATTGATCTGTATGTCTTGGACCTAAAGTTGAAAATCTATTCAATGACCTTTAACTTTTTGAGTAGGTTGACCTGCCGTTGTCTGTACCTACCTACATACATACCTGTGTTATATTGTGGTCACGGTTGAAAGTAGTATTAAAAACTAGAGTTTATTAGAACAGCTCCTTTACGGAAAGTGACTCGCGGATTCATAACACTGATCTAGACCAATCATTGATTTATTGACTGGCGTAGAACGAGATGATAAAACTGCATCGTTTTTCTTTCTTGTATCTAATGGATTTTGGCCACCTCTCATTTCCATGTGTGTAGCAAAAATGCTATTCAAACCCAGCCGTAGGGCCGCACCGCTGCCCCGAAACATTTTTAGTATTACATATGTTGCTAAAATCACATGCATACTAGACCCAACCAAGATCCTTCACGATCAATCATCGCTACGTCCGTAATAGCATACCTCTTGAGCCTTAACTAGTGCATTGTTAAAATTCCCCCCAAAGTGGTTGAGATAAAGGCTCCCATAATGCGTGTTATAAGTAACACGGTATAATAAGGTTAATGCCTCTCAATTAGTTCTGAGTCCGACCACCGGCGGCGTGTGTGCGACCGGTTCTGCGCCCGCGCCGCGTCTCAATGGGTGAACAGATATACCTACGCTTGAAGGAATTATAAAGGTGATAATTTAAAATTTTTCTGTATTAAACATTTTACGCCCTAAGAAGACGTTTAAAACATAAGTACATACTTATTTTTTCTTTCAGCCTTCACCGAAAGCTTCAGTAACAAATTTTGAAAAAAACAGACCCTCTTTCACGGCTACTTGAATTTGAAGTTTGAATGTGTGTTCTGTTTAATCAATTTTCATTTACATTATTTATAACTCCCTATTAAAAATTTACATCCATTATTTTAATAAAACTAGATGGGTTTATTAGTTATGTTTCACGAGTGCAAAAACAATTAATTTACTTTATAATTAATGGGGTATGTCACATCGTTCCATCGTCTCTACTTGTTACGTCGAGTGATTGTTATGAAAATCTACACAACAAAACAAAAAAAATATAAAACTATGAAGACGCACTTCAAGAAATTTTGTTATTCTTATTTCAAGTGTTATTAAGAACAGTAGCCAAAAAATATCTGAAATAGCATCCGAATCGTGCGTCTGACCGCGAATCAGTACAAATCAATTAGACGTTCGCCACGCGAGCACTAGTAGACAGCTGATCCGACGGCGATAGTTCGTTCGCATAGTTATCCTGCTGTGACCATGACTGATAAAAGTCAGGCAGATCATTATTTAGTAGTTTTATTTTCTCCTTTTACCTTACATTGATTTATTTTTGTAATTGCCTAGAGCCACTGTCTCTGGCTTCAGCTTCACGTTTCTTTTTTTTTATTTGCGTTAATATGCCCCAAAGTATAACCTTCATAATCTCAATATAACTATTTTCTATTCTATGTCAATATATTTTTTAATTTACTCTCATATCTTTTGTTTCTTAAATCGTAATAATAAATTAAAATTATTTATCAATCTTACTATTTTTTTCAAAAATTTTTATATCCATGAGGACCCTGGGTAAATTAATATAATTTTTACCAGACCGGGTTCTTTTAAATAAAATATTTACCGCACATTTGATCACATTTACTGATTAAATCTCATCATTGCCCATAGGCCTTTATCAAATTGAGCCTTTATCGAATTGTAAATAAAAAAAACTGATTGAATACGCACAGATCGAAAATATCTTCATCCATGGTAGCATTGTCTATGGGCACCTCCATCAAATTGAGCCATTTCATCGGGCCGCGTGCGATGCTATCGCCTTCTCTTGTTCTTATTTCGATACCCAACCACTCATTACGAATTAGAGGCGCTTTGCCGGTAAACGTGGTAACCATTCCAGGATTTGGAATTTTAATTATGGTATTTAGGAGTTGATTGAAGCAGTGTTTAATTCGTCTGATTGTAACCACTTGACGGTGAATATGTTTTGTACTGATCGCAAACCTAAATCTATTGTGAAATATTTTAGCATACATAAACCTAAGTAGCAGATAAGTAACTAAATACATCTTTATATAAATTCATATATATTTATAATAGCCTAAATTCGTTGAATAGGCAAATTTAATTCCTTAAAGGCATTTATAACAAATCTTCCGTCTTAGCGTTATGATTTATCATTACCTACCTATTAAACAACAATGTACCTACCTAAAGATAAATTTAAAATTCGGTTGGACTTAAATAATAATCAATCCTATATCTTTTTTATCATTTTGTGTATCAAACCAAAACCTGTAGTTTATTGTCAAACAAATCAAAAACACGTTACGCATCACAGATTCAATTAATCACAGCTGAGTTTTAGTTTTATTGAGCGCGTTGACTATTGACACTATAATCCAATCATAACCCGAGCTTCGAAACGCCGAGATCGTATCAAAAGATCCGAAAGGAAACACTGACCAAGACTTTGTTACATTCGACCATTGGAATTTGAACTTTAGAGTGTATAGTTTAGGGTTAAAAAGACTGCAAGGTAAATTTGGTGATGTAGATGAGAGAAGGCGCGTCAAATCGGTAGGAAATCGGCCTTAGTGTCACCACTTCACGGCTGATGGGAGCAAATGGGGATCACCACAATGCGGCCTCTTTGACTTTAGGACAAAGTTACACGCTACGGCTGTGGGTTAGCCCTTGAAGATTGTCCTTTGACTAGAACAAAGTGATAGTTACCGGGGATTTAGTGGAACATTCGACGTTTGTTGAATTCTTACGCGGAAAGACGTCATAACATGCATTTCTACTGCTTTATCGAATGTTTGAAAGGGTTTGTTTTATTGACTATAAAACATAAAATATTTGTGTTAGAATATAACATAATTAAAATAATATAAATAAAGGTAGTTTTTTCTAAATAAAACTTGTAATAATCAATCATAGATTATATTTAATGAGTGTCAAGCTTTTAAAAGTTCTAGAATAAAACTTAGACAGCTAATACATAATGTTGTAGGAAGGAAATATAACGTAGCACTGCGGCACCGGCGAGTTTTGTGACTTATGTGTCTACTATCTGTTTTGTTTTTAAGTGCACATGCTCTTGCTTACTTATAAACGAATGTTACAAATGCAAAACGAGAGTAGGCACCGATTTTGGACCACCTGTGAACAGAAACACAGAGCACAATGTCTATCGCTCGAATCGAAATGCATCGTTTAAAATATTGTCACGTAATCAAAACCGCGAGTGACCTCACACAAAAGAGCACTAATTGCCGCGGATCTCGAATTAATCAATCGGTACAGGAGTGTACCTGCCTAATATAAACGTTCGGCGGCGGCTTTGATCTCGCGCAGCCTCCAATTAGCGGACGCCGCTGCCTTTGGCGTTGGCCGCCCGCTTTGAGCCGCCGCGAGTGCTATCCCGCTCGCGCCAACCTCTCGTTCGCACCGACACTCATGCGCAGCTTTCAGGGCATTGTTCGCGTGATTGAAAAGCGAGTGGAAATGGTTCTGTCATTGCTTTGTGATTATGAGATAGTTGTTTATATTGACGGCTAATTGGTGGTTTTATAGACTATTGGTGCTATTGGATTGAAATGTGTTGTGGAATGTAGAGTTTTAAAAGTAAAATACTTACTTACTTAATTTGAGTTATAGTAACAAAAGCAAAATACTTAAGTTAAACTTAAAGATAAACTGTAATTACTATACGATTTGTAAATAAAATACGATCTAATTAGATTTAGGCTAATAGGAAAATGGGTCTAATAAATATATTGATATTTCTAAGGTTCTACAAAGATGGATTACCATGTAAGTTGGAAATGGTAATTATTTTTGTAGTTTAAGTATATTTCAAAGTAATTAATTGAGTTTATTGATGATTTTGTCTTATAATTGTCTCAAATTATGATCATATCAAGGAAATCGAATGAATAAATCGTCTAAAATTATTAGTAACGGAAGACATCGCTAAGTTTATGAATGGTTGCGCCCGCGCGGCTTTTTGTGCGGCTTTATTTCCTTTTATTCGCCACCACAACGAATTAGTCTCGTGTGTGGGAATGGACCGAGATCCCGCTTTTTGTTGCTTTGTGATTAAGAATAAGCCGGGAGAATGTGTGGCCAAAAAGTTAAAAAACTCGTGTTAAGTACAAATTAGAGAATTCTGTATTTAAAACTTGTGATGATTCGCGGTTCTGCTTCTGTTGTAGACTGTTTGTCATTGAATGTCTATGTCACAAATCTTTTGGTAGCTGTATGTTAACTTAGGACTAAAATTTATAGTACCTTCATGTTTTAAAACAGGTCATGTTCTGTGTGCTTCATTTTATCAAAACCAACTTAGCAGTGGCAATCAAAACTCAAATACTCAATCTTACAAAGTTTATCATCTCATTTGTGTTATTCGTATAGGGTAAGAATAAGATACATATCATAGTTCATATCATAATATGTAAGATACATATCATAATATGTCGTTCGTCACCTTTCGACGAATAATAGAAAATAAGTTACTACCAACTCTGTACTATTTTGGTAATAATGAGAAAAAAGTGGATCAACGATTTGAAAAACCAGACAAAGGAAAGGAAAATTAGACCTAGACAACCATCGCTAGTAGGACATGTGAGCAACCATTGCTCCGCTAATAGATTATGAAATAAAAATAAATTGTTTACACCATCACACCAATTAGCTAGCAAACCAAACTAAGCCAGGCTTGTACTATAGCGACTAGATAACGGATAAACAAACTTAAATACATTTAGAAACATCTCGGACTTAGGTTTAAATGCTCATGTTCAAAACACATACATTTTCTCCTTGATACGAACCCGCAACCGCTCGGCATTGTAGTCTGGAGCGCAAACAACTGCACCAGACGGTCGTTAAACTAACATTTTAAATAATATAATAACATAAATAGACACATCACACTTAAGTTAAAGGCAACCTAATTAAAAAGACATCAACGAACTAGTGCACAGATTCCACAACATTACTCTTCAAAACACCTCGTGCGAGGTGTCAGTAATAGGACCAAGAAAAACCCGCTTTAACAAATTAAAATCCAGTAAAACCTCTACTGAACGCGCTCGCCGTCCACAAAAGCGGCCACCATGCGTCCTCACAATAAATCTTTACGACGATATCACTTTTATTTTGCATAAATAAAACTAAATTATAACAGCCCTTTGCGCGCCCGGTAGCCGCCGGATGATATTGTAACCAATAACAAAAATGAATTAAAGAAAAAAAGTGTAAATGGTAAAAGAAAAAAGGTCGGTTATCAAAGAGAGCCGCGCTCACGTACTGGCTGGTTATGACGACCAGCGGGAGTTACCGCCTAACCTGAGAATCAAAGTTTACTAGATGAGATTTAAAAAATAAATTGAGAAGCCCGCGGAGATGTCGAACAATTTAAAAGTTGAACGAATGTGCTAACACCACGAGTAGTAATTGATAACCTCTTTTAAAAGTTACATTGTTATTTTAAAATTTATGTCAATTTCTTTATGTAAAATTTATCAAACTGTTAGCCTAAAATACTGTAATTACAAGATAATATCTAAAAGCCGGTGTAGGGTAATTAGTTAATAATCGACTATGTAGGTTAAATATATTTTATTATGGAATCAAAGCGTAAAGGCAAAATTAAAAGGCCTCGCCATGTTTAAACAATACTAGATCAGTTAATTCAAAATGTTTTAGGGCGTACGTCAATTTTAATGAATCCTTGTACATTTTTGTTTGAATTTCCAGAAATTAAGTATCAAAATAATTATGTATAAGCATTCAGTACCTTACGGAGTTGATAATGTCATTAACATGTTAATAAATTTGCCATCTATCAAATTATTAAATTATTTATCGCTTAACTTTCCGTTCGCACCTTTCTCCAATAACCGGAAAACAAATTATTTCTAGGTACTACAGCTTAACATTAAATGTAATTGAATGTAAAGGCAATTTATTGAGAAAATTGTGTAATGATACCTGTTAATAAGTTTTTATACATCTAGATTAGGTGTTTTATTGTTTAAATGGAATTTGACCCTAAAAAGTTACGTATTTGGTCACGTTATTTAAAAATTGCAAGGGCACTCCTATCTACTTTGTGTCCGCGGAGTACAGTCAGATCAATATTAAGACACGATCATAGACTCTTATTTTGATGTATTTGAAAATCGTAATTTAGTAGTTCAGAATGTACGACTACTTAGAAACATGTTTTTTTTTATAATATGGCTAAATAGGTGCTA
Source organism: Anania hortulata (assembly GCA_963576865.1). Lineage (NCBI taxonomy): Eukaryota > Metazoa > Arthropoda > Insecta > Lepidoptera > Crambidae > Anania > Anania hortulata. The sequence continues at coordinate 6,083,288 of OY756412.1, read as the reverse complement.
TGTGTATTCCCATCAATGATCATAGCATCTACTTTGTACCTACTATCCCAATATTCCCCCACTATTAACTGGTAACTAAACAATTTTTGCTTGTATTTTTGTTTATTTTTTTATTACGAAAGTACAGTAGGCATAAATAAAGCTGGCTAATTTATTCTTGATATTGAAAAAAAAAACTTTTCAAGTCTCTCTCTCAAACTCTCACAAAATGCATTCTAGCAATAAGGAAACTAAGAAGCAATGAGATGTGAACGAACCGACAGACTAATTGTAATCAGAGCAAAAAAAATGCAAATTCATGTCTTACTGGTAATGAGCATGATAGATCACCCGATCTTGATTATTTTTTTATGAATCCATTACATAGCATAGCAAAGGCATTATACGCGCAAATTACTCGTTGCCTGTATCAGATAATTAGAAAGAAAAGTAGAGTCTTGTTAATCTTTTTTGAGGCGGAAATTGATGTTTTTGTATGGAAAATAGACAATAAGCGATGACCGAAAACTATAGACAAGAATCGAACTGGAACTGGTCCATTTCTTTTAAATAGAATTTTTCTAACAGCTGTCCAACTGAAAAAAAATAATTATGCATTAAAATTAAGGTGCTTAGTAGAGGTTTTAAAAAGTTGTTAGTCCGGTTACCATAATACTTATAGGTATTATTTTAAACATTATAGAGCCATGTTCAATACACAGTGTTAAATTTATTAAATTACCTTAAGAACTTAAGTTTGTATTTCCCGGGAATTTTTCTGATTAAAACAAATACGGGATTACACATTACCGTGTTTTTTTAAACATGTAAGTACTAGAACATTTTTACTGCATTATTTTTCTACTTAAGATACACTTAGCGTATAAGACTAATAAGCATTTTTTAAGTTTTACCTATATTTTTGAGTTATTAAGTACCTATCTTTAAGTTAAGTTTTTTTCTCAATCTTAACTCTATCATCCTACTTAACGCATTCCTCACATATTACGTCACTTGTTTTTTTGTTTACACCAATTCTGTATTTGAATGAAACAAAGTATAGATTGCGGCCCATTCATAACACATTCCGAGAGAGGGCGTACCAGGCGCTCTTTGAAAAACGCCGCCGCGCTATTAAAGTGCGATTAAGCAGCGCGAGCGCAGCCTAGACGCGTCGGCTCCCACTTTCGATTTTAAGGCTAATAGACCAACAATGAGCTAGCTTTTAATAGATATGGCATAGGAAAATACCTTGTTCCATAATCACTAAACGGTATCCCAGTTAAATGCATATTGTTTTATAACAAACTCTATGGAGTTTGGTGGTACCTGCGCCTGGATAACTTTGATTAAGTTGCGTGCGTGATTTTGTTATGAATAAATATAATAAATATTGGACAACATCACATACATTGCTCTCTGATCCTATGATAAGTAGCTTAAGCACTTGTGTTACAGAAATCAGTAACAACGACGGTACCACAACACTCAGACCCGAGACAATATAGAAAAGTAATTTAGTGGATCATCATCATCATCATCATTTCAGCCATAGGACGTCCACTACTGAACATAGGCCTCCCCCCATTGACTTCCGGTTGTCCTTTGGCCGGTTGGAATTATGGTGGATGATGAGGATGAGATGAGGAATGATGAGACTCGCGATCTGTTCTATCATACAGTAGGTAAAATTTATTGCCATTTATTTTCACTATTTTCTACCTCTAATGACTTAATTATTAATTGTACACGATCATGCTAATAATGTCGTTCTATCCATAATAGTGTACGGATTTTTAATGCAGTTGCAATAACAGCTAAGCCTTTTAATTTAAACCTAACTGCTTATAGTAGTAATTGCGTTTGGTTATTTTAACATAACACTTAACACAGTTTATTGTATCCATTAGTAAAATGCTGTTTACGATGCTCAATCTATCCGTCTTTATAATTACAATCGTTAATTCATTCCATTAAGTTTATAAGTCTTATATCTTGAGTGTTGCAAATCAGATTTTGCATACATTTAATTATATTAGCATAGTTATGAGTATGGGTTCCACTTAAAGGCTTGCCGAAGTCATCCCTGCTAATTTTAATAAGGCTATTTTATGGGCAACCACGAGGCTACTCATATTAACCATCTAGAAGTGGCTTAACGTTGGATTAAAGTAATTAGAAGTTTAGTTAATCGCCTCCCGTTAACCGTCAATGAATTGTTCAATAAAACAAGTCAATATTACTGCATGTTAATAAGAAAATATTAATGTCAGTAGCAAGTAAAATTAAATTATAAATAGTGGTTTAATTAAATAGGTATCTTACTTACTGTATTACAATGTTACAAGCATTTCTCGTGCGAGTTGATTTTTTAACCGACTTCAAAAAAAGAAGGAGGTTCTCAATTCGGTTGTATGTTTTTTTTAAGTAATTCGAGATCAAAAATATTAACAAAATCTGACAATTTCCAACTAACATTTCGTTCAACATGGTTGCGGTGCAAGTGGCTATTGTGTATTTTTTTTTAAATATTGCACGATTTTTAAAATAGTTTTGTTTCCATTTTGCATCTGCATGATAAAAAAAACCGTTACTGTGTAAGACAATTTTATCCTTGCAATGTTAACACCTTTGTTTACGTTGTCGATATCGAATTAAGTACCCGAATAAAGGCTGTTCATTTCATTTTCATATAGTCATTTTTGTCACACTGCCAAACCAGTTTTAGTGAAAGTTAAGTTAAGATTACTTAAAGTACAATCTAGGATTCATTTAGTTCTTAGTTATCTTTCAAAACATTCGCTACCGAGCCTTTCTGTGACCGACCGAATAGCAATTAAAAAGCACACTTAAAACAGAATTAATATAGCTATACAACAACAAAGGCTTAATCTGGTGCTCAACTAAAACAAACAAACATCCAAATCTTAAAAAAATACTTTTATTATATACAAATCAAATCATAACAGTTGATTCAAAGTCAAATTTAAATGCGTTTATTAAAATTAAAACTAAGGCTTTAAAATACATTGGAGTTACTTAATCACCCTTTAAGATGCTGCAATTTTCTTATTCTTAAATTTATAGTTATAATACTAATTAATTTGTCGACTGAAGTCATGTTCGACTGTATACGAGTACATGTTTCTGGACCTGATTTTGCATTTTAAAACATCAAGCCAAAATAAATCACACTCATAAATTACAAAATGGAGATCATAAGTATCCATCAATTAGTACTTTGATGATAAACTTAAAATTAACTTAAATTAAGTTCTTATACGTGTTCGGGCTAAGTACCTACATCCACTTAGTTTTATTGGTTTTCATCGTAATCGGTTTGATTGATCACATTTTGCGTAATAATGATCGGTGTTTTAGAAGGAGATATCGAATAATCTGATGAAGAAATTTTAATTCTAATTAAGCAATTTAAATTAAGGAGTTATGTCTATTTTACGCGAAAGATAATTTAATGTTTTCGAGACGTCTATAGTCCATTAATTTTTAAAAGCAGCTTCTGTGTTACATCTAAAAAATAATTTAAAAAAATGTCGTACAAATGTTGTTAAACTTTCATGATAAATCTACTCATAACCACCGAACTGAGTAGTAACAATAACAAAAATTCGTTTACAAAAATAATACTTAATAATACTTATATGTAATCCAAACAGTTTTATGTTGGAATTTTAGTATATTAGTCAAATAATGTCTAACATTCAATCAATTCAAAAGTCTCTTGTAAGTATGAATCATACATTTCACAGAGTCAAGTAAGCTTTTGATACAAATGTTAGCAAGTTCCCAAAAGCTTTTAAACCCATTTTAAAAGTGAATCGATCTATTGTTGTGCCATATTGATTGATTTGGGGTCAAAGAGGTCTTAGCTGATGGACACACAATATCATTATGGTTATGTAATTGAAATTAAGAGCTGCGAACTCTCTTTGAAATATTGCGGGATTTGCAGTTTTTTTTCTTATTTAAATTATAAATTTGACGACCGTCTGGTGTAGTGGTTCGCACTTCAGACTACAAAGCCGGAGCGGTTGCGGGTTCGAAGCCCGCGAGGGGCAAATGCTTGTGTGATGTATCTAGTCACCATAGTGCAAGTCTTGCTGAGTTTTGGGGCCAGCTAATTAGTGTGATTGTGGAAACAATTTATTAATATCATATTCTTATTTTTAATGCAGGCTGCTTCCAACCAGCCATTCTGGAAGTCGTTGGGGGAGGCCTATGTTCAGTGGTGGACGTCTTATGGCTGATATAACCCTGATGAGGACCTTTATTATTGTAAAATGCACTTACATTTTGCATAATTACTCTCCCCATGCGAGTATCTAGTTGCCTAGATATTGATGGCAAATTATCTATTCATGCATGCATGAGACATGACATGAGACCGTTAATTAGCATAATAGCTCAAGCTAATTGATAGGACATATCAATTTGCTTTTTCAATCACCCGCTCTGTTGTAGAATATCTATAAAATACTAGCTTTTTCTTCGGCTGTACCTGCGTAAAGTCTCAGCAAGGAAGTTTAAGATGGTAGCGCCAAGGGGTCTAATTTATTCGATAATTAATTATTATGTTTGAACAGGCGGGAAGCAAGTAATTGTAAGGCACCACTTCCGACGTCTAGAATATAAGATCACACAGGATACTAACTCCCTAGCCAGCGTAGAGTCCCTTTACCTCAAGACACTAAGTCTATATAGCCCTAGCCTCACCTAACAATAAAAACGTAAATATAATAAGGATGTAGAAAGCAGAATGAGAGGTCCTCCCAAAGGTTGCCCAGGGTAGCAGCGTTAGGAAGGTAGGTGGACCCGCTGCAAGTCTGGCAGACTTAACAGACTGATTATACTGACAGCTAAGATAGTCTTGGCCGCAGCGGAGGGAAATGAGAACCAAAACGGACGGTTATTCAAGTTAATAAAGTAAAGTGACAGAGTGTATACAGTTAAGAATTTCTCATTGTGTGCCGTCGGTGTAGAGTGCCGACGGTGCATGTGCAGGTTCCATAGGTCATCCGCCGGTTTGTAGGTCGCTGACGGCGCAGCAGGCAAATCTACAATCATAGCTCGTACATATATTTATTGTTTTTTTGTTCGATGGGACAGGCGAATTTGATAATACAATAAGAAGCGTCAAGCAAGATATTGCATTGGCGATAGGGAAGAAACAGGGAAGAAAGTCTTATATTACGTCTTGCCCCTGGGGTAAACTTTATCTATACAAAATTCTTATTAGTCATGAATAGACATCGGATTATATGCACTAACAAAATGCCAAAATATGCATGCAAATATGCAATAAAAAAGGCCGAAATATGCACTAAAAACGATTGATATGCCTAAAATATGCACAATACAAAACCAAAAAACCTTTATTATTTTTATATTTTAATCGAAAGAGTGTACAAAAAAGCGAAATTCTCTTAAAATTAAGTATAGTTTTGGTGGCAATATACAATTAAGTATTTTTACAAATTTTCGTGCGCAAATTTGTGACGTTTGTCACCCAGTATCGATTTGTACGCCGAGAATGACCTCTCCACATCAACTGTCATCATTGGGCAATATTTAAAAGTTGGCGCCATTTTTGGAGATACCTGTTCAGGCAGGGTACGACCTGTGCCGTTGATGTAGCCATTAATGTTATACTTAACGAAATATGCACGGTTTAAAAAAAAAGCTAAAATATGCACTAACGCCGTAATTAGGGAGCGCCGTAATTATAATCCGATGTCTAGTCATGAATAACGAAAAGAACGAATCGCTAGTTAAGATACTAGGTATGTCATCGCAAGTCGCAACATACCTTGCTTTTTGCAGGTTTGCAGGTTGTAATTTATTGACCCGGAGACGAGTCATTATATTTTACAGCCAATATTGATCTTGTATCGCGTTGTCAGGCAACATTAAATATATTGTCTCGGGTCTGGGTGTTGTGGTACCGTCGTTGTTTCTAAATTCTGTAACACAAGTGCTTTGGCTACTTACCACAGTATCAGAGCGATGTATGTGATGTTGTCCAATATTTATATTTATTATATTTATATTAAATAATAGTTCCTTGATTTTGAAGATATTTAGCATTCAGCTGTGCTGTGACTGATAAATTATAAAAGCGCCTGACAACAATAATTATCATGGTCCCAAAAGTACAGAATTAGTATCATTGTCACTGTCACTAGTCACGATGTACCAGACAATGAATTTTGCTACGGGCTTCTCCCAGCACAACCAGACCCGAGCTACTAATGTGTTAAAGTAACTGTAAGTTACTTGCGCATTAATCAGTTTCTTTCTATTCTAATATCTATGCAGTGCGTCAGAATTCCCATGCAATAGTTTTTATTTATATTTTAGTTAGATGCCATTTATTATAATAAATTTACCTACTTTCAATACTTACCATTAGCAATAGGATAATTGGCTTTGCTCGTTCCTTTAGAGAACTTAATCCAAATTTAAGGCGATGCTAACGTCTAACGTCGTTTTTTGGTTAGGTATCATAATAATACACTAAGGCATTCTAACTATAGCCTCATTAACCAACCTGTGTATCAAAATGACACCACCTCGGAACAATGGCCGCCGCGAGATCAAAGATGCCGCCTGTATCGGCCGACGCCTTAACGTATTTAAAAGACATTACGACATGATTGGGGCTAGTTTAAAAACGATAATTTTGTTGTTAGTCTCATAGCCTTGGGCCTAATATCAGGCACAGACTGGACAAGATCAACCAGACCAACTGAAATCGTGGTTCGTCAATAGCTCTGGAAGAAGAGGTAATGGTACGGAGGGCAATTATTTTTATGCGGAACACCAACAGCATTGATACAATCTATTGAGTACAGAGTTATCATACAAACTTAACTATTAACAGGCATTCACGATTATGATGACTTTTCAGACGTGCAATATTAATAAAATTCTAAATGTGAACATTTTCTAGCTGTGCTAGTCAGAACGAGAAATAATTTGCAACAATCAAAAGATTTTTATGGGAATTATGAATTAGAGATTCGTTCGACCAAACATCTGTAGGGACAATTTATGATTACGAGACATGTTGAAAGAACTGTTCAAGGAAATTAATATACTAATAGTGGTTTTCCAATTATTTTATGAGTATTAGGTATGTAAATGTACATTCGCAAATAAATAAATAAATAAAACGTTTTTATGTCAGACGGTTTACATCCATCCATAGGAAAAAAATACTGTATCTTTTCCCTTAAAAAGCATGCATGTCGCATATTCAAAATACCCGAAATAAAGATAAACTTGCTGTTCCAAATAGTGGTTAATTCATGCATGGAAAAATGAATTCGCTTTTTTTAACAAATTATCACAGTCTATTGCTGAACTTTAAATCGCATGTTAAGATAATTTTAATGAAAAAGGTTATTATTACACTGTTAATGAATATTTAAATGATAAAAATGTATGGAATTAAATACTGCCCTACTCGCACAGGTTCCTTTTATCTTCTGATGTAAACATACTATTTAAAAATACTATAGTGTCTGAGTTTCTTGCGTTGCTTCTTCTCAGCGCTAGCCACAATATTGTCTCTAAGCAGTGGTAGGGCAAGAAATAATTGGGACGTGTAAAAGGGTTATATTTTCAGAAAGTGTGTTAGTTCCGATTAGTTTATTTGTTTCTTTAATAGGTATAAACAGGTGGCTTGGATCCATCCCTTCAAAAGTCAATTGTGTAAAGTCTAAATATAATTTTCATTGCACTTTACTGAGATTGGATCATGCAGGCTACTGCAGTTTGTATAAAATGAGATTGCTAATATATCTGGCATATGTTTATAGCCTCCGGTCGTGCATCGGGAGTCGTGGAAAGCCAGCCAAATTGTGGATACCTCATCTTGGCAGAGATCACCCACGTAATCCGGCCCATAGATTTTATCGTGTAGCATGTAGTTTTACGCATAATTGCCGGTTGACTTTAATAACGTCTCAATAGATGGAAAGTAGGTAGTTAGGTGGCGTTCATACCGGATTAGGGATTATTCTTAAGTGTAAGTACTGTTTTATAACCTCTTTTATATTTTCGCGGTGATATTTTTAAACCGCAATTCTTATTAATTCAAACAGAGAACTCTTTTATTATAATTGTTGTAACATCTTGGTTATTTTCTCCCTATAGCCCTTTCATGTTCAACCGTCCTTAAATGTTAAATTTAATGTGACAAACTTTTTAATTGGCTATGTAAGCATTTAATTCAAAGTGTTTTTTATGTTAAATTTACATGCTGTAAAGTTTGCAATAAATAAATAAATAAATAATCAACAAACAGTCATATGTAACTCATACCACAAAAACTACAATAGAATAGATAATAGTACATTTAGTCCTATTTTAGATACTAAGAAAGTATACTAGAATTTAGTCTTTAATAAATTGGTTATGTTTCCTAAAAGCCTGGACCTACTTATCTTAAAATAGGTAAGTACATCATATAAATGATAAACTATCATGATCTATTACAAAACGATACCTATTTATGAGTGTTCATTTGTTTCACGTTGTATTTTTATTTGCACAATTGAAGTCAAATAGATTGATGTTGATAAATGATCGAGTCATTTATCACGTATACTTAAATCATTTGTATTCCATAAGATACCTATTAGGTATTATTTGTATTTTCTTAATTAAATTATTATGATTAATATAAAGAAATAAATACTACCTTTCAATTGTTTAACGACTGATATCTCTTTAAAAAAATATAGGTTACGAAGTTGCTTAATTAAAAGTATAATGCAGCAATAACTTCAATAGTCTGTCAATATTAACTAAATAACTTACAAAAGAAGCAAAATAAAATACTGCTGTACATTAAGTATTAAATAAATGTGTTAATAAATTTTCTTTGCGTCATGCTACGTTATATAATTATTCCAGTACCATACAATACGTAGACACCCAGCAAAGTGATCTATGATGTTGTGACATGGAAACCAGAGATTCACAAACTTTAGTTTTATATTTTTGTTTTTTAAACCGTGACAGTTAAACTAAGTATCAATTCTAGACCTAGTTTAAGTTAACTTCGACAGTAGACTTACAACAAGTATACAAACTTATAACAAGAGCTCAGCACTAGCTCACATTATTATCTTAAAGCTACTTAGGGAAAAAAAACTAAATTCGGATTTGTACGAGTAAGTGTTCTATGCAAACAGTAATGTTTATGTATTAATGTATCATATATTGTGCAAAATAGGGGACAACTTCCTGAAATTAATAAATGTTGATTTAATTTTATTAAATAGATTTAATTTATAAATAAAATAATAATCCAGTCTTTATGAACATGCCCTAATATTGGGTGTTGTTTCGATATGATAATGACGATAGAGATTGACGGCTTATTTGGAAACGCTAAACGGCCGATAATTACTACCTTCTAATAAGTATACGCAAGCTTACACGTATTACTACAACACTCGCCATCATAAAAGATAAAACACATGATAATCATTGCAAACAAAAAGTTAGTATGATTTAATCAAAATTTCATTTAATACGGGTTGATAGACTGAAAATGAAATACATTGATCCCTTTTACGTTGATTAAATTGATACCAATTGTCATTTAATTAAAATCGTCTTCTACTGGCGACTGTTATTTTTTCATATTTAGGTAGCCAGATAAATTCACATTCAAACAAAATTTATAAGCAATTTAAAGTTATTTTACAGAATTACACACAATATACTACTAACTCGTAAGGGCATAATATAAATTACTACTTAATTTAAGGTTAGTTGATTTTTAATGAAATTACGTTATATCTAAACAATTTATAATACTGACTGTACGAGCGGTACATAAGCTTTGCTTTCTACTTGTATGTATTAATAAGGAGAAAGTAGCAAAGTAATATTATTTTCAAGAAGAAGCTATAGGAAACTATCAATTTCTTATTTTTATTATTAGAACTATATGTAGAAAGTATCGTTAATTAAAGCTTTAGAACATACTTGAATCATGTAGGTAACAATTTACTATACTTCTTGAAGAAAAACAGGTGCCCCATTTTATATAAACCTAACGTCAGAATGTCATAGGGAGGTATTTATTTCATGATATTGCAGCTCATGCTTCGCACATCTTAAGTAGCCGTACACGGTCGGAAAGCGGCGCACACGTGTCTCTCCTGTAAGAGCAACTATCTTCCGAGCCAAACGCCTCAACCCGATTTTCGTGAAAAAATTGATCGATAGATATTTTATTTTGCTTAACAGAGTCTACGTAAAACACAAACAAGACAGAAAATAATAATGCTACCTGCGAAGACCTATAAGTGGTTTAGAAATGTCATATACTGTTTCCTACCACCAATTTGTAAACCCTGGTTTTCCTAAAATAAATAAATAAAATAAATAAATAAATAAATAAAATAATAAAATGAAGATAAACAATAACTGTAAACGAAAAAATAAACATTTCTACAAACTAAGGAATACAAATCGAGCAGTGAGTTTACCGCTGCATTACAAAAGTTGACAAACTTGGTTTATACACTATAAACAATGAATACATCACATACAAAAAAATCCAATAGAGAAGTTTTAAACTTTGCTCTTGTTAGTGAAACAATTATATTTTTATTTATTAACTAGCTGAATGAATAATCATCTCACAAGGACGAGATAAATTATTGTTTAAGTTAAGCTAAATCAATATATATTATGTGTGCCAAATTTCAGCTCATGCGTCTAGTCGTTAATGCGTATTAATATTTAAGTAACTAACTCAAACATACTTAAATTCATACATACTTTTACGTATGAAATATTAGTAAGATATCACTGGTTCATGGAGTATGCCGTCAGGATATCAAATATGGGTCTTTTGTTTTTATTTCTTATTAAACATTTAAGACGGATCGAATAACGTAGCCACTGTTCCTGTATCTTTTACTTTCCATCACCCAATTTACTGTCTGGTTTGGTTTATGAATTTGTCAACCCTGACAAACAGTCACTCCACTTCGCAATGAGCCCGATCCGGGTCCACTTACCGACCATTGTCTCACGACAGGCTCAATTCAGCCGGAGTGTTCACTCGGACATTGCTACAGTCACTATACTCGATAAGGCTATTTGCATTAGAACTGTTAGTTACACCGTTGAAAGTGACTTGGAAAGTTGACTGACTTTAATTTATAATCATTTTGTAGGAGAAAACGCATCTACTCAAATTTGCCATTTCCTTCTCTATTTTACACATGTCGAACAATCGACCGATACACAGGTTCCATCACATCGTTTGTCTGCATCATTGCTTAGCATTATTTAAATTTACTGAACATACAATTTACACCTTTTCGTCGTTAAAAGATATTACGCTTAAATATAATAAGATTAATATCTTTCGTTTTTTTTTTTTGGTTTTTACGATTAGCCAAAGATAAAGAATTTTTGTTGTATCAAAATTAAGTTATAATATTTATACATACTTACTTAAATATGAAATAAAGCAAGTAAGTTACTTTTATATTATACCTTAAATACGAGCAGGCTCTATCAAACCAATAAACAAAAACAAACGATTTTAGTTCCCGATGGACCGCCTGGCGCCCTAATCGAGAGCTGATACAAATTGCAGTAATTGCGCAACCGTCCAGACAAGTCGCAAATTATCCAATCGCGCGCACTGCTCGTGGCATACGCACAACATATGCCAATTGCATCGTTAGTTCTCCTTCTAATGAGCAGCCTAGGGCTTGCAAGCATGGACTACACTAGACTGGACTACTTAGCCCGTATTTATAAAGTCGATCTTATTAAAAAAAAACGAACTTAAGAAATAAATTAGTTAAAATGACTTAAAGACGGAAGACACTTTTTTAATTCTATTTATATAAATTGTAATGATTTTAATTTAGATTTAAGTATGGGTATTCTGGGCAAATATCATTCACCAACTTGGTACTTTTATTCTGTTAGACGATGTATTATGAAATATTAAAAAATAACTTAAATTAATAATACCTACTGTTCGTATAGTGAATACCGCAATTATTATCAATTTCGACATTAAAGTATTTATAAATAGTTTTGCTAGACAAACTTGAACAACATAGCAAAATAAAGTATCGGTTTATCAATACCATAGATAGGAATTATCTAAGCCCTAGACTCTAGACTACTTAGGCAAGACTTCCCATTTAGTGTCTCTCCTTTAGTGAAGGCATTAGAGCGAGACTGCGTGTGCAAAACGAACGTTGTTTAAGGCCATTATGAATAACTGCTTCTAACGTTTGAATATTAGTATAGTTTAGGTCTTACGACAAGTATGTTATGTATAATTATGCAAAACGTATTATGTTTATGTAGATTTAGCACAGAAAAACTCATTTTCAACAGAAATTCAAAACCGATTTTCAACAGAAATTCAAAACGCAATGTTCAACATTAATCAAATAATTGATATCATACTTTGGAAAACTATAAAACACACTTATGTGTATTAAACTCGCCAAAACGATTAAAGTGAGCCCAAACACGAAGGTTTTGCTAGTAGTCATTGATGAGTTTCACTGTCTACCTCCTTACTCCATCATCAGATCAGTACAATGGTGTCAAATTTTAGTATTGTCATCCGAATGTCAGATACTTACAAAGTTTCAAATCAAAACGTCAGTTAAAAGAGGTTAAAAACTACTTCCTACGTTTGATTACATGTTAGTTACAAGTTGAAGCTATTAAAAATGTGTTAAAAAAGATATAGATAGTTACATTTGATGGTTATACTCGTAAGATGCACAATTGAGGCGGTCTGAAAAGCTGAGAGCGGTCTCTTCTTCCAAACAACTTTCAGGTAGAGACAGCTAAGAAGAAAGGGGAAAGTGGCACCGAGTGCATAATGTGAAATTTTAAGTAATAAATAAATATAAAATTAAAACTTACATAGCACGTAGAACTGACGGCTGATGGGGCAGAAAGGTTCTTGAATGGAGAACACGTACCGGCAAGCGCAGCCTAGGACGTCCAAAGGTGAACAGACCACCAGGTAAAGATTGCAGGAAGACGCTGGACGCAGGCCGCTTTCAACCGGCCAATCTGCCTATGTTCAGCAGTGGACGTCCTAAGGCTGAAATGATGATGATGATGAAACTTACATACCTACATAAGAGGTATTTTATGGTGATATATGGGATAATAAGATATTAGGTAAATACTCTATTCTATATTGCACACTATACAAAGAACATTACACATGATTTTTACAGAAAGTCGTACAATTAATAATAATAATAAGCTGTTGACTGTACCTACAGTGAGCCAACTTGCACACCCAGACCCGAGCCAAATTATAAAAGTTTATTTCCTGAAATGACCCGAACCGGGAGTCGATCCCGGACCCTTTACTATACTAATCAGGTCTTCAAAGTATGAATAATGAAATACTGTATACTGTAATTATTTTACTATGTGTTTTGTTCTACGAGTATGTTACTAATTGGACCTTCACCGTTGATATAGATATTTACAATGGATACATTTGACATCTGACAGCGACGGCTGAGCTGCAACTAAAGGTCGCGTTGAACTGTTAGCTACTTTCTTGTTATAATTAGCTGGTGTTAAGGGGAACTACTCTGCAAAAAAACAAATTATTTGAATAGATAGGTTATTAGATGAAATCTTACAAAAACAATATCTTTACCTGTTTGTATATGCATCCCAGTTATGACGTGTATCTGTGTATTTACATGGTAAGTTTTTATTCCAAAACCAAAGAAAAACGCCTAAAAAAAGAAATAATGTCATTAAACTTGATTACTATGTCTTTTTATACTGTTTGTAGGGTTTGAATGCTAGTAGCTCGCAATTGAGAAAAAATATTATTTGTTACTCTCAATATGGATCTAAAAATAGCTGTGTTTTATCAAATAAAAATAAAAAACCTCTATGGTAAACAGTGTTAATAAAAACCTATCGTTGACTTTGAAACGTAGAACGTCTCTCACCTTAATAAACAATCATCTGTTGTTTAACAAACCATTTTGCAAATGTCACTCGTAATTAGTAGACGTGATATAAAGCCAACAGTCTAATGAAATATCTAAATGTCTAGCTTGCTATGTTTATTATTATGACACAAATTACGCATACAATGTATGCCCGCTTGTTGCTTGATGGATTTTAAATAATTTTAATCATTTTACTACTTGTTGCAGCTTGCAAGAATAGCACTCACAAGATTATTTAATTCGATAATATTTTTTGTTTTGCAATTAAAATAAACAAAGTGTGACACTGTGTGACATACATTGTCAGCAAATTTCAGGATATAGTTAGTTACGGCGGTACATTACTCACGAAACTAAAAAACTTTGCAAAAAAATCATAGGCCGAAATATTAAAAATGTTTTTAAACTTTTTTTTAACTAAGTCGATGTTTGCCCGGCCAGTTTGTATAAAAAGGTTTCTTTTTTTCATGTTTTCACAATTAGACGTTGTTTCATGCATGTCTTTATTCCGAAATAAAATAGTTAAGTCATAATGGGTTATATTAATCATGTGATTGTTTGTATAAATTACTGAATAAATATATGGTATAGGTATAATGGTATGTCTGAACTATTTTATTTCCAAGTTTGCCAACTAAAATCCTTCATGAAGCATGTATTTGTGTATCTGTAGTGATACAATTTTACTGACCACTTTTTCTGTAATGTACTTAACCATAAAAAACGCATAAGTTTTTTTATTAGAAATACACATAAAAGTATTTTACGTCTATGGTTTTTAATTACAAAGTTTTAGTAGGCTCAATTCCACTTTCGTGGTTTAACTTTTTAATTACTCCTAAACAGAACCGGCAATATTTAATTTTTAAGCCATGTCATTAACTTCCTAAAGCGGTATTTGCATGTTTATCGAAATTAGCGTTAATCAGCTTAACAGGGAGACAGCAAAGCCACAATACAGGTAGATAGGGTAGGTTCACCTTTATATTAGGCGCGCAAGACATCCTGGAAAATAAGTATGAAAATGGCATGATTAGGATACTACAGGAATAGTAAATATTGTTATACAGACCTTTTAAAAGACATCCCATCATGATTAAAATATTAAGCTCTAAATAGATTACGAAAGTCAGGAGTTTGCTTACAAGACTAGCGCTTTTAGAGCAGGCAGAGAAAAATAGATCAAATCATCGAAATCAGTCCGGCTGGGATATGTACAGATGACTCTTGCATCAGTTAATTTAAATTCCTCTAAGACTGAATGCGCACGTGTGTTACCTACCAGCCAGCCAGTGGGGAGTATTCTTAACTTGTGGATTTATTGAAAACTTATTGACGAGCAGTCGTTTTCTTGCTTTTCTTGCTTGTTTCCTTTAGCTGGGCTGAGGGGTTACTTTTTTTCAAAAGAAGCTCTAATTGTTTTTTTTTTTCAATAGACACAGTGCGCCTACTCTAAATGCGTCTGCTATGTCAAGGCGGTCATTATATCGGTAATGGTACAAAATTTGGGATTAATCGGCTAAGCCGCATTATCGACGGCTGTCGGCGGTCCGATTACATGCGGTCACACAAAGCTAAGAACAAGTCGTGTAAAGACTATTGATTCTGTAGACAAGACAACATGTTACTAGTCAAAGTTAGCAACAAGTTTTAATGGGTAGATTGAATTACACATTTTTTTTTTACGCAAATAGATTTATGATCTAAAATTTAAGTCACCTAAATATTTTTATTGATTTAGATTCTTACATTTTCCTTCAACTATGGTATTTTTTAGCTATGGTGTACCTAAATAAGCTTACGAATAGTGCATTATTTCTCATAAAATTGCTTTTTTATTCCAATTACCTCAATTTCTACCCACTGGTCCCTAGAACTGACGGCTCTGTATAATTGTGTCCGTAATTTAGTTGTCGCGTGTTTTTTGGGCATAATTCCTGTGTAATACACCACTGGGTTTATTAAATTATGTCGTATTTATGAAGATAAGTGGCAGCGGGCCGCCGGGATAACAAGTCTGACCTTTATATAGAGGCACTTTTGAAAAGTTATGACTTAAAGTAGCTTGATTACGTAAAACTAGGTTTCACCTAAATGTTTATTGATTGGATTATTTAATAAGGAAAGATATTTACTCAAACTTTTTTGTATTTTCAAAAATTACTACTTTTAAAAAAATGTTTTACCTATCTTATCATCATCATGACTTAAACATACTCGTAATAGGTAAACAATTAATTTAATTAATTAATTCTTGAATTTTTGAGTTGCGACTTAATACTTATTTTATAGTTTTTTTTTGAATACGCAAATAAAAACAGGTTTATTTTACTAAAAGAGCCGGGAAAGAAGAAACCGACATCTTTTTTAATGATTAACAAATTCTCAAACAAAGCCTTGAAAACTTCTCTAAAGCATTCGGGTGTAATTAGCACTAAGTAGGAGTATATGTAACTCCTAACGGCAAACTAGAAAATGATGCTTAACCAGTTTCCCATAGTAACACTATTTTAATAACTGCAAACTAACAATGGACGGCCTAGTCAGCTTAATTAAGCCGATTCAATTATCTTCTCCTTAAATGTACAACATAAGAAGCCACTTGTTCATACTTAAGTAATATTTTTTTAAACAATGCAATTAAATTTTACAACAGAAATAAAGGTTTGAACACACTGTGTTGAGTGAGACGCAATGGTTTTCATTATACAGTTTAATACAGTGGAGCGAAAAGTAATACTTTTTAAAATTATAATATTTCTGTGCTATAAATCAATGATACATAGTTTTTGTTTTGACTTTGATCAAATAGAGCTATACTTACTTACTTGTTGTTATGTATCATTGATTGATAGTACAGAAAAATTTTACCGGTCTAGCTATTTTCATATTTTGCCGCGACTAGTTTTGTTTTGTATATTAGTTGATGGAAAAAGACACTTAGGTACCTATATCATTTTTGGAAGACAATCATTTATACTTACACTAAAAACATAACTAAAAAAACTTAATTATGTCCGATTAATACAAAACCATTTTTATGACTTCTTTTACAGACTTTATTATCATCATCATAATTTCAGCCATAGCAATGTGTCTATATCCAGCGATTGACCATGTCCTGTGGGATAACAAATGCCCTAGCTAGATAATGGGCTAGTTTCCTAAAAAAAACTAATTAGTCCGTCAGTTGATTTAACAGAAAATATTGGACACGTATTTTTTCTTTTCTCAATCAAACAAAATATGATAAAGATATATCCCGTTAAAGTTCCACGTAACGTCACGCCTTGCGACACTTTTCAGCAAGGCGTGACGTCACGTGCTCACTTTGATGTGCTGTATCTTCGTCATTGTTTGTTTGATTGACAAAAGACAAAATATGGGTCCAATATTTTTTCATAATCTAACTGACGAACTAAATAGAATAATCTTTTTTTGACCTAGGAAACTAGCCTGGGCTATATTGGTTCTATCAAAATACAAGAGTTAGGAAATTTATTCGGTTATTGTTTTCTTAAAAAATCGCATTAACTGAAGACGGTAGCCTGCGATGTACTTTTGTATTACGTACTATAAAAATACAAAATTAATCTCGCCGATTAGTTCTATGCTGGGTATAAACACATTAGCATAATGTGGATGTCCACTGCCAAACATCACTTCTTGTAAATCAGGCAAATTGTAACTGATCCAAACACTACCCCGGGCATTTCTAAGCTGTGTGTGTTCTTAAACCCAAAGTAGGTAGATATGTACTAGCCTCTAAATGTATGAATATTTAACTCATTGACCAACAGCGTAGTCAGACTAAATGAATTACCTTTAATTTGTGTTATCAAGAGAGGCAGATCCTTGTTACGAGTCAGTCATTTAGCTGGTCATTTTGCGACTAAAGAGTCAGTCGTTTGGTGACCAGCCCAAGTAATTGGCTCTAAATACAGGTATCACACGATGACTTGGGCTAAAAATGGAAGATATCACCTCTGTTTAAAATGATGCATTCTAATCGGATGAAGATGAACTATTTTACCTTGTGATAAAAAAGCTGTGCTCATTTTTATCGATTTTCATTATTATTATTAAATTAATTTATGATCTATTTTAAGATATATCTTAGTACTTTATACTCTACCATTACAATTAACATTTTAGATCAGTACCACATATTAAACAACTTGTTTAATATGTGGTGGTGATGTTACATAGTTTTATATTTCAGGATATGATTGTGTCTTTAAAACTAAACAAGTTTCCAAAAAAACATGGTTCGAGATTTAGAAAAAAAATTTAGCACTCCCATACCAACTGCCCGGTAATCTGATTGATTTAGTATCCAATATATTTGTCTGATTCCGGTCATGTTTCTTTAGCAAAGTGTCATGTTTGATAAGAACAACTACTTATAGCTGTGCATTTATGTTAGTACACGTTTTGGAACGCAATATGTATTTAGTAAATATGAATTTGACGTAAATATGCTATCTCCATTGTTACCTCGATGATCTAAAGCCCTTGTTGTTGTATGGGGTTAGCTCATCTCATTAATTCTAATAGGTTACCTCAAATTTGACGAAACAATCAATTGGACGTTACGACGAATGTTGTGACTTGTCTATAAATCAGGTTAAATTACTGTCAGTAACAATTTAACTGTTCCGTCCATTACTATATACGAATATACGATAAGTCATCATCATTTATCATTTCAGCCATAGGACGTCCACTGCTGAACATAAGCCTTCCCAAGATAGGTACCTCCAGGTATAAATTTACGTCTTTTATGTTTGCTTTGTGAAACACAAACATGTTTACTTTAAATGTCATTTCAGAAATCGGTAATTAGTGAGTGAGGTGAATACGCAATACGCATAGCAAAATTTGAATACCCATTAAAGTGATTAGCAAAAAGTCTGGTAGGTACCTCGTAACCGTAGACTTTCCTGCATACGTGAAGAAGGATTCAACGAAGCCAATCTGCGATCAACGATGTGGGTTAACGATTCGAGGTTACTCATTTTGAGAATCAACTAAAGAGAGTGTACAAGGCAAAAGCGATTGAGTTTTTCGCAATATTTTTTTTATTACGTTTTGCAAACTTATAAGTACCCATGTTACATAAATAAATAAATAAAAATTGCTTTATTTCAAGATTACGTTTTACAATGTTTGTGAAGGAGTCTTCCTAGTAAGTAATCAGATACTTGTGTTGGGAATGACATAGTAATTAGATTTATTTCTTTAATCAAACCTAACTCTATAATGCAGGCATCGTTTAGCGAGTCCTTCATCGTGTTAATTGTGTTTAACAACCTTTTTGAATGAGGCCCAACCAAGGAGAATACATTTTCAAATAATCGTAATTACTCTAAATATTTTTCTGTTTGTTGACGTCAAATTAAAAAAAAAGTGAATGCCTTAATCGCGACTAAGGCAAATAAAGAAAGCACATAAAAAAAACAAAATTTATAAATTACATGAAACGATTTTTTCAACATTTTTGGTTTTGCTGTACACCTAGGAAATAAAAAACGGTAATAAATCCAAGTGTTTTGGTTTGATTATCGTGTTAGAATAAAATAACAGATATTAAAATCTGGTTAAATGTGACCATAAAAAAATCCCATGTAGGATCTCAGCGGTAGTCTCGGTTATTTCTTAAAATAAAATAAAAATCGATTGTTAGAATTGGTTGGGGCTATCATTCAAACTCAACTGAAATAAGTACATGTTTGTAAAGCCAACAAGAACATAATACCTAGAAAACATACCATGATTACTACCATTAGCTTTGGAAGTCCACTGGAAGATAATTATGTTTAGGTCTCCTCTATCTAGCAAACGACCCAGAGCTTCCCGCATTTTTGACAAGTCCACCGGGCCTGCCCACGCTGTCAGTTCGTTGTCGCCACTTGCCTTAAAGACACAGTTAAATAAATTTCTTAAAAACCGCTAAAAGTTTCAAACATATTCCAAGCCGGGCTGGGACGATGCTGGTGGATATCATGTTTACCTCATTAAGATTCTGTAAAGTGAAGTTTGATTCCATTACAAGTTTTCTCCGCGTATGTGGTCGCAATCAAATATATTTCCTGTATTTTAATAGGGAAAGCATACAGTCTTAGTTTCAGAAGCTATTTTAAAATTAATTTATTTAAAAAATCATTGTCTTTAGATTCAAATAATTGCTGGTCATAGGGAGGGGAACATACCTTCTAATTAAATGAATATTTTGCAAAAATTAGAATTTTAACAAAAAAAAAGCTTCTGAATAAATATATGGTCGATTTTGTAAAATAAACTGTTTTATAATAGGTATTTCATAAAAGCATAGCTTTGAACTCCACAAATTATATAATATAATTGCAAGATTTCGTGAAACGTTGATTTTCCCGCCCTCGCGAGATACTTATTACCTCGAACACATCTCGTGTAAGGGGCACACGATCGAGTTACCAATTACCGAGTTGGTATAACGAGTGGGAACATCGAGTCGCGACTCGATTCGTTAGTAATCGGCCTTCTCTTTTACAAATGCTGGGATTTTAGTTAGACTATTGTTTAGGCCGCTGGCAGGTTTTCTTTTGAAACCAAATTTTAAATTAAGCAAAATATCAATTGGTTTTTCAGTATTGTTTACAAAAGATTTTATCCAGTGCCTTGAAATCCTGATCCTGATTCTTGGGACCAAGATTAGATATTGGGTTTAAACAACAATCTTACACTCTACAATATTAAACAATTGCAGAGTTATAAATAAACATTGATATAATCAAAATGGTTGTTTTGATGATGCAGTCTTGTAACTCTTGTTCCTGCATATTGAAATCGGCTGTACCTAAATTAACAATCAAGCACAATGTAGGTACCTATAGACTGAGCTGAACAAAAACTACAATAAGTAATGCTAGCTTTATATTTAGCTGTTTCATAGCAAATTAACACCTAATGTAATCCCATAGTCCCGCCGCTCCATACAGTCTTTCGATCCCAAATACACAGCAAATCGATATGAAGTACTTAGGTACAACATTTTTTGACATCAATTCTAATTTAAATAAACTTTTCTGATGAAATTCAGCCACCGATGTTCCGCGGCGGATCGCTAATGTATCAAAAAAACGCGACGGCTATTCCGCGTAGCCCGACGATGGTAAATTACATGCAATAAAATGTTTTGGCGGAAAGTTTGCGACGGGTTCTCGGCGTAATGTGGAAGGGGCCAAAGTTTAACGTGCCGTCCTAAAAAAACAAATATGTCAACATATTTAGGCCTGCTAATGGCCACCAGTCAACCTCCTTGCAGAAGTTGCGCAATCTGTGTGGTCGGGTCTCCTATTGTCTTGTGCAATGCAAACATCGTAAAACAGTGGGCTATGACTAGGTATGACTCTTTTGAACAGCCTTCCGGTCGGATTTTTTGCTAGCTATCATGTTTCTGCAAACAAGATTTAGATATTGTTCATAATAATTTTCGTTTTAAATGTAGAAGCTAAAAAAACGTAAATATTTATCTATATAAAATACTTTATTCTGTTGCAATTTAAGGAATGAATAACGGCCTAATAAGATAAAACTGCCAAAAATGATGAATATTATAAACACCTTATTTGTTCTTTAATACTATAATACAAAAAAAATATTATTCAAATAATAATTATCGAAGTTTTTAGTCTCCAAGAGCAATTATTTAATAATACGTCCGTCAACCTAATTTAAACATTTGAATTCACAAATAGAAAATCACTAAAGCTGAATATCATAGCACGTGGTAGCAATTCCAGCGTCTTATCTAAACGCCCACTTAGCGATATTTCATAATATTAAAATACTGTACTCTGGTTTATGTTTCACAATGTGAGTCCCTGTCAAAACATTGGCGCCAATACTTCGTAAAAAATGTTATGAAAAACTCCCGCCCGAGTGGAAGAGCACTTTTTTTATTTGCGTTTTTTTGCGTAAGGGTTTCTGGAATCATACGGAGCCATCAGTTTTTTAATCTGTTAGGAAACTAACGGTGGAAAATGACCTTTTCGAAAACTTGCAATAAATTCCTTGTATTTTTAAGTAGGTAGGTAAAGTAGTACCTACTTATACGAAGTACTTAGGTAACAAAAACAGGTTTGAAATGCTTATGCTCTCGAATGTAAAGTAAAAAAAAACTGGTTGGATTAACTTGTAATTTTTTCGGTGCGGGAAATGTTTACTTACAAAAAAAAAAAAAAAAACTTTTTGTGATTAATGACTTGACCGTTACACGCCAGAAATAGTGTCGTCGTAAACCACAACTATATCAGTCGTACCTACTACCCGCTGCTTATTTAATTCTCCACTTGATTTCACTAGATTTATTACGCCATTAATTAGAATCAAAATGAAGGCACCGCGAGTTAATTTCGTTTTAACGGTCTCAATTCGCTAATAACCGCCGCTCATTCATTATGACCATTCTGCCCCGTCACCGTCTTTTGTTTTCATTTTACGAAAAATCATCTGCGCATAAATTGGTATTTTTTCAAGCGCGGTAATTAATGTCGACTCATTCAACTTTTAAATTAAGAACTAGTTCTAGCTTTGTCGCCGATGAGGATTTTGTATGCGGCCTTCCTTTTTGTCGGCCATGTCTGTTTGTTTTGAGCGGGAGCATCAATTATTTTCCAGTTTTAAATTAGCTGTGGCGCTATGTTCGTCTCGCTCGTTTGGTTGGTGATGGTTCTTTGTCCTTGTCGCGCGTGGTAGTTTGTTTTGCCCCCGCCCAGCGCTCGCGCGGCGTCTTTGACCGGTAGCGAGCATCGTTATGGCTTTTTTCTATCGGGTGTGTATGTCCGGCCTAATATTTGTGTAGGATAACCAGAAAAAGTCGCTTTGTGTGCAGTGGGAGGTTCACAATGTGCTTTGTGCCTCGATTTTGTTTGCGTTAATCACTCGTTGTGAAGACTCGTGCTAAATAGGTACGTGGGCAGACTGCTAACAAAATTGCCATTTGCGAGTTAGCAATTTGAGAATGATTTTAGAAGGTGCGATGATGACATCATTGATCATAATAATATGACACATAAACATTATGATTTCTAGTTAACCCCAAAAAAAGAAAAACTTATTTCGGTAGATACCAAAACAACTAAAGTCTGTGGTAGATGTAAGATGCTCCTCAAAGGTTTTAGCACGTAAGTAGTGTCCGCACTCTACGCAAAATACCGGTACATTTTTCTTACGGTAATTTTATCTAAAGTAACGAAAAGTTTCTCTCTATCTGCTGATTTAAAAAAATATTATCTAAAAATTTGGACGCCAAATGCAAGGTTTCCTTCTTCCGGCAACCGGCAACCTTTAGGTTCGTTCTATTTGTTCTGGTTCGGCCATAATTTAGTCAAAAATATCGTTAATGAGCCGGCCCATATTATAACGCTAGCTATCCACTTGACGAAGCTTTAAAAATATAGCTTCTGGGTAACTATTAAAATTCATTGGAACTTTCCTAAAAACTGACACTTCATAACGCATCTTTTGTTGTCTCGAATAAGTTAATTAGATCACCTAAGTATAGCCTTTGTTCGCACGAACTTCCTATCAAAATACTTACTTTTATTTAAAGTTAAAGAAATCTGTCTTTAATCGTACTCACACCATGTTTAGAAAGATGAAAGATACGAAAAGTGAAAATTGATGTCGTGAAACACAGGATTTATTAAAATTTAAGAGGTTTTTAACCGAGTTCAAAAAAGGAGGTTCCTAATTCGTCGGACACTTTTTTTATGTATCATCAAACATTGCATGAACTCCGTACCACGCCAACTGATTTTAGTATCTATCTTACCTAATATCTTTTCCAAATGTGGACCGATTTTGATGATATTTTTTAAAATGAATAGGTTATACTTCAAAGATACTATAATAAAACATTTTCACCCCTAAGGGTGGAAAAATAGGACACGAAATCGGTGTTCAGCAATTAAATTATGTTTGCACTCATAAGATTTGTTTTGATTATAGGATGTATCACTAAAATTGATGAAATAAGTTAATTTTATTAAAAAAACTAAAACGCTAAAAATAATCTTAACACTTAAGTACCTAATCAGTTACTTTTGGAGTCGGTGCCAGTCGATGAGAGATTCTATGTTTTCGTTTGCACCGACTCTAAAAGTAATTGATTAGGCCTACTTGTATTTTTAGCGTTTTAGTTTTTTGAAGTCGGTTTTTATTTTTTTTGTAAATGTACCTGCCCCCTTTGCATGGGCACCAAAACACGATATAATCGATAAGATATAGCGATATATCGACACCAACTGTAAAATATGATACAGTAGCAGTATTATCTTAAATTGGAATCTTATCTCTTTCTAAAATATTATTTAAAAATTTGAGACAATTAGGCGTAATTGATTATAAAAACTTCAGTGGGCGGAAATTATCGTTAGGTAGGTACTCACTCTTCAGCTTTATTAGGTGGCAAAGGATATTTGTTGTCAATAGGATAGGTTCTCGAGTGATGACCACGAACTAGAAGACGCAGCATAGGACTCCCGGTGGACTGACGATCTAGTAAAGGTCAGAACGCACTCGCTGTAGCATTTTATGGTCTACTTTGAAAGTCCACACCCAAAGGCTTGAGTCTTTCTTGCAATGCATGACTATTTTTACTTTTTTCAAAAATGCTTGCTCTACTTGAAGCCATATTTTGTTGTTTGTTTGTATTGACGAATCATACAAATATGCTGACGGCAAATATATTAAAGCATAGTGTCATTTTGAAATTCATTGGCAATATTTATTTCTAAGGATAGCAAGAGTTCAGTACACCCACAGCCTAGTTAGTAGATTTGTCAGTAGCGTGCAGTAGCGCGATTTGTCGCGCGATAGTCGCCGCGACACGCGACCGCCCGACTTACTATTTCGTTAATTATACCCCAATGACTTGCTGTATATCGGAACGGATTTTATTTGACTTAGAGGCGAGCGGTTGGCGATTTAGATTTTAGGGCTACCTCGATTTTTATCTAGCTGGATGACTGAAGAAATCTTATTCTTTTGAGCTGCCGAATAAAGTAAAATCTCATAATAACAACATAATAGGCGACTGGAAATTCTCTAGAAATTGTTTAACATAATTTTTAACATGGTCTTTATCTAGTTTAGGTATTAAAATTACACCTAATTTAAAAAAAAAGCTTCAGGTGCTAAATTGGAAATGTAACTTATCCAATAAATATTGCAGATATACGTTTTTGTTAAATACTTACTTATTTTTATTAATGTTGATAGATACTTTGTATCTCGGTTCAGGTTAACTTAGAAAACGTATTTTTATATATTGGCTTGCGCCTGGGTGTGCTGGGTGACGCCTCAGGCAAAATGATAGTCTGGTACCTTATCATACGAGTGTGTTATTTCTTACTCGAAGACCATGACAAAGTAGTGTGTTTTCTGGCGCATTATTCCCTATCACTTAATAGTAAGCCACTACAAGGTGCCCACCTGCCTAGACGACCTGGTGAAGGTTGCAGGAAGCCGCTAGATGCAGGCCGCTTCCAACCGGCCAATCTGGAAGTCACTGGGGGAGGCCTATGTTCAGCAATGGACGAACTAGTCCTATTTCATCATTGCAGCCATAGGACGTCCACTGCTGAACACAGGCCTTCCCCAATGACTATTATTGGGGGGGATCGCCAATACTCGCCACGCTTGGCAGGCGGGTTGGCGAGCGCAGTTTTTTATAAGATTTCGCACGCAGACGCTGCTGCCCGTCTTGTACTACAGGAATTAGTCGCCTCTTACGACACGCCTCCTGTTGGCGGTGGGGAAGTGTATTCTTTACGGCGGTCCCCACACGGCACGTGTCCTATTTTATAATGATAAATTAAGCCTTCTTGAACCAACTTAGTGTAGGCCTCTTTCAGTTCTGGAACGAACTTGGGTAGTCGGTATCCAATTTATTCAGTGTCATCCCCTTTTTAATTTAGTCTTTTTATCGTATCTGTGGTTGGGTTTACGGGCTACGTATTAATTTCAATTCATTATATTTAATGCGTTCTATAATGTTACAAGGTGTTTTAAATATGTTAAGACCCCGTTGGGCACAAAATCAGTACTTATTCTTCCCATTTCCATTTTAGTTTGGCTCCTTCTTTGTTAGAATGTTGTTACAATAAAAAAAACCTACTTCTATTATAACCGTTAATAACCAAACCATAAAACCAGCGTAACTTTAAAATACAATTAACACCCTCTAAGTAACTTGTGTAACTCTATGTTTTCGTTGGCTCAAATTTAATTTTACACACATTACGCATGCGAATACGCAATCAGCTGTTTCTTAATTCGAAGAAAGTTATAATGGTTGATATTACTAACAACCAATGGTTACTATCAAGCTGTCTGTTCTAATCTAATCTGCAAATATTATAGGATGACTTAACAGTCTTCCAAGGACAGAGTTAGATAGAGTTAGCCCCAAGAAAAAAAAAATGTATAAGCGCTAGATTTGATTTTGCAGTAGCTCTAAATATTACATACTTTTCAAGTGTTTTATTGCCGAAATACTTAACTTTTGTTGTGTTTATCCAATATGTCCTATTCCCAAGCTCTTATACAGTATACTTTAAACACGTAACACTGTTAGGTCTCTGGTTACTTTTATATTTAAACTAGACCACTACACCTTTGACGACCTCCGTATAGCTGAGAGACGAGTACGCCGGATTTAGCGTCACCATCTCTGAAGTCCCGGGTTCTATTCTCGGTCGGGTCAATTTAGAAAACTAACTTTTCATGTTGAAGTCCAGACCAAAACCACAGAACACCCAGGTGTTGTGGCACCGTCGTTGTTTCTGATTTTTAAAACAAGTGCTTTGGCTACTTACCATATAGCATCGCATACAATTGTCTAATATTTATTTATTTATTGAACACATCAATTAAAGAATCCGGTGGCTTATCCAAGAAAGCTAGGGGTGACAAAATCGGGGACAAAATCTTGCTTTTCAATGTAAGTCTATTAACATTTACAGATGAGCAAGTATAATAAAGGGTGAATTAGGGGTGACTATTTGCAGCTTATAGCCCTTTATTTGACAAAAGCTATTTAAAAGACAAATTCAACTCTGTTTGTTTTTCATTTGTTTTTATACAATAATTAAGCTTATTATTAGTACCAACCTAAACGCAGCTTTTATGTAAATACTTTTCATTATTTTTTAAGACAGATTCTATGGGAAAATATGCTATTCTTGCGGGTGTTAAGTAATTTGTTTTTGTCTTGTTTCAGGTAATTTCAGCCATCACCTAAAACAGCTTTTTATCAAGTTTTAAGTAGGTACCTATTTACTCAGAAACATTTCACATTATCAGCAAACTGTGTAATTTTTCAAAGAAAGTTTTCGAATACTCTTTACGGACTTTTTTGTGATACGTAGATTGGTCACCGCTAGGACATCAGGGCGGACTTTTCAGTTTACATTAACTGAATGACACGATTCTGATAAAAAAAAACCTACCTACATTGTTATAAATATGTAATATTTTAACGATTTCAGTTTCAATACGGTTTTTGACTTCAAAACACAGGCAGCCCACCCAACAGACCGTAGACTCAATTGATTTAAGATTTAACTCTTTCTGTTACGTTAATCTACAGCGTCTCCACTCCGCTCTCACACCTCAGTTAAAATAAACCTCTTTTGTTGTTGTTAGTGTGCGAAACAAAGCGGTTTCTTGACAAAGCTCCCCTAATGTATAATAGGCAAGGGGATTCGTTTCGGATTGTGCATTTTGTGGAATTCAATTTAACACTGTACCGTTAATCTGGCTGCATGATTTGGCAGTAAATTAGTTTCGTTAAGCAACTTAGTGAGTTTTTTTTATATAAAATTATTGATTAGGTCCTAGCCATACTTTTAACAATGTCATCCACACATAAAGAAACAATACTAAATTAGGTATTTGAACAAATAATTTTTGATATTGTTTTCTTTTTCTGTCTTTGATGATGTCAAACAATTGAAAATAGATACTCATAAATAATTAAAAAAATCCATTAGCAAAATAAACGCATAATGAAAAGGGCGATTTATCATCTGAACAGATACTGTACACACATAGCTCCAATAATCAATTGAACAAATATAATAAGATACTTAGCAATTTTATAACAAAACACTTAAAAACAACAAAACAACCTAAAAATTCTATCACCATAAAAAGTGTAACAAAAGAGCATCAACAATCGGACTACCGAAAATAAAATCACTACCGATAATAAAAATCGCTAACGAAAACATACGACTATCAACAATAGACATTGTGGTGAACGCGTCTAAAGGAGCAATAAGTCCGGCTAGTGGGTTGGAAAATGACAGAATAACACAGTACCAAACAGAAATGGAACTCATGATGGGACACAGTAACCGATTGTGCGGGCGCGGTGGTGCGGCTAAGATGGGGTGTCAACACTTTGTTGATATTTTTTCAATTTTCACGCGGTGACATAAACCCACTTTTTTGTTTGATGCAGTTACTTTTGTTATTTATTGAAATCATTGCGATCGAAAAACAGACTATAAACGTTTGTTCGTAGTTATTTATAAATCATTCGCCTTTATTAATTTTCGTTACAATCCTTTTTTTAAATATTATCTGACACTTGCAGGATCACGAATGCTGATTCAACTGACCTTGTAAATTTTATAAAATAAGCATGTATTTAAGTGTATATTAAACCTTCCGGAAGATATTCTCTAAAACTTTTTCATAAAATCCGTTGCGCAGTTAAGAACAACTAAACGCACAAATAGACAGTCAAACACAGATAGCGACTTTGACTGTAACTACTTATTTATATTAGAGAGATTAAAATAAATGATATTGATTTTCGTTATTTAACCAGCAAACAGCACAAAGCCAAAAATTTAAACAGCCTTTCCTTTACCTAACCTTCGGCGACCACAAACGACACTGGCTGAAATGAAGCTAAAATAAAAACAAATAGAGTTACACCGACGCATCAACTGTAGACGTATTTTGCACCTGGATGGAGACGTGTCAATTTGGACTCATTCTTACTTAGTTAACATTGATATGGTAACTAATTAGTGCTCCCATTTATATACAGACTTTTTTGAAAGACACTTTTGCGAGTTGTTTGAATTGGAAAGAAACAGTTTGGCTGTTTCTAAATTAAACGCTCTATGAGTAAATAGAGAATTTTAGCCACTATTTCATCCTACGACCATCGTCCAGTGGTATTTATATTAGCAGTGACAGCACAGCTATAAAGAGATTATCTATCATTGCGTCTAAATCCAAGAAATAGTATCGTGGGTTCGCATTTTAATGCAGAAGTGTCTGTAGACTCACAAATACGTTCCAATAGACTGAAGACAAAACTTTTTACATAACATTCCCAGGAAAACTTATAAT
Organism: Anania hortulata; assembly: GCA_963576865.1. NCBI lineage: Eukaryota > Metazoa > Arthropoda > Insecta > Lepidoptera > Crambidae > Anania > Anania hortulata. Next base: position 6,053,868 of record OY756412.1, on the reverse strand, counting down.
CCTTCTAGAGACCGAGATACCTTTTGCAGTAGTAGACGTTGCGGCAAACTCTAATGCTGCAAGAAACAATTGCAGAACTTATCAAACATTTAACTGTTAACCCAGTGCGTCCGATTGCGCATCGACTCGTGACGCAGATTAGCGTTCGCTAGTGACGTTAAATCGACTGTGCGATCAAATTAGTTACACCCACGTGTTCATCTAATGTACTTTTTGGCCGAACTACTTCACTTATTTTGTAAATCACCCGTAATAATTATTTTAAATACTTAATTTTTTTCTACTTAAAAATAATATCGTGTCAAAGACAAAAACGATTAATGAGTTGTACAAGAGATCATGCCCAGTTAATAATAAGACATTCAGTCAAATTCTGAAAATAACCTCAAAATTTTACGTGACGTCAACGTGTTTAGGTATGCAGGCAGTCTGATAAACAACCTTTAATTCGATTTTTTGTTATCAGGCAATGTTTCAACTTAAAGTATGATTTCACAACCTTTCATATGTACCTATAATACGCCGTCAAAGACAAAAATCGCAGACAGGGAGTTATGTAAAAAGGTCGAACGCTAATTAAACGGCCCCGGTGGAAATGTGCCAGAGATCCGGCGACTCGTCGTTTAGATCGCCCGATTGCCGCACTCATTTAGATTGGGTATTTCTGAATGCCAGTTGCACTGCAATTTATTTGTGTCGTGCTTTGCTTAAAAAGACAAAATGGCTACCGCTTTTATCAGTTTATCAGTTGAATTCTCACTTGGCATTCGCATTTGTCAGCGTAAATGTCAATTTAGTCGATTGCAATTTATATCTTTTCAACCGACTAAAGTAACGACCCTACGTAATTTTAAACGAAAGTCGAAGCATATTTTCTATTATTTTATTTAAAATGCTATTCACTATTATAAATCATTGCGCAATGCTACTTTACTTCCTAAGGTATAGCAGGTACGGGGTTAAGTTTAACGTTAATTTCTTAAGTATGTTGTCAGTCCGCGTTCTCCTGTCTTCCATACACCTATGGTGACTAGCTTTTCTGCGCTAACTACTAAAAACACTATTGTTTCACGATCATCAGTATTTAAATAAAGTTAGTTAAATAAATTGATGTTTCTGTGTATTTACAAGATGAGTCAAATGGTGTTATTTTCTTAGTAAGTCCATCAAAATAAAACGTACATCATGCGCTAACGCATGTTTGCACAGCAAACTTAACGAGTTGTCACCCCGCCAGCAACAACATTTGTGTTTTGCTGAAAGACGCAATTTTTCAGTGCAGCCAACTGAAACTTTGAGAGTTAATTATAACTTAAATTGGATGGCACATTAGAAACACTTTTGTCCAGCTGATTTTGTGTAAAGGTAGAAAAATGTTGTTTATTATACAATTTAATGTCTTTAAGGGCTTTTTGCAAGATTCACTTGACTGTATTTGACAAGCGCGTAGTAGCGATTTTATACTCTGATTTTGGGATCAATAAAGGATAGCCTTTATTCTAAAATGTCATTAGTTTCTTCCTTCTGTTCGTTAGAATCTGCAACAAAAATCATAATTCCTTAATTTTGTACTGCGCGTACTACCAAGTCCAGCGGACTAGGTACTGAAACTATTAAACAGATTGAAAGAATAAGTGAGTAATGTCATCTTAATAACCATCAACATTGGCATATAATTTATTTGACATGCTCATTATTTTAATTTATGTCTCCAAACCTGCCGGATTTCGGATCATTGCGTGCGGCCGACTAGAACTATGGTACCCAAGGTATATGTCATGATTTGTTCAACAAAATTTTCCGCCATTTTCAATCTGTATCTGTACTGTTTTTCAATAGTTGACAGGACTTGTCATTTCATACTAAATGTAAGTGTAAAATCACTAACTAATTTCGGAGAAAGATGGTTCGTATTGCTACTTTTAAGGGTACCTTTGTGCTCGATGACTAGAACTGACAGGACGAAGATGAGAGATGTTTATTGTAGCATTTTTAACTTAACTTATTGACTTTAGTTGGAATCTAACGACAGTTATAACTGTCAGCGCAACTAATCGCGTAGAATGACGCGTGACGCGTTGCATTACACCTTGACGTGATGGGTTCCGTGAAAGATAGATATCACATTAAAATATGACGCCCGTCTTTTGTAGTGGTTCGCGGTCCGGACTACAAATCCAAGCGGTTGCAGGTTTGAATCCAGCAAGGGACACTTGTTTATGTGATGAGCACTAAAATTTTGTACCTAAGTCATGGATGTTTAAAAACGTATAGTTATCCGTTATCTAATAGCCATAGTACAAGCTTTGCTTAGTTTGGGGCTAGATAATTGGTGTGACTGTGGAAACTATTTATTTATTTTGTCTAGAATATTGCACTTGTCGTTTTCAGTAGGTATGTCCGTACTTTACAGTACCTATTACATTATAGAAGGTGTAACTTAAAGGTTCAGCTATATTTCAGGGTTATAGTAGCCCATAAAATTAAACAAGTTTTCCGGAGATACATGGGCCCGAAATTATAAAATTACTTTGGCCCTCTCATACAAGCCCGATCAGTTATTCAATTTAGTAACAAAAAGATTATTCATGTGAAATATGAAAATTTTCTTGTAACATGCCACAAGAAAACTTGTACTTCAGAAAAGTTGTTTAATTTATAAGTCCCTTTTACCTAGCTCATAAGAACCGTTATGTTATACTTAACAAAATACTTAAACTTATGGTGCATGTAGACTCCCACCACATCTAGACTAGCATTCATCAGAAAACTTGACAACATCTTTCTACTTTTATTTCTTTTATTCATTTTACTACTTACAGATACTTTGCATCAGCTGGGCACAGAGCTACTTAACTAGTATAGTGAGGAGTATCTTCAAACGTGTTAATATTAGACCAAGACCGTGTAGTCCTTGATAACTCGTATAACCAAAGACCATCAAGAAAATCGTTTGAAAAGTAGCTAATAGGTATATAGATAGATAGATAGAAATTTTATTTCGTAAAACAGACAAAAATTACACACAAAAACAAGACAGAAAATAATAAAATTTAGATTAACAACAACTAAAATACGAAAATACAAACAAACATAGCCAAAAACTTTTTAAACTAAACCGAGTAAGTAGTGTATATCCTGTACAAAAGAATAGGACACTCCTTAAAACTCTCATATACAACAATTTTTTCTATGTGAGCAACATCCATATCGGAAAAAAATATTAGATGCTCCATACAAACTAACGCGCTACTTCGATGATAAGAACCTATGGGGCATCTGAAAAAAAATTACGATTTCGATGTTGCTCCTTTAGAAAAACGTTGTTGTAGATTAGCAGCTGATCACATGGTTTTAAGGAGGGTTTACCTAAAAACTAGATATTTTATTTTATATTGGAGTTTTTATTTTAAAAAATTCAAAACATCATGTATACTACATCGATGGCGACAGACGACACTTTTTTTAATTCTGCTCCCGCAACGACATTCCCATTGCCACCGAACCGCGGCCACGCCACGGGGATCCCGATCAAAGTGACGAAGGCCGCCATCGAGCGATGCCTTTGCCACTGAACCTGTAGAAAATAAGCCAATCACAGATCATCGCTGTCACAATAATTGAGAATTGTCACGGACGGAAATATAATACAATCGATATGGGCATCGAGATAAATGCAGAGCCTTAGCCTTAAAATCAGTATGATTTTAACGTTAAATTAACTTTTTTCAGAACTCCATTAAGATTATTTTGAAAAAAAAACTTACAAATGGACAAGGGTATTTACTAACTCTTTGCAAATAGCGTTCAATCAGTTGGTAAGAACGATAACTAATTGTAACTTTACTAATGACATGATGGTACCAAATAGCTACAAGCCTACCTAACCTAACCTATTTACATAGGAGCGTGTTAGCGGTTATTTAAATAGCATTTGCAAGCTGCTTGCCCCGTTTTCAAATTGAACAGAAGTTCACAATTCCATTTCAGCGCAGTGTAACGCTTATTACTTTTTCTTTTTAAAAGTTAAAGCGCACCTGCGCATACTTTTAAACAGAACGCCACTGCACAGTGGGGCTAATAGGCAAGCAGCGGACAAAGAACTTTTTATAGCCCCGCACATCGCACTTGTCACGAGCTAGCGTGACAATCGACAAAACAGGCACAAGAAAACCTTCCGATACGGACCAATCATGCCATCTGTAGATTCCACATTCTCCATTTGAATTCCACTGCTTTTTATTTCTTTTAAATTGTCTATGATGAACAATGCGCGGGTATGGAAGCATGCTAGTACTTATTGTCGAAACAATCTTGAATATAATCAAATAATAATAAAGGAAACTAGTGTTTCCTTTAAATAATTACATAAAATTACACATTTTTCTTGCCATAAATGTTTACAACTAACAATTAAAAGCAGAAAGTGTAATTGACTCGGATAATGACACAGCTATTTAGAGTATACAACGACACTGGTTATTTTAACTTGCTATTGTTCAACTATGAATGCTCATGTCCCAACAAAGTGAAACAGTGTAAAGAATACTTGTAATTATTTACACATAGGTGTGCATTGTGGTGGCAAATGATCTAGGGAGAATGATGTTAAATCGAATCAATTTGTCTGTGCATAGGTTTTGGGGTTGTTGAGTTTGGACGGGTGACAGTTATGACGTTGAAGGGCGTGTCCGCGACTGCGCCCTCGCTTCATTTGTCGAGCCATTTGCTCGCCGGAATGCGGTGTCATCAGCGGCGAACGGAGCGTGAAATGGAAAACGCCCCTCCGGTGACAATCTTCCCCCTCTCCTCTCCCAATCGCCCTTAACGCGTGCTAACGAAAATTCACTTTGTCGAGTGAATTTTGCCCGGTCGCCCGCCGCCTGAGCACTGTGCGACTCTCAAATGGGCCGGCGATTACTGCTGATTGCTTTAATTTTGACTCAAAGTAAATAGAGTAAAGTGAGCCGATTCGTTCTAGTAAAGTAACAGAGGAAGCCGGAGGAGCATTTGATATGCGTAAAGCAGATCGTAATGTTGATAGTCGACTTTCTCATGTGGAAACTTAATGTTTTAGGTTGGGTGGACGGATTTCGTTTGGTGTTGACTGCATGAAACTAACATTGTTTTATGGGGTTTTTTGTTACATTTATCATTTTTAATTGCGGAAACGAAATTATTTATTGCGAAATTAATCAAAACATTCTTTTTCTTTTACAATACATGTCAGCGTTATACATTTATATTCAGTCTTATCAAAGTGGAAGAATAAAGCCATTTATAATAATGGTGAATTACCCTTAATGAGTATGCAAACCCCATGTAAATGACTCCTCTCCTCTTGCCCGCGACTTTGTCTGTGTTGACCTTACCCGGTTATAAGTAACCTAAGTATTAATTACGGCCTATCAGTAGGTATGCCAAATTTCATCAAAATGTATTTAGAAGTTTTTGCGTGAAAGAGTTACAAACATCCACACACCAATACTCACAAACTTTCGCATTTTTATTATTAGTAGGATTATTTAAAAGAAAAATTTCATACTTAAGACAAAACAATTTTCAATCCTAACAAATCGAACATCTAAAATCCGTTTTGTTCACTTAAACCAAATCAAACACTAGTTACTCAGTCAGTGTCACCATAATAGTGACAAATTGGCCGGGCCCAGCCTGCAGGACTCTCGAGCGATATCCCTGGGCGTCCCGGTCCGATTTGTTTGCTAAAGGGATACAATCGGGAGACGTGACTGACATTCACAAGTTTCGACGAGGTAATCGGATGGATTTAATGTTTTGTTATTGTTAAATGTTTTGTAGCTGATTAAAAATGATAATTCATTTATTACGCTAGAGTAGCTGAGTTTTTACTACGCAAAACGGATAGATAATAGCTTTCTAGACATAGTCTGACTGTCCCAAGCTAAAGTTACTATATTCTATATTCTCTTCTTGATGTGGCCAATCTACAAACTTTGATTTACATAGCTCTTTTTGCACCATTTTATTTAGATACTCTTCAACATCGGCTCTAAAAAAACAAAAAACATTTTGGATCGTAGTCTAAAAGTGTGTTGTGAAAATCATATTGTAAAAAACCTCATCCAAATTCACCGTTTTCGTTAATAGATAATATTTTCTAACAACGCTAACAAATCCAAATCCAACCTATTTGCTTACGCTTTCCTAGTGCAACCCTCTCGCGTTGCTAAGGCGGTATCGATTATCAATAAATCAACTGCCTAGGTGACATGTCGACATGAATCGATTTCGGCGAACGCCAGCGCCCATCACTGGCCAGACTTGACAAATGACTAACGACCAGCTAGTTTTACTTTTTTGTGTTTGAAATTTTAACTTTTTAGTCGGAAAACGGTAGAATGATTTACGATATGTGTGATTTGTGTTTAATCACCTGTGTATTTTCTCTGATGTTATCGTGGCCTTGTTTTCAGTTGTGAAAAGATAGGATATTTTATGACAATTAAAAACATAAGTTTACACAATTGATCTCATTAGTACATAGAAAGTAAACGTATGCATTGTTTCTGAATTTTAAGGCTTTAAAACTGTCTGGGTCTCTATTGGTATCTGGTTATATCTGATAAAGAGATGTTGCATTGTCCGTCGACTGTAAGTACTGTGACAGCATTCTAAATGTATAGAATAATAAAACCAACCACTCTTTCCTACAATTTTAGCTTTCAAATTAGCCAAGCTTTGCCTCAAACTTGACCAATTGATAAAATTCGAATACTCAAATGTCACAGTGCCCATCAGATTATTTAACTCTCTGTGTTTAATATTATCACCACAATAGACAACAACTTTATTGCAATTGCCGTTCAGTATCAAAAAAGTGTATCAACTTTTTTAATGAATTATTATTTTTTTATAATTTAATCAATCGACCAAGTCGTCACAGCATCTTTTTTTGGGTCTACCTCTTCGGCGACGCCGTCTATAGGTACCCATCGGGTGACGATTTGGGCCCACCTGTCTGGATGCATTCTGCACACGTGTCCTGCCCACTCCCACTTTAGCTTTGCAGTTTTCTCGCCTACATCTGCGACACCGGTTTTGGAGCGACTTAACGAGGGATTTGGAGTCATTGGCGATAGATAGAGATCGATGGAAGAGTCTGGGGGAGACCTTTGCCCAGCAGTGGGTTTGTAAAGGTTGATAAAAAATATAAAAAAAAACAATCGAAGTATGCGCTGTTGTTATCAATACACTTCCGCCATCGAGGGTCTATGAACTGTTTGAAGGCGGTTTTGACTGCCTCATCAGATTTGAATTTTTTTCCTTGTAAAAAGTTATCTAAATTTTGAAAAAAGTGGTAATCAGTTTGGGCAAGATCTGGAGAGTATGGTGGGTGACGCAAAGGTTCCAGTTGCAGCTCCTCTAACTTGGCGACCGTTTGATGTGCAGTGTGTGGTCTATCGTTATCCTGAAGGAGCAGTGGGCTAGAGCAATTCACCAGTCTTGGTTGTTTAATGGCGAGCTTTTCCATCATTGTTTGCAACTGTTAGCAATACAAGTCTGCAGTAATTGTCTGGTCTGATTTTAAGAAGCTGTAGTGGATAACACAAGCACTGGTCCACTAAACACTAACCAGAATCTTCTTTTTGATCACTTTTCGCTTAGGGCAAGGTTTTGCCGGTTCTTCAGGGTTAAGCTATTGTGATGATCGCTTTCGATTGTCGTACAGGATCCATTTCTCATCACAAGTCACGATACGGTTCAAAATCCCCTCATTATCGTGACGATTGAGCAAAACAACGCAGCAAGCGACGCGTGTTTGTTAGTTTGCTTCAGTCAATTCGTGCGATACCTACTTTTCGAGTTTTTTGACTTATCGTTTTGTCACTTACGCCGAAGGCTGCTGCTAATTCAGAGGTGGTTTGATCTGGATCCGCTTCCACTATCGCCTTCAATTCTTCGTTATTCACTTGAGTATCAGGTCATCCACGAGGTTCATTGTGTAAATCGAAATTTACAGAACGGAAACGTTGAAACCAAAAACGCACCGTTCGTTCGTTAGCGGTGCCTGGAACGTACACGTCGTTAATTCTTCAAGTTGTTTCTGCAGCACTGGTGGAACTTGTATTCGTAAATACCGTGAATATTCAATGTGTCTATAGTTGTTGTTATAGCATAGTTGAAGCTCAAACAAATGATGTGAAAACAAATGAAATACGAAATTTAAAACAATATTTTTCTGGCTTTATTTCGAAATAAATTTTAATTTGGAATTCATAATCAAACACAATTCGTCTAATTTTTTACATGTTAATAAACAGACACTATTACAAAGTGCTTGTTGAATAATGCTTGTATAATTTTACTTTAAATCGTAAATTTTATTCCTCAATGAAGGTATACCGAGATTTCATTTTAACTGTTATAATAGGTCTTTAGACCTGATAAACCTAAAGAAAACAAATTGTTTATACCTAGGAAAAATGTACACTAGAAACATAAGCATTTGTAAACATTTATTCAATAAAGACCTATTCAAAACAACAAACAATCAAACGCAATATATTTGATGTTAAAATTTCCAGTATTGAGTATTGGCAATTTCATATAAGGACCTAATATAAATATGAGAACTTTACCTACTGGCTGTTCTGTTTTAACTGTACCAGTGCACAGTGGGACGACGGCGCAATAAATCTGGCCGCGAATAAATCTAAATCGGCGCCGACATTTTGATTGCCAACGATTGTTTCCCGAAACGACAATTTTGCGGTCACGAGTTGCCGTTATTTGTTTCCAGTAAGGCATCAAAAGTTTCTGGTCTTGTACCAGACACTTTTGACCCTTAGGTCATACGCAATTATAGAAGATACGTGAACGAAGTAAGAAATACGAGTATAATGCATAATAATGAAAATAAAAAACATCTATTAACGACAATTCGTAATAAATAATAATTGTGGAAAATTTTAAGTTTGATGCGAACAATCAAAGCAGCTAATCATAGCTGTTGTCAAATTTTGGTCTAATGAATTTATTTATTTATTTAGACTTTATTGCACAGATTAAAAAAATCATACAAAAGGTGGACTCAATGCTATGAAGCAATCTCTACCAGTCGACCATTAGGCTAAAAAGAAGTTTTGTGGGCGGTGCAATATAGGCGATACAAATTCAAATGAAAGGTCTGTGTGAATTATTTTTAAAAGCATAAACTACATACAGTAAATAACGATATATATAAATTAAATATGTACTATCATACATAGATTACATAGGCAAAATACAAACGTAAATAAATATGACGACGATCATAAGACTACAATACCTAAGGGTTCAAGATGATGATTTCAATTTATGAAGAAAATGAGCACGGGCAAGTTTCCTAAAAGAGTATTTACAAGGGGCTTGAATGATATTTTAGGGGAGAGAGTTCCAAAGCCGAATGGATTGAAGGATAAAAGAGTTGGAAATAAAACCAGTGCGGTGAGAAGGAGTGGAGAAAGCCAGTTTATTAGAAGAACGCAAGTGACGTGAGTGTGTCGAACTAAGAAGAGTAAATTGAGATTCAAGATAAGAACGTGAATTAGGGTCATTTAATATCGAGAAAAGAGAGGATAAAATTCTGATGTTGCGCCGAAGAGGTGATTGGATGAGGTGATAGGGTGATTTTAGTTTTTAAGGGAAGAATAAGTTTTATAAACTACTGACAGAAAACAAGAAACGAACTATATAATTAAATGAGGAAATACACTATCTCCACAGTCATGTAAAACTAAATGAATGACAATTAGTGTCATTTTGTCCCGAAAACATAAGCAATCACTTTCGTGCCACCAGCACATCATAGCATAGAGGTAATGTAGCGTCACGCGTCGAACAAATACGTCTCAATTAGTGCCGCACACTGCTCCGGACGCGGCATGGGGGAAGAAATTAGTCGACATAAATTATGTAGCTTAAAAAATCCCTTTGATGCATATTCGAAATGTTTGTCTATTAACTTGTGAAATGTTTTATTACTTAAAGCTTTGGCCGTATTTAAAAAAATGAGGTTTTCAAAAACAACTGCTGTTTAAAAAAAAAGATTTTTTTCGTAATTTATTAAGTGCCGTAAATAGCTTTAGTTACATTAATGTAAAGTTGCCTGGCATCACTAACATATTGGTTGAGTTATACTAGTAGTTTAAAAAAAACATATTGACCACACACTAACAAATGCCACCCACAAGAACCTATTACTTTAGTCACCGAAACAGTTCACAAGATGTTCCTTAAGCTGCTTTAGCAATTTGTCTATCGAGCGTTTTGTCTAACGCACAGTGCGAAATGACATAAAAGTTTGGACAAAAAGTGCACAAACACGCATCTTGATATAAACATGCCAAAAAAGAAACTCGAGTGTGTGAGGTAACCGCTCGTAGTGACATGCAGCTTACCATCATAGTTCCTCGTTTGTAAGAATTAACCGGTTTGACTCGACTTAGATAATTTATTTTCACCCTTAAAACCAAGGCTTAAGGTTAGTAATATGTTGGTTGATTATTTCTAAAACGATAGATATTCTACGGTTTTTGTGTGAATGCAACGTTGCTAATATATCTGTCAACCGTGCGTTTTGTTGAAGTCTTCGTGAACATGTGGCAGTGATTTGTTAGGACCGCACACACTTTTTTGTTTTTCCTTATTGTTATTGGGCGCCGAAATGTTTGTAATAGCTTCACTCATTCAAAACTCGTAAAACTATTAAGAGAAAGTTTTATATGCGCATCGTGACAGTATGGTACAGTTAAGTTCTTTATTATCAAAACAAAAATAAACATGCAATAGGAAGATTAATTGTATGCGTTTGCAATGATTTTTTAAGGATCAAGTTGTTTTTGATAATAAAGTTATACCTACTCGTTACGTTATATATGTTTGACTATCAAGAACATAAAACATAGACAGTGTAGTATGTGTATTCACTAGCAAAAATTGAGTTTTTTTAAATATTTTAGAGTGATGACGGAAAGTTATGATTGAACTCAAAAATTTTTAGATTTTTATTTACTTACTAAATATTGAGAAAATAAATCTATTTAAAAACAAAGACATACCATCTACATATTAGTTTTTAATATTTTATTAAAAAGTTTAGATCTTTTATAAATGCTTTTTTTTCAACGACATGTTTCAGCTAATAAAAATGTGTCTTTCTTCTCACAACATATCATTATTTTTTACTTGCCATCTCAACATTAACAGTCACAATTACGTACCCATAACATCAACAATAAAAAGCGTAATGAAAGCCGACACCGAGACTCGTAAAGCCACCCCAAAATTACAGTCAGTTCATCCTAATCACACTATTAAACGATCGTCTCTCATGCCGTCTATAAATATCCTCCCATTCACAGCCACTAAATAAAGTGAGAAGCCGACAAATCCCCCGTCTCGTCCCACAGTCATATGTCTTTATTCTGTCTAATAACAATTTAGGCAATTATGTGACAAAAGGAAGTGTTTCCGAACACATTTCTCGCGGGTGGGGCGCGGTCCCCTGGGGCACCGAGCCCACATTATTGCTGTTAGGTGATTTATACGATCGCTACCAGATCCCAGTGCTTACGCGAGCAAGCGATTGGAAAAAATCGACTTAATATCTGCCTTCTCAAAAAAATAAAGGTAAGGTGCTTTTTGAATGAAGTTCAATTTAAGATTTGGACCCATTGGTCAAGTTTAGAATTGAATTATTTAGTAATAGCTTTGTTCAAGAGAGTTAGGTATTCAGTTGATTTTGTTTAATTTTACTTTTACACGAAGCTGTACTAGTGTTTTTGTCCTTCTATTTTGGGAAAAAATCGTATTGACGAGTTTTCGAAATATTTAAGGTTCCAATTTAGTAGGTACCTAATTCAGAATCATGTAACCACAATAACAGCATAATAACATTGATGCCAAGATCTTTATCAACGTCCAACTCAGATAACCAGTAATAAAATCTTGCTTAGGTGTTACAAAAAATAGCAATAAACAAATCGGACTAATAATGCCATTCGAATCAAAGCCGCTCCGGTGGTCTTTGTGTCATTATTGACAGCTCGTAATTATACCGCTGGATATCTAAGGATAATACATCATCACGCGATCCCCAAAGGTGTATTTAGAACGTCATCCATCATGATGAATATGTCACTTACAAGTTTTTATCATGATGAAATGTGTGCAAGCTCTTTATTTCTTTTTCTAATTGAAATATTGCAATGCTTTTCGTTTGGGTTAGTTAAGTAAGAGTCTAAATAATGGCATTAATCGATATAATTATGATTATTTTCTAGCGTAACTATGTGACGTATAATTTAAATATTTAAGGATAAAATCTGCGATTTAAGTGACGAATAGAACAAGTGTAAAGAACACGAAGACAACAACAACAAAGTGTTCTTTATTTTAAAAACGCATAATATGTTTAATGCTTCAATAAATTGAAAACTTTGCTTAAAACTCCGTTGATGCACAGTATGCCGTACCTAAATTTATTATCGCGTCGATTTCCCGCACCATAAGCTCGCACTCGGCTTTTCGCGAATTATCGTTGATCGCGATTTATGTCCGACTGGGAATAAACATTGGGATCGCGGATTTTCAGAAAAACCTAACAAATTAAATTAACTACAACATTTAGAATCGAAATTTACCGGATCTTCAATGACTGGGAATAACTGAAACGAATGTATCGTAGCTCAATCTTAAGAGCAGTCCCCAGCTAGTGAAAGAACGTGTGTCGGTTCGATTCCCACCTGAAGCAGTCGATTTCTTTTTTGTATTTGGAGTGTATTTGTCTGGTGTATATTATACTAAATATAATTATAACTATAAACCTGGCAGAGTATGTACCGACACCTATGAGTACCTTGGCTATTTTTTACTTGTATTTCTTCGATCAAGAATATAATATAATATTCTTGATTGAAGTTATAATTATACTTTATTTGACGACCCGGTGGAGTGGCATGGTAATTCTCCTTGAACGCAAAGGGTGGTTCGATTCTCGGTTTGGGTCATTTTATAAAACAAACTTTTCTAAATTAGCTTGGGTCTGAGTGTGCTGGGAGACGCCCCTGTCTGGTTCCTTACTTAGAGCCAATGACAATTGGTGTATTGACCGGCAAATATTTATTTATTAATTTTAGCTTGTTAAAAAAGTTATATTAAGGATGGTAATTACTTCTATTAATATTACCATTGTCTATACCACTAGCTTTTACTTAGATATGAAAGTTAAATAAGCCACATAAAGGGTGAATTTTTATTAGCGTACAATACTTAAGGCCCGTGTAGTCGCCAAATGTAAACTAGCATGTGGTTTTAAAAGCCTACTACTAAGCCCAGTTTGTCAGAAAAATATTGAAAAAATATGCTGAGAATTGTCAAAACCTACGCAACATTCTGAGCATAGCATTTGTTTCTAGTACTTCAAAAGAAAAAAAATATTGAAATCACTAAAAAAAAGCTAAAAAGATGCTAATTCTCCTTCTTCTTTTAAGCCGCTTGACTGATTTAAGTCATTTATACGTTTATTGATAGACCAACGTAATAGCTACAAACTGAGCATAGGATTTTTTATTCGAACAATGGCGTCCATGCGAAAAGTATTGTTTTCCTCAATTTTCGCAACCTATAGCCATAGCGACTGTCATAACAGCCACGTTTCATTACGCGCTGTTATGAACCGTATTTTAATGATTTTTCGTGCTATATTCGTACTCACATTCGTCAAGTCGCTAATTTAGGGGACTACTCGCCTTAAGGGTTTGTTTATACTCATAATAACAAACAAATTTGCCCAAAAAACTAGTTACCTATCTCAGCTTTTATTTTGTTAGTGTACAAAAACTATTTCTTACATCAAAACGCTTGTTAAGTTGCGATACTTACTAGTTTCTAGGGAAAAGTTGTTGGTTATCAAATCCTTATGTATTTTACACTAATAAAAATTCACCGTGTATAGTAGTAGTAGAATAAATAACATGTATAATATAAATAATATTCATAGACCGCCTAAATTGTACGTCTTTCTGTAAAAATCATGTGTAATTTACTTGTATGGTGTGCAATAAAGAGTATCTATCTATCTATCTATCTATTGTATTTTGTTTTATTATTATTTACTTACAGTTAAAGGCGCAATTTAATTGCCTCGTGTATCTTTATTTTTAAAACGTGCCTATTAAAACGGTAAGTAAATTAATTAACCTAATGAGAATCGTGCAAACATTATTTAGTATATCACAGTAACTAAATCATAATCATAACACATCTAAAACTAAATTGTCAATTTTATTACCCAATACAAAAGCACAGTGGTTCATCAGACCGCGGCTGAACGCACAAAAACGCAGTAAATAAAACATAAAATAAAGGGAGGCAATAAACTCGAGTGGCACCTCCGAGGAGATCTAAATGGTTTGTTTTGACTACTTGGGGTTCGAGAGGTATTAAAAAAGTTATCAGTTCAAACTTCAAAGTGAGTTACCGTAACCTGAGGCGAGCGGGAGTCAGCGGTATCGAAACTTAATATTTCATAGGTATTTTCTATTTTAGATGAAAATACAATTTACAAATAAAGTACTACAATATAGGTCCTATTTTATTAGTTCATTTCGTCTTAAGGAATGATTTTACTTCTTTTTGCGTGTTTTTAAAGATGGTTTCATAGAGATTTTTTGTATTTGAGCAGTAGAATCACCCCTTAAGTAGAAGTTTACTAATAAAATAGGTTAAAAGAATTAATTTAGGTTTTCACATCCTGGACACAAAAACACCGTAATGGCTTAAATATTGGTGATATAGGCTACACACGTGCGTTCAATGCCTGATGCCTACCGCAGTCTAAAATATTTTAGTGTATATACCTTAATAAACTTGAGTAAAAAAATAAACACATAGTTGTTAACATAAATACGATATGCATTTAAAAGCTATGTTTTGTATGACAGTTGTAAATCTGTTATCTCGTAATTGCCCTGAAACACCGCAGCTTACATTGTAGTACTAAACGTGGAGCATGCATGGTAGGTAGGTACAGTTAGGTGCAAAAATACGTACAAATTTTTACTCTTTAGTTAATTTTTGCAAGTTTGAAAACTGACAATATGTTATTGCAGCAGACTGTAGTGTGATGATTGTTGAATCATTGTTCTTAATCAACGTGTATGGAGGAAGGCGAGCCTGCAATTTTCACTAGAGATTTTTATCTTAATGCCATACCTAGGCATTTACCTACATAGTATAGTTTAACAGCCATTTGATGAAAATTGCAGTGGCCTCGCCTTCCCTGTAAGTACCTTAAAAATAATAAATGTCAGGGGTTGTACTAACATAATCCTTTTTGATATTAAATCATTTTTGTAAAGATTCACCGAGCAATAAGTTAAAAATTAAGTAAACCTAATCTGCCACGGGCATTGAAAATATTTGCTTAGCTTTCCATGCAACAACAAAAAGCGATATCTACTTTTTTTACAACCTACAGTTTTTGTATTAAACTTGAAAACAACTCTGAAAATAAATTTGCATCTTCTGAAAACTGTATTCAACTCTAAAAAATAGCGACCTAGCACATCACTAATGTCCGCTCGAGTTGTCCGCCTAACGAGAATTATATTTGCGTCCGACACCAATCTATTTTTAATAACCCTTGTCAATTAAACTGGATTATCATACATTTTGCCGGCACCATTTTAAACCCGTTCCGAAATTGCCACGGTTCGGTTTGAACTGTTATTATTTAATTAATACAGAGTTGTTTACAATGAACGCGGATAGCGACGTTGATTGCGTTAAAAAGGTAATCAAGGATAATAAACTCTTTTCAATAAACAAAAAGAATAATCGTTTGTTTAAAGCCTCATTTTTCCCAATTATTAATAAAATAACTATGTACAGTACATGTTACAGAAACAATGACGGTATCATGACACCCAGAGCCGAGACAATATAGAAAAGTTATTTTTCTGCATTGATCGACCGGGACCTCAAAGATAGCGATACCAAGTCTAGTATGCTCGCCTCTCGGCTACGGAGGTCTTCAAAGTTAGGTTACTGATTCTGAGTCGCTTTTGAAAATTTGGCAATATCTTGCAATGTAACCCAGTTTTTATTTATGCTCATATATCGAATATATGTACGAATAGCATTATAATTAATGACAAAAGATTCTACATACAATTTCCTAAATAATATTTACATTTACTTTTAATCTATGAGCAATTCATTGGGAGCTTGGGCTGTATAGGGTGTTAGAATTTAATAGAGAGCTAAAAACTGGACAATTTAAGAAATATACATTTAATTTGACTTCTTTTATTATATTACTTATCGTGTTCTATATCTACACCTTCGTCTTCTCTTTCCGAAAAATCTACAAGTACACAGCAATGCGTGATATTTTGCTTTTAGCTATTTCTTTAATAGGGGGACAGAGAAGAGATTTGCTTTGGACTTGGTGATGGATTACACTCTTAACCCAGCCCTCTTTTTTAGACTTTGAGTATGTTTATTTAGAGACCTTAAGGTGTATCAAATTTAAACCACACGAACTATTTCCCCAGTTTGCCCAAATTAGGCTCAATTTGATGCTAGTAGGTCAAAATCGTCTTCTAAGACTGACTGAAGACTGTCTTACTGACAACCACTATCTGTTGTCACTGTCTGTTTCTTGCAAATTAAGATTCATAATTCTTAAGATTTGATAACAGAGTAAATCGTACATACAAATAAAACTAAAAAAGTTGTAAATATATACTGTGTTCTACCGCTGGGATCTCCATTTACTATTTCAACTATCGAAACTTTATGGTGATGATGGTGTTCTTATTTCCATATGAAATACACAGCAATTATACTTCCCAGAATTTGATAGTTCGTGTTTAAAGCGCACAGTGGTTGATAAGCATCAGTCGT
The DNA here is from genome assembly GCA_963576865.1 of Anania hortulata. Classification (NCBI taxonomy): domain Eukaryota; kingdom Metazoa; phylum Arthropoda; class Insecta; order Lepidoptera; family Crambidae; genus Anania; species Anania hortulata. The sequence continues at coordinate 6,036,936 of OY756412.1, read as the reverse complement.
TAGCCTGTCACGGGTGCTGCGCTAACTGCCGCAGCACACCGCGCGCGAAGTTTTTGTAAGGAGACGCCACGTTTTTCACCAGCGGGCCTTTTTAACGTTTCGTTACTTATGTATGATAAAAACATCGTAATATTGGTTTAATTACATACTTACTTACACTATCATTTGAAAAGGATAGGCACTGTTTATTATCCAACTCTTGAAAATATTTCAATTTTTAGACATATTAAGAGCAGTATACTGAAAAAGCACAAAATTAAACTTATTTATTTATATAGATACCTAAATACTATTTTACTAATAAAAATACGTTTTTTTAAAAGAAATGTATATAAACTGCTACTTTAATATCATCCTACCGTCTAAATCGTTTCAATGACCCAAAACCATGGCATTTGGCAAAATCCCATAGCACCAGATTATTACCCTCTACAATCGACGCGTGCAACTTTTTTGCCCATGACGCCATGTTTTTGCTCAACTATGCGCTTTTTTCGTACTAGAAGTACTGTTACGGCTAAATTCGGTTCAAATCCGTGCTCTATTAGGTGAGCGCCTTTGATTTATGTAAGAATGGAATTTTGGCGCCCGCTTTGATGAGTACCGATGTTTTTTGTTGATTCGCAAGTTAGTTGTTACAGACTAAACAGACTTGCAGTACTGTTGATTACCGTTTTATTATTCATTTTCATGAAATTCAATACTGTAGTTGTTATTCTCTAGAAGTTTTCATTAAAAAAGATTGACATGCAGCTTGGAAATTAATGGACGATTGTCGCCAACCGTCGGATACCAATAAATTACCTATTGCTCTTATGACCTAGCTAATGAATCAAAGTTCAAACTTTAAAAGTCACATCATATTAAGTAATAAACATAATCAGTTAATTCAATCGGTTGAATTATGTAAAGCTCACAGCAGATAAGTAGTCTGTTGAATCATGAATCTCACATGAGACGTGACAAATATGTACCTATATCAATTTATTTACTCAAAACAAGGTTCTCACTTAGTTCAACCTATAATAATAAACAGTTCACAAATGACACTGAATAACAAGCAATGTCTTACATGATTATTGGCCGCCATTTATTCAATAATAGTTCAAGCATTTACGGGTCTCGTCATCTCAGGAGAATGTTGACTAGTTTATGCCATACTAATTGTGGCTAATGAGACATTGTGGCAATGCTGGCGTGGGCCCAAGGCCCAGAGAGGGCAAATCAGCCAACACACTTCGGTCAACTATTGAGCTGGTGTAAGACTGCTCGTCTACTAGAGCCGAGTGACGCAAAACGGTGCGGTAAGCAAGAAAAAAATCGACTAATGAGATCGATCAACTTAATATTTTTGGTCAATGCTCTGGTAAAGATTCTATGAGATATTTTGCCTCGGTTTATTCTGCCCCACACCAATTCAATCTGAGTCTCGTCTTCCACCAAGAGAGATATTCACAGATAACTGGTATTTGTTGTTAGTTGTTGTTATTGGTTTCGCGAAGTGAGCTAGATGAAACATGCTCATCGATGGAGATGGAACATGAGCTGGGTCAAATAGGCGAAGTTGTTTGCTTCCTGTAGTAGCAGGCAATGCTCAGTTAATGCTAGTGCCAGAGGAAGAGAGAGATACATTTTGATGTAGTCTGTAGATCTAGCAGAGTCTACGACCCTTCTCGACAGCATGACTCAACCAACTTTTAACTTCTAACGCTCGAGTGACCAAGTGTCTACGTTGAAAGCAATTCTATGAATTTCACTATCGCGAGCATAAGGCTGTAAGTTTTAGGTAAGCCCATACCTAAAACTTTCTTACTTATATTTTCTACTCAGTTCTTGCTGGCTTTCATGGTAAGAAGAAGATCGGGCCCTGGTGCAGTAGAAAAAGCCTAAGTACATCTGTATTTACTGTGTAGACGATCATTCGGCTGATTCGATTTACACTTTGCACAAAGTTAGCGCCGCGTTCACATAAAATTATCTGGCCGCTTTGTTTGTCCTGTACAATCGGCCTTAATGCGAGCGTGGCACGCTACACTGAATTAATTTTAACAATTAATCATGTGCGCTATTATTTAATTGTACTGCAATCAAAATGGCGGCCAAGTTTTTCCCGCGCTTACTAAATGACAGATGAGCGATGTGACTGCGCAAATTTTCATGAAGTTCCTATCGATGGAAGTTACATAGGAAGTTATTGATGTGTTTAGGTAGGTACCTAGTCACTTTATACTAAATACAATGTATATTAACCGACTTACATCACAATAGCGCCCCATAAGTGTTAATTATCTGTTAAAATATCGCTGTACTTTTTCCGAATAAAATACTAAAAAAGTCCTCGTATTCATCAGACTATAATTTTCTCGTTCTACATGTACTTAGTTAATATAAAAGTTTTGATGATGTTTCACTATTACTTTATTTTATTCTGACTGCAAATCCTCAGATTTTGTAATGCTACGTCTAAGCATTCAAAAGTGCTTCTACTACGAGTATAAGTATCTAGTTACCAGCATAACGGTCTTTGAAGAAATAACTTAATCTTGATTCTCTATTTATACTTACAAACACTGCCTTTTCCCAAGTAGGTATTGTTTTACGCCTTAGGTACCGTCATTACATTTTTACGACTTTCGTGGTTTATCAGAAAATTCTTCTAAAATCTATAGGCCAAGCAATCAAACTATCATCCGCTGCGACGATAGAACAGATAGAGTTGACCACATTCTCACGGCCGCAGTTCACACGGAGACCTATAATAATATCATTATGGCTAAGAAATATTACAATATTTGGGTGCGAGACCTTAATATTTTTCTAAACAATCCGTCCTGCTCACTTGATCGGAAAACTGTTGCAAACGAAAGAGACAACAATTGAAGTAAAACGAAAACCGCGGCACGTATGTCCTCCTGGTGTTACGGCCCGTTGAATTCGATTGTTTTTAGAGAGTACTCGATTGGGTACCGATAAGCGATGAGAACTCGATTACTCGATAAACGATTGTTGGTAACGAAACGGTACTTATCATTTTATTATTATGCAGTTGTTTAAAACCAATAAAAGAAACAATATATTTAAGTAAATATGTACCTAGGTAGTTGTAAGGTGTGCCGATAATTAGATGTTTATTAAAACAAAAATAAGAATATGGTTCCATTAAAGCATTGCTATATTTATAGACATTATGAACTGAATTATTAAAAAGGAATTGTACCTACCTACCCTCATCAGTATCATTCTGATATTATTTGACGCCTACTAAACTAAACAAAATAAAACAAATTACTTTTAAGTATCACTTGCAGTCTTTGCATCCAAACCACATGACTTATCTTGTTTGTATTTACAGATCTTAATTTTAAACATCTAAAGCAGCTACTTGAAAGTTTTGGGCGTAAAAAACGCCCTTAACCGGATACTTATCCCTAATTAAGAAGGCAAAACAGTCGCGCGTCACGGACCATCTTCAGGCGGCTGCACAAAGCTGTTCGTGCGTCCGTCAATGATGTACATAGGGCTGTCACTTCTGTTTATCATAATCAGTCCACGGCAGTGAGTAGCTCGACATACGCCTCTCCCGATGCACGCTACTGAGCCTGAACCTCGGCTATTCTTTTCCATTCATTGCCAGCAGCTTTGCGTATATCATTGCGCCGCATTGTCGGAAGGCGCCCTACCTACGCTGCCTTTACCAACATTTTTGAAAATTGCAAATGCAAATTAGATCGCTGGATCGCTGAAAATATCAAAAACTTTAGGTAACATACTATATCAGAGTTTGTGATTTTTTGAAAATAATAAGTATTTATTTATATTTTTAACGTACTGATGGTATTGATGGTTGATTAAAGATTTCTCATCAATGAAGATTTATTTGAGTAAAATTAATTTAGTTTTTTAAATAATTACTTACGATTTAACTGAAGCCGACGAAGGGTACTCTTACTTAGCTGTGCTAAAATTAGATACTTATTAGTGCCATATCTGCCTACAGGATAAATAAATATGTGCCGGGCAACACACTTATTGTCATAGGATAGGTACCAGACACTAAAATTGCCAGGGGAGTCTGCCAGCACACCCAGACCCAAGCCAGTTTAAAAAAAAAGGATTTCTGAATTGACCAGAACCGGGCATCAAACTTCCAAAGCGTGCGCCAAACCCTCAATCCCTCCCCAATTGCACTTTGATGTCTCCCATAACGATAGGACAAAAATAGTTGATGTTTAAGTGTCAGCCCTAAACTCACAGCAAATGCTCCATGCTCTAAGTCCTCCCGTTCGTCCGTAAACGCTTTGTGCGTGTTTTGATAATGCCGCAGTCTGTCTGTCACACTTACTGGTTAGATATATTCGGGTGATGACAAAAGTGTCTTTAATTATATGACTTATATTCGTTTGCGTCTGCTTTAATGAACGACGTTAGAGTTTTTCTGACGGTGATTTATTAACAATCAGAATTGCGTTTGAAGAAGACATATTTTAAGATATTTCTCAGTTACAGCCCTTACAAGTGAACTGGGTAGCTATATACATAGTAATGAGGGAAGATTTTCAATTAAATTCTTAAGGACTAATGTTCCTACGGACTACTAATACTTGTACTGTTATACTCTACAAACAAAACCAAACGGTAACAAAATAGAAATTTCATTCTTTCTGCACATTGCATTGCCAACGTTTTTAGTACTTGATACGTTAATTTGTTTTTAGAACCGTTTTTGCACGAGTAAAAAAGTCCTGCCGCCTCTGTAATTTAATAAAAAGGTAGCCATCGACATTTTAAGGGTCACTTGTATCAACTATTTAATATTTTAAAATTAATTCATGCCAGTTACCTACAAAGAAGTACTAATAGTACGTATGTAGCTTCGAAAATGCTATCGAAAAATCGCAACTCGAAAACTACAAAAATACGTAGAACTTTTTTTTTAAATGAAATGAAATGTTTATTGGCATAAAATTGTGTTACAAATATCCTCCTAAGTATACATGTTTATTAATAGGTATCACAAGAAAAAATAACACCTAAGAGGTTAACGTTGACAGCTGTACTACTAGTATGAACTTTGACACAGCTGTCAGCGTCTCCCACCCGCCCTGTTACAACAAATATCCTTATCAATAACTTAAGCACTAAGTAATGTATATCACAAAGTGTATGTATTGTGTGTGTGTGTGTGTGTGTGTGTGTTGCTTACATTGGTATAGCGACAATGACACAACAACATACATAGGGGTGATTCGGATACCTCTCCACACGAGGCACCTAAAGAAAATTTTTGGACGTCACTTTTCTGGCCATTCTGTATAATACGTAGCATAAGTTCCACTTTTGTTATATGTATTCATAATCGTATTTTGAATGTTTTCACGTAACACTTCATTTGTAACCATTTCATTTTTTTCCACTTTTTTTTTAACCGTCCAGCGTGTGAAGTTTTCTTCAATCCTTAACACAAAGTGCTATATGTCCCCAAAGCAGGCGTAACTAAGCTAAAGCCAAGCCTTCCTTCTTACAAAATGGAAGCTTATCTGTCATTAATTTGTAATTATGGCGATGCCGCCATGTTACATTCGTTTTTGTAAATGTACCTAAATATAAATAAAACTTTACAAAAGATGAAAGGCACTTACTTGCTAAACTAATACACTATGAGAGAATATGAAAAAAAACCTTTTTGTAAAATTATATTGCCACACAAAAGTGCCCTAATAAGAATAACTTATTTTTGACATTGTTTCTACTAAGACCAAAACCACATTTATCTTAATACATTCACGTTAATACCTCAATTTAGACTAATCTAACAAATTGATATAAAAATCCCCCAAATGTTTAGGTACAACAATAAAAAATGACCTCCATTAATATCAACCAGCTCATTTGTATGCAGCAATCAACTCTATTTCTAATTCGTACTATACGATCACACCCAGTTATTATGCGTAGTTTCTATAATTGCATCGTATTGCAATGCAACACGGATTGATGAGATACGATCAAAACTTGTGCTTTCAAAGAGTTAAATACGGTAGGTAGGTATTTATCTAAAGTTGGAATCAGCAATTTACAAAAAAATAAAATAATATACATTGGTCTCAGATGGGGAGCGTAAAAACTTTTCACTGCTAAGTATAAAAAGTCGTTTATTTCCATAGTAGAGTTTATGCTATGGGGCCAACTTTAAAGTATAGTCTGATGTCTGAATGATAGTTTTGTGACGTTTTAATCTATTATTATAGGATTATATATATTTTTTTTTTGATTTGACACAATTTTATGCTTGCTCTGTTTTAACGCTAGCTTAATGAAAATGACTTAAAGTCAAGTTTTTATCTCTGTCAAGTAGTAAAATATAACACAGATCATAAGTGCAAAAATTTTTTAAGTCCAAATAATAAAGACATTTATAAACTGTACTTCTTTTTTTCTATAATTAAACCGAAAAAAATAGGAACACCGATTTAAATAAGTCTTATTTTGACTCAAACCGCACATTTCAACACAAGATTTTGTTAAAGCTGAACCAAATGCCCATGCCTGATCCTAACCTCCGCAATCAATCACCAGGTCTAAAAAAACCCCAGAACACAGAAACACACGTAGGTCCACTTCGACACGCTTCTTTCGGTACAATAGACCAGGCTAAGAGAAAGACGTTTTTCAACAAATTCCAGGCTTGGGATCCGCATAACAAGGTGTGCGATCGAAAAAATCCTAAACTGAACATTCAATTTGTAGTTGTTAGCGGTGTGTTCGCCTCTATTGTTCAGATGTCACGAGCGGGAAAACTGTAGGTTGTTTTACGCAAGCATGTGGAACGAATATTCGTTGAAATTTTTTTTCTTATAAGGTATTACGACTAAAATGACGCTAGCTAAGTATTAGGTCTACATGTGGTATCATCATATTTACATCAGGAATTTCTGTTTGAAGTTGAGAAGTAAAATTTTAGCAATAGTACTACTTTTTAGATGAGTTGCCTAACTAGTAGGTATTTGGTTTTTGTCATAGACAAAAAGAAAGTTGACAGTAGACTTGCGCAAACAAGTTTAGGTACTACGCTTATCAGGCAACTGACTTGACTACCAGTTCAGGAAACTTCTTTCATAAACACTATCAATCCGGAGATAATGTGAACATGTATGGTGAATTCGCGTCCGCCGAAGTCCGTAAATAATTAACACATTCCGTTCAATTCCGGCCTGTAATAAATTTACCAGCCGAAAAGTGCATCGGACGTGCGTAACCAACCGGATAACGCTACTTCATCGATTTAATACTCACATCCAACTCGTTGATCGACTTCATACTCACAATCTAACACCCCTTGCTACCGTGCCTAGAATTGAGATCCAAACTTCCGAATCAAAACCGGCAATGGACTCCAGCTCAGCGATTGGTACCAGCGGGGCAAAAAATTCGAATCGAAGCAAGGGTCAGACGCTTGCTCCTCACATACGAAGCCCTACGTGATGCTATTGAGAAATTAATTAAACCACCCATGACATTATAAAACGACCAATCCAACCAAACCGATAGAAAGGTACGTCTTTTTACAACACCTCAAAGAGAGTTGTTATTTTGTTACTTTTTATTGTCGATCGTGCAAATCAAAACTTTCAATTGACATATTTAGCAGACAGTTCTCTACTAAATACTTAATGACACTTATCAGCAAAAAGTAAAGTATAGACAGGTATCTAACGACACTATCGTTTAGATTGGAAACTTATCGGCTACAATAAATACGTGCCAGAAACGACAACGAAGTGTCATTATAAGGGTTTTATGGTTTTATAGGTATATACCAAAACAGGCCTTTATGCTTTTAAAATCGGTCTTAATTAAATCGAATTGAAGACACGTTCAACACTTTGATTAATACTGCGAGGAGGAAATCACCAAACCACAATTCCCAGTACAAAAGATATGTCACAGCACAGCGTTCGTCAGGTGCCTTAACATTAAGCATCACCGAATCAAATTGGATATTTTTTGCGGCGAACCTAACGATGTCTTTTGGTCCGACTCTTTTTTGGCACTTTTCGTGTTTTATACATTCCTAATTGAGGTCGAGATTCGCTAAGGATGCGATTAGGCCATGATTAATACAGATGTGCCGTTTTGCCGTCGGTATTTTACATGTATTTTATAAATGAATTGGCTTTTGTAATTCCTAAATTGGACGTGACGGTGACCGAATGGAATTTGGCGCGTAATAAAAGCACAGCGCAGCCATTTTGACTTTTGCGTTCCGTTACAAAGAAAACTTTTTAAAATTGTTATTGTAATTTTTAAGTATGTGGTGTGTGTTCAAAGCAAAGGCGTGTTCCAATGAGCTGACAATGCTAGGCAGTTTGCGTTAACGACGCGATATTAAGCGTTATTTTATTAATTTCTGCGGTTGACCGCGCACACTCGCGCATCGCGTTGTGATCTCATGCAACCGCGGAGGTCGACATTTGTACTCTTCTTTATGACCATAAACAATTCGAAATGTTGGTCAAATTACTTCACTTAATTGCTGGTCAAGATTGTTGTCAATTTATGCATACTTGCCCAATTGTTATTTTTATTCTTATTGTGGTTGTAAAAGGTTATACAGTGAATGCTAAAGCGCGTTGCATTAATTAATTGTTCTAATGTAAACAAAACTGACGTCATCTTTTTATTTAACGTGAAAAAGAAAAAAGCTTAACTAATTACCAAGGCCCGTTAATGTGCTTAAGCCATAAAAACTAACGAGTTAATTTAAAAATAATTACTAAAAACATTTGAAAAGTCGGGAAATATGCAAATAACGAAAATAGGGCAAACGCAACCGGATGTGCAGATACCGCCATTGTTATTCGTATCTCTATTTCCTTTATGTTTATTGACTAAGTTTAAAAAGAAACTTCATACTGGTAATTTACATCACCATTTGGTATAGTGTGATTGCAATCGTTGCCTTCAATCTTTAATATTACATTTCATTTATAAATTAGGTTTGATTTCAAAAGTTAACTTCTATATAGTGGGTTGTTCTTCTGCCCAAATACGACAACTTTTACTTTGAACCCAAATCTAAATCGTCGAGAAAACACTTTTCTACTAAATAGACGATCAGCTGTTGTATGTTGTAAAAAGTTCAATGTTCACTTTTTTTTTATTTCCATGTTGGTCTCATAGTAAAAGTTGTTGTATTTATACATTAAAATCACTCGGAAAATCAAAAGGAAGTTAGCTAATAAAATATGATATACAAATATAAAAAACAGCAACATTGTTGTTTTTTATTTAAATTACTTTATAAGGTTAAGGTTATTCTATTTTAGTCAGAATTACTAGGTCATTGACTAATTATAATCTTAATGGTCTTAATATTTAAAAAACGTGAAATTTATTAAAGGTTGCGAATGCGACACTATCTTTAGAAAAGCAAATAGGCATTGCTTTAAAAAAAATATTCGTTACAAAGTTGGCACAGATAATTTCCTTTCTTTAAAAAGCTTTCAAAACGGCCCGTATATGATTGTGTGCTCGTTAAAATATAACGATTCCTGGGTGTGTTTTATTATGCCCTTTACGACTGAAGAGTAACATTTTAGCGCTGCGGGCCTTTTACGACAGTGTCATAGACTCGACTGTTTTAGTGGCTGATAAAGAGTTAGCTTTATCAACAACCATTGCCTCACCTAAAAGAAACTTGTTATCTACGCTGATACTTCTACCCTTAATGAGATTGTTATTATTATGTGAAATGGAACGCAATAACAAAGACCTTTGTAAATTGTGTCACATCAATTTATAAACCAAGAGTTACCAAATTGGTCTTAACATGGGCATGTCAAATCCCAGTAACAAAAAAAACTACCAAATGAATTCAATTGGTTAAAACCGTTTTTATGTAACATGGCTATAAGCTACAGGTCTATTGGTCGGATATTTTACCTTTAGGCAGCCAATAATGACTTAAAAAAAAAAATATTAACCGTTATTTTCTCCTTGTTTCAGATGGTCAGTCAAATCATCTTAACCTCTTCAACTCCAGGCCACAGCCGAAGAAGAAACGAAAATCCAGAACCGCCTTCACGAATCACCAGATTTTCGAGCTCGAGAAACGGTTTCTTTACCAAAAATACCTGTCCCCAGCCGACAGAGACGAAATCGCTAGCTCTCTCGGGCTCTCCAACGCTCAAGTCATCACGTGGTTCCAAAATAGGCGAGCAAAGCTGAAAAGGGACATGGAAGAATTAAAAAAAGACGTTGAAAGTGCTAAAGTCTTATCCGCGCACAAGAGCTTCCTAGAAAACGTGACAGACTTGGGGATATTGAAGAAGAAAGCGATGAGCATAGGAGCGAGCGAGGAAGCGGCCACAAATCTTGTCGTGAACGCGTCCAAATGAAACGAGGCGCGCGCGGTCGCGCCTGACGTCTACAACCGACGATTCGATTACTAATCGAGTTTATAATCGATTAAAACTGGACTCATAGTGACGTTGGATGTTTTACCTTCACTAATCTAGTATCGCGTACTTCACTATTTAAATATGACTGTAAATATACATAGATCAGAAGTAGTTATTGTACAAAATGAAGAAGCTTCGTTCGAAATAAATGTGATAGTTGATTTTATTATTTAAGTACTTAATATTTTATAGAGATATTCCTAAATTATTTATTACGTTCTGGTGGATATTGGTGATGCACTCGTCAGAAATTTATGTCTATACTTGTAAAACCAAGTAAGAGTATTTTTTTTATTTTTTAGCTGATATGGAATACCAATAGATACCTTACAATGTATTGGTATCATTAGAAAACTAATTATTTATTTTTTCTACTGCGGGACACAATCACTTCACCAAAACAGTGAACGTGCATTTGAATAATAATAATATACGAGTGATTATTCACATCTGCAAGATTAAAAAGTAATAGATTATTTCTTATCAAAAATGTTTTGACAAGATTTTTGTATAGTATTATGTTTGCATTAAAATAGTGAGTTGAATATTAATAAATATTCTGGTGCAGTGAATTCTGTCTGGCAGTTAAAATATATTAAATCTACCAATACCTCAATCTAAATGAAAGCCCCAAACTGAACGTGTTAACGGTAAATGTGCAATAAAGTGCATCAGCAGCATTCCCATTGCGCGTTTGTACATAAAACACTTGTATAGGTAATTTTGATTAGTAATAAAAACTCTTTTAATTATAGTTTGATAATGTTAATGAGTATCGAAGCTAATGACGTAGGAGGCGTCTAATCTAATTTATAATTAGTAAGCGTAATTACTAATTTTAAATTAGTATTACTAATTACCAGCAATATAGAACATGGATGTTAGTGTTAATAGCTAAGTAATTTCATGTCATTTCTGCGGATTATGTGAAACTCAAGTGGTATGTTACTTAACCAGTGCTTAATCAACCAAGTGTAGTATAGATCTGCATTTATGTTTTCTGTTTTATTGTATTTAATGAGAAAATTTTATTATAATAGTACACTTAGATCCAATTTTTCCATTGAGCTCTAATAACTTAGTAGGTATGTTTGAAATGACTGTCAGCGTACTTGTTTTTTTTTGTCGATCCGATCTGTAGTGACGCGGTACTTCGCCTTGAAAGCAAAGGGTTCTGGGTTCGATTCCCGGTTCGAGTCAATTATTTCCCAAAGTCTGGGAAATCTGGGAATGCCTCTGGCAAAACACATTGTCTGGTTTCTCGTAAGACAAGGATGTTAACTCCTAACTGGTGGCCACGATAGTTGGTATATTGTCCGGCGCATATTTTGTCACAAACATTGGTAAAATTGGATCTTACTGAAACCTATTACAGCTCTTACTCTTGGCTAATGTTATCTTATGTTTTTAAAACTTTTACGACGCAAGTCTTTTATTTCATACGTCTTACTGATGCATGTGAAATATTTACTTACAACAAATATAAAATATATATGGAATAAACGCTTTTACATTGTACTTTTTAAAACATTGTTAAATGAATAAACTAGTTTATTTTCAATTCTTATTCCAATGTGAATTAAACTGTTTCAGTATTATCTGTTTCGTCTTTATTGTATGTATAAATATACTGACAAACAATGGAGGCACGTAGTCTTAATAAAGTGATCTGTTTAAAGAGCTCTTTCCAGTGATAACATATAATTACTGTACAAGGGTGGGGCATGTTCTTATTCTTCTTTATATCTCAGTGTCCTTTTGTCTTCGTTATATAAAAAAAGGATTATTGCACCAGTAATGTATAGCAAGCAATTAATTTCCTTCATCTTTGTGGCTAGTCGGAACACTTCGGTAACATTTACGAAGGTGTTCAAGACATCTAAAGCCTACAATTACAACACATTGATTGAATTGTAACCTTAAATTACTACTTCTCAGAGTTTCAGGAATAAACAATACCTTAGGAATATTGTAGGATCATGAATACTGCGGATGCTCTTATAAATCAGCTCACATCTGTCTATTGCTGGGCCTAGGCCTTCCTAACGAACGCCACTGAACCCGATCTTCGTCTATTCTTTTCCATTCGCTGTTAGCAGCTTTGCGTCAATACCATCGCTCCATCTTGTCGGAGGACGCCCGTAAGATGCGTTTCCCAAATTGTAGACTCAAAGAATAATCAACCAGAAGATATGGCATTAGGCTGGCCACATTTGTTGTAGAATCGAGACTTAGTCTTTAGTGAAGACCACTTGGCTACTAACGAACCTTTAAATTGATTGATCCTGTAAAAGCCACACCCTGTATTGTATAACATATAATTAGCCTAACGGCTAAGATTCTTGTTCCTAAAGTTACTTACTACCAGTTGTTTAATATTAAATGTAATAAACTTTTATACATTCAGGCACTGGACGCATGCGTCTGCTATGTGAATATTACTTAGTGTAAATAAACGATTATGTGTTCTTAAATGCATTTGTTTGTATTTTATTATCCCCTTGATAATTTTTTCACAATCTATGAAATAGAAGTATAAATAAATTGTTGTACTTTCAGCAATCAATTCAGTTCTCTAATTTAAAAAAATGAATGGTCTATAAATATTAGTATAAATAATACTTAGTGCATATTCATGATACTGGAAATTCAGAAAAACAGAAAAATCCTCAAAAAAAATAGTCTGGTAGTTAGTTTTTTTGCACAGTTTAAAAGTATTTTCCATAGAAAAAGTAGTTCAAACAGGCTGTTGTTTTAATCATACTTTTACCATTAAAATTATGAAAAAAAATCAAAGAATCATGATTTTTTTACGATTTTGTCGTAGACTATGGGGTCAATTTCATAACAACATACAGGTTTATGTTTTAGTCAATAGTCAGTAAAACAACGTCCTGTATGTTGTTATGAAATAGAACCTCCTGAAAAGAAGTTCACCATCATCATCATCAGCCTTTAGAAGTCTTTCCTTGTAGAAGCACTCGCTGTGGCGCCACTCTGGGCCGTTTGCATCCAGCGGTTTCCGGCAACCTTGACTAGGTCGTCAGTCCACCGGGTTCCCACCTGCCCACGCTGCGTCTTCCAGTTCGTGGTGACTGGAGAACCTTTCTTCCTCAACGGATGTCTATGCGAGAGACGTAGCTTGCCCATTGTCACTTTAGCTTTATGATTGTAAGAGGTAAGAGGTAGGAGAGTTGCGAGTTAAACTCGCGTGGAGAGGTTTCCGTACTTCTTATTAGTTTTTCCTGTGTACTTTAAAACTAATTTTGAATTATATAGTTAGGACCCTTACAACTGATTACCTTTTCATTTGATTTGTCACACATGGTATCGTTCGCAAAACTTTTTAAATATTTAATAAATTATGTCCCCCAAAATTGACACGCATATTCAAAATGTATGAATTTTTTCTACATGTCCCATTTTGGGTGTGTGCCAAATGTCGACATAATTAGTCCATTAGATTCGTAGCAAATTACCTGTGACAGACGGACAGACAAGTGATCCTTGAGGTCGCAAGAGATGATCGCTACTGAATCGGTAAATCGACTCCTATTCGAAGATGTTCCATATCAGAAATTGTGCCATATCAGTGCTGACATAATAATACTCATAATAGTCATTTATTCAGTATGTAGGCTCTCATCCGGGCACTTATACACGTCCTAAATTATACACCCTGTGCCTGTGGCTCTCATCGAATTAGATATATAAATACGCTTCAGACAACACATTGCTGTCATTGTTTTGCGTAAGGAATTGAAATCCTTGTGTTAAGATGTACCCCACAATGTATTTTGCCAAAAGCGTCGCCCAGCACACCCAGAGCCTTATTTTGAAAAGATCGTGGTATGGATTGATCTTAACCGGGAATCAAACCCGGGACCGGTGTAGGCGCCATTATGATCAATGGAGTTAGCTGTGAATTGGACAAAAGTTCAAAGTTTGAGTGTTGGACAAAGTATAGAGTACTATAGAGCCAGCACTAGAAACAAAAGGTTGTGTTAGTTCTGGATGGGGGCCTGATTTGATTCCAGAATTGATCAATTATCCTGGTTGTGGCATTTCCGGCTTTAGTTAAATATACCATTCCATACTTAAGTATTTCCGAAAAGGTTTGTTACTGATGTGGTCAATAAAAATTAAAACAATATTGACCATAGATACCTGATCAACTCAGGTCGAAAAAGGACAACAAAACAATCGTTGACCGTGGTGTTGCTAACACTGGCCAGTAATTAAAAATATTCCATAGTTAAACTGCTCAAATTATTCATTATCCACATCGTACTGTGAAATCCATTCGAGCCACGTAAGAACAGGCTCTACGTGAATATTCGTCTTGTAAGCCAACCGTGACTGTTAGGCGATAGGGAACCTTAACTCAAAGAAATAAGTAGCCTAAAAATATTGTTCTGTATGGATTTGGAATGAGGAGTTGATTTGCGCGTCGCGTGCCGAAACCAAACTCATAGTAAAGCTGAGGCTACAATGTACATTAGTAAAGGCCCTAACATTAGTAGCTACTAATATTTTAAAAAAAACTTTTTTTCTCATATATAGGCAAAGACGCTAAATGCAGGCCGCTTCCAACCGGCCAATCTGGAGGCCCATGTTCAGCAGTGGACGACGGACGATTTCAGTCATACTGAAATGATGATAAGGATAGGCAAAGATATTATAGATAATCATTTTATATTATATTTAAGTTTTGGAAGCTAGTGAAACTTTTAAGAAGCTTTTAAAATTAGGCGGTATTTATTAAGTGTACCTATAATTATTAGATGGTGCATGATAGATCAATAATCAAAGATTATCTCGTCGCCATAGTTACTAAGTTTCGGGCTAGACAATTGGTGTGATTGAAAGGAGATTTTTTATTATGTATTTATTTATTTGATAAGGGTTTCTGAAAACATGTTTTCAGTGTACGAAAAAGGTTTATTATGTAAGCGTGTAAGTTGGTAAGTACCTAACTATGATACCTTAGTAAGCTCCTAAAATACGAATATCTTCGATTACTAGTGATCTAGAAAGCGTTGTAGAAAAACAAGACAAAAAAGAAACAAGAAGCGTGGTATTACAATCAATTTAAATTAGTAAAGCCAAACAGCAATAAAACACTGCAAACATCCTCGCCTCCTTACATCATTGACACTCTTTTATTCTTGAGTAAATTAGTTTATTAAAGTATTAGAAATGTTTCGTTATTTTAAACAAATATCTTCGATTATATATTTTTTAATAGTCATATCAAACAAGTGAAATCAAGACCTAGTGAAAGTAAATAAACAAAACTTTACGATCCGTTTTCCTACACTTGCTGTTTATGTCTGCTCTGCCTAACTTTGTCCTCCAATGAACACTCTGCTTAAGCCTACGACGTCAAATTACACCGACTCTTCAAACACAAATTGTTAAAACTGTACGAGTATTAGTTCCACCCAAGAGTTTGTTATACGTTAATTGGTCGCCCACTAAATACAACCACCAGTGTAACCTGACTCCTCTTCCCCTCACCTCGAAAAGGAACCAAAGCTCAATTAAACCGATAGATAATTTCTAACGTCCAAGCGAAATCTGGTGATATTTAAATAGTAATTCATGGTCGTTAGACATCAACTATATCCTTAACGATTGATGAACCGTTCACAATTCATAATTGCCGGAACAACGCTAATTTAAGTCTTTTTATTTGTTTTCTAAAAAAATTGTTACGATATCTCTAGCTTTACAACAAAGCATTTAAAAACATATCAAAATAAACCGTTTCGAAAATATTTTAAAACAATTCAGTGTTATAGAAAGCTACTAAGTTCTATATTATTACGTAATTTGTAAGAACAGAAGCATCAACATTGGAATTCATGTTTTGTAATTAAAAAGGGGTGTTATTACGAGTTTAGCTTAAACCACAACACTTTCTTTTGTTTATGACATCAAAAGCTACATTTTACGTAACGCTTTGTGGGTTGCAACACTTGCAACATTTCCTAAACGCGAAAAATTAAAGAAACATAAATTATGAAGGCATCATTAACACGAAAACACGTGTTATTGAAAGAAAGCCTTAATAACACATACACGACCTGCTAACTTGTACCTGAGCAGTAATTAAGGCTGAACGATCCGGGGGTTGGTTCTAAAGTACAGCTTTCAATCCCTTTATTTGAAACTTAATACCACAATTTCGATGCGATGGTAGGGTAACACTCCTTTGTGACGCAACCAATTTAAATAAACCTCTCTGATTACTGCTCTGAAATACAACGATTCATCTTTCGCGTATCAATTTCGAGGTATGAAAGGTCAAGTTATGTTGGGGATCTTTAAAAACAGTTGTGTATACGAAATATTACAATTGGATACACGGAATAATTATGGCATACAATCATAGGATGTTATTACGTTACATTTGTTTTAGAACCGCAATGAAAGGTAGGAAATTTGTTTTGTAAAGGTGTTGCATGCTGTAATTATTCTCTCGGGGAGTCATATCATTTGTTTAATTTACAGGAGTGGAAACAATTTCGGATCACATTGTGCATATAAGTGTACCATTTTGCATTACGAATTAAAAATATATTTACTGTTTGTTTTGAGCGAAAATGAGATTGGTGTCTGCAAGATTTAATTCACAGTTTTAATATGTTTAATGTTACGTTTAAACCTTTGACAGAATTCACAGCAAAACAATTTAATTCTTATGTCTTGGCATGGGATTAGTGGAATTAGTTACTCAATAGTCTTAATTAGGTTCTAGTTTTTATGAATGAATATTGTATGTTTATGAAGCTGTCGTCGTTTATACCTAAAGGTAAAATGATTCAAATTGGACATGTGTAACATCAAACCGTTTAAAGTTTAGTAATTTCTGTATAAAAACCTAAATTTCATTATTTTGATTGGAGCGGCAACTTATTTATCAAATCACTGTAAAATTGTATAATAGCTAATAGGCCATATGATATAAGGCCCTAAATATTATTCAACCTCCTTCTAGGGAGTGATTCTTCTACATAATACAGCAACTTTTTCTATGGGACCAAGATCGAAATCGCAAAAAAAAATTATTTTCTCATACAAGTACTTAGTAAAACGGCGCTCCCGCCTCCCAGCGCCCATCAGCTGACATGATCAGTTTGTGTAGTGTTTTTTTTTGTAGAATTTTGTATTGTTCCCATTTTAAAAGTTTTTTTTTTCACCCCATAAGCGTAAATTTACTAATATATATTTTTTTGCTATTTTAAGGTTAGTCCAATAGATAAATTTGTTATAGGTACCTATTTAAGCATGACATAAGTAATCACTGAAAGTTTACTAATTAAATAGAAACATAACTATACAATATACATGCACACACACACAAGTAATAAGTATGTTTATATAGTATACAGCATTTTATCTAAAAAAAAAAAAGTATTCTAAATTAACCTACCTTAAATTAAATTAAATTAACCTACCTACTCAATAATATATTGCAACTAGCACTAAGGTAAGAGGCACTCCAACACGAGTATAATTATAACTCTCTGGAACTGTCTCACCATATATATGATTGTAACCCAATTATTGAGAAATAAAACATTTTATTTTATTATTATTATTACATGCATACTTTAAAAAACAAACCTTTCTCTCCAACCCCGTGTCCTTTCTAAACGAATCATTCCGACCGTTACAACCACAAACATAATATTTAATAGAAACATCATTTTAATTACAGTAATGGAGGCTGGTAATTAATTTTAGACGGCAGGCGTCGCCGCGGGCTCTAACAGATGCGAGCCGTTTTTGTCCATCCTTCTTTCTAAAATAATAGTATGAACATATTTTTTTCTATGACTTCATCTAGTATTAACTGCAACATAGACCACTAACTGTATGCTTTGTTTGTATGCATAATATCTGGCTCTACTACGTAGAGCGCAAAGGACAAATCGTTTAGTATAATTTTATTGAATTTTATACCAATTTTTTTAGTCTATCTTTCTTACATTTTGTGTATTTTTTATTATTCATAAATTAATTTGTTCTGAAAATATGTTGTTTTGGCACATAAAAACAAATAAAATACATAGTAGAGATAATGATTAGTCAGATCCATGAGATTTGCAAATATACGTCAGTCATGATGACCCCGTAAGATTATCTTACTTTATTCTTCCAAATGTATTTATCTTGTAATACAATATTAATATGTAGCTAAACTATTAATGCAGCACTGAATAAAATATTGCCACACATTAACTCCCTAATAGCCAAAAAAAATAGACCCACATTTTTCACACCGCATAGAACCGAAATCGAGTGCATAACGAATTAACAAGAGAACTGGAATGATAAATCATTCGCACATTCGATTATTTCCGTATCAATTCGAATGCACTTTTTTTCAAGTACAATCGCATACATTGCTTTAATTTAAAACGAAACTGTTCCAAATTAAAACTTAAAATTTAAACCGTAAGGTTTGGATTTAATGTGCTATGTTCGGAAAAAGTTCGAAGTTAAAATGTTTGATATGCGAAAATGTGCTTTATGTCTAAGAGTAGAAAATAAACAGACGTGCCAAAATCGTCACACAATGCCATTGGAAGTGGAGTGAAATCGCAACAAAGGCTGATAATGAAGTGGTTTTGTCATGTTTTTAGGCGTGCGGCGTGTGTGGGTATATTAAGGCACAATTATGTTATAAATGGACGCTTATTGGACGATTAGCGGCCGGATCGGGACCGTTGAGAAACTAGGTTTTGTAAGCGGTGTACAGTCGAAAAGAGAAGTCATTAAAATTATTTTATATTTAATTTGTTTAACAACAACGACTAGCCACGCGCGAGACCACAAATAAATAAGTACGGGTTATGGAAAATTACCGACACGTTTCGGTTCAGAAATCATAGTTGCCTACAAGTCAAGCTATATCTTAATTTCCATTTAAAGCCAAAGACACTAGAGAGAGTGCCAATACAATTAATTACATTTTCGCTTGATTTGTAACCATGAAAATTAAAACAAATAAAACATTATTTAACAATTTTTTTCTCAAATAAACGTATTTGGCTTTTATTAATAAAACTAGCTGTCTCGGCGAACTTCGTACCACCTCAGATTTTTCTAAAAAAAATGTTATAACCTTTATTATTTATTCTGCTATTCGGGGCGGAGACGAATCTAACAAACCAAAGATCATAAAAATCGGTCCAACCGTTCTCGACTTATAAATGGTGTAACTAACCCGACTTTGTTTTATTATTTGACTTTAGGGTGCGTACAGATCTGGCACAAGCAGCGCAAATGCTAGTTCGCAGAGAATGCGCCGCGCGTGAGAATTAATTTCATACACGAATTGTTTTCGTTTTTGAATTCATTTATTATTTTCTAATATTTCAAAATTACGTCTCCGGTACCTACGCACCCTTAGGAGGTCCGCCATTTTGCTTTTTGATTATCTGTGGAATAAAGTATAAATAAATATAATTAAATCACTAATTTTGCCATCGCCATTACCTGCTGAGATGTTTACGCCTTTTTTCCCGCTAATTGCCTCATAGTTGGCAAGGTGACTTTCAGACGGTCATTATTAGACGCAGTGACATAATTGCCGCAGTCGTCTTCGTATGGAGAAATAATTAATATGTAATTATCACTTCGCAACGCGATGACAGCTATTGTGGAGGTGGAGACTTGCCACAGAACTGTGACATAGAATTGACATGAGTACAGTAGGCTAAGGTAGGTAGGTAAAGTGAGTGTAGCGTCTCGCATGAAATTAACCGTTGCGCAAGCGAGTTGGGGAAATTAGAAGGAGCGTTTGGTTGCCGATAGGCACGCAGGCGTGGTGCCGCGGTGATTGTCCTTGAACGCAAAGGACTCCCGGGTTCGATTACAGGTTCAGATAAATTCAGAAAAATAACTTTTCTAAATTGGCAAAATGTATTGTCAGTAAGATCTCTAAACACAAGGATCTTCAAATATCAAATATCTTTATTGTTAACTACAAGTTGTTTTTACAATGTATGGGTTTCTTCTTTTAAGTTTGAAAAAACCTGTATTAGAAGAGACCCACCCCTCTCTTTACTGTACATCAAAGTTATAGCTGTAGTTACATAGGTAGGTACATATAGATTAATAATATATTAGTAACAACATGCTTGTAGTTTTATGTATAGTAATTTAACATTTTAGCAACTTGTGTAAATAAGTGAAGTTGTGTATTTATGGTTTGTTTTTTTATATTATTATTATTTCAATGTTTTGAGTTGATCTTAATTCCTTAATGTGTGTAGCTACACTACACATTTATCCCGGTAGATGTCGCTTTGTGTTTGATCTTGCCAGTAGGTAATGATTATTTGATCAATGTTTCCGTCACTGCGGTGACTGATCAAATAATCACTACTTTTTTATGAACTTAAATCAATAATCACTACAATGAAGCTTATAATAAGTTTTTCAAACGTGTGTCAAACTAGCATCTTATACTGGCGAGCACAGAAAAAAATCTGTCATTAGTTGACAGCGGTTGACGAGACCAAACACGCTGGCGCCATCTAAGGTTAGCTTTGCCTGTGCTTCCCCATTCGAGACCCCGACAACTAGTGTGCCTTTTTCAATGCCTGCTACCTGCCCATTGCCACTTCAGCTTTGCAATTCGAAGAGCTATTCCGATGACTTTGGTTCTGTTACAGATATCCTTTTTTCGGATCTTATATCGCAAAAACACGCTAAGCATCTATAGCTCCACAGTGACATTGGATTTATTGGACCAACAGGACCATGGACAAGGAACACGTGACATACCAACACAATTCGTTCAAGAAACATTATTAGATTTTTGCGCGTAAAGATTGTAAGCTTTCTGTGTATCGATCTATTGTGACGAACTGACGTTAAATACAGAAGTGGAAGATAAGAGTTAATAGTTAAAGTGTAATATTTGTTTACGGTAAGTAGCAAACATTACTTAAGAAGGTATTAAGTATTACATAACAAGATATTCGTCAAGTTGAAAAATAAGTTTGAACATTAGACGAAATGAGAATTCAACGATCGGCCTATTTTCAGATTAAGTTATTGTGTTCTTTTTTTACCCAACTGCGCCAAAAGGAGGGTTATGTTTTTCGAGAGTTCCTATTTATGTATGTATAATTGTTTGGCACGCTCTGTGGCCTGAACGGCTCTATGGATTTTAGCTTGAGAGGTGTCGTTACATTCGTATTTATTGTGAGAATGACACTGGGTATATCAAAATAAATAAAAAAACAAAATGTCGGATTCTGAACGGCTCGATGGATTTAAGCTTCAAAGGTGTCGTTAGATTCATATTTACATCGTATCGTTCACGTCTGTGATATTTTAACACTCCAAACTAAAAAGTCGCAAATAAATGAAATAAATTAAAAAAAATTGACTGTAAAAGTAAACTAAATAAAAGGTGAACTAAAAGTACGAAAACAAGATTTAAAGATAAATAATAATAAGATTTTCGGCAAGAGGCATCATATCCATCGTTTACATGATACCTCTTCTGCTACACGGATTTTATTCCATCATTAATTTACAAGACTTTCATACAAAAATATTGACTATGAAACTTAATTACAAAATGCAGATGGATTTGATGCCTCCTGCCGCAAATTGAATGTTTAAATCTTGTTTTCGTCCTTTTAGTTCACCTTTTATTTAGTTTACTTATTGGAGTCGGGTTTTTTTTTCTATATCTGATGGCAATAAAAAGAGTTAAATGATTTTTTTTACTGTTCGCGCACGCAGAGGTCAACAGTTTCCCGGCCATACTGCGCAAAAAAGCCGGCTCTACATGCGCCGAGTACGGGGCAGCCGCAACAATGTTCTGAAGGCCATCGCCGACAGTGGGGACTGTCCACTATTCGAGCACCAATGCAGGCTTACTCGATCCCTTTTAGTTATTAAGTACTAACACTAGTTATTAAGTTTCATTGTTACTAACACTGATCTCTGTTGTCCGATAAATAAACATTTTAATTTTTATCTTATTTATTAAGACCCGGTATAAGTGCGCTAGTGTCTGAAAATCTCAAGAATGGTTTGACTGATTTTGCTGATTCCTTTTTCATGTTTTTGTGATAATAATTAAATTTTACAGTCAAGATTGTTTCCCGTAATTTTTATAAATACGGGACTTTACTAAACTTTATGTCCTTTTTATGGGAATTTTGCTACCGTGGACGAAATGACGTTTAACTAGGTAGGTACTGCCAAATTTGGACAAAAGAATATTAAATAAATAAATATTTGCTTCTATAAAACTATTAATAATAATTAATGGTTCCAACAATCACGCCCCAAAAAGAAAAAGGGTTATAGGTACTATTTGGAACAGGTATAACAGATAGACATACATACTTAGTTTAATAAGTACATTAATGATGAATTTTTTGGTTCAAAAGTAAATGCAAATGCTCGTGCTTAGCTCAGCGCGAAAAATTTGACCCTGCGCGTTATTCGAACCTACAGCCGCTGATTTTGTAGTCCAGGTCGCCCATCATTAGACCAGATGATCTTGTTAACATTTCAATAAAATTTCTCAAGAATTAGTTTTATTTATATATTTTAAAGCAATGATGACTTCTAAGTTTTTTTTTAATGTTTGACTTGTGAAAATAAGTCGAGTTCTTGCTTCGAGCTCATTACACTTAGCCAGCTATCAAAAATAAGTTTTCATCTTATTAAATCCATCCGAACACGCCGCGGCTAACAAGCGTCGCCGTCAAAGACACCGCTGGGGCCTGTTGGCTCACACTGCGTGTGACATGACACGTGTTTAATCTCTACACAAACAGTTTGGTCGCCACAGACTTGCTACTTGCTACAAGTCTTCCCAGATAACAAAATTTTGATAACCGGATTGGTGTAGTGGCGCGGTAATTCGCGTTACACGCACAGGGTTCGATTCCCGGTTCTAGTCAATTAAAAATCAATCTTTTCTAAATTGGCTTGAATCTGGGTGTACTGGGAGACACCTCTGGCAAAATACATTGTTTGGTACCTCGTTACACAAGGGTGATAATGCCTTTCTTTGACACCATGACAGTTTAGTTGGTGTGTTGTCTGTCGCATAGGTATATTGTTAAAAAAAATATTTACAAAGATTGCTGTAGGTTCGCTGACTCATACTGCCGTAAGATTTTTGTGACTACCTACGTGAAATAATTTAAATATCTTAATAAGTTTTGTCACATTTTTTTTGCATTGTCGCATCGCTGTGGCAGTTCCCTTCAACCCCAAGGCTCAAGGCGGAATGGATCAAATTCTATTTGAATAGCTTATGTATCAATTGATTTGGGATAAGTACTAATGAGGCGCGGTTCTTTTTGATGCCGAACGTCAAGGCAGATTTGTGAGACAGCTTTATTTTAAATACTTTTTGGCTTAATTTTCGACCTTAACTAGAGGAGATAAAGAACAAGATAATAGAAGGGTTAGGTTTGTGGTAGATAATCCGATAATAATATTATAAGTATCTATTTAGTGTGATTTGTCTGGGGCAAGATGTCACGTATTTTGTGCACGAGATATTTGGTACTGTAACATGATATATTTATTTTATTAGGATAACCAACAAGACAAACACACAACCAAATTATGAGCAAACGACAAACACAAAAAAAAATCTGCCATTGGACGTCCACTGCTGAACATAGGCCTCCCCCAATGACTTTCATTAGGGGGATTGCCAATACTAGCCCGCCACGCTTGGCAGGCGGATTGGCGAGCGCAGTTTTTTATAAGATTTCACAAGAAGAGCTTGCTGCTCGTCTCGTGGTGCTGGAATTAGTCGCCTCTTACGACACGCCTGTTGGCGGTTGGAAAGTATATTCTTTTCGGCCATCGCCACACGGCACAGCACAGGATACGGCACAAACACAATTACAAGCAAATTGGTAAGATAAGACATGCAGATTTTGGCTAGAGACTAAGTGCCTAATAGGTTGCCACGGCATGCAATAATGGACTATATAATTTTTAAGTGACCTTAATTGTGTTACTTACTTTAACTTCTTTTATTGTACTAAAACAAGATTTTATTTTTTTTAGAATGAAATAATGGGTTTATCATGCTTATATGGAAATTATCATGCTTTATGTGTGCCGCATTAGGAAAAAAGGTAATTTAACAGAAAAAAATAAATATAAAATACAAATGAACTTATAGATATAAATATGAGATTGTAGAAGCTATCATTATTCCAGTCTTTTGCAGTCCACTGCTGGACGTGGGTGGGGAGGCTTACGTAACATACGTAAAGAGCGCCAAAGAGCACGATCTTCCGCTTTTTTCATATCTACAGCTACTACCAGCCATCTTCCTAAAGTCGTCGGTTTATCGAACTGGGGGGCTTCCTACACTACGTTTGCCGAGGCGTGGTCTCCACTCGAGAACCAGTTTACTCTACCTTTCATCGGTTCTGCGACAGATGTGACCTGCTCACTGCCATTTCAGCTTGCTAAATTTTGGGACTATGTCCATTACCGTGGTTTTCTGCAGTTTCGTTTTATCCCTTAATGTGACCCCAAGCATCGATCTATTCATAGGTCGCTGAGTGAGTGAGTGAGTAGCAAGCTACATAAATATTATATTCACTATGGTGGCTCTACTACACAAGTTGAAATAATTTAAAAAATGTAACTTACTCATTTTATACTCAATTCTATCAGAAGAGACTGTTTAAAAAGTTTTAAATATAAATAAATATTTCAACTTCAGAAATGAATTTCAATAAGACGATAACTAATAAACTGTTCAATTTCATACCTACACAAGAGTGTCAGACACATATTCTGAAGCCCAAAAATCGTAAATCATACGAGCAGAAAGGATGTTTAGTGAAACGGAACATATCAAAGAGATTAAAGCTGCGGGCCGGTTTCATTGCTCGTATATTTAATTATACACGTAATTCTGGTTACATTAATATTGCGATGATATTGGTAGAATAAAAATGAATACAGTAGAGTTACTCTCTTCTATCAAGAAGTAGTAAGTTACCACTTATCGAGCATGCAACAGATACGCAAAACAATAAAGCAACAAATACAAGTATAGTGTTTAGAGCTTGTGTCAAGCGCTTGACAAGCATAAAATGACAATTAGTCAGTGTGGCCATTGCAATAATAAAACTAGGTACATGTAAGGCCAGTTCCTATTAGACATGACTTGACCCCTCGACAAAATAGAAATTTAATTATTACGCAGCATCGTATTTCACAAGGTTATATTAGAAGCGGTACTACAGGGTGTTTCGCTCACGAGCCAAATACGTGTGGAACCATAAAGCAACAAATGGACTTAACAAACGAGGAGCGAATGCTTAAACGGGTAGCTGGAGTAACTGAATTGTCAAGCAATCACTTAATTAGAAAACTATATACTATACTATATTATATAGTATATACTATATTATAAGGACTTGTAAATAAAATAAGACAGCTCCGGACTGACTTACTGCGTACAGGTATGCTATCAATCATTATCAATACTACTATCTTACCTAGATAAGCACGGGCCAGACACGTGGGCAGGTAAGCCGCGCCGACGAGTCTTAGCCTGGCTCACAACTGAGGGATAGATAGTTGCTCGCAATTTTAGGCTGAGTCCCTTTTGCACTCGCCAATTTGCCTTTTGAAGCTGTCATCAGCCAACAATATATGTTAAAAAAGTAAAAGAGAGTTGGAAATGAGACCTCTGAATTTACTTTAATTGTGGATGTAATATCTAACGAATGGGCTAAGATGGTAACAAATCGGTTCAAGAGTGCTAACTTTTACTTAGATACGTTTAGTGAGAGGTTAAGTTTAATTGGTCAATGCAGTTGAATAGCTTAATTGACCAAATCAAAATGTACCTACACCCAGTAGTTTATTAAGTGCAGACAACAGTTCGTCAACCTACTACAAAACGTCAAATTTTCTCAATCGATATTGTTCTTTACGTTAAAGTTCAAGTGAAAATCGGTTCAATGACCTTTAACTTTCTGGGTAGGTTTACCTGCCTTTGAAGGTAGCAGCAGGGACGCAGCGTGTATTGTAGCAGGTACCGCCTACCTAACACAGAGTAATAAAAATGAATAGGTATAAAAGTGTATTCCATTACGGAGCCAACGTACATGTAAAAAACCATTGACTTATATATTATTAAATCAATGTAAAAAACGCAATTTAGACTCCAAGCAGTGTTTATCTAAATAATTTTCAAGGGTTTTGAAGTTGCGCTTCCGTAGTAAAAGATACTATATTCAAAAACTGCTTACATACTTTTCATAAATCATGAAAATGCACAATTGTATTATTTATTATGTCGTATATTCGTGATCGTAGCACGCTAGCTCACATAAGATCTTCATATTTTCGGGATTCATGAAAATTTCGGGAATTTTTAAAAGGATGGATTTAGATTATCAAAGATACAAATACCTACATATCGTATTTCATGACAACTCTATGCAGATACAGGAAAAGCGCCAAAACCAAAATTTTACTAACATCTAAAGTCGTTAAGGCAAAAGCATCTGCTAACAGTTATGAAGTAAATCTTTCGTTCCTGTTTATCGAGTAGTGATTAATTACAAACACAGTGCCACATCAAAGGTGAAATTAACGATTATGATATTCGTGTGAAATTAGTAATTAAGTAAACAACTGACAGTGGGTATTAAATCATGTTTTTGTTTCATTAGCTACCAAGTCGTTTCTGGCAATAAACATATCTGAAAGATGTCAGATTCATTTAGTAATTAAAAATATTTTTAGGATCTTGCTTGAATAAGGTATAAACTCGCTTTCATCAGAGGTCCTTTTTTAAGAACTGTTAGCATTCGCCTCAGATAAAATGAAGTCTAGGTAATATAAAATAAATATAGTTAATATAAAATATAATAATACATAATAAACTCAACCAATTATCTAGCCCTAAACTAAGCAAGGCTTGTATTATGGCGATTAGATAACGGATAGACATACTTAAATGCATTTATACAGGGTTTCCATGGGTTTCTCGTAACTCAAGGATAACCTTGTGACCACATATTCTAAGGTACATCATAGTGAAAAACGTTTGTACTACGACTTTAAGAAAAATATGCTATTTTTTTTGTATTTCTATACAAATTCAATCGGGTTTGGTAATTTTGTATGGGAAGTCGATAAAATTCTCATTCAAATTTGCAAAAGTCATAGAACAAAAGTTGTTCATCACGATAGATAAAATATGTATAATTGTATATGTACAAGGTTATCCTTGTAAGCACTCAATGATAAGAGTTACGGGACATTCTGTATATATCTATGCATGACTTAGGTACAGGCGAGCTCAGGTGAAAAACCAATAAAACAAAATGTATATCTGCAAATAGGCCTCTTTGGGTACCTCAAAAGGAGGAAAAAAGAAAGTCTTATAGGATCATTTCGTTGTCTGTCTGTCTGTCAAAACCCTTTTTAGCAGGAACTCGTAGAGGAATCAAAGTGAAATTAATATCAAATACTCAGTTCTTCAATCCCTTGAAGCTGTGAAAAAATCAATCTTTTAAGTTATGCCGCATATTTTAACACCCGGGTAACTCGGGAATCAAAACCTATAGGGTACTACGACCCGTTGACCAAAAATCATGTCTTATATGTACTAGTAAAGGAAATAGTTCGAACACGTAAATTTGTAGTTACATCACAATCTTTTTTTAATAATCTCGTAAAAGTCTGTAATTTTTGTGACTAGTGCCGTTAACTAGATTTACATACCTACGTTTGTAGGTATCTGAACCCTTAGTGCATGAGTCCGACTCGCACTTGGCCGGCTTTTGAACGTCACGTCAGTTTTTTTTTTACACCATAATCTAGGGCTTCGACTGTTGTTTGTATGCACCGTTTGCAGGTGATGTTGGCTTGTATCTTCTCATCATGGCAACGTCTGAACAAACGAACGAACCTTTTGACGACCCAATTAACGTAGTGGCGCGGTGATTTATCGTGACCGCATAGGGTCTGGTGTTCGATTCCTGGTTCGTTCGTGTCCGATAACGAACTTTAATAAATTGGCTTGGGTTTGGGTGTTCTGGGAGATACCCCGGGTAAAATCCATTGTCTGGTTTATTGCAACCCCGTGTATATTCTTCCTCTTGCAATTTCAAATCGAATAATTTTATTTACAGAACAAATAAAATGTTACAGTTAAGGTATTCAGACTATTCAGTATTGGAGTCAGTTTCAATTAAGACCTACTGGGAATTGTGCCGGTGTGCAAATGTCTTTATTAACAAATCATTTATTTATTAATCATTAAACAACATTTCTTACCAATCCAAGACATTTTATTTTTATTTTATTTGACGACCTCCGTAGCCGAGAGGCGAGTATACTGGACTTGATGTCGCTATCTCTGAGGTTCCGGGTTCGATTCCCGGTCGGTCAATGTGGAAAAATAACTTTTCTATATTGTCTCGGGTCTGGGTGTTGTGGCTGTTTCTGATTTCTGTAACACAAGGCGTCGCTGTTTCTGATTTCTGTAACACAAGTGCTTAAGCTACTTATCATAGGATCAGAGCAATGTATGTGATGTTGTCCAATATTTATTTATTTAATGAATGCTGTACATTGTATGCACAAATGTGCATACAATGTACAGCATTCAGCCAAAGAGTCAGTCTTACATCTACTTATCTATTAAAAACTAACCAAAGTAAACTTTTTTATCTTTTGCATTCACAATAATGCTAGTTTATTATATCAAGTAAATTTTGTTTACTTGTTTAATTTTTTTTTATTGATTATGCTGTTTCGTCTGAACTGATTGTTACAAATTTGCAATAATATTTCTGTCTGATGTTTGTGGGTATAAAATCCAAGACATTGATGAAACAACGCTGGCTTAACAACAGCTATAAACACTTAAAGAAATTCGCCAACATTACTATGTCCTCCGTAGCTCAGTTGGAAGAGCAGTCGCCCGGTGACCGAAAGGTCTTAGGTTCGAATACAACCAGAGGCAGTATTTTTTTTTTAAGTATACATTATTGAAATGAAATGAAATGAAATGAAATGTATTTATTTGCTTTAAAAGTGGTACACATACAGGTGATAATATAAATTGTGGTTCCTCACATTTCACCAGACACTGGCATGCAAAACGTTTTAAAAAGATCATTAGGAATTGAATTTAATTGAATTTATCATGATAATGTCAACAACAATGAATTTGAATAAATCAACAGTACATTTAAGTTATTACAGGATTAATTAAATTATTAATACCAATACAATGAAAAAATAAACAATACAGTAATTGCAAGTCAGCAGAGTAGTCAATTATGTGTCAAAATATTCGTCAAGAGAATAGAAGCAACTATTAATTAGCCAGCATTTCAATTTTCTCTTGAACACATTCAGTGGTAAAAGCTTAATATCGTCATTGAGCCTATTATAGATTCTGACCGCCATTTGGTAACTATTTTTACTTTTGACTTATGTGCTCATTGGTATTATTATTTTTATATTATTTTCCTTGATACTAACCAAAGTATCAAATTATGAGGGCCCAATTTCTCAAACTTGTGTAGCACCTGTATGTGAATGTAACAATGTTATTATGGTAGATCGTAATACTGGCAACACCTTCAGCTCTCCATTCCACGTTGCAAAATATTTATGACTACCTCACTAGCGCGAGGTAGGTAATCCAACGAAATACGCAAATAGTTTTGCGCATAAATATCATTTAATATCTCTAAAAGGTCGGCCTCATTAGTTTGGCTAAACGGCCATATAGGCTCTAAAAATAAACCACAGTATACTACGAGTAAAGGCTGAAAAGAAGCGTAGGTATTGTTAGAAAATTTGAAATCTTTTAATTAAGAAACAATACTAAAAGAATTATTTAAATGTCTGTCGCACTCACTGCCCACTAAACCAACCCAATAGTCGACTGATAGAGATTGCCATTAAGTCCACTTTTTGTAAAATACTATCAATTTGTAGAATTTTGTTTAAATGTAATACATCACTAAGGGAGGCCTATGTTCAGCAGTGGACTTCCCGTGGCTGAAATGATGATGATGAAGTAATACATCTAATATGAAGTTGACTATATTCGAATATAGGTAACATTATTCGATAAGCAGCTTCATGGAATGTTTTATGTTTCATTTATCCTGCCAGGTCACGAAAAAGACACACAACTGAAAACTCAAACCAAAGTCAAAACAGATTGCTCCAAACATCTGCACCAAGGAATCATGCCAAGATACAGACAGACACACAGTCGGTACACGCAGCGGCGCATAAAATTTCGCCTTTAAAACAGTTTATACACAGTTTATACACAGGTCATACACAGTTTATACACAGTTTGTACATAGTTTATACACAGACAGTGCTACGGCGTTACGTACATTATGGATGTAGACGTGCGAAAAATATTTGTTTCGCTTGCGCAATGAAATCAAATCTTTCAAGTAATACTATAATTTAATAAAATATTACATGTAGACAGATTAAAAAAGAGCTTCTTGCAGCTACAAAAGTGTTTATCTTTATTGTTTCTGTTTATAATAAAATTCTTCTTGAAATTTTATAATCTATAAAACTATTGAAGGGGCATAAGTTTGAGGTTACTTTGTCGAAATAGATAGCTGAAAAATGTTTTCAGTGTAAATAAGTACGTTTAAAAAATCTGTCATCTATAGTGTAATTTAACCACTCGTCTGTGTGATGGCGGAAATCTGCCATCGTATTCTTGCAAATAAAATACGTAAGAAAAAAGATATGTTAAATTGTGCTATTTACCCCTTGGCTTCGTTCACTGAGAGACTCAAACTCAAACTGTTTATTGCAATCATGTGGTGATAAATAATGTTCGAAGAGGTTTACAGTACCATAACATGAACCCTGGAAAGGGGTGCAGCATTGTTAAAAACACATAAAATGAGACAAATAATACTAGAACGACCCACGGGAATAAAGACAACACACCAGAGTTTTGCTTTTTTCAACTGACCTATGCTCTCAGATAGAGGCCGTGTGTGCAGAGTGCAAAAGACAGTCTGCCCAATCTACTCAGCTCGGGGGAGATCCTTGAGTGTGAATGAAGTTACCCTGAGCTAAGTTACTGGCTCCTTTACTTACTGTATGGGTTGATTATGGCACGCACCAATCAACTCGTTTAGTTTACAGCCGTTTTGGGAAATATGCGCGTGATTGGTTCATGAATCTTTTGTAATTTTGAAACACTGTTTTATTGGAGATATTACAAAACTATTGTTTGGCGAAACGATTCATTAATATAACCAATTTAATAGCTATTGTCTGTCAGGCTGTTATATATGAATATAATTGCATGGAATTGTTAAAAATGCTTTTCAAGTCCGTTATATTGATTTTGTGGGTGCGGCAAAAGTTTATGTACTTAAATTGCCGTAAAATACATAAAACATGTGGTGTTGATTGATGGTGATGACTTATTTTCACAGAAAATCCACAGCTTTTAAATGATAAAGTTAGACTTAAATAGACAAACGTCTGAAAATATGATGTGCATTCTAAACTACATTTATTAATACACTTGAGATCTTGAAATCTCACTTTAATCGCTTTTCGATTGATGTGAATCGTTGTGTCGTGCCTAATTATTTACTTACTGACCCGTCAAAGAAATGTTAGAGATTTTAAACAACATATATTATACTCGCACGCGTCGGGAAAGTATCCCGCCAAAAAAGCTCTAGCGTACCTAGCAAAGCTTTGCGCAAGCTCGTCTGCATAAGTGGTGGACTTGCTTTCTACCATCAACCAGCTTAGAAATTTACCAAATATAAAACTGAATAATCGGCCTCTATTTACACTTTTCTAGTTTTAATTGTATATAACTAACTTACATCTAACTAACTATGTAAAATCTCAGAAGTTGTTTATAACCTAATTCTATTTAGGTAGTATCGATTTGAAACTTTGTAAGTACCTATGTGGGATTCAGATGACAATATGACGATCGTCTGGTGTCGTTGTTTGCGCTCCGGACTACAAAGCTCCAAGCGGTTGCGGGTTCGAATCGCGCAAAGGTCAAATGTTTGTGTGATGAACACTAGCATATTGTACGTCATGTATGTTTATATACGTATTTAAGTACGTTTATCCGTTATCTAGTCACCATAGTACAAGCTCATTTGCTTAGTTTGAGGCTAGCTGTTTGGTTTGATTGTAATTTTTTTTTTTTTTTAATTTAACTCCATCGCGCTGATCTGTATAGATGGTGTCAAAAGGTAAATAGTTAAACCAAACAATAATCACTAAATAGTTATTATATTTCTATGACGATTATAAGATTGATCTTAAAAAATGTGCTCATTTGAATCGTTTTGACGAGTCCAATACATATAATAAGTAAATTTTATTTAAAAAAATAAAACCGACTTCAAAACACTAAAATGCTAAAAATAATCCTAACACTTAAGTACCTAATCAGTTACTTTTGGAGTCGGTGCAAACAAAAACATTGAATCTCTCATCGGCTGGCACCGACTCCAAAAGTAACTGATTAGGTACTTAAGTGTTAGGATTATTTTTAGCATTTTAGTGTTTTGAAGTCGGTTTTATTTTTTTAAATAAAATTTACTTATTTCATCTATTTTTAGTGATAAATCCTAATCTAACTGCTGAACACCGATTTCATCCCCTATTTTCCTACCCTTAGGGGTGATTTTTATTTTTCAAACTTTTGTCATAGCATCTTTGAAGTATAAGCTATTCAATAAAACAAAAATCATCAAAATTGGCTCATATTTGTCGAAGATAGGTAACAAGAACCACAACCAAAATATTATTTGGGTAAGTATATATTTGTTGATTTTCTCAAAAAGTTCTAAATCAATTTCGATAACATTTATATGGGACCACCTCTGAAGTATGATCTACCAAACAAAAAAAAAATCATTAAAATCGATTCATAATTGGCGGAGTAATCGCGTAACATACATACAAAAAAAAAAAAACAGTCGAATTGAGAACCTCCTCCTTTTTTGAAGTCGGTCGGAAGATATTAAATTTGTTCAAAAGTTTACTCAATCGCAAATAAAAATAATGATTCCAAACTTGATAGAAATCTATATTCATACTACCAATTTTTATTTGACGATTGCTATTTTGACTTTTCATCAAACCGAAATGGATGAAGCCTTAAACAAAGCTTAGTTTACTTAAGGATGTAATAAAAATAATGATGCAATTTTAGATTTTCTACTATTCTCAATTTTCATCAGAGTTGACAAGGGTGAAGCATTTCAGTCTGACACAGTGGGACTCTTGTGAATTGGGCGATTTGGGTTACAATCCCGATTTGGTAAAAGAAAAATCTAATTTGTTACAACAATGTACTTATATGCTTAAAAAATTGCAAATTTTATCTTTAAATGCCTTAAGAGCTATGCAATCTTGGCATTGGATGCACCAGCGTAATTACGGATCCAACACATTTTATTCTGTATTACATGGTATTACTATCAACATCATCATCATTTCAGCCGTAGGACGTTCACTGCTGGACATAGGCCTCCCCCATTGACTTCCAGATTGACCGGTTGGAAGCGGCCTGCATCCAGCGGCTTCCTTCGACCTTTACCAGGTCGTCTGTCTACCTTGTGGGTGGATATCCTACGCTGTGCTTGCCGGTACGTGGCCTTCATTCTAGAACCTTTCTGCTCCATCGGCCGTCAGTTATACGTGCTATGTGCCCTGCCTACTGCCACTGCAGCTTGCTAATCCGTTGGGCGTTGGGCTATCTCAGCGACTTTTGTCGAAACAAAAATGAGGAGATTCGTTAACGAACAAAAGTATTACTATAATAGTTACTAATACTAAGAAGCAATACTCTACCAGTAAAATAATAATATTGGTACTTTTAAAAGTGCTATAAAGTGCTATTAATGGACTATATGAAGAACTAATGATTTATATTTTAAGAAAATTTTGGATTCGAATTAAGCAAGCGAATAAATTTTGTTTTATCATGTCCTGAAAAAATTTAAAACGAAAAATCATAGAAACTACGTGACAGTAAACAATAAAACACACCTGCCACTTCACTGAAAGGCTTTTTACTTACGAGTTTTGCAAAATAGCTAGTATTTTTTCCACGCCGTGATGTGCCACTGTACTGTTTTGAAAGCCAATCATCTGTCAACGCTGGTGTTGCTGCGTTCGTTGGACGATACAAGCACGCGACCATTTGATAAAAACTTATCTTTTTAACATTATTTATAGGTGAGGCTATTCAGTAATAATATTTCAGTCACGTCTTTTTGCTATCTAAGCGAAGCGAAAGCGTTTCCAACTGAGCAACCTAAAGGACTTTAGTTACGTTAGTGTTTCGTTGTTAAATCCTGTGTACCTATTGATCACATTGAAAATAGTTGTTCAGTCACTTTAAGTCAGTTTAGACTGATGATTAATAAGTCTTTACAATTATTGTGAGTATTTTTTTAAAGAAATAAACGGTTATCAAGAAATTCCGCATTGTATTGCGTAAAAAAGGCCGTTGTTCCCTCAAGTAAGGAACGCTCATTGCTTATTATAACGGTGACTAGGATTTTCCTGGTGAAGATGTCACCACCAATTTATAATATTCAAATGCAAAAACTGGCAACGTCGCTTTTCTGTCTCGCTTATCATGATCATCATTTCAGCCATAGGACTGCTGAACATAGGCCTCCCCATTGACTTCCATGCGGGCCGGAAGCAACCTGCATCCAGCGTCTTCCTGCAACCTTTACCAGGTCGTTTGTCCTACGCTGCGCTTGCCGGTACGTGGCCTCCATTCTAGAACCTTTCTGCCCCATTGGCCGTCAGTTCTACGTGCTATGTGCCCTGCCCACTAGTTTCAGCTTGCTAAGCTTGCTAATGTCTCACTCGGTCAGTGAGAAAAGGGTCCGACGCTTATTATTTTTATGGTATTTTGAAATTATAAATATTTTTTTATATGATAATATTTATTTAATACAGGGCGCTACAGTATCACGGGTTAACGGAAACGCCTTTCATTAATTAACATACTGTATATGAGGTACTTTTAAAATATCTGCCAATATCTTTTAAAATAAATGCCTCATTTTCCAATTAAATCCGTTTAACCGTTAACGCGTGACCGAGTAACAGTCATACAAACTTTCACATTTATATATTAGTAAGATTTCACAGATGGCCTTATCCCATTATTCTAACAAATCCATAAAATGTAATAAATTAGCCCACTCTCCCACATTTCAAATCCAAATCGGCCACCATATGCCGGACCCACCGCGCTCATATAAAATTAATATACGAAGAGCATAAACAAAGCCTTAACTTAAGCCCATTTTGGGAGCGAAATACTCCTAATTATGTCGAAATAGGCGTTAATAGGACATCTAATAGCCATTTTTATGGCCTCACTCGCCGCCAAAGAAATCCCTTGTATTTATTGACCCCCTTTCGGGTCTAAGTTTTTGGGTAAACAAGTCGGATCAGAGATTTCAATTCAATTTGAGGTTTTTATAATCCAAGCGAGCGCGCGCGTTTCCGTTCGGTGCGTTGGTAGACGTTTTAGTCTTTTTAGCTTTAGGATGTTCGGTAGTAAAATCTACGTTTGTGTAGAGGTACTTTACCTAGATATACAGGTTGTTCCAAAAATAGTGTTAAGCGTGAGACCAGAGATAGATCACCCCTTGGGGAATATGAATCAGTTTTTAGGTTTCCGTACACCAAAAGGAAAGAAGGAACTTTGAAAGAAGGAACACCAAAAGGAATATTGGAGCAAAAAGGAATATTGGA
The DNA here is from genome assembly GCA_963576865.1 of Anania hortulata. Classification (NCBI taxonomy): domain Eukaryota; kingdom Metazoa; phylum Arthropoda; class Insecta; order Lepidoptera; family Crambidae; genus Anania; species Anania hortulata. The sequence continues at coordinate 6,000,649 of OY756412.1, read as the reverse complement.
GCACTCCGTTGTCCGTCTGTCTGTAAAGACCTCTTTGCATAGGACGTACGTACCATGTTGAAATTTATATTAAGTAGGTACTAACTCTCGAAAAAATCAAAATTCTAAGTCGACGCAATCAAAAGATACGGTCGGTTTTCCCCATATTTTGGGATTTCGCAAGGGGATCAAAACCTTGTATCATGAAATTTAGCGAGAAGCAATGTCTTAAAGCACAAGATAAAGAAAAAATTCAAAGACAAGTTACCTATACATAGTTAATCACACGTTTTTTTTACCTATTTGTAATATTCACGTTATGTGAAGACGAACTACCTACTTATTTACGACTTTGTACAGAACCCTCGGTGCGTGAGTCCGAGTCTCACTTAGCCACTTTTTTTCACATTTTAACTAACTGTTAGGTAACTTGTATTACTTAGTTTTTAGTAAATCCTACAATATTTTTGACTATAAGGTTATTTTTCTATCATTAAATAAAATTTGGTCTCTCATTTAGTCAGATAAATTTAAATTTAGAGTTCGGACAGTTCATTTATTATTAAGTCTTACAATATAAAATCTAGTCCCGACTCAGAAACGTTCGAAATCAAATTGTCAAGTGATAAACCACGTGACACTCACTATTTTATTTCGCTTTAGAGTCACGTGATTAAGGTACCGGTTGTCAATTCGTTGCCTAATGGTTCTGGTCCAGTTCTGATTTGGCAATTAATCATCTTTTCGTTGGTCTGATTATATTATTTCTAACCCAATCTTAGACTTTTCAAAGGACGTAAAACGTTATTAGTCTGTCTCTCTCTACACTCTCTTCTCTACGCATAATTTCTTTTTAGAAACATCTTGCATTTTTTAGCATAAGCAAAACCCCACCATAAACTGTCTAGAAGCTAGACACAATAGCAAATCTGTTGTTGTGGGTCACCGGTGACCCCCATGGCATTCAAGGTGTCAAGTTACATAAAATTATTATTTTATTGTACGAAGACTCTTCTTGTAAAAACGAAAAGTTTTAAGCGCAGCACTAAAAATAAGAGAAAGTATTTTTTAATTATCAGCTACCTCCTAATCACCATCAAAACTACATTTCGCAACTCTATGTACTGTAGTTGTACAGAATACAACAAAGGACCGACCACATTCTAGCTTGCAATAGTATTTGTAATGGTACAGCCATTAATATTATGGTCTTTGCTTTACACTTACACATATCTAGTGATTTTCTCCACGTCGGAAAGCCTGCATGCAACCCATCACATTACCTACTAGCCTAACCGAAGCTATGTCCAAAAGAATAGACACCACTGCACCATTACTTATAGCAAGCTTGACCGAGCTATAAGCTATAATAGCTTTCCAGACACCTCAGGATGTGCAACGGGGATAAAGCTATACGACCGAGTGAGACGCACGACCAGAAGCGCCGCTCCGCGTCAAAATACGTGCTTCATTCGTTTTATTACCTTGCGGTGAGGGCGCGCTGGGTAAGTGTCGATGTCGATAAGTTTATTGATTCGATAAAAAAGTATCGCATCGATATTCACATTTTGTGGATTTTCATGTTACAGTCCTGTAAGGAAGGAGTAAATTTAAACCGCCATTTCTAACGTATATGTTTGTGAGACCGAGTGGCTAGTAAATTTTATACAACTTTTCTCCCCGATCTTATGATTCAGTATACCATAAATACAGGTAAATAGTTAACAGTTTTTGGATACTTAGGCCCTTCTAGATGTAATTAGATCTAGATTAAAATATTAGTAGTAGTTACCTTAGTTCTCCTTCTCTTACCGTCAGTTCATCTCACGAAAGCAACGTGTTCTGGAGTTTGTTCTAAGTACTTGAAGTAATAATTAACAAACAAGCAGTGACTTATAAAATAAATAACAATAAAAAATTAAAATTAAAATGATTGTTTTCGGGACAACTAAATGATCCATAATTTGTTAGTAAACTTATATCTAGTTGTGTTAGTACTTATATCCTACCAGTGATAACGTTGTCTTAATTAATTGACCAACAAACGGACAGTCCCCGTTGTCGGCTAAGGCCCTTGAAGCAGTGTTGCCGCTGCCCCGTATTCGGCGCAGTAGTAAAGCCATTTTTTTGCATAGGATGGCACTAAAGCTATCCACCTCTACGTGTGCAAACGCGCTGAGACGCTACAAAAACGTGGCAACTTCAACAGTGCCCCGAAGGCGTTGTTGTACTGGATCCGTAAGACCCCGTACGATTTCTTCGTATAATGTAATGGCTAAATTAATAAAGACATTCATCTTTGTAGTTTAAAAAAATGTTACAGACATAGTCATAACGCAGCCACACCAATTATCTAGACCAGTCTTTCTCAAAGTGGGCGATAACGCCCTCTTGTGGTCACTGAAGGCCTAGAGGGGGGCGGTAATGGGCCCAGAAAAAATTGGGTTTATAGGTGGTTTAGGAGGGCGATTTGTAAAAAACATTTCGAAATAAAGCAATAAAGACTTCAAGAAAAAATGGGGGGCGTTAAAAAATAATTTATTTTTAAAGTAAGTGGTAGACAAAATAAGTTTGAGAACCTCTGATCAAATATTATAATAACGCAGACATTTGCCCCTTGCAGGATTCGACCCGCAAACGCCAGGCTTTGTAGTCCAGAACGCGAACCACTACACCAGACAGTCATCGTTAAAATAATATACAAAAATATGACAAAAATCTTTATTCAAATATAACGTTGCGTGAGGCCAGAGAATAAAACTATGTGGTTAAGTCAAACTAACGTTAACAATGGCAAGTTTAAAAGTCGTGTGTTTATAATCTCACACAAAGAGGTTCTATGCCTCTATAATAGACCTTTTTGTGTGAGTGTGTTCACTAACTGTGTGGATGCTGTTTGATAACTAAAAAAAACTTGCATTTACGTTTTTTAAATGATTGTAGCTTTTAATTATTTTTCATCACATAACTATCTGGCCCTTGTACTTAGCCAATGACAACAAGATCTCGATGTCTCTCGACTTGTACTGGTGAGTCGCATAAATTCAATTCAAAATTTTAATTCAGCTTTTAATACAGCTTAAACAACAGTGGAGATGGACTCCTTCTTTTAAGTGATATCTCATAACTCGTGATTCAAGTACAAGCTGTAAATTAAAACCTTGAACGCCATCAACGAACAAAATTTTTACTGTGTCTAGTTTTTAAGCAGTTTAATACTTAATAAAATGTTAATAATAATTTACAATAGAAATAATGTTCGAATCTATTTCAAAATAGCAAAAGTTTTACAGTTAAATATACTACCAAATGCGTAGGAGGTGTCGAAATTAACTTTAAAATTAGTTATAACTGATTGTAGTCAAGCATTATTCTTGGTCTTTTGAATAACAACTGGTAATACTTAACCTCACTCAAAATATAGCAAAAAAAGATAAAACGCTACATATTAATTATTCAATAGCCATTTACAAAAAAAATATACGTCATTACATTAGCTACTTAAAATTACTTACTTTACAAACATTCATCAAGCATGAAAGATAAAATCCAAAACATCGACAACTTTTTATCGACATCCCGCCGCGTTCGCACCCGCACTGAGGGCGGCTCCGCGGCAACATCAAAGGCGCCCACCTCTTTGATGTGGCCGCCGGCGCGCGCCTCCAAACGCCGTAAGCGACAAATCCATACGTCATCCTCCTGTCATTATAACGCCTCACAATCGCTATGGGAATGTTGAATTACTCACAAGACAATATAAATTGACAAGAAGGCTTAATAGTGCTCGTGTCATTCCTGATCATCCGAAGTCAAGTGGTTAATGGATTATTTCAATTAGATGTAACGCTTTCAACGGGTTTGGTGTCGATTATAGAGTAATTGGCGCTTAAGAATTTTCGACCGGCGTACAAATTTTATTGAATTGATATGTTTTACGGAATATAGGTAGTCGATGTAAAGACCTTAATGGTTTCCACTTTATTTTAATTGCGTCTAATGTGATTTTGATTTGATATGTAAGTAATTTTATAACTGAAATGATTCAATAAAGTGAAATTTTAATACTTACTTATACGTTGCAATTTAAAATTAGCATTAAATAAATTTAGTGTATGACAGTCATACTTTATCATTTACGACTGTTTCTAGACATGGTAAAATAAATCTTATCTATCTATCTTTCAGGCGGTTTAAATAGTAAGTACTTATTACTTATGTTAGAAAAAAACTTACCAAAATAATTCAGTGAACCCTAAATTAGTCATACTCGCGCTATGTCTGTCAACCAAGATTGACATGAATGGCTTTCGTTTAGGAAACACGAAATGTTTTAACATTTTACATTAAACCAGTCTAAATTATCCTGTCAATATGTCCATGAAAGCTTTATGTGGTAAAGATGTAGTAGTTTATAATAATTATGATTATTTTTTTGTTTTCACGTGTGGTCCCATTACAGAATGAAAACCTGCGTTTCTTACAATCCATAATTTTGGGGGTCCTTATGAAATATATTTGTTCCCAAGCAATGTAAGTTAGTAGGTCCTTATAAAGGAGCTGGTTTGAAGTAAAAATTTCGAGTTAGGGAAATAAATATGTACCATCCAACACACACACCTATTATCTCGAAGTAAGGAATATTATCCTTGTGTAAAGAGGTGAAATGAGTTTTGTCAGGGGTTTGTCCCAGCACGTCTCTACTAGACCTGTGTCAATTCAAAAAGTTTGCCTCTGTAAATTGATCCGATCCGGGAATCGAATCCGGGTCTGCGTTTAAGACTAATCACCGCGCAAATAGATGGGGTCATCAAAGACGTTCATGGTGTGAAGGAAATTGACAATTTCCTATTAAATCACTAAATCGTCTATCCGGTTATTTGAGCGTAAATTTTCTGCAATCAGTGGATCCTAAAGATTCATTCTGAACTGAAAGGTTAGTGAACTGGAATTGAATATAAAGCAGATGCTTTGTGTACTTGCATGTTCAATTTTTAAATATAAAATCTAAATGGCTAAAGATCCCACTTAGGCCTTTTCTGAGTTGCGCATACCTAACAATAGATGGGGCCAATTGTAAGAGCATAAAAAGTAAATTATTGGTTGGTGAGTCGCGGAGCATTGTGCAGGATAATTTGGGTAACCCTTTGGACTTCGGTCGATTTGTATCTTTGTTCCTTGTGTTAATTTCATATCAAGACGTTTCGGAGGGTTATGTGGTTGGGCTGAACACAATGTGCAGAGAGAACGGGTCGAGCAATTTAGTAGAGCAAAAGGCGGAGAAGGAAAATTATCAGTCTTGTTTGTCTAAAGATAACAAAATTATTTAATCGTTTCAAATTACCTACTACTAATGGCAATTTTTATTTATATTGGCTGAATTTTTATTAGTGTAAAAAACCTCTTGATAACAAACAACTTTGCCCAAGAAACTAATTACTTAACTCAACTTAATTTTGTTAGTGTACGAAAATATTTCTTAACAAGAACGCGGACGGCAAACATATACTAACAGTTTGAGATAGGTAATCAGTTTCTTGGGAAAAGCTGTTTGTTATCATGAGTATAAATAAACAAACCCTTATGGTGAGTATAGTCGTCAAATGTAAACTAGTATGTAAGTAGTTTTAAAACTTAAGCCCAGTTTGTCAGAAAAATATTAAAAAATTGTCAAAACCTACACAATATTTGTTTCTAGTACTTATACTTCCGTAGAAAAAAATTGAAATCATTGAAAAAAACAACAAAAAAGATGCCAATTTCCTTTCTTCTGTCCGCTTGACTAACATTAGTAGAGTCGCTAATTTAGGGGCACTACTCGCCTTAAGAATTTTACACTCATTAAATTTCATCCTTTCTAATATAGCAAAAAAGACCAAACTCAAATCGGAAAATGTATATTATTTGGGTTGGTTTATTTGGGTCAATAAAAAAGTTAAAATGTTTTTGGCGGTATAATTTTTCTCATACACACCGATGCGATTTAGTTTCTGCCTTTTGTAACCTTGACAAAATCCGCACCACACAGTTGCCGGGCCCATTAGACCCCAACCCCGCCCTCTAGCGGGCCGTTTGGTAATTAGCGATCATTTATCTTTACAGCTCTGTCAAAACTGTGTCGCTCTGTCCGAAAACATTTTAAAATACGCCATAATTATGGCCCCTTGATTAATTCGAAACAGAATGAGCTCTTTGTACGTCAAATTTGGGTTCTCGAGGTGTGAATTAGACGATTTTTCTTGATGATAAAGGTTGACGGATGGAAAATGTACTTTTGTGTTAATTATGCATGGTTATCTGTTAAATTTATTTAATTATACGCTGCCGGCCTTCCATGTGGCTGGTCAGATGCTCGGACTCTCTTTGGGTTGATTAATGACTTGGAAATATTTCTAGGTACGAATATAATTATTATTAGGCTTATGAAGACTTTTCTGCTAATAGCATAGTACCTACCTACCTAGCAAATTGACCAAAACAAAGCTAACAATAAAGAGACCCTATTTTAAAATACTATCTAGACCTAAAATTTGGTTTTAACATTATATCTAGGTATATTTATACATATTTTCCTATGTTTAGGAAACTCTTTTGATCACGCCTTTGCTTAAGGCTATGGCCAGCTGTGGACTCACGTGGGTTGAATATGGTGATGTTAAGAAAGATTTTTTTATAGGATGTTATATCAACCAAGATTAAAGTCTTTCTTGATTTTATTAATTAAAACCTATAACCTTAGCCTGTAACTTCCTATCAGTAATGTGGCAATTAACCAGCTGTTTACTTTGCCATTAGGCGTGCTGGCAAAAAAATACAGTCCTGTCACACTATCACGATAATTGGGCCAGCTCATTAAGTAATTGGTTGTAATAATTAATCATTTCGTATGTATAATTTGCTACTACGCCTCCTTTTTCCCAACAAAATTATTATTGACTAAGAAATTGTAACATCTTTATCGAAATTTGCGATCGTGGGAACGAGATCTGAGCATTACCACTTCTGAGCGCTGAGATGTCTACCAGAATGAATCAGCAATCTTTCTATTAACCACCAACCAGCGTACCTTGGCCTCCCTCACTTCTTTTGTATCTTACAATCATGACAAAAAAGGGGAAATTGCTTCCCATCCTAGAGGTCTTTATTGATTAGATATATTAGAACTAATGAGTAGTTAGCTTTTCTTCTCAAAGTGAACGTGTCAAAGATAATTCGATTTAATGGCTTGGGACCTGTTAATTATCGAATTAGGGACGACTGTTACGATGCTCGGTGACTGCGATTTTTTTTCGTTTATCTGGAAATCACTTTACTCTAATGGTAAGATCTGATAGCTACTGTGGAGAGTTTTTGAGGAGGTTTTTTGTTTTAATATAGCTATCATTGATTTTTTGATTGGTTCTACGTTTTGTTATATAATGTTAAAATTACGTGAAAACATCGCCCAAGTGTCTCTTGCGTAACGTAACGTAACTAAACATTTTTAATAGTGCAAAAAAAACGAACGTTCTTTCTTATTACGCTTAATTTTATAATATCATTAATATTGCATTTGGTACACTTATTAAAAAATGGGTATTATTATTCTTACTCGTATATGAACCTAGAATCTTGAGATAGGTATTTCATGCCTGCACAAACTGAATTATGTGTATGTGTATTCTTTGCTAAGGAGAAGACGCGGGAAATTACCATCAACCAATAAAAGTTCAGTCATGAAGAAAATAAATTGACGAAAAGCCTTGGCTTTTCAAACCCTGTGTAGAGAATTACTCTAAAAAGACATAATAAAACAAAAGAATCACTCATCAATGTGTCCATTTAGTCCATCACTTGATTCGCGTGTATCTGTCTGGGCTGCTCGTCAGGCGTCAGACTATAAACAATACGTCAATGACGTCAGCTTCTTTAGCGGCGCGGATTTATCGGTAGGGATGGGATTGGGATGCTGCGGGATTATCGATATCGACTGTCCATCGACTCATCAGTTTTATGAGTTAAACTATGTGAACATGATGACAATAATAATTGCTAACACATAGAATGATTTCTTTTGCTTGAAAGATTATAATAGTTCTTTAGTTGTTTCTTTTGGGAAAAGGTTTAACATGCTTCCTTCCAAATTGATAACATTAGCAGGAGGCTGTGTAATGCAAATACAAATTATTTTGCAATTTAGAGGAAAAAAATACCTATCATTTTATGTAACTACTAATTATTTTGTAACTAATTAACAATAAAAACGATCCCGCATATTTGCCCAAGTGGAGTCCATTTTAAAAAATTCTGACATCCCTCAAAGTTAGGAACTATGTTTTTCCTATTAAAAATTGTACAATTTTATTTAAGCTTAAGTAACAAACTCATATTTCCATACATCGATGCTTTATTAATAAAATAGCAAAAGGGATGATATAAGTGCATTCTTATCTACTTCAAAGTTCAAGTTTAACATTAATAATTAAATTAAGGAATTTAATATGGATGCGCCTAAAAATACTAAACAGCTACAAGAATATTTCATAAAAACATTATCTTACTACATCAAAATCACCTGCTTTAAGATCCCAATCGACTTACCAGATAGAATCATAATCCAACTTATGCATAATTCAAAACTAAGCAATGCGCCTTGAGCTTATCGATAGCTGGCACGGCCCTACCGCCATATCGTGGACAACCCGTTCTTATTACTACTACAAACAAACATGAGTGTTCTGTCTCTTTTTTAGACCGTGCTTTCACTTGCTGTCTCTTTTCTCCGCACGTAGGACCTTCGTGTGCCGCGGCGCGATTAAAGTGCTTTAGCCACGCCCCCCGTCCCGCCCCGCACTCCCCTCCGCCTTTCGGATAATTCGTCACGCGTTAATGACAATGGTTTTAATTACAGAAAGGAACCGTCCGGTCTGACTGTACTTACGGTAGGGATTACAGGAAGCCAAAGGAAATCGGAATTTGCAATTTGTAGGGACTTTGTAATTGGATTAGTAAATGTTTGGGGAAGAAGTGACGCATGTTCCATTTATTATTTGGCCTTTAAATTTAAATTATTTTGAAGAAATCTTATTTCATTTTTCAGATCTTGATAATAACTTACCTACCAATAAGGTAAATACAATATTGTTACAGCAAGATGCTTTTAATAGTACCTTTAAACTATTAAGTACTATCTATCGTTAAAAGGATCATTAAAAATTTGTATCAATTACTGTTTGGACAAATTTAGAATTGAATTACCTTACTCGAAAACACGTTATTTTATTTCAACATTATACTTAATGCCTAAATTGTATTGCCTAATGTACAATTGATGTCAAACTAGGTATTTGTCTAATGTCTAGTTAGGCAATTATTTTTTTCTTCAATGAGGATTATAAAATATTAATAGGATAACAAATTTAGAGTCATTAGTAGACATCAACTTTAATTATGACGAAATAAATAGGTAAGTACTATTTTTTACGATTATTTGCCGCTCCGTCCACATCCATATGCAATTTTATTGCAAACGATTACACCCATACCATCCCTAAGGAAATGGGCTAGAACGATTTGCCCATAACGCAGTGCATTCAGTTTAAGAGTCCTAGAAATCATCCGTGGGTTACGTACGCCGCAAGATCCAAGCCGACCGATCTTATGTAATTATAGGCCGCGTCTTCAAAGGTGCCGACGAGCGGCGCGGTGCCTTTGTAGTCTAATAAACGAGTTTCACCTCTCAAGCAGAAATAAACCTTCAATGTTCATTCGTAGAGATCACTTTTGAATGGATTACTGCAACTTTCTTAACACCTTAAACAGCGCAAGGGTCATATCAGTTAGGGTTTTGCCACGGATATGTCAAAAAGCGGTTTTATAGCGCTTCTAAATGAGAGACCTCACGGGGCGAACGAATTAGGTCATTCTGGTATTATAAGGCTGTTTTGAGATTGATTTAGTTGGCATTCCGATGATGACAACCTGTTTCATGTTCAATTGATGTGACTGTTTAAGTAGTTACAAATGCTATCTTGTTAATCGTGAGGTTGACAGGACAGTTATATTTTTCTTTTTTTTCTGTAGCAAATGTAGAGCACGTTATGAGACTGAAATTGTATGATTTGTTTGAAACCATGCATTACCCTCTTATAACTCACTAACAAATGGGCTGAATGGAGGCATACTACGTTTTCTCTCTTAACAGTGGCCTAAAAAAGTTTATTTTCAAGATTAATCTAGCCTAAAGTCGCACCCACTGTCTCTTTTAGATTAAGACTGCCTGTTACTGATCACTAAGGTAGGTATTGTCGTATGCAAGAACAGATTATAAACTACTTTCACACTTACACAGTTACACTCAAATAATTGGCCAATATTTTTAATCCGCTCTTTTATACTCGTAAGTGCTTTTTACCATGACTCTACACGGGAGTTTACAATCTATACCTTAGATCGATAAACAAGTGATTAAATCTATAGTTGGCTTTAGTATTTTTTTTTACAAACTACTACCAACAACGTATAAAAGGAAAAACTCTACCTACATTTTGTACTGAAAACCTTGCGATTTGAGCTAAGTATATGGAGGCCAATCTGATCTGGTCCGTGCAGTCTTACATATGACAAAGCAGAATTATCTCATCAGACTTTTTATCATCTAAGTAAGTAATTGACATCAAAAGTAGATACAATGGTGTACAAAAAGTGCTATTAAAAAGCTATACTGTCTCACGTGTCCCGATATTGGCGTCTCGCTCCAACATTATTTGTTTTAATAACAAAGTTATTGCGTGGCCGGCCGCCGTAAATATCGCGTAGAACACTTAATTTTCTTTTTAAGAGGCGCCAGTATCCATCGATCGTCTTTACTCTGACTAGCGGTGGGTGAGGCTTCGTTAATAAAGAAGTAGCGGTAAGCGGAGACTTACGTTAAAAACTTCTAATAATTACACTAACTATCCAAACTAAGTACTTATATGGGGAATAGTTAACATTTCTTCTCCTGTCAAAGGCAAACTTAATACATATTTTTGTGTGACCAATACTCCGCCACTCGGACTGCGCTGTCAGTAGCGTATAAGTAGTACGTCTTTGCTCACGCATGTGAGGAAACGCGGGGCATGATCGAAAATGGGTTATTGTTTGGGGTGAAGGTCAGTAGGCACATGTTATTAGGATTGTCACTTTGTCCTTAAATCGAACGACGTGAGTTTGCAGCCCGTTTGAGGGTTTATAAAACCAATAAAAACCAATAAAACCAATTTATTTCTGTAAATAGGCCTAAATTAAGCTCTTATACACGTCCCAATATATTTTTTTACCCTACCACTGCTTCGGGACAATATTGTGGGCTAGTGCCGAGAAGAAGCAGCGCAAGAAACTCGGTCACTATTGTCAGCCTCTTTTTAAATAGTGTGTTTACATTACAAGATAAAATGAACCTGTGCGAGCACGGCAGTATTTAATTCCATACATTTTTATCATTTAAATAGTCATTTACAGTGTAATAACCTTTTTTCATTAAAATCATCTTGACATGCGATTTAAATTCGTACATAGGCAGTTCAGCAATGGACTGTGGTAATTTGTTAAAAAAGCGAATACATTTTCCCATAAACGAATTACCCACTTTATGCAGTCTGAAATTTGGAACGGCAAGTTTATCTTTATTCCGGGTATTAATATTATGCATGTCACTCTTTTTAGGAAATAGATACAGGTTTTTGCGAATATACATTCTCTTTCCATTGCATCGTGGAACCCTAGTCTAAGACTGATCCTCAGTGTTCGTTCATACGTGGGTTTTGTTGTATGACATTCCGCCTGAATTTAAACCTTCGCGGTACGAGTTATTGAGTAGGTAAGTGATGGAAATTATTTTATGCCTTCACTCTTCTACGGGGACAGCCACTTCCTTACAGATAACCGATGTTGCGACCTTGAGCAAGGAATACAGCGTATTTACCGGGTATTTGGTTGGCCTCAGACAGTCCATGATTTTCTGGCATAGTGGCGGCCCGAGTAAAAATTTTAGGTGGTGTAAGATCTTATGGTGGTGCCTCTCTGAACGCAAACATTTTTCCATGTTCCATCTTCAGTTAATCATTCGTGATTAACTGAAATACGGAAAAGGACGTATTTTTTTTAAGTAGGTTTATTGCATTATCACTGACAGCAGACAATAATGCAAAAAAAAAGATAAGTAGGTAGCGTCCTTGCTTTTGCGCTTGCTTTTTTCATTTTCTGTGACTTTGAATTTGGGATAAATTATCCTTGCTCCAACTGACGTTTAAGTCCAAGATTTTTCGGCTAAATCATGACTGTATATAAAAACTAGTAACCTTTAGTTCAACCAGCCCGAACCCGCTCCCGCTATCACAATATCCTCACTCCTGTCACACATTCCGGCTCACCTCACACAGCGTTGGTCATTACAACCTTTAACTCGCGCACTCAATTACGAAGATGAAATTATTAACACACTTAAACGAGGAAATCTTTTTTATGACAAACAACGGTACTGCCGTACTGCTTGCCACTTTGACGGCTTAACTTAAATTGGCAAGTGCATTCACTTTTCGACTACGATCATTTGTTTTGGTTCGGTTTTGAATTTGGTTAAAAAAATATTTAGGTAGATTTTCCACGGTGTTCTGATTATGCAGATGTTCTCACTTAGCTGAAAACTCAGTTTACGACCATAGCGCTGATTTACTTGCTAATGTCAACACGATGAACGTAGAGGCGTGATGATATGCCTTGTGCACGGCTCCTGGGTTCGATTTCCGGACAGATTATTCTAAAAGCGAACTTTATTAAAATTTTTAAAAACCTTGCAACACAGGGTCCTAGCTTCGAAACCAAGCCACACAATGTGTAGTTGTCTTTTTTTTTCAGAATACTTCTATTTGATTAAAGGGTTCGGGCTTGTGCTTGACGACTGTCTGAATTAACGGTCGTGAAAAGCTTTTTAACGTAAAAATTCTACATTAGCGTTTGAAAGAATTATCTAGTTTGGTTAAAAATCATTTTTACTGATTTCTTAAAACTTTTCTGTAAGATTGGGTAGAAAATTTCGAAAATCATTCTTGTTTCTCTACCAGTTGACGACAATGACGACCTCCGTAGCCGAGAGCCCGAGAGGCAAGCATACCGGACTCGGTGTCGTTGTCTCTGAGGTCCTGGGTTCGATTCCCGGTCGGTCAATGTAGAATAATAACTTTTAAATATTGTCTCGGGTCTGAGTGTTGTGTTAGCCTAGTCGTTCAGATTTCTGTATCACAAGTGCTTAAGCTACTTTCATAAGATCAAAGTCGTATGTGATGTTGTACAATATTTAAGACCATTTAAGATTTAATTTAAGATCGGTGGCAGCTTCTTCATAATATTGCCTAATTCCGCCGCCAAATGTTCTGTTATCGTTGCTAGGTTTCGTAAAAAAGGCAAGATCAGCCTACTTCCTGGTACCGGGAATATAATCACCTCTGGATATGCAACTCACTGGCAAAGCTTCGGCTGTTTTAGGTACAATCTTGTTAATATGGTTGACTATAGTTATGCGTACCACCTGCTTGAAGACCTGCCAGTTTGTTTACTTTATTCTCATCTGTACTTAATATTACATTATAAAGCTAAAGAGTTTATTTGTTTGTTTTGTTGAACGCGCTAATCTCAGAAACTACAATTTCGAATTGGAAAATTATTTTTGTGTTGGATAGTTCATTTATCGAGGAAGTCTATATGCTATATAACATCACGCTACAACCAATAGGAGCGGAGCATCAATGAAAAGTGTTGCAAAAACGGAAAAAATATTCCTTTTGAGAGCTTCCGTTACGTCTGCTGCGGTTAAAATTACGCAAAAATGATTAAAAGATCTTTTTAGATTGACTCAATATTACCTTTTTTATGGCTATCAAATTTGCTTTTAAGTAATGCATTATTTATTCATTTATTTATTGCATCTTGTTGTTACATTATTATATAATTGGTCCTTGATAATAATAATAATAAAGACTGTAGGTGTCAGACCAAACTCTACGCGGGCGAAGCCGCTGGCGGAAGCTAGTAGAAAAGAATAAAAATCTTCTAGGACTCGGTACTTGGTTAAGAGGTACTGTGGCGTGGCAGTCAGAAGACGTACTGTCAGCAGTGCACTGAAAACAAACCTATAGATTTGGCGGCAATAAAATCGTGGTAAAGAACACTTGACTTCCAAAGAAGAAAAGATTGTTATGTAGGTAGGTATAAAGAAATGCCGTGGCTGTTTCCACCGCTCTGTTTAGTTAATAAACCGATATGAATTTGGCTGTCGGTCTTGTCACTCGTGCCCCTTCCTCCAAATACATATCAGTGGCGACTTGCGGATTTCTACCCACAAAACAAGAAAAAAGTTAGTTCTCAGAGCCCGTTTGGTCTCATATCTGGTGTTGACCATCAAACCCAAGATTGGAGAACCTACAGTATGAATTTGGCTGTCGGTCTTGTCACTCGTGCCCCTTCCTCCAAATACATATCAAAGATGAAAACTGGTCATAGAGGATTCAACTATCCAATCCCGCGCATTCGGTATAAAATAATAGATCATTGTTTGGCGTCATTAGGCGCGGGGCTGCGCGCGCGCACGGCCACCCGCGCGGGTCGCGCTCTCGCTCGCACGGTGGTCCGCGGATATGGTTGCCACTTTTTTTTTTTGGAAAAGCCAATTTTGGGGGCAAATTTAAAAAAGACGATCCAAGTAAGGTACTTGAGTAATTACAATAATTAATGTTTTAAATGTGTTTTGGAAAACTGATTGAGATGTTTTACACGTGTTCTTTTGATTTCCTCAAAAAAATATACACTTTTGGTTTAAGATCCATTAACATAATAACTTATTTCTATGCAGCTGATGTGACATAAAATGTCATGACAATTATAACTGACAAATCTTACTATTATAAATGTGAAAGTTAGTTATGTAACTTTTATCACTGAAATATGTACAATTTCCGAGGGATGCAAGATAAAAGTCATTATAGATGGCGCTTCTTAAAGTTAGATGTCGCTGTTCGTTTAATTGGCATAACTTTTTTAAAGGGGAAAAAATATGTAGCACTTGAATCGCTGTTGCCCGCTACTTCAAATAGCCGTTTGCCAGCAGTTTTGCTTATACGAGTATCATCGATGCTGTTCCATGTTGGAGGACGCTCTACGTTTGCTAATTTTACCCCATTTCGCATCAATACTTAAGTAGGTACACGTAGAGCGATTGCCTTTTAACCTCCAGAACTAGGCAAAATTAGACATAACCATTTGGCTCATTACTAGACTGGCATCCAGTGTTATTTTAATTTGCATTGCCTTATTGATCTCTCCTTCTCCGTAGTCGGTTTCTAAAGTGGTTAAGGATCGTGACACCGTCTAACATCTAGTCACCTCGATAATGAGCCATCTCCAGGCTTGGCCATTTACTTACATATAAGTTCTTAAAGCAAGCCTGTTTTTCACTGCCCTTTTTTTAGTTCGACAAAGCAGGACAGCTTTAAAGCTCATAGTAAGGGACCTGGTCGCTAATTCCTGCCAACCCTACCAATAACAAGACCTAACAGGGAAAGGCGAATCGCCACACGATCATTTTTTACGCGATTACCACCGCAAGTGTTTATAATAAATCGCCGCTCAGTAATGGATGGGACAGAATTAAAATTGCATTAATTCGTGAGTTACTAGATTTACGCGGCGATTAATCAATGCGAGAGTAATTGTTTTGGCGACTGATTTATTTTTCAGCGGCCGAGGGGTAAGTGAAACTCTGTAACCTTTTTGCTGCCCTTTTTTAGAATTGATGGTTCCGTTTTTTTGCCATGGAAGTAATGGTGGGTATAGCGATACAAAGAGAAACAAACCATCTTTAAGTAATTTGAGTGTAGGTTCTCTTATACAATAGCAGTTGGATAAAATACAATTAGAGTGACGAGCGATATATAATAATGTTTGTGTGTGTCTAAAAAGTGCTTATTTTATTGTTATAATTGCTTCAACAAAAAATAAATCATTTAGTTATAGAATAAATAGAGCTTTGTCAGTGATCATAGTTTTACTTGTTGGTGGCATAAATCACATAAAATCATTACTTATTAGAATATTTATTAACAGATAATTGCAATCGCACAAACAATTATTCTAAATTTATTGTTTCTCTGTACTGTTTTTTTGTGTCGTGTGCAATAAAGAGTATCTATCTATCTATCTATCTATGCACGAAATATTTTTTTAAATATTTAGTTTAATTGCAACTAAAGTTCTAGCTGATTGGCGTATTGGTGCAGTAATTCGTCTTGTATGAATTCCAGGTTTGGTCAAATCAGAAAAAAAACTATAGGTACTAAATACTAAACCCCATAGTAGGGTTTGGGTGTGCTGACTGGAAGAAGACATGGCAAAAGAATAATCTCGTACCACTTAACGTGACACAAGGATATTCATTCCTGGACCATGTGCATCTGTATATTATTTACTAGCTTCCGCCTGCAGCATCGCCCGGGTCGAGTTCGGTCTTTATCAACGACCAAATAATGCATTATTTTAGAAATAATTTTATTAGCGTATAAGTTGAAAAGGTTATACTCGTAGTGAGTCAACCTTAAAAGATAGCTAGGTAATTTATCATGTTTTTTTTTGAGAACATTGCTAAGATAAAGAATTCCGTCGTACATGATTTTTGCGTAACTTTAGCCGTTTACGCAGCGCACGCAACGGAAGCTCTCAAAACAAAAAAAAAACCGTTTTCGCACATTTTTCATTGATACTCCGCTCCAATTAGCGTGATGTAACATATTTTATTTTATTGGAAAACATACAGCTTGTAAATAAGATAATAATATAAAATTACGACAACAGATATTCAATAAGTCTATAGTTTTCACCTCTTAGTAGGTAAATATTAGTATAAAACCAAATACATCATTACGACCTAAAACCTTCCTCAATAAATGGACTAAGTATCCAACACAATTTTTTTTTTTAATTCGAACCATTCTTTTCTGAGAGCTTATCGCGTTCAACGAAACAGACAAACAAACTCCAGCTTTATAATTCAAGTATAGATAATTATAGGTCAATGGGAAATTGGGAAGTACCTACCTACCCTAGGTTTTGATGAGTTATTTTACGAGTACGTGTATCAAAACCATGTGACATAAATGACCATGAGTGCTTAATATTAATTTAGAAACATAACGTTTTAATAATTTGTGACTCAAGCGATGTTTTGAGTGGATGAACTTAGAAGCCTGAAGTTTAACAGCTCTACAGGTATTACAGGTACCTTTGTATTTGATATTAATTTCACCTTGATGTTTCTACCCTATCTTTGCGTAATCCTACTCGTATGAGGGTCCCATTATATTTTAGCTAGTAGAACCTAAAAAAATTAGAATAGTAACATTCATATTTTCTAAAACATGCAGCAGTTGATGACCTTCATTGATTTCATTTCTAGCAAAGATGAGTGCTAGTTAAGTAATTTAAATGTAATGGCCAAATTATTGACCATCACGCTTTTATGTCTACAGTACGTGAGCATATCTGACATTACTATAATAGACAATCAGGCAGTAATGATCTCTCACATAAAACACCCATCAAATACTTTCCCCAAAATACACAAACAATTCAGTCTAAATAGCTCTACGCATCACGATATCGCAATAAAATGCATCACCTAATTCGGAATGTTAGAGAGTTGTGAATACAGGGTGACTTAGTGTAGACAAAATTATGTTAGCTGTGAGTTGTTGTGACACTATAAACGAGAGTAAACCGCCCCGCGGGTTTTCGCCACTGGGTTTCTTGGTCGCTCAAAGATGTAGAATCAATTTGTTCAATAACCATCCGGTTAAGGAGGAAGGTATTACTTCATATAATAACGGCTCTAGCTGTCAAAAGATATGCGTAAACGCATATAATGCCGGTCTAAAAATGTCTTTCTTCCTTCCTTCTGTCTACATTCTTCAACGCTAAAATTAATGGTTAGTTTTTGAAAATATTTTTGCGGAACATTTTGGTATTTTGACATGGTTCTTGCAACTAAAGACACATCAATAGGCCACCCTGTATAAAAATAAAAACATAATTGGGCCACAGACGAACACTAGATGTCTTCATTAAGCATTAGACCGTTATTGATAGAATCAGAACGTTGCATTATAGATATTTCTCGGCTTTTCGAAAGTGAGCATTTGTGGGGCCCGCTAATAAATTACTTCGGACCTCACATAGAGGGACTTAAATACGTGGGCCTCTCGAGCTGTGGCCCCGCCCGGTTGAGACGCAGGTATACTTGCCTCTCTGTCCACGGCAACAGAGGCTTTACCTTTGGGTTTTTGACTAGTTTGCTAAGTTGAAGGTTTAGCTCCCTAAATTTAGGTGAATCATGTAGCATCGAGTTTTTTGGGGTAAAAGTGTCAAATTATGCTTGTGTTAGTATTATGCCATGCACTAAACGGCTAAACGGATTTGGCTATGACACGGCTTAATTAACGAATACGAAGGTAAATAAGGATATTGACAAGTGTAGAAGGACTATGTTTTTTTTTAAATTAGGTACCTACCTATCTCAGTACGTATTTAAAAAAATGCATAGTCCTATGCCTGTACATGGCCAGAGCTTTGTTCGATCCCAAGAGGTTTTTTGATGCCATACAAGTTAAAGCTCTATTATTTAGTCTATCATTGTGACGTGTAGGTAAATAAATAATAATAAAATAAATATTGGTCAATACATTGCCCTAATCCTATGATAAGTAGCCTAAGCACTTGTGTTACAGACCCGTGACAATATAGAAAAGTTTCTTTCTACATTGACCGACCGAGAATCGAACCCAGGACTTCATAGATAGCGACACCAAGTCCGGTATGCTTGTTTGTCGGCTACGAAGGTCGTCGAAAAACGTAAATAAAAAATAACATAATAAAGTGTAAAAAAAAATAGTAGATAAAATAAAATACAATGATGATTACTTTTATTGTAAACTTTTTAAAAGTTATATGACAATTTCATCATCATCATCATCATGTCAGCCATTGGACGTCCACTGCTGAACATAGGCCTCCCCCAATTACTTTCATCGGGGGGGATTGATAATACTCGCCACGCTTGGCAGGCGGGTCGGCGAGCGCAGTTTTTTATAAGATTTCGCACGCAGACGCTCTGCTGCCCGTCTTGTGCTACAGGAATTAGTCACCTCTTACGATACACCTCCTGTTGGCGGTGGGGAAGTATATTCTTTACGGCCGTCCCCACTCGGCACTGACAATGACATGACAATTTGATCAATAGATTTATAGACAGACATTGAATTTTACACACTTACTAACACGTACATATAGTGATATGATTTTAAGCAAAAAAGACGAACAAATGCTTACGTAATATACAGGCATATAACTAAAGTTTTTAGCTCATTAACCAGAGTAAGGTTAGTGAGCTGACTAAAAGAACTAATACTGCACTCCTAAAATAACTACTTAATGAATAGTTGACAGGTAAACTTAATTAATATATGAGCAGTACAATCCCAAGAAGAAGTTAACTAAATAAATAAAATTCGTAGCATTTTTCACTGCAAATATTATCTTTAGCAATAGAGTTCCTTAAATGTCTACCGTTATCCATATCGTAGAGTCGCTTTAGTTTAGTCAAAAATTACCGATCATTATCATCATCATCATCATTACAGCCATAGGACGTCCACTGCTGGACATAGGCCTCCCTCATTGACTTACAGATTGGCCGGTTGGAAGCGGCCTGCATCCAGCATCTTCCTGCTACCTTTACCGAGTAAAATTAACGATACATTAGTAGGTATAAATTTTAGGTATGCGCCCTCTATATGCGCCAGACAATACTCTAATTACATATTATCATTGTCACAAAGTAAGGAATAACCAATGCTTGTGTTACGAGGTACCAGACAGAATTTTGCCATTGGCGTCTCTCAGCACACCCAGACCCGAGCCTATGTAGAAATAATCGATTTCTGTATTGACCCGAGCCGGCAATCGAACCTTGCGTGCAATGCGAATTACTGCGCCGCTAGTGCACTACGACTACAAATAGGGTGGAGACGATCATACATTAGTAAATAAAACAATCAACGTTTACTAGGTATGGAAGCAATATCGAAATATAAAAAAACACCTCCCTTAAACGGCCGATCTACTGTCATCAGTTTGTATGGAGAAGTTTTATTTTTTATATTTCAGTGCTTAAATACTGTGTAACTAGTGTGTAACTTAGTAAAAACTGTGTTTTTATTTATTGGCGTATAACGTATGTCGTAAGACGTTTGTCCGAGTAACTAACATCTGGAAGGCTTGGTCTTGTTCGGATCTAATCGGACTCCGCTAGGGTTGGCATCTGTATGAAATCGCAGCTTAACCACCAGTCTCTGCCCTATGCTTTCGAAAACGCACCCTACGGTATATTTTTTCACAGTTGGCAGCCCTGTTTTTAACAATGTGCGTCAAAGTTGCAACATAAAAGGCGCCGAATGTTTATTTAGTGGCGCTCTCAGTTATTTAATTAAGTTTTCTAATTAACTGCACCCTCATAAGAAAGGTTTATTATTTTAGTGTCTTTGTACGCCGGCTTGATTTATTCGGGAGTGACTTATTCACTCATGAATTAAACTTTAGTGGCCATTGTTAGTGGCTTTGTTAGTTTTTTTAATTATGAGACTATTTTTAGAGAAGGACATAAAATTTCAAGTTTATCTACTCTGAACCTATGTTTTTTTTTCTATACTTACCTACCTACACGTCATAGTATGTATGATTGCAATATGTAGGTACTATTTATTTTATTAATTTATTGTTTTTTTAAGAACGGACCTTTTTCTGTCAAACGATTCCTAAGGATAAGTCCTACGGCACACAGCCTTAGAACATAGAATACCATAGAAGGATAATTCGGTACCTACGGCGATTCTAAATTTGAAGCAACTTTACAGTTCGTTTACTCAGAAACACACGCACACCACTAGAAAAGAGTTACTCATAATAGTAGTTCTCCCCAAACTTGGGGAAAATTAAATAAAAACAAACAATGCCTACATCTAGATTGTCATGTGCACGACGTAAATATTTTTTTACTATTTTACTGTTGTGGAATCCTTAAAACAAAAAGATGTGAATGTTTTGATTTTAACAAGTGATGTTCATTTAAGCTTTTCAACTTTAAACTAATATATTTTCAAATATGTATCATATTTAAATTACACTGTACCTACTTATCACAGACAAAAATATAAGTTAGTACTTTTAAAATTAATCAATAGGGACAATAATTATGGGAAAATATTTTCCTTAACTGGCAACACTAACCTTTTACAAAATGTAAAATATAGCGATTAATTTTATTAGCTTTTATGGTCGAAATACTAAATAATATTGGTAGTTTGTAAGTGAAAAGTGAAGTTATCACAGTTTTTATATTTATCCAAAATGCATTGACACCATTTATTAGCACATTACTTTTTTTCCAAGAGACGCGTTCCGAGCGGATTGACATTTAACACAACGGAGTTGTCAGGCGTTTGGAGCCTGCTGCGGCTCCAATTTAGTTGCTTCAAATTTTGCGCGCGTATTGGGTATCTAGTGTCAATAGAAGCGTCAAAAATCTTTGCCTTAGAAGTTCAAAATCAGTTCATGTAAAGGCAAATTAAATCGTTAATTAATTAACCCGTCAACATCCAAGCTATCTCATAAAACATCTTTCGTTAATATCTATCGTTTATGTAGGTATTATATATTATGCTTGATGAGTAGAGTAAAAAAAATTATATAGACTTTGTAACTTAAGAATAATCGTGCCCATGTGGTTTTAAATGAAGAAATTAAGTAGGTACTTTTGCAGGCTTAACGCAAATAAATAAGTTTGAATTATGAATTTGAAATATTACTTAAAATTTGTTGGGTTTGAAATACTGTAAATAAATACGGATAAAACATACATTGAGGAACTACCTACATCAAAGTTTGAGCAAACCGTAATAGAGTTATTCTGGTCTGATTCCCTGAACCCGATATCGGATCGGTTTTATTTTAAATTATTTTCTATTCCGGTCTGATCCACCGTGAAGGGGATCACAAATAAATGTAAATATATTAATCCGGTCCGATACCCTATAGTTATCTAACTGATTATTAGGACAGACATCAACAAAATATACGTATAGCGTTTATTCAAATACAGAATTATGTTCGTAATGTAATGAAGACATGTATACCCGAAACAGACAAGTGGGTACAGACAGACAGAACAGACCAATAAATGTGAATACTGTACTTGTCCGAATAAAAGCACCAAATGACCGATTATCTGTGATGATTTTATATAGTAATTTTAAGCTCAATTTTTGTTGTTTAATTACGATGGTATTTTTTTATTATAATTCGGGTTTGTCCAAATGAATGAAGATACCAAATGTTTGATGCTTGAGATTATTTTAAGGACTTAAACAAATAAAATCAAATACTTTTAAATGAACAACTGGGTAGTTCTACAAATCAGGGAATTTTGCGGGGCTCAACTTGCAGCTCCTTAATTTACCAATTAATGGTTTTCGTTTCAGAGTAATAATAAAGTTAAACACGAATTGTACTTGGTCACTGAATTTTAACACGTTTTAATAAAAAAATCCCAGACAAAAATGGCTTCAAATAGGAAAAAATTTCACTTCCCTGTGGGGTGACATTCCAGAATTCATGATGTAAATCACAAAAAAATATATATAAAAATACAGTTAGTCAAAAATAACATTAAACTAAAAGAAACCATTAGTGTATCTTGCATTTAACCTATATGGATCGTGTTTGAATTCCCTATTTACATATATTCTCGATTGCTGAACAAAGGCGACACGAATTTAATATCACTTCCCTGCCACCTATAAACACGTTAAAATCTGTAACAAAACAAAGAGTAAGCGACGTTGCCGTTCTTATGTTTTTAAGTACGCGGTGAAGTTCGCCTAGTGAAACGTTTGTTTTGGCCAAATCGCCAGTCAGTTAGTCGCGGCTACGCTGTCATCGCCGGCTGTCGTGTCTGGGCCAGACAACTTCTCACTCATCTGGTACGTATTTATAAACAGTATTTTATAGTATTTTAGGGCAATTATGTAACAATATTGTTAAATTCGCTTGCGTTCATTAACTGATAATATTAAATCTGATACAAAGTTTATATAATTCATGATTTTGGCAAAATACACCAAAAATCTCACTTCCCTGTGTATCATTTCCCTGGATTTACGTAGACAGGGAAGTGATAGCTCGCCAGGGATGTGAGATTTGACTTGAGATGTTACTTTTTATTTAAAATTGGGACGAAATTCACAATAGCTAGATTTTATGTTTTTGGATTACACTATTTTTTAATGTTTGTAACACATTTTTAACGGTTGTAGTGTGTGACCAATTCACGATTTTTAGGATTGAAGTTATTTTTAGTAATTTAGATCTACAGATCAATTCACTTCTTTGGTATTAAAGAAAACCCTTTCTTACAGAATTCATCATGCCTAAACCAAAAAAAAAGCCTCAAAGTAGAGAAGAAATATTAGAAAGGAAACGTAAAAATGAAAGAGAACGCTATGCCAGAATAAAGAACGATCCTATAAGATTGGCCGCTTATAAAGAAAAAGATAAACAAAAATATTTAAAAGGAAAATCTACGGGGGTGATAAAAACAATCAACGAAATGACAGAGCGTGAAAAACGTAAATGTAGGAAGTCGTGGAGAGCTAGATCTTCTAAATACTACAAGAAAAAATGTGCTGCTAAAAAGGCTTCTGAAGATTTTATGAGAGCTAATACACCGTCGAGTATGTGTGAAGAAGAATTAATTCGCAATTTGCATTCACCACTCATTCAGTGTCCTCGCACACACCCTGTTCAAGATCCACCCGCAACACAGTCACCTAGATTGTTTATAGCGAAACAAAAGTCAACAATACAAAGACGTAAAAGAAACAAAGAAATAAAAGAGAAAGAAAAAGTAATTCAAGAACTTAAATCTAAATTAAACAAATATCGAAAAAAGGTAAACAAATTGAAGAAGCAAAAAGAAAAGCTTAAGGTGCTAACGCCGAATTCAAAAATGTTACAAATGGCTGAAAACCCAGAAACAAGAGCTGAAGTTGTGAAAAAAGCATTATTTGGGGACATCATCGAACAACAGATTTCTGAAAATATATCCAGTCTTAAGACAAATCAAGAAAAGGAAGCAGCAAACAAATTGCTTTTAGGACCTGTTGTAAAGAATAGAAAAGTTTGGAAAACCGGTACAAAAGTGATAACCTATAAAAAGTTGTGGAATATGGAAAAAAAGAAAACACATATTAAAAAGTCAAACCGATGTCTCAGAAGATTGGTTCAAGAATTTCTAGAAGATGATAAGTACAGCCGAATAGGAGCAGGAAAAAAAGAATACATTAAAAGAAAAAAGATAAGGAAACAAAAGCGTTATAGATTAGACACCCTTAGAAATTTGCACAAGGAATTTTTGAAGACCACTAACGCAGTTATCAGTTATTCGATGTTTACACGACTGACGCCATTCTTATTGACGGATTATTCCTCCTAAAGTGTCCGATAGAGATACTTGCATGTGTACCTTACACAACATACAGTTAGTTACGACGGCTCTTAATAAGGCAAAAGTTCTTGAAGTCTCCAGTTATCAAAATTTATTGACTGCAGTTTGCTGTGATCGGTATAATGAACGTTGTTTAGAGCGAACATGTGATAGTTGCTTTGAAAAATCTATACCTTTGTTTGACTTTGATGAGGCAATGCCTGTAAAGTATCAAGTATGGGAAGCTAAGCGTGAAACGATAACTGATGTCAGAACCAAAAAGGACCGGACTGTGATCAAACATAAGAAAATCACTTTAGAATCTTGTGCTCAGGTTTTAGTCCAAAAATTAAAAGATGACCTCAAAAAACTTTCCAAACATGAAAGAAATATTGTACACCAATACCAGTCAATAAAGATGTTAAAAGAATCTCTGAGTGAAAAAGACGCGATCGTGCATATGGACTTCTCAGAAAATTATGCATGTAAATACAGTGAGGAGATACAATCATTTCATTTTGGTGGATCTCGGATGCAAATATCTCTGCACACTGTTGTTGTATATTCGCAAAACTCTTCAAGGTCCTATTGTACAGTTTCTACAAATTTGTCTCACAATGTTCCTGCTATTTGGGCTCATCTTCAACCTGTTTTGGAGGAACTTCCACACAATATTGAAAACATTCACTTCCTCAGTGATGGTCCAGTCACTCAATATCGTAACAAGCTCATGTTTTACATATTAGCGTGCAAAATACCTGAAATGTGGCCCCAATTCATGCACTGGACTTGGAACTATCACGAAGCTGGCCACGGCAAAGGTGCACCGGATGGCGTGGGTGCTACGTGCAAACGATCAGCAGACCATGTCGTGGCTATGGGTCGTGATGTGATTAACTTGACTCAGTTTTGTGGTGCTGTTCAAGATCGATGCCCAAATATAACTTTATTCACTGTAACTGATGCAGAAATAGAAAAAATGGAAAAATTTATGTCGACTAACCAGCCAAATTTACTGCCATTTAAAGGCACTTTACAAATACACCAAGTGCAGGGAAATGCATACACTCCATTGAAACTGGTAATGAAAACTCTTAGCTGTTTTTGCAGTAACGTGTGCGAGCACTTCCGAATGGGTATCGTAAAATATTCTTCTATGAAAGCAAATGTTGATGATGTTTTTAGTGAATCTGAAAGTGAGAGAAGTAATGCCGGCAGCACCAGTATTTTGAAGTCATCAGACTTGGTTGACCTTGCGAGTGTATTGAGACTGAACATTGACGATCCTGATGGATTGCTGGAGATGCCGGAAATAGAAATAGATTCTGACGAATTGTTTCCAGTCAAAGAAAAGCGTCGAGGAAAGAAAAGGAAGATAATAGAAGGAGATACAAATAGTAGGGAAAAGACAAAAAGATCAGGTGACGGAAAAAGAAGCAGTCTTAATGAGAAAAAGCGAACTAAGTTGAAGTCAAACAAGCCAGTAAAAAGGAAGGAAAAGAAGTGGAAAGAATGTGAATCAGATGATTGTTCATGTCTTATTTGTGGAGTTTTATATAAAGAAGATACGACTGGTCAAGATTGGATCCAATGCATCGTGTGTCATCAATGGGCGCAAATAAATTGTATTAAAACCGATCTTACCTCATTTACCTGTTCAGAATGTTTGCCAGATGGAGATTTTGTACTGTAAATAGACTTGACTTCCTAACGTCTGGTCATTACTGTATTAGTTATGTATGACTCGTTTTTATTAAGTTGATTTATTTGTAACTTTATTAGATCTTTAAAATGAATATTCCTAAGACTGTTGCCATTCTTATGATAATACTACCTGTTATCTAGTTTTAGTTTTAAGTACTTTACTGTGAACATGACGATTATTTTGCGTCGTTTAACGACTTTGTGATGATTCTAAATGTGTACTGTACTGCAATTTATAAAGATATAACAGTTCCTATTAAGATTAAAGACTGATTTAGTGTATGTTAGTTTCATGTTCGATTAATAGTGTAGGTACCTTTATGATGCACAGAAAAGTTTTTTTTATATTTTTTGGAATAAAGAATATAAACTCAAATGCATCTTTCAGTTTAATTTTCACTACCCTGTATATGTTCTCACTTCCCTGTCCATCGAAAATAGAAAAACCCCTATAAAATCAAAGTTTATCGTAATTTTGTCTGGCCCGTTAAAGATTAGATATATTTTGTAGTAAATTCTCGGTCTTTAGTCACTGTTTATACTAAATCCAAAAAAAAAGTAGATTCACTTAATGGTTCTATTTAATTCCACCGTGAGTAGAACTACCCAACTGTTTTTCTATTGACTTTAATTCCCTGTCAAAAACAGTAAGGGGATCAGACCGGAATGCCAAAGTTTATAGTGGATCGAACCGGAATTAAAAAAAAAATCAGTAGGGGATCAGATCAGGGGATCAGACCGGAATAACTCCCCGAATACTAGGTATAATTTGATTTTGGACCTTAAGGCGACAGGAAAGGCAAGTGACCTTAAGCATAAGCATAAGCAAGCATATAAATGTGTGTGTGAGCTTGTACTCACGATATTCGCGGCACTTTGCATTATTTTTTAGTGTTTATAAGAAATAATAACTCGTTATTTAGGTACAACAGGAAAAACTTCAACATATAAGTTACATGATATATTAATTTCCACATCCTATATCCAGTATTTTCGCCAGAAATCTTGTACAAAAACATCTCTTTTACGTGTACTCTCCTTACCCTGCGCCTTAAGGCATGTAGGTATTGTTGTAAGTAGTGCCTAATAAAAATTTATTTCATCCTATTTTAATAAATAGTTTGCAAACTCAATTTGGCCCTGTGTTTTTTAGCAACACCATAGGCAACACGTAACATTAGCTTTTGCCTGCGACTACGTCTGCATACGCCACTTAAGTACACATCAGAATTACGGAATACGGGATCACGCAAAAACGGAATAAGCAATAGTCTATAGCTAGATTAATAGTAGATACCTACTAGGTATACCTACCTACCTACTACTAGTAGTAGGTATACTCACTTTAGTATGCAAAATTTTAGATGATTCATAAATAAGTAACAAAAACGATAAATATAAAACATCAGTAGTACTCGTTGGTTATATTTTTACTATAGTTTTGTAAGTGTGCTTACGAATAAACAAATTGAAAAATATTACAATTTTACAATGGATAAATGTACAGACAACGGCAGGTCAACCTTCCCAAAAAGTTAAAGGTCATCGATTCGATTTTCAACTATAAGTCCGACACGTAGAGATGCAATATCGATTGACAAAAATTTTTGTGGTAGGTTGACGTGCTGTTGTCTGTACCTCATCATCATAATCATAATTTCAGCCACAGAACGTCCACTGCTGAACATAGGCCTCCCCCAGTGACTCCAGTTGGAAGCGGCCCGCATCCAGCGGCTTCCTGCTACCTTTACCTTTATGTACCTATAGCAGACTAAAGACAAAATTTCTTAGAAGATCTATATTAATCCACTGAGTCATAGAGGCGTTCAGAGACTTAAGTAGGAATGTCCAAATGATTGATCACGTCGCATCAACAAAAGAATTGTCCCGAATGGCCCGAAAGCGTGCGAAAGGTGAGGCGATGATTGCTGATGTCGCAACGTTACATCGATTGCGCGGTAATGAGCGCCTTCTACGAACAACAATGTATTTTGTATGATGCGTTGGTGCTAACGTCTTTGCTGTTCCTTTTAGAAAGCGCATACGAATAATACCCATTTACCTTTATCTCAAATACGCAATGAGAACGACAAACATCAACATCATCATCATTCAGCCACAGGATATCCACAGCAGGCCTATCTGGGAGCTCAGTGTCTTCCAGATCGGCTGGTGGGAAGTGGCCTGCATCCAGCAGCTTCCTGCAACCTTCACCAGGTCGCCTGTCCACATGGTGGGACATCCTACGCTGCGCTTGCCGGTACGTGGCCTCCATTCCAGAACCTTTCTATCCCATCGGCCTTCAGTTCTACGTGCTATGTGCTCCGCCCATTGTCACATCAGCTTGCTAATCCGTTGAGCTCAGCCGTCAGCGATTTTTATTCGTTTACGGATCTTCTCATTTCTGATTCGATTTTGCGAAGAAATACCGAGCAATTTGGTAATTTTGTAAAGAAGTCGATTTAGCTCTATACTAGACAGCAAGCTATTGAGATTTTTAAATAGTACTTATTTTGATATCACAGGTATAACCTTCGATTTCCAAAAAGTTATATTTCAAATGTTATTAACATCGGATTTACAGCGGTGAAATAAAACTACAAATAAAAATTAAGTTAATTATTTTTTAAATCTCTTTACAACAATATTCTAGGTAATATTTATATTGCATCAGCAGAATCGTAATCAGTTGACCGTTCTGGACCCATTTAATATTTTATTGGTGTCATTGCACTAATTCTATATAAATAAGTTAATACTTACATTTCAATTTTGTTTGTTTGTTCGAAGTTATTTCACCGTGATTGTAGTGGTGTTGCGAGGCAAAGAGATAGGAACTTGTAATACCGTAGAGCTTCCTAGCCAACCTCACCTTTACGATACATCTTATTATTAATAAATAATATTAATAAATTGTAATCACAATCACAATAATTATCTAGTCCCAAACTAAGCAGCTTGTACTAAGGCGACTAGATAAGAGATAAACATACTTTAAGACTTTTTTAAACATCCATGACATAGGTACAAATGCTTGTGCTTATCACACAAAAATTTGCCTATTGCGGGATTTGAACCCGCAACCGCTGGCTTTGTAGTCTGGAGCGCGTACCACTACACCAAACGATCGTCGTACCTATTACCACAGAATACCTAATAGTACTTACCAACAGATGAAGCTGTGGTGGTCACCAAAGGCGAGATAATTAAGTAACTGTTTAAAAATCCCATGCAGTTCCCACAAAGCGTGATGATCAGGATGAGTAGCAATACAGGTTGGTGCGACGAGCTGAGTTTTCTTTTCCTTTCTAGTTTACCAAACAAATGCTGCAAATGCTATCCCGCAAAAGTAACTGATAGTTTTCTATTTTAAAAGTAAGGCGTAACATTGAAAGTTTATAATTCATACCTATGTATTTACGTTTTTATTATTCTGTGTTCAGCACTTCGGCGAGGAAAACATACAAACACCTTGCCACCTTATAAGAATTAAATTCTAGTTGTTCCATCTAGCGATGTATTATTGCACCACACCGATTTTATCTACAATAGATGGCGTTATTACAGAAAAGCAAGATAAACCATAAACAAAAGCACATTCCTGACTGTCAAAGCTTTTGACATTTGGAGAGTTTGACAGCTCTCTCATCTCTCTCTCTCTGTTTACTTGTTTGTTTGTTGTTGTTCGTACTTCGTTCTGCTGCCTGTCGATTGATATTTCTAGAACTGGAGTACGTAGTTGCTTGCTTGCGTGGTATTTTTCTGTGACTAAAGTTAAAAGTGTAACTTACAATCATGAATAATAAAATGATAGAGAAAATAATACAGTCAAATCTCGGTGTGTGCCCCGAATTATTCTACAAAAACCCGATTCTCGACAAGGATGTGGCCAGGGCCTTGGCTAAAAGTTTCGTAAAGATTCTCAACTTATCGCAGCAGAATTCTAACATTCATAACAACCTGCGGCTTACCATACTTGAGACCATTCGAAAAATGTGCCTTGTAGAACCTAAAGGTCACCTCTCCACTGACGAAACCCTCACTGAAGCTTTGAGCGATGTTTACGCTGAACAAATGCAAGTGGACTCTGCTGATTCGACAGACAAAGAACTAGACGCATTCTTCGTTAGAAGATTTAAAAACATGAACATAAACACTCAACACGAGTCAACAGTAAACCCTGAAATCGTTCAAGCACTCCTAAATTTAAACGAAAATGGTGTCTATCTTGAAATTATGGCCAAAGATATTGTTCACTGGGACGCTAACAAAGGTAATTACTTAACTATCATCAAAGATTTATGGAAAACAGAGGCTGTTAATAAGTGTGTAGAAAACATGTATGATGATTTGGCTATAAAACTTAAGCCTGAAATAGAGAAGATAATTCTTGGTATATGCCATAATATATTAATGAACCGAGAAATAGACTTAGATACTGTGTTTTCAAATTCCTCATTAATACAATTAGTCAAAAGAAGTGCCGTTTCCTCAGAATGTTTCCAAGTATGCACAGGCGCATTAAATTTTCTGTTCATCATGACAAATTATGATCCACAAATTCAATCATTTATTACAGCATTTATTAAAAAAGTTAAATTACATTGTCCGCAAATTACTTTCTCAATTTTATATCCTGTTCATATCAATCATATTGTTGTAATGCTCGATTTCAAAGTTAATATATTACCAGAACCGTTAAGATCTCACTATGTTGCGCCAACCATAAAACATGTCCACGAGCTTCGTGAAAAATCAGAACATGATTTTGTAATGTTAATGTCTCATTTTCCGCAGTGGTTTGATATTTATTTTAAGAGTAAACAAAATATTTCTACTACTCCGACATGTTAATTAATTTAGTTATAAGACAAAACCACTCTAATATTTTATTAATTCGATAATAGTCTATTTCTGTAAGTGGACTGCCATTAAGATAAGTAAATAATTCATTATTATACAATCCATGATTGGTTTTGTACAAATATTTGACTGTTTTAGATAGTTTTTTTTTATTGTGTTGTGGCACCCAATTGTGTTGATTAATTTGTTCAAGGGTCTCGTCACATTTTCACAAAATTGTGATAAAAATATCTAGTTATATAAAAACCTAAAAAACCTTAGTAATCTATATTTTTACATGAGTACCTGTGTGTATTAATTAGAATAGAGAAAATAAAAGACTTAAATAAGTACATAAAATCTCTTTTTTCTTTAATTTAATAGCACTACAGTTTTAAAAGTTATTAGAAAATAGACTATCAGAAACGATACATTTATTGTAAAAAAATATCTGTACTCGCTGATCTAAAATTAGGAGACTAATACGAAAAAATACCTTGTAATTTTCATGCAAGTAAATACATTTATGGAAGGTTAACCAGGGGTTCCCAAACTTTTTTGGCACTTAAGTTTAGTCTAAGTGGGCAAGTGTCAATGATAATAAAAACAATTTGTACAGACAACAGCTTGTCAACCTAACTAAGATTTAAAGGTCATTCAACCGATTTTTAACTTTAAATCCGACATATAGAGATAAAATCAATTTAGATACATTTTGTGGTAGGTTAATGAGCTGTTGTCTGTACCTAACAGATTCTACTTTTGATTCTGAACAAACGAATTTCAGGATAATTAATTCAATTACGCGTTGTCGGTAGCGGCGCGGCGCCTCTATGCACACTTTAGATACCCCTGGTTTATACAAAATAAATTGTGAAAAGCTTTAGTTTTCAATAGGTTTTAAATAGATATAAATTAAGACATTATACACTGGCATTTGTATCCTGCATGACATCCACACTCTTAATTGAAGTATTCGTTTCTTTCAAACCATTCACACTTTGTTCACCATCATTTATTTTTGGGTCATTGACACTTTGAATGCCATCATTTATGACCGTCGTTGCACTTTGAACATCAACATGAGAGACCTGCATGGCATTCATTTTATGTATGTCAGCATTTTTGTCTTGCTTGGCGTTCCAAGTCTGAAAGCTACCTGTGATCTGCATGTTTTTTACACTTTGCAGGCTCTTACTTTTAATTATACCAATACTGAGTAACTGAAGGTACAATATATCAGGGTTTTTGCTACTTATTTTCAATTGTGTCTCATCAAAAGTCTTCTGTTCAAAGACCTTGTACTTATTGACATTCTTCGAATCAATATGTAGCTTAGAAAGTAGATGCTTTTCCATCAACTCCCAAAAAGGATATATTTTGTTGCAAATACCACAATGATAGACATCAGGGCGAATCTAAAACAAAAGTTGTGATTATTATTAGTTAACTATTATTATAAACCATTTTTATTCTAACAATCACTCGAATCTAGCCCCAAACTAAACAGAGCTTGTACTATGGCTAATGGATCATCATGTCAGCCTATTGAAGTCCACTGCTGGATGTAAGCTTCCCCCAAAAAGCGCCAAAGAGCACGATCTCCCGCTTTTTTCATCCAACCACTGCCAGCCATCTTTCTAACGATAAAATTCAAATTCATTTATTTACAAGTAGATATATACTGAAATAAATGTGCTCGTCATACATCGTGCTCCTTGCAGAATTCGAATCCAGAACTCTAGTAAGATTTGTGTCTTTGTCCACCTAAGTAGTTAGTTCCTACTAAGGTCAAGTTTATCTTAATGTCGTGCTGACAAACGATATCAGATCCTCAACTTTCAACGGAGTCACGTTTCAGTCACATTAATATTATTTGGTTACAGTATTCGGGGATAAAATAGGTACTAAGTGAGAAGAGAGATACCAGTCAAATACTTAACCATGTCGAAACTTACCTCTCTTACGAATTCTCCATCTTTTGCCATTACCTTTGCAGCAAGGAATCTCTTTTTATGCTTTTCCGTTCCATAATGGTCAAAGTCATAACTATAAGGGTAAAGTGTATCACATAATAAGCATTTCGTAGCTTTATATTGGAAGCGTTTGTCAATTTCGTAAACCAGAATAAAAGAATGGACATCAACGCAGATCTCTCTATTTAGGCACAACATTTTTAATTCTTCGGAGAAATACAGATTATTAACAACTTCGTGTAACATCTTGAATTTGTCGTCGGGAAGTTTGTGCACCTTGCTTCTCTTTAATCCTTTCAACTCTAAATGACCACGATGTCGGGCGCCTCTTACGTGTTCTTTAAACAATTTCAAATGGCCCGAAATGGTTGTACAGCATAGGTTGCAATACCCTTTACTCCCGCCAGAATTAAGTTTAATAAAATTAGTTTTTCCGTACTTTGCTAGATTTCTCCTGCGCTGGCCGTGATCCGTCAATTCACAGAAAATAACTTCATAAGAGTCCTCTTCTGAAGAACTGTCTACAGTTTCGCCAGTAGAAACGACAGAATCCGGTTTTGGCTTATCAACATTATTGGCTTCGTTATGGCTTTTTTTGTGGTCGTTCATGGTTTTAAATTCTAACTTTACCACACGGTGACATTGGTTACAAATTGCTGATTCCTTATCTTCAAATATGACGTAGTAATCTTTCAGGTGCTTCTGAATAAGGCCTCTTTCAATTTGATTCTTTTTTCCTTCGATTGCTTTCGCGGCGTTATCGTTGGCATAAGTTGTTTTAAAGATACAATCGTTTCTGAAGTCAACATGTTCTTTCTCAGTCCAGTGGCCTTCAAAGACAGACATTGGTAGTGCTTCCTTACAGCACAAACAATAAAAATAGTTACTGTAGAGCTGGAAGTGATGAAATAATATTATTAAATATAAGTTAGGTTCATTATTAAAGTAGAATGCAAAATTATGTCTGTGTGTTTTGTAAAGCACGCATGAATATTGCGCCAGTCTCGTGAAAAATTACCACGTGTGATGCATTGAGGCGTCGTGTTATAATGTCTTTCAGTACGGGTGTACCCACAAAGTCCTCAGTCAATTCAGACAAGTAATTTTTTCTAAATTGACTTGATGAGAAATTTAGCTCAAGATGCAGGGATCTTGAGAAAAAGCGTAGGAGAAACACCGGGTCATCGTGTCTTCGGAGTTAGTTTAATAGAGGAGTTCCGATGCCATTCATGCCTGGTAAGATTTGTAAGTAAGTACCTACCCACTTATAATGTTCTTTAACGTTAGGATACCTGATGAGAAATTAAGTATCTGCGTAGTAAGTGAGACTTACTCTTTACGACTATACTGTGCGTGGCGGGCGGGGGTCACACTGAAAGTTTTTGAAAAATAAAAGACGGAATCATGTAGAAAACTGCTAATATTTTTATTGCTCTTCGAAGTAGTCTCCGTTCTTTCCTAATTTCCTAAACACCATCGCATGCGAAACCATTGACTGAAGCAGCTGTGGGCCTACACTTGTTTAAGCATCTCTTCCACGACCTTTTTAAATACAGCCCAGCGTCTTGGTTTATAAAACGAATTCCTATAAGTTTATCTCTTTATTTAAGGGAATATATAAAAGTCACAAGTCGGGACTAAGGAGGATGACTCACTGACTTCACACTTTCGATAGACAAATATTCGATAGTCTTGTCTGGCAGAGTGAGCTGGATCGTTGTCATGGTGGAGGAGGATCCTGTTTTTTTCTAGTCAGTAATCCATTTCGAAGCACGACAATCTATTTAAATTACCGCTAATTTGTAAAAACAAATGACAAGAATTTATTACATCTACCGATTTCTAAAGAGTACTTCGAAATTTTAATACATTTTTCATCGGCTGCTTATGGCCTAAAACTTTCAGTGTGACCCACGTATGTACTCAAGTCTCATGGATCACATGGATCAGTCCACTTATATCATTTTGGGTAGAAATAATATAAGTTATCTCAGTGACGTGCATTGGGACTTTCGGAGAGGATTATGATGTCAAAATGCTCCAGACTATGGTTACGTAGTATGGAGATAACTGCACACCCAGATCCGATACCATTTACAAAGAATCTTTTTCTAAACTAAGCCGAACCAGGAATCGAACCCTTTACGTTCCGGACCTTTTGCTTTCTAGGCAAATAAAAATGACGATTAGGTAGTGAAAAGACGTTTTTGAAAATTTATTTGTGCTGGCTCTACCTACGGCATATTTTTTTAAAAAAAAATTTTTCTGCTTGCTACTTATAACATTCAAATTAACCCAAAGATAAAAATATATAATTATAGTACAAAAAAAACCCAAAGATGAGTTATGTAGATCAATACCTATTATACAGAGTTACATTGCAAGGTACTAGTGCCAAACTTTCAGGAGCGGCTCAGAATCGTAACATTCGTACTCTTAAAGATAGATACGTAACATTCGTACTCTTAAAGATAGATACTCTTTATGGCACACCACACAAAACAAACAGTAGAAAAAAACACATTATAGGTATGTTGTTTTTAACATCTTATTTTTGGCAGTACCTACCTTGCAAAGTAACCCTGTATAATGCTAAATTCCATACAGTCGTTAAACCGTGATTGAGCAACAAACTTTGACATTTCTAATAATATTAAAATTTATTATTTGCCATGGATAATAATAGGTAATGAGGGTTACAAATAATTTACTATTACTAACCTGAATAGTTACCTCATGTTTCTCAAACTTTTTCATATAAAAAAGGTAGTAAAAGTACTTACTTTAAAAAATGTAGTTGACTGATTGAACCGTTTTGTTTATAAAATTCTATTGTAAGTAGTAGTCATAGAGTACATTTGTACGTAGTAGTTTTTGTATAGCGGGATCTGGGGATGCGTGCAGCGTCAGCGCCTCTATCGGATGCTATTGAAAACTCAAACCTATCGCCGCCGTTCGCAAGCGAATAAGATATTTAGCGAAAAATACCAACCTTTCTGTACATCTTGTTATTTTCTACAACAACTTTAGCAGCAATTAAATTAATCAAATGTCTCGGTGCCTTTATATGCTCTACTACAAACTCGTAAATTGGGAGAAGGTAGACTCCACAAACGAGGCAGTAGTTCTCGATGTGTGTAACACAGTTCCAGTCTTTTTCCTCCACAATAACGTCGCCGACGATAATGTACTCGCCTTCTCGTTTGCACGCATTATTTGTGATTTCGGCGTCAGATTTCGGTTTCTTTTTGCTAGTTAAATGCTCTTCACTCGCGATATGTAAATTCATCTCGTCCGTGCTCGTATCCGATGTTACAAAGTTGCAAACTTCGCAGTAATAAAGCTCACCAACCTAAAAATGTGTTTTTTAAGTTTTTTATGAGCCCAGAAGATGAAGGCGGAGGTTTTCGTTTATAAATATCATCAATATCAATAATTAATGTAGGATAACTCCAGGTATTTTTCTACGTACAATTAGTACCTATACCTACCTACGCACTTTCATCCACATACTAGATAAACTAACATCCTGCTGCTTTACCTACATCAAATATTCGAAATAATCAAATCTAAATAATTAAGTAGGTACACATTAGGTACCTATTCTTAGGTGAGAGATGTGCTTTTTTTGGTTTGATCCAAAGTAAATACCTACTACTTGCACTTTTATGAATAACTAGTTGTGCCCGCGGCTTCACCCGCGTGGAATACGGTTTAAAAATAGTAACCTATCCCCTTCCTAGGGATCAAGCCTTTTTAGTACAAAATTTTATCAAAATTGGTTAAGATTTCACGACAAAAAGTAGCCTATCCTTTTCCAAGGTCTCATCTATCTTTTTACTAAAATTTATCAAAATTGGTTTAGCGGCTCAGGATTGAAAATGTAACAAACATGTTACTTTCGCATTGCAATAGGGACTAGTATAGATAAGTACCTACACCATCTTACTTATTTGAAAGGATCTACTTATTTAATTACCTTGTAAATGACTTCTTTCTTGAATTTGTGACTTTTAGCTTGGGCTTTCAACACTTTTCTGTGGTTTTCCCAGCGAATATGTCTATCCAATTCTGCTAAATCCTGAAACGTTTCTTCACAAATTAAACAATAAAAATCGACTTCCCCCCACAATATGAAGTTTTTATAATATTGATTTGCCATTTTAACTAGTTTACTATTGTTCGCACTTTACGAGAAACTAATTGTAGATACGATTCAACTTGCGACAAGAATGCTTAGAATGTGGGTAGATAGAATTGGTTGGTCATTCGTTGGATGCATTTTTGTATTTGGTTGGTTGGTAGCACTAGTTGGCGCCATTTTTTTATTGGCTTAACTTTGTGCGTCTAAGGTTATTGTGCATTGCATAGGTTCGGTCTTTGAATAGGGGTTCGGCACACGGCCCTGTAAATGTATTTTGTTTAATAAATAATAAATAAACTGTTTTTTACCAATTATCTAGCCCTAAACTAATCTAGATAACGGATAAACACTATTATACATGAATAAAGGTACTTAAATACTTTTATACATGAATGACTTAGGTACAAAATGTACAAATGCTCGTGCTCGTCACACAAACTTCTGCCTATTGCGGAATTCGAACCCGCAACCCCAGCGGTTGCGGGTAGTCCGGAGCGAGAACCACTATACTAGACGGTTGTCAATAAGAACGTAAACTTTGAAGTGTAATCATTGCACTGTCCTTAAATAATTCGCCAAAGTAGTAGTTTTTTAATGTCCAGCCCGGCGAACATAATGTTTTTGATATTTCTTAGAGTATGAAACATATTTTTAGTGATAAATGTCCTAAAAAGCAGCAGCAAAAGCTTTAACGTAATGGATATTTAATGGGGATTTATAAAACAATCGAATAAAAAAAAACTTAGTGACTGATGATGACATACCTACTGTTTTAATAACTTGAGCGGTATGAATTTGAGTTAGCGAAAAATTAACTTAACTAACGACGAATATTGATTAATAATCAAATCCAGAACGAGCTTACAAAAAGTGCTTTGTGATATTTCCATTTCAGATATTAAAATTCTATCCGTGCGATTACATTACTAAGTGAGCGACTAGAAATACAGAAAGAGCAACTTCAATATTAATATAGATTCGATTCTTCCAATTGAGGTTTTACATAACGAACTACTAAAAAGTTCACTTTAAGCAAAATTTTGTTAGCTTTATGATAAGATTTTCTATATGAGGTCTTATATTTTTATTTTGATACGATTTTTTAATGAAAACTACAGATTGTTTGATGCGCGCGAATTCGAATGGCGGCGGGGCGACGAATCGATGCAGTCAGGTCATTGCCAACGATAGATCACTCCTTGTTTCCAACTTGTTGTATCCAATGTATTTTTGATTCCTCATTACGAAGTCATTTTTTTTTAAATATTAACCGGTTAAAAGCATACATCAGCGCATCCCTGAAGACGCATCCTTTCATTTCTGAATGTTACCATCTTGATTGTCAAGTTGCTCTCTTCTGTCAAATCGTGCTGTGGTTGCATGCAGTGTTGCCAATTTAGCTCTTTTAGAGCTAAATTTAGCTTCATTTTCAATTATTCGGCTCCAAAAAGACGTTTGTAGCTCCATAGCTCTTTAATTTCTAAATTTTAGCTCTATTCCATCGCATGAAATAAATGTACTTACGTACAAATTTTTAGGTATGTATTCGAATTTTATATGTAAATTAAACGCAGCCATTGAATTCCCCTAAGCTGGAATATTTCATTCGGTCATTCCTTCCTTGATTTTGGTAATTTGTGTACGATCTGGAAATACTACTGTGTAATGTTTTCTGTAGTACGAAACACCCATAATAATCTAAGAAAATGTAATATCATCGAAAAACGATATTTAAAAATAAGATTATTCGCTGTCGGAACTATCGACAGTGTGTGTCAAATTAACTAATTTCTAGTCCACTTGTGGTTGGTCGTGCGTTTTCATCATCATAAGTTGCCATCATCAATGATGATATTACATTTCCTTAGATTATTAATACAATATATAATTTTTCTGGATCCATAATAAAAATAATTATTTCATCAACTTTTTTTATTTAGCTCTTTTTAACTAAAATAATTAGCTCTTTTTTAGCTCTTTTTTCATAACCAACTAGCTCCCTTTCGAAATATAGTATTGGCAACACTGGTTGCGTGAGCTGTCAAATTTGACAGTTCTAAAAGGGACGCTTTTTGATCAGCTTTTTTTGTTGTAAAATATTCTAAAAAAAACTGTCTCAATACAACTGTAAAATTGCAGTTAATGTAAAATGTAATTTCTGTAAAACTTATTTATATATCTTTGCGTGTCTTGAAGCGAGCTTGTTTGGGTAGGAGATGAGTAAAAGACGCCGGGCATCCTCGGTGGCCAGCCGTGGGGCTGATGGTGATGATAGTGATGATGTGGAGCTCAGTAACCCTGGGCCGCCGCCGTCGTCCAGGAAAAAGAAGAAGTTGGATCCAGTAAGTAACCGCTTGAACCGAACAGTTGTAAGTACGAACTCTGTCTAAAAGGTGTGATGCTTCAGATTTTGCCCTGCGAATGTGAGGCCACGGAATGCTTGTTTATTATTTTTTAAATTCTAAAAATGAAGCTGCTTGGCGTGCACGGTTGAGGGTAGTCTGGCATGAAACTATGAACCTAAATATAAGCAAGTCAAAAGTAAATAACTTAAATCTTGGGCCATGTTACTACAGCTGGCTACTCATTTCCTATAACTCTTATAACAAACACATATAGCTCCAAACCAAGTAGAGCTTGTGGTGACTAGATAATGTACAGTAATTTAAAGTTTGCCACCTTTTTTTGACTTCTCCATTTTTATTTCATTATATTTTAGCTACTTAGCGGTGAAAACTAATAGGTTTGTTGGTATAATTTTACATTGCTTAGTTTATAAGCATGTCCCTGTCTTTGTTTATGTCTAGCATTTGGAGATTGAACACTGTTTTGAGCATGAATGTTGATTAAACCCTCAGTCTATGGAAAAAAGAAATAAGACAATGAATATGTTATTATTACAGTCTCATGCATCCGCTTGGGGTTTCACAAGTTAATTAAACTGCTGCATCATTGACTAAGTTAAAATTTTTCATCGATTTTCTGATTTTGACGAAACATCTAATTAATTTGTGTTTTCAGGGAGAAATATGTCAGCAGCTCTATGACACAATAAGGTCACACAAGAAAGAAGATGGGACTCTATTGTGTGATTCCTTTATAAGGGCTCCCAAGAGACGTCAAGAACCGCAGTATTATGAAGTTGTGTCGCAGCCTATAGATTTATTGAGGGTATAGTATTTATTTTGGCCGTGCCATTGCTTCAGGACAATTTGTAGGCTAGTGGTAAGGATGTCCACAAGGTGGACAGATGACCTAGTAATGGTCAGAGGAAGTCACTGGATGATGCAGGCCACTTCCAACCGGCCAATCTGAAAGTCAATGGGGGAGGCCTATGTTCAGCAGTGGACATCATATGGCTGAAATAATAATAATAATAAAAATGTTTATTTCAGATAATCATCCATACATATTTGTTAGTTATTCTACTTATATTATGTTAGTAAAAATTATAATAAAATAAAAGAATTAAAACTAAATTATCCTAAAATCTGCCAGGATGAGAGCAGTCAAATTCAGTTTAGGAACTTTAATGTTCCAACCACATGCATTCGAGTCCAATGCCTCTGAATGGGACAGTCAAGCTTACCTTGAAATACCTTTAGGACACAATTTAAGCTCTCCCGTAGTCTGCATAGCATGATGATGCCAAGAATAAGCATTGCTAGAAACTCTCTCTTTTGCCTATGAGGCTAGCAATATTCATAAAGATTGCTAATCTTAAGTTGTATCTCTTAATTTAGGTTCAACAAAAACTAAAAACTGACACATATGAAGACATAGAAGAGCTGTCAGCAGACATAGAGCTTCTTGTGAACAATGCTAAAGCGTTCTACAAATCAGAGTCAGTGGAGTACAAGGATGCCAATGAGTTGTGGAAACTGTACACTCAAAACAGACAGGCTCTTGAAAATGGTATGATATTATTATGTTTGTTCAATTTTGTAAAATAAAGTATAAACTTATTCATAATCCAACAGTAAACTACAATTCTTGGTTTTTCATTTTTGATGTTTTTGTACAGATGCGCCGAATTTTAAAGTAAAACAATTGATTATTATTGATAGTCAGTTTATGTATTCCATAATGAGTAAAAAATCTAGTATGTAGACATTTTATATTATTAAGTCAGAAAATATTAAGAGCTCTAAGAGATCTAGTTTACATACCGAATTTCAGCAAACTTTGGTTAAATGAATCCAATCAGTTAAAAGTGCCATTAAAATTTCGGTCAAACCAAATGAGAAACTTCTGGCCTGTCTCTAAGATAACAAAAAAAATTGAATAATTGAAATAATTATATAATACTGATTTTATTATATATAATTATATTATAAAGACAAAAAAGTTTTAGTTACAAGTTTACTAAAAACTCTTTTTATATTCTTGAGTAGACACTTCAGTTGGTATTTAAAATAGTGTTTATCTTGATTATGTGTTTTTTTCCTCTTATTTTTTTGTTTTTACAGGAGAAGAAATTAAGACTCCAAAGTTGTCTCGTACTGGTTCATCAAGCCGGAGGTCAGATGTGGCTGAAGACTTGTCAGAATCATCTACTAATAATGAGGAGGACAATGTGTTTGAAGAGCTGTTTAATGCTGTAAGTTGTCTGTCTTCTAGTTTCTTTAACTACTAAGACCGGATTCAACCAAGCTGGTGTAAGTTTTAACTTGGGAGTATACAACTGCCTAATCTAGAGTAAGCGGATTTTTCATTCTACCAACCACTAATCTATAGTGTTAAGTAAGTCGTTTTTACTATTATACACCTATGGTAGGACCTACCTTATTATTCCAATAGGTATTTATATCTTAGTAGTGCCTTATTGGGGACAGCAGTAGATTAATCGTCATCATCATCATCATTTCAGCCATAGGACGTCCACTGCTGAACATAGGCCTCCCCCATTGACTTCCAGATTGGCCGGTTGGAAGCGGCCTGCATCCAGCGTCTTCCTGCGACCTTTACCAGGTCGTCTGACCACCTTGTGAGTGGACGTCCTACGCTGCGCTTGCCGGTACGCGGCCTCCATTCTAGAACCTTTCTGCCCCATCGGCCATCGGTTCTACGTGCTATGTGCCCCGCCCACTGCCACTTCAGCTTGCTAATCCGTTGGGCTATGTCAGCGACTTTTGTTCGTTTACGGATCTCTTCATTTCTGGCTTTAGTACCATAGACCACATCCATACGCTGCGGCAAATTATACAGAAGACCGAGGAGTATAACTTGCCACTATGCTTAGCGTTCGTGGACTATGAGAAGGCCTTTGATTCGATCGAGACCTGGGCAGTGCTACAGTCTCTCCAGCGGTGCCATATTGACTATCGGTACATCGAGGTGTTGAAGTGTTTATACAAAAACGCCACCATGTCGGTCCGAGTACAGGAGCAGAGCACGAAGGCGATTCCTCTGCAGCGAGGCGTAAGACAGGGAGATGTTATATCTCCGAAACTGTTCACCGCTGCATTGGAAGACGCTTTCAAGCTCCTGGAATGGAAAGGATTTGGCATCAACATCAACGGCGAGTACATCACTCACCTTCGGTTTGCCGACGATATTGTGGTTATGGCAGAATCGCTTGAAGACCTCAGCACAATGCTCGATGACCTTACTCGAGTCTCTCAACAAGTAGGCCTGCGAATGAACATGGACAAAACCAAGCTCATGTCGAATGCCCATGTTGCGCCCTACCCAGTATCCGTTGGGAGCTCTACTCTCGAAATTGTTGACAAATATGTCTACTTAGGACAAGTTATCCAGTTGGGTAAATCCAATTTTGAGAAGGAGGTCAATCGTCGAATCCAACTCGGCTGGGCAGCGTTCGGGAAACTACACCACGTCTTCTCGTCCAAAATACCTCAGTGCCTCAAGTAGATTAATGTAGACTGATAATGATGAAATGTAAGTCTTTGACCAAGTATATAATATTTAGACGGACAGTTGAGGCAGCAAAAGCTGCAACAAAAATTGTCCCAGACCCTGGTCATTAAGCTCTTCCCAGCATGTGTTCGATCACTGGAGATGTACATGCCGCTAGGTGTGTTAAGTGTAATTGAGGTGTCGGGAATGGGGATTTGTTCTAATAAAGTGTGAAGAAACTATAAAGGAAGACAAGACAAATAAAATACCATTGCTGAGTACCTAATTTTCGACCAATGTTGGACTGTTTTTTTAGTACGATTCAAGCAGTA
Source organism: Anania hortulata (assembly GCA_963576865.1). NCBI lineage: Eukaryota > Metazoa > Arthropoda > Insecta > Lepidoptera > Crambidae > Anania > Anania hortulata. The sequence continues at coordinate 5,957,215 of OY756412.1, read as the reverse complement.
TGCTCAATCTAGACATAACATCATTGATATAAGTGTGTGTTTTATTTAGGTTATGACAGCAAATGCGGACGGCCGTCCCCTCTACCGTGCCTTCCAGTTTCTCCCATCAAAACGCCGCTACCCAGAGTACTTCGGCGTGATTGATAACCCAATAGACTTGAAAACCATAGCGCAGAAAATACAGGGTGGCGAGTATTCTACCCTCATTGAGCTGGAAAAAGATCTACAGCTGATGGTCAGAAATGCATGCCACTTTAATGAGCCTGGAAGTCAGATTTATAAAGACGCTAAAGCTCTTAAAAAGGTAATTGACCATTTATAATGCTAATAATCCGTCTTCTATGGTCAAACCAATTACATGTCGTTACTTATGATAACACACTGACTTCACTCAGTCACTTTTGGATCTTTTTATCAAATGACATTTATTAACTGTCTTGAAGCCGCTAAATTTATCCCCTATTGTAAAGCTAATCTCTTCCTAAAAAAAACAACTATCCATAATCCATACGTAAGTTTTTTATCTTGACGAAAATGTATGGAGCATCAGTATAATCCTTTTCGAGTTGCGACTTTGGCATAATTGTAAAAGCTGTTTACTTTAATGGATCAAACATCTTCATAAAGTAATTCCCTTATCCGCTCAGAGACACTCGAGCCGGCGGCAATAAATCTTAAATCCGCCCGAGTCGTGAACAATCATTCACTAATTGTTTTTATTAATGATTACGGCTTAAATGTTGTTTTTGTTAGAGCTAATGAACCAGTCATTCGAACCGTGTTAATTTGATACGACATTTATTTGTATACATATAGTCAAATATAAACAATAGTAAAAAAAATGCAACTTTGCTAATTTATATTTCGAAAAATAGATCGTTAAGGTATTGATTTTAGTTATTACCAATTTAAATTGTGATCAATGCGATAAAGAAAAAAGGATAAAACTTTAAAAAAAAAAGGTTTTTAAAATGAAACTGACAGATTACTGACACTGACGGAAAGTACTAAAAATCAAGATTTTTTAAAATTAATTATCTGTAATACTTTTTAGGCATTAGAATGTGTCATCGGCTGTCATATTATATACCCTGAGTACCGATAAAAATAACAGTCTATGTTATTGCTACGAAATAAGGTCTAAGTAAATTAATAACCATAGACCGGGAAAACAAGGGAGAAAACTCCTTGTTGTCTTCTACGGCATTTAAAAAAAAATTCATTCAGGTGATCACAGTCCGCAAGCAAGAGATAGATCAACACGGCCGCGGCGGGCCGGCGAAGACGTCCGAGCGTATCCGCAGCAAGCGCACCTCGCGGGTGGGGCCCGTGCCGTCCAGCAAGGCGCTCGCCATCATGGACCCGCCCGGCTCGGACCAGGAGCCCGAGGTCAAGGTACTAATACAACATGTGCTAGTTATATAATAGCATCCGCAGCAAGCGCACCTCGCGGGTGGGGCCCGTGCCGTCCAGCAAGGCGCTCGCCATCATGGACCCGCCCGGCTCGGACCAGGAGCCCGAGGTCAAGGTACTAATACAACATGTGCTAGTTATATAATAGCATCCGCAGCAAGCGCACCTCGCGGGTGGGGCCCGTGCCGTCCAGCAAGGCGCTCGCCATCATAGACCCGCCCGGCTCGGACCAGGAGCCCGAGGTCAAGGTACTAATACAACATGTGCTAGTTATATAATAGCATCCGCAGCAAGCGCACCTCGCGGGTGGGGCCCGTGCCGTCCAGCAAGGCGCTCGCCATCATGGACCCGCCCGGCTCGGACCAGGAGCCCGAGGTCAAGGTACTAATACAACATGTGCTAGTTATATAATAGCATCCGCAGCAAGCGCACCTCGCGGGTGGGGCCCGTGCCGTCCAGCAAGGCGCTCGCCATCATGGACCCGCCCGGCTCGGACCAGGAGCCCGAGGTCAAGGTACTAATACAACATGTGCTAGTTATATAATAGCATCCGCAGCAAGCGCACCTCGCGGGTGGGGCCCGTGCCGTCCAGCAAGGCGCTCGCCATCATGGACCCGCCCGGCTCGGACCAGGAGCCCGAGGTCAAGGTACTAATACAACATGTGCTAGTTATATAATAGCATCCGCAGCAAGCGCACCTCGCGGGTGGGGCCCGTGCCGTCCAGCAAGGCGCTCGCCATCATGGACCCGCCCGGCTCGGACCAGGAGCCCGAGGTCAAGGTACTAATACAACATGTGCTAGTTATATAATAGCATCCGCAGCAAGCGCACCTCGCGGGTGGGGCCCGTGCCGTCCAGCAAGGCGCTCGCCATCATGGACCCGCCCGGCTCGGACCAGGAGCCCGAGGTCAAGGTACTAATACAACATGTGCTAGTTATATAATAGCATCCGCAGCAAGCGCACCTCGCGGGTGGGGCCCGTGCCGTCCAGCAAGGCGCTCGCCATCATGGACCCGCCCGGCTCGGACCAGGAGCCCGAGGTCAAGGGTACTAATACAACATGTGCTAGTTATATAATAGCATCCGCAGCAAGCGCACCTCGCGGGTGGGGCCCGTGCCGTCCAGCAAGGCGCTCGCCATCATGGACCCGCCCGGCTCGGACCAGGAGCCCGAGGTCAAGGTACTAATACAACATGTGCTAGTTATATAATAGCATCCGCAGCAAGCGCACCTCGCGGGTGGGGCCCGTGCCGTCCAGCAAGGCGCTCGCCATCATGGACCCGCCCGGCTCGGACCAGGAGCCCGAGGTCAAGGTACTAATACAACATGTGCTAGTTATATAATAGCATCCGCAGCAAGCGCACCTCGCGGGTGGGGCCCGTGCCGTCCAGCAAGGCGCTCGCCATCATGGACCCGCCCGGCTCGGACCAGGAGCCCGAGGTCAAGGTACTAATACAACATGTGCTAGTTATATAATAGCATCCGCAGCAAGCGCACCTCGCGGGTGGGGCCCGTGCCGTCCAGCAAGGCGCTCGCCATCATGGACCCGCCCGGCTCGGACCAGGAGCCCGAGGTCAAGGTACTAATACAACATGTGCTAGTTATATAATAGCATCCGCAGCAAGCGCACCTCGCGGGTGGGGCCCGTGCCGTCCAGCAAGGCGCTCGCCATCATGGACCCGCCCGGCTCGGACCAGGAGCCCGAGGTCAAGGTACTAATACAACATGTGCTAGTTATATAATAGCATCCGCAGCAAGCGCACCTCGCGGGTGGGGCCCGTGCCGTCCAGCAAGGCGCTCGCCATCATGGACCCGCCCGGCTCGGACCAGGAGCCCGAGGTCAAGGTACTAATACAACATGTGCTAGTTATATAATAGCATCCGCAGCAAGCGCACCTCGCGGGTGGGGCCCGTGCCGTCCAGCAAGGCGCTCGCCATCATGGACCCGCCCGGCTCGGACCAGGAGCCCGAGGTCAAGGTACTAATACAACATGTGCTAGTTATATAATAGCATCCGCAGCAAGCGCACCTCGCGGGTGGGGCCCGTGCCGTCCAGCAAGGCGCTCGCCATCATGGACCCGCCCGGGTCGGACCAGGAGCCCGAGGTCAAGGTACTAATACAACATGTGCTAGTTATATAATAGCATCCGCAGCAAGCGCACCTCGCGGGTGGGGCCCGTGCCGTCCAGCAAGGCGCTCGCCATCATGGACCCGCCCGGCTCGGACCAGGAGCCCGAGGTCAAGGTACTAATACAACATGTGCTAGTTATATAATAGCATCCGCAGCAAGCGCACCTCGCGGGTGGGGCCCGTGCCGTCCAGCAAGGCGCTCGCCATCATGGACCCGCCCGGCTCGGACCAGGAGCCCGAGGTCAAGGTACTAATACAACATGTGCTAGTTATATAATAGCATCCGCAGCAAGCGCACCTCGCGGGTGGGGCCCGTGCCGTCCAGCAAGGCGCTCGCCATCATGGACCCGCCCGGCTCGGACCAGGAGCCCGAGGTCAAGGTACTAATACAACATGTGCTAGTTATATAATAGCATCCGCAGCAAGCGCACCTCGCGGGTGGGGCCCGTGCCGTCCAGCAAGGCGCTCGCCATCATGGACCCGCCCGGCTCGGACCAGGAGCCCGAGGTCAAGGTACTAATACAACATGTGCTAGTTATATAATAGCATCCGCAGCAAGCGCACCTCGCGGGTGGGGCCCGTGCCGTCCAGCAAGGCGCTCGCCATCATGGACCCGCCCGGCTCGGACCAGGAGCCCGAGGTCAAGGTACTAATACAACATGTGCTAGTTATATAATAGCATCCGCAGCAAGCGCACCTCGCGGGTGGGGCCCGTGCCGTCCAGCAAGGCGCTCGCCATCATGGACCCGCCCGGCTCGGACCAGGAGCCCGAGGTCAAGGTACTAATACAACATGTGCTAGTTATATAATAGCATCCGCAGCAAGCGCACCTCGCGGGTGGGGCCCGTGCCGTCCAGCAAGGCGCTCGCCATCATGGACCCGCCCGGCTCGGACCAGGAGCCCGAGGTCAAGGTACTAATACAACATGTGCTAGTTATATAATAGCATCCGCAGCAAGCGCACCTCGCGGGTGGGGCCCGTGCCGTCCAGCAAGGCGCTCGCCATCATGGACCCGCCCGGCTCGGACCAGGAGCCCGAGGTCAAGGTACTAATACAACATGTGCTAGTTATATAATAGCATCCGCAGCAAGCGCACCTCGCGGGTGGGGCCCGTGCCGTCCAGCAAGGCGCTCGCCATCATGGACCCGCCCGGCTCGGACCAGGAGCCCGAGGTCAAGGTACTAATACAACATGTGCTAGTTATATAATAGCATCCGCAGCAAGCGCACCTCGCGGGTGGGGCCCGTGCCGTCCAGCAAGGCGCTCGCCATCATGGACCCGCCCGGCTCGGACCAGGAGCCCGAGGTCAAGGTACTAATACAACATGTGCTAGTTATATAATAGCATCCGCAGCAAGCGCACCTCGCGGGTGGGGCCCGTGCCGTCCAGCAAGGCGCTCGCCATCATGGACCCGCCCGGCTCGGACCAGGAGCCCGAGGTCAAGGTACTAATACAACATGTGCTAGTTATATAATAGCATCCGCAGCAAGCGCACCTCGCGGGTGGGGCCCGTGCCGTCCAGCAAGGCGCTCGCCATCATGGACCCGCCCGGCTCGGACCAGGAGCCCGAGGTCAAGGTACTAATACAACATGTGCTAGTTATATAATAGCATCCGCAGCAAGCGCACCTCGCGGGTGGGGCCCGTGCCGTCCAGCAAGGCGCTCGCCATCATGGACCCGCCCGGCTCGGACCAGGAGCCCGAGGTCAAGGTACTAATACAACATGTGCTAGTTATATAATAGCATCCGCAGCAAGCGCACCTCGCGGGTGGGGCCCGTGCCGTCCAGCAAGGCGCTCGCCATCATGGACCCGCCCGGCTCGGACCAGGAGCCCGAGGTCAAGGTACTAATACAACATGTGCTAGTTATATAATAGCATCCGCAGCAAGCGCACCTCGCGGGTGGGGCCCGTGCCGTCCAGCAAGGCGCTCGCCATCATGGACCCGCCCGGCTCGGACCAGGAGCCCGAGGTCAAGGTACTAATACAACATGTGCTAGTTATATAATAGCATCCGCAGCAAGCGCACCTCGCGGGTGGGGCCCGTGCCGTCCAGCAAGGCGCTCGCCATCATGGACCCGCCCGGCTCGGACCAGGAGCCCGAGGTCAAGGTACTAATACAACATGTGCTAGTTATATAATAGCATCCGCAGCAAGCGCACCTCGCGGGTGGGGCCCGTGCCGTCCAGCAAGGCGCTCGCCATCATGGACCCGCCCGGCTCGGACCAGGAGCCCGAGGTCAAGGTACTAATACAACATGTGCTAGTTATATAATAGCATCCGCAGCAAGCGCACCTCGCGGGTGGGGCCCGTGCCGTCCAGCAAGGCGCTCGCCATCATGGACCCGCCCGGCTCGGACCAGGAGCCCGAGGTCAAGGTACTAATACAACATGTGCTAGTTATATAATAGCATCCGCAGCAAGCGCACCTCGCGGGTGGGGCCCGTGCCGTCCAGCAAGGCGCTCGCCATCATGGACCCGCCCGGCTCGGACCAGGAGCCCGAGGTCAAGGTACTAATACAACATGTGCTAGTTATATAATAGCATCCGCAGCAAGCGCACCTCGCGGGTGGGGCCCGTGCCGTCCAGCAAGGCGCTCGCCATCATGGACCCGCCCGGCTCGGACCAGGAGCCCGAGGTCAAGGTACTAATACAACATGTGCTAGTTATATAATAGCATCCGCAGCAAGCGCACCTCGCGGGTGGGGCCCGTGCCGTCCAGCAAGGCGCTCGCCATCATGGACCCGCCCGGCTCGGACCAGGAGCCCGAGGTCAAGGTACTAATACAACATGTGCTAGTTATATAATAGCATCCGCAGCAAGCGCACCTCGCGGGTGGGGCCCGTGCCGTCCAGCAAGGCGCTCGCCATCATGGACCCGCCCGGCTCGGACCAGGAGCCCGAGGTCAAGGTACTAATACAACATGTGCTAGTTATATAATAGCATCCGCAGCAAGCGCACCTCGCGGGTGGGGCCCGTGCCGTCCAGCAAGGCGCTCGCCATCATGGACCCGCCCGGCTCGGACCAGGAGCCCGAGGTCAAGGTACTAATACAACATGTGCTAGTTATATAATAGCATCCGCAGCAAGCGCACCTCGCGGGTGGGGCCCGTGCCGTCCAGCAAGGCGCTCGCCATCATGGACCCGCCCGGCTCGGACCAGGAGCCCGAGGTCAAGGTACTAATACAACATGTGCTAGTTATATAATAGCATCCGCAGCAAGCGCACCTCGCGGGTGGGGCCCGTGCCGTCCAGCAAGGCGCTCGCCATCATGGACCCGCCCGGCTCGGACCAGGAGCCCGAGGTCAAGGTACTAATACAACATGTGCTAGTTATATAATAGCATCCGCAGCAAGCGCACCTCGCGGGTGGGGCCCGTGCCGTCCAGCAAGGCGCTCGCCATCATGGACCCGCCCGGCTCGGACCAGGAGCCCGAGGTCAAGGTACTAATACAACATGTGCTAGTTATATAATAGCATCCGCAGCAAGCGCACCTCGCGGGTGGGGCCCGTGCCGTCCAGCAAGGCGCTCGCCATCATGGACCCGCCCGGCTCGGACCAGGAGCCCGAGGTCAAGGTACTAATACAACATGTGCTAGTTATATAATAGCATCCGCAGCAAGCGCACCTCGCGGGTGGGGCCCGTGCCGTCCAGCAAGGCGCTCGCCATCATGGACCCGCCCGGCTCGGACCAGGAGCCCGAGGTCAAGGTACTAATACAACATGTGCTAGTTATATAATAGCATCCGCAGCAAGCGCACCTCGCGGGTGGGGCCCGTGCCGTCCAGCAAGGCGCTCGCCATCATGGACCCGCCCGGCTCGGACCAGGAGCCCGAGGTCAAGGTACTAATACAACATGTGCTAGTTATATAATAGCATCCGCAGCAAGCGCACCTCGCGGGTGGGGCCCGTGCCGTCCAGCAAGGCGCTCGCCATCATAGTCGTCGGTGAAAGGTGTCTCGTATCCTACATGCCTACCGTGCACACCCACAGAGTACGCCAGTACAAAATAATGCGAGTTCATAGCAACATAAAAAGTGTAGTACTAGTTGACACCACCATTTTATGAGCTGGCAAAATTTTCATATAGTACTAACACATGAGTAAGAAAGAAAGAGACAAAACTGCACACGCGCTGTGATTGGTACAAGCGCATGGCGCTTGAGCACTGGCTGCTAGTAAGGCACGAGCCGTAATGGCTTATAACTTGTTGATTCGGCTCGGGCAGTGCAGTTGCATTTATGAATAATAAAGAAATAGTCTTAACTTGCTTCATAATGTTAGTTATAATAATAATAGTAGTAATACATTTATTCAGTATATACCCTCTCCGGGAACTTATACACGTCCCAAAAATATAGCTACGGCCTACCACCGCTTTGGGATAACATATCGGCTGTCTGAGCCTGAGAAGAAGTATATGACCCTCCTACTTTTTATTTTAATAACAATAAAACTAGTGTTATTATAGCCGTGGTAAAAAAATAAATAATTTGCAGCACTCGGAAGACAGTGCGGGGGATAGTGATGAAGAGAAAATCGAAAACGAGGACTCTCCGCAATGGAAGTTGCTGGAGACCATAAAAAATCATCTCGGTCCTACCGGTAAGATTGTTGTATTGTACTATCATCATCATTTCAGCCATAGGACGTCTACTGCTGAACATAGGCCTTCCCCTTTGACTTCCAGATTAGCCGGTTGGAAGCGGCTTGCATCCAGCGACCTTCACCAGGACTTCTGTCCACCTTGTGGGTGGATTTCCAATGCTGCACTTCCCTTCGTCGCCTCCATTTTAGAACCTTTTTGCCCCATCAGCCGTCAGTTTCTACGTGCTATGTGCCCCGCCCACTGCCACTTCAGTTTGCTAATCCGTTCGGCTAAGTCAGCGTCTTTTGTTTGTTTATTGATCTCCTTATTATTATTTATTATTTTTATGATACTCAGGTACACCAATGGCAGAACCCTTCTGGAAACTGCCCTCCCGCAGAGCGTACCCGGATTACTACAAAGAGATCAAGAACCCTGTCTCGTTGAACCAGATCAAGAACAAGATCCGGCGCGGCGGCTACGGAACCCTGTCCGAGGTGGCCGGAGACATGAACATCATGTTCGAGAACGCGAAGCAGTACAATGTGCCTACTTCGCGGTTGTACAAGGATGCTGTGAAGTTGCAAAGGTAGGTCGTAGATAGTGATCTTCCTCATTACAAACTTTAAGGGCGCTTTCAAATTAGTAGGGTTCCCTCTATCTTCCAGAATCTTGTTGCTCCGAAATTTATTCGGCATAACACACTTGGCATAATCTTCCATAAACGAATATTTTTGCATGCAAAATATATATGTTTATTGTCTGGCCGCATGTTTATATGTCCGTATTCACAATCGCATACTTTTAAGATGGAAGACTTATTTGGCATAGTTATCTTTGGCAAAACATTTAATTCCGCATACTTTCGTTAAGCATAACGTTTATTTACCGCGACGATTATTTGGTACAATTTCACTTGGCATACTATGAAGATGGCAGTATTTGGAATAATTTCATTAGGCATATTATCTAAGTAGAAGAAAGCGATGATAATGAGGAATCAGATCAAGCCCATCGCTACAAACTTCCTGTTCTGTTCCTATGTTGCTTCCATAAGCAGAAGATACTCTTTTTGAAACATTTTTAAATTGATAGAAAATATTTTTTTTCTTAAATTATTGTAAAATGTATTATGTTATTTGTAATAGAAAGCTTACGTTGAATGTGGTTTTAGACTAATGCAGCAGCGCGTTCAAGAACTCTTAGACATCGTCCAAAGCTCGTCCAGTGACGATGAGAGCTTGTCTTCGGTAAAGAACCAAGTCAACACACCCAGACCTAGAGGTAAGTCATTTTTATATTAAGTCTATTGCCGTCTAACCCTGAACGTTGGCTTCATTAACTGCCACACTGGTTTATAACTTGCCCTCCTCATTCAGTCTTTTTTGTTTGAAAATGGTAAAATTTTTAGATAAGATAAAAAACGTTTGTAACTATGTATATGTATATCTTTTCTAAAAGCACGTGTTATTATTTTTGGACAAGAAAAGTAGACCGTTTGGAACATAACATCTGATCTTTCTTTGAATAAATCACAGATTTTCCAAAATGTGATTCTTCCCAGGTCGTCCGCGGCTGAACCCCGCACCCCCTTCAGCACCGTCGCCCTCCCCGTCCCCTGTGCCCAAACCCAACGTGCCCCTGAAGAAGAAGCTGCACTACATCGCCAAGCAGCTTCTAGAGTACACCTGCCCTGACGGCAGGCAGCCGATGTTGCTCTTCATGGAGAAACCGAGCAAGAAGCTGTACTCGGAGTACTATAATGTCATTGAGAAGCCCATTGACATGATTACCATTGAGGCTAATATTAAGGTAAGGTTATGTTGAAGTAGTTTTAATGTTTTCATCGTCATCATCATTTCAGCCATAGGACGTCCACTGCTGAACATAGGCCTCCCCCAGTGACTTCCAGATTGGCCGGTTGAAAGCGGCTCGCATCCAGCGGCTTCCTGCAACCTTTACCAGGTCGTCTGTCTGTTTAATGTTTTGCAGGTCGTTAAATCAATCCTACGGAAAGCTACTCTTTGGGTTCTATCGATGAAATAAACTAGTAGACTGTATTTAAATAGGTGCTTTAATGCGGCGAGGATTAGGACTTGGGACAATAATTATCAGTAATACGCGAAAATAAACTGGCGACTGGGTGTCCCAAGGCCAGTGCCGACCGCAATCGTGATTATTTCAAGTTGATGATGGTATTACAAGTGTTCCTCCCGCGCGTAGTGGCGTTGCGTTCCCAACATTACTAACTCGTAAATTCTAAATATCAGAGACAAAATAATTTTATCACCATCATAACGACGTCTTTGGGAGCTAATATTTATAATTTGTATATTCAAAGTATTTTATACTAGGTTTAAATACATCGCAACGTATATATTATTAAAAAATTTCGCAAGCACATTATCAGATTTCATAAACAACCTTTCAACAGTTCTCTAAAAATTATAGTATAATCCTTTATTTGCAGTTTTTGCTATAATTTCTATTGTATGTTATATAATGTATAGATGTTTTAAAAAATCACCAAGTCCCTAACTTAATCTAACTTTCCAGAACGATCGCTACAATACCATAGACGAACTAGTCGCTGATTTCCGCTTAATGTTTTCCAACTGCCGTCAATTTAACGAAGAAGGTTCCATGATATATGAAGACGCGAACCTTCTAGAACGAGTCATGCATGAGCGACTCAAGGACCTGAATAGCGGCAGCCATGAGAGGAAGCAAAATTTGAAGAGCATCAAAGTGGTTAAGAGTAAACAGCTGACGCAGTTTGAGCAAAAGTTGAGGACATTGTATGACGCTATTAGAGATTATAGGGATCCTAAAGGTATGTAACGTATGTGTGTGTAATCTGATTTACTACAGTGGTATTACATAGCGATGCATAAGTCTGTGGGCTGATGGAAAAAGAACTAACATCTATGGAACAGTAGGAATTACCCCACTGTATTAAAACTTAATTTCCTCTGCCCTAAGGTTGTCTGGAAGAGATCGCTTTTGGCGATAAGGCCGCCTGATTGTACATAACTGTGTCTTGTATGTAATAATCTTAATGTTTTTGTGCAATAAAGTGTCTATCTATCTATCTATCTATCTATCGTCAGAAAGTGGCATTTGGTGTTACACTTTCAAACGCAATCACTCTTATAGAACTTGGTTGCGCTAGATTAATCTTAAAATGAGAGATTTGGCTTATCGGCCACCTGTCGAAAAGATCAGCTTGCTTTGGTTTTTATTCGAGGTCGTTTCTGTCATAAGAAGAGACTATGAGTAATAAAAAGCTGTAGCTTACTAATAATATCAGCTGATTTAAACTGGTTTTTACTAAAATAAGATCTTGCTTTTTCCAAATTTCACGATTGTAGGTCAAGGAATGTACTCTTAAGGTTTTAATGCATGAGTTCGAAAGTATAAAAATATTTAAAATAAATGGCGTAACGCCACCTGTTGATTGTATTCACTTAGAAGATTTTACACTTTCAAGGAATGTAGACCTTAGTATTTGGTATGAATTTCTCCACCTTTTGCATTATTTTAATCTATGCAATAAAGTTTAAATAATAAAGCGATACATTCATATCCCTTCTATGAGATAAGGATCTTGACAGATGGACACAACAAAGTTATCCCATAAAGATATAGTTTTTTAAGGTTTTTCACTTTAAAAATAAGCATAAAGGGGTTGATATAATATACCTTCGTATTTTTGTAGCCAACCGCCAACTAGCTCTGATCTTCATGAAGCTGCCCAACAAGATCGAATACCCAGACTACTATGAACTGATAAAGAACCCGATAGACATGGAGAAAATCGCGCACAAACTCAAGAACAACGGTTACACCTCTGTGAACGAACTCGCTTCGGACTTCATACTGATGTTCGATAACGCTTGCAAGTACAACGAGCCAGACTCTCAGATATACAAAGACGCGTTGATACTGCAGAGGATGTGTTTGCAGACCAAACAGCTGCTAAGGTGAGTGTTGCAAATAAGTTATTATTTCCTATCACCTTGTTAAGTGCACACCTATTCAAGTTCTCCCATCATGCATTTGTTTTTACGAAGTTCATTTAAGTTGTGTTGTTGTGACCGATAAGCGGCTAGCGTCACAAAGCTTATGATTTTTCTTTATACAAATCTAGGATCATCTAGGAAAATGAAGGACTGTACAACCTATTCGCTGACATAAATGTCTCGGAATTGCCAGTCATCCACACATATACCTATCTATACCAAACTGTAACCAAATATATATGTAACTCGTTATTTTGTTTAATTATGCGACTTCAAAAAAGAAGTAGATTCTAAATATTTTAGTGGATATTTGGTGATATCTATTAGTGAACCTTTGTAGCTGATTGATTTTAAAATCGAAAAGGAATACGTTGATTGTACATGTTTACATACCTTTGAGATTGAGTTTGAATTCAATGAGTTTAGTCTAGTAATTTTTACAAGCTAGCTTTGTTTATTGATTTCTATGTCCGTTTAAAATCGTGCTAGTAATTTTACCTACTTCTATGTATTCTATTCAATCGAGTTGAAAATGTGTTGACATTACCATGAGGAGCTAGGCTCGTCTCAGAAGTAAACACGATTGAGATTTTACATCTCATACCTGTACCTCACCTACCTCATACTCATTAACCTGTTAATTTTTATATTTATAATCATCTTAATATACGGCATGTAATAGTTTCCGGTTTTTCGTACTATCTACAGGGAAGACGAAGACTCAGTGCCAGATGTTCCGGCCGCAGTTCAAGAACTGTTACTCAATCTGTTCACAACTGTCTACAATCACCAGGATGAGGAGGGCAGGTAATGACAAAATACTAGTATTTTTAATAATAGAAAAGATAAACATTTTCATTCCGATCTATGATCATGTAGATCGGAATAGGTAGAGTTTTGTCTGGTTATTACGTCATAATGTTATCAATAGTATGGATAAGCTTCTAGAATGTGAAAGTTTGTTTGTGGATTTTTTTTTTGGGTATTGATATCTAGAATCATTTTGTTTTGCCAATATCACTGCTAGACAAAGAGTTAACAGTATTATCAGTAAGTAAATTACAAAATCAAAGACCTTATTCTGGTTATTTTGTTTTTTTGATCAGAATGCCACAGTGGATCTTGGTCGGTTGCATCCTGTCAGTTTCCTGCAACCTTGACTATATCGTCAGTCCACCGTGTGAAAGGCCTGTCCACATTGCGTCTTTCAGTTCATGGTCGCCGCTCGTTAACCTTTTTCCCCAACGGTATTTTGCTTGCTGTGACAGTTACACGTTAAATTAAAGAAATAATATCCTCTTTACAGATGTTATTCAGACAGCATGGCAGAACTTCCGGAGCACGACGAGGCGGCGAATGGCGAGAAAGTCCGCGCGATATCGCTAGACTTAGTGAAGCGCAGGCTTGACAGAGGTCTTTACAAGCGGCTTGATCACTTCCAGCAGGATATGTTCGCGGTTTTTGAAAGGTAATGAACACCAGAGTTATTTTTATAAGTTTTTCAATTAGGTCCTACAATATCTTTTAATTAAAACTATAAAAGTTGTAAATAAAATTACATAATTTTGATGACCATGTGTTTTCCGTCTCAAACAATTATCTAGTCGTAAGCAATTATAAAAAATAAAAATAAAGTTTAATGCAAGATTAATTGTAATAGTTTTTTTGAACTGTCTGCAAGTCGTGACATCACACCTTATAATGTTTAACTCTGTTAAAGAAATATGTAGTTTTGGATTTTGGATTATATACATTTCTACTCGCGCACAACTATTCAATAAGCTACCAAACGCCATTAAAGAGTGTGAAAGCATAAAATATGTGTTTAAAAATAAGCTAAAACTGTATTTAGAGTCGAGTACCGGATAATTGTTTTTTAAACTATGATAAATTCTATATCTCATTGTAAATGAAATGTCATTTCGTATGAGAATAAAGATCTTTAACCTTAAAACTGTTTAAGGCATACTTGCTTCTTACTATTTAACCTATATTTGTTATACAAATTCTGATTGTTTTCCATGAAGAAATAAATAAATAATACCTCAATAGGGCTGGTGGCTCTGGCCACTAAACTCGCAAAGAAATCATACTCAACAGACTGAATAAATTATAATTATTGCTAATCAATTAAAATTCTAATTTTTTAAATAATTATGATGTGTAAATGAGTAAACAATATGTTATTTTACAGAAATGGTGTCATGTCATTATTTGTAAATTTTATTTTATATTTATTTAGTATCCACAGCTCTTACAAATCACTTAATGTATACAACACTTACAGCCAATAATAGATTCTATAAATTATTATAAAACTTTAGAAATACAGCAGTCAATAGGAGAAGGATTTCTGAAAAGAATGTCTAGTTCATAAACTAGCCAAATATTTTTTTACACAAACCATAGACAAGTGTTAACTTTGTCAGCGTCAGCGCTTGAGTCAGTTTTATTGATTTTAGTAATCGGATATTTGGGCGCTTACATTTACTTGAACTTCCAATTTTATGCCGCCCACAAAAAAAAGGTGTGGACATACCTGTTTGCCTGCCGTGTATTTATTTGTTCAACTTTAATCCCATTAATGAAAAAAAAACATATAAAGTTATGTAAATTTAATAAATAACCAGATTAATTAGTCAATCCCGAAAAAGTGGTCCCGAAAAATAACCCAATTAACCAATTATTTTTATTCAAAAAGGCATATTCATATAATGTTTTCGTAAAGGAATAATGATGTTTAGGTAAATAAGCGCACGAGTTATTATACCCTTTTCAAGAAAAGAAGAAACTTATGAGTGCACATCACTTGACTTCCCTGTTGACACAAATAGTGATGTGCCCTAACGAAATCCAACCGATTCTTTTTGAAAATCGAGAAAGTTAATAAAGAAAGTTTAATCGACTTTTATTCAAATGAACTTATTTAAAATAAGAGATATTATGTTCTACTGCCAGAGTGCCGTATACAGCTTTTTGACAAGTCTTTTTTTCCTTTTTTTGGCATTTAACCAAATAAAAGCAAAACAATAACGAAAACTTAACAAAAGTCAACATAGGAACTATGCTAAAAATAACGATAACACAAACCGCATACAAGGCAGACGCTCACGCACTACTGACGTCAACGCATAGGTTTTCACATGACGACCGAACCGATTCATCGATTAAGTTCCTATTATGTATTGTCAATCCCTATAAGTAAACGTTCCGTTTTACGCATCAAGTATTTGAAGGAAATCCTATTAATTTATTTGTCAATCATTAAGATCATATTATTGGTTTGCAATTTTTGCTTAGATATTTAGAAGCAAAGTTTATTGTGTTTTTGCAATGATATAAATTAAAAATGTATTTTATCGGGGGGCACGGCAGTGCCCCCGCTAAGCCGAGCGCGAAGAAAACACTGCCGTACCATCCTGGAACCATTTCGCCGCATTTTCAGGCCCCTATTTGACAACCTCTGGATAAGACCAGAACGCAGAAATTTTCGTCATCCAGTAAGCTATAATCACATACTTAAAATCCAAAATTTCAAGTCTGTATGTCATTTAGTTCCGAAGTTAAGCGAAAGCAAAGTTTCGCATTTATGACACTGACTCACTCATGATCATCAAAATAGAACTAGTACTTCCCATAAACTCAGAGAGCTGAAATTTGGTACAGAGTTAGGGTTTAATGGCCACATAAAGGGAAAACTATAAAAACTAGGATAATCGAAGATCTGGAGTACCTGGTGACCCTGATTAGAAAACACAAGAGCCCAACCAAACTATTAGAAGAGATCGACATACCGCCTTTACAAAAAATATTCAACGTGGTGGGCCGCTTCATTTGATGTCAAAAATCGAAGGTCTGAAGTATCTTATGAAGAACCCTCAGCTGGTCTCAGGTGTATTAGAGATATGGTAATGCCCCCTTCTACTATTGGTACATAAAAAAATCGACTGTCATTGCAATAATCTAGCGTAGTGGAACACATCTTCTAATTTAATCTAGCCTATAGCGTCCCACTGCTGGGCGAATGCCTCCCCTTCTGCTTTTAATACGCATATAAATAAAATTAAAGGAAAACTCTGGATAAGACTAGACTGGCTTTTATACTTATACTTACAAGTTTACAAGAAGAAATATTAGAACGATTAAGTTTATTCTACTCGAACATTACACAAATTAAACAAACAAATTACACTAAAATATTAATTTCGTTTAAAATTTAGTCAAAATATAATGCATCGGACTAAGAGTCACATAAGAAAATCTAATAAAATAAATCAATATGCCCACGTTTCTACAAAAAGAAGTGAAATCCCACCAAAAACATTCTGTAAAAAACTAGCCAAGTCTCAACGGCCCTTACCCTTACCCTTCAACGGCCAAGTCACACAACATTAACTATAATAATAAAGAAATCGCAGTAAGGAACCTTAGACTTGGCACGACTTTGTCTAGATTTCATTACTTTTTAGAGATAAACAAGCAGCTCCATCGAGACTTGGCTAGTTTTTTACAAAATGTTTTTGGTGAGATAGAATATTACCGTAAATAGTATGGGTGAAACGGAAAATGCCAAGTGTCATAAGTATCTTCTTATCTTGAAAGGACTATAATTATTCTCTTGCGCACCGAAATTTTTCTTATGCTTTTTCCGGTCTACAGTGGGTAAGTGGCACGCGAAGGGTAAAAGATAAAATAAGTATAAATATTGCAGAGCTCGCCGCCTCTCGCGTACCGACAGCCAGATCTTCGAAGACTCTGTAGAGCTGCAGGCCTACTTCGTGTCGCACCGTGACTCGCTGTGCCGCGGCGCGCTCGCCTCGCCCGCGCTCGCCTTCACGCGCGACACGCTCGCCACCAGCGTCGAGCTCGTCAAGCAGTGCAAGCTGCTGCAGGAGAACGAGGACGAGGACGAGACGCGGTATGTGGTTCGAACAGCAGCTACATTTGTGCAGGGCTACTTGTATGTAACACTCGGTAGAGCAGGCGTACTTCGTGTCGCGCCTCGCCCGCGCTCGCCTTCACGCGCGCCGCGTTTTTGTGTAGATGGGTACCATTCCGAACATCATCTTCATCATTTCAGCTATTTGACGTTCACCGTTGCACGTAGCCCTTTCCTAGTGATTTCCAGATGCAGGCCGCTTCTAAACGGCCAATCTTGCGATTCCGACCATATCGAAGTGACAAATACCACAAGCATCTCCGTGCTTCGGAAGGCACGTTATGAGTTGGTCCCGGCGAATATGGCTTGATACTAGTCGTAAAACCGAGTCAGAGGTCTTAAGATAGCTTGATTACATCTGACAGTAAGGTTTAGTCTCTGGCCATACAACTGGGCACTGGGCCCACGTAATGGAGTATGACCCAAACCACCTTATAGTTGAGGTGAGGCCTGTGCCATGCAATAGGACGTATTTAAGCATACTTTTTTTACTTTACTCTGGTCTGCAATCCCCTGGAGCTGTGAGTTAACTAAGTGAGACTGAGTTTAACTGCCGTCAAACAGTGGGGCAGACTTAGTGGAACTATAAGGGTTCTTTGTTTTAATACGGAACGTAAATCATGTCCTTATTCAATTATCTCTTTTCAGCTCTAGCACTGACGACTCGATGCCGGCCGGGAGTGCCCCTCTCCAGCAAACGCAGTACAGCAAAGGGGACTTCGTATACATCCTGCCGGAGAAAGGGAACAAGGAGCCTGGCATAGTGCAGGTGGAGCGGGTGTGGACCAACAAGGATGGGGTCCCTATGCTGTACGCCAATGTGTACTATCGGTAAGTGACTTTGTCGTTTGTGTAAACAAAATAATTAACATGAGCGAGTATAAATATATTAAAGAAAAAACAAATAGTTTTTTTTTATGGACATCATCATCATTTCAGCCATAGGACGTCCACTGCTAAACAAAGCCTCCCCCAATGACTTCCAGATCGGCCGGTTGTAAGCGGCCAGCATCCAGCGGCCTTCCTGCAACCTTTACCAGGTCGTCTGTCCACCTTGTGGGACGTCTTATGCTGCGCTTGCTGCTACGTGGCCTCCATTCTAGAACCTTTCTGCTCAATCGGCCGTCGGTTCTACAGCCGGCAACTTATGGACATGCGTCTTTTAAAATGCGACTGTTTCATTTCCTTGTCTATGGACGTATCCATAGACAAGGAAATGAAACAGTCGCATTGTAAAAACCCGTAGGTTTTTTATTTTTTTTCATGTATTGTCATTTCCAGTCCCCATGAAACGTTCCATGTGCTCACGCGCAAATTTCTCCATCAAGAAGTTTTCAAGACTGAGACGCACCGCACTATCCCATTGGACCAAGTCAGCGGACACTGCTACGTCATGAACGTGAAGGAGTACTTCAAGTTCAAGCCGCAAGGTAGGGAAAACGAGGTTCTCTATAAACGATCATAAAATAAATCATACTAGGTGTGTATATAATGATCATATCTGTAACATAAAACAATTACAAACGACTGTCTGGTATAGTGGTTCGCGCGCCGGACTGCAAAGACTGGAAGTTGAGGGTTCAAATCCCGTAAGGAGCAACTGTTTGTGTGATGAGTATATTTGTATCATCATTTCAGCCATACGAGGTCCACTGCTGAACAAAGGCCTCCCTCAATGACTGATCATCGGGGGGGATTGCCAATACTCGCCACGCTCGGCAGGCGGTTTGGCGAGCGCAGATTTTTTATAAGATTTCGCAAGTTGAATACTCAAATTTGATACTCAATGATACTACTTAAAAGGACTTGCTGAAGTACATATTTTGGGTCGTGTATAAGTGCCCGGAAGAGGGCCTATATATACTGAATAAATGACTATTATAACTTTTATACCCACAGAACAATATCGGACGTTTAAATTAAATTTATTGTAGAGCGTTGTTGTCTCTCTTCACTTCTTGTTACTTCGATAATAAATACCAAAATAAAAACTCCAAAGCTAGAGGACCGATTTCCAAGTACTTTTTATTTCTAAAATCAGCATTACCTACCACCGGTGTTACAGGATCCTTCATTTACAATGCCCTACAAAGCTTTATGTTCTCTTTAGGTTATGCCGACAAAGACGTGTACGTGTGCGAGAGCCGTTACAACACTAGGAACCGCTGGTTCAAGAAGATCAAGGTTTGGGAGGGATCTGAGAGGGAGGCTGTACTAGTTCCCAGAGACGTAAGTACTTCGCAAATTAATTTTCAACCTTAATTCCACTAAATAAAGATCATTTTTATGTTAAATTGCGTGTTTTAGGTCCCGCTAGAGCCAAACCGAACGGTGTCAGTGTTCCGCGAACGTGTAGAGAAGCATAAGGATGAATTAGCAGAGCTCGAAGTATTGGAGAATGTACAAGAGAAAGAGAGACCTGTAAGTTGAGGTTTAACCTCGTAAGGCCTGAGGTTTAAAACAGTATTTCTAACAACGTAATGTACTACATAAAGTACATACTAAGAATGAGGCACTGACCGAGACGGAAAGTTTTTAACATTTACGTGATTCAAGAGAGAATACCTGATTGTTGAGTTATTTTTGGTATATTTGCTATAATTTAAAATATATTAAAAATACATAAATTTAGTACATAATGTTTTTTTTTAGTTCACCATAAATACCACTAAAAGCTTTAAGTACAAGGTTATCTGCTATTATACGTTATACGAATAGGCAGTTATTTTTACTACATAATTCAATTTAAAAACGGCTAACAATTAATTAAATAATGTTCAATTCAATTTCTGTTTTAATGGCAGCAAATGTGCACTGAGGCATACTAGACTAGTCGTAACTTTTTTTTAGTCAGACCATAATTAAATTTCAAGTGCCTTGAAATTCAGAGCGATATCATTTCATTTAGTTTGTTTTTGGTGTGTTGCCATTTACTAGCACGAAATCATTTTTTTATTCTTATACAACTATTTCGTAGGCCGTGTAAAAATTGCTCTAGACCCTGGCTCAAATATGCACTGTTTAACCTAGCGTCCTATTCACAGGACGTAGTAATGTACAACCCGCTCGGCACGGACGACGAAAACACGTACTACGAACAGTACAACACGGTTTGCTCGGGCGTGATCAAGACCGGCGACTACGTGTACGTGGTCACAGACGGCGGCAAGCAGATGATCGCGCAGGTCGACACCATTTGGGAGACTGGCGAGTGAGTAAAGCGTAACAGAGAAGCTTGGCTCGAGCGAGACGGCGACGGGTCGGGTCGGGAGTACGGCGGGTCTATTAAAATACGTTTAAATGGGCGCCCACAGATAGCCGGCATGCCGGCGGCGAGCCGTCCCGTTGACAAGTTATTATTTTTATTGGTGCCAAATCTAATCACACTGAAGAATTTATTTAAAATCTAGCTTCTGACCCCGACTTCGTCTGTGTAGACTTGATAATTAACCCAAAGTATAAGCAATAATCATCCTATCAAAAATTATCCTTCGTGCTGAGTTAGATCAATATGTTTGCCAATTTCTTTTTGCTTAATGCTAGTATTAATTAATCCAGACCTAGAATTATTTGACGACAGGGACAGGGCAACGCGACGGGGCGTTAAGAAGCAGCTAAGGACAAGTAAAATTAGACTACCTTTTTACGACAGTGACCTTTGGTGTTTGATCTATCATATCAAGTTTTTGGTTCGTGCATCACAAGTGTTGTCGTCCAAAAATACATCATAATATTGTTTTTTAAAAGTAGGTTTTATATTTTGTTTGTTTCAGCAATAAATGCTACTTCCGTGGGCCATTCCTCATCTTTCCATCGGAAGTGACCAACATTATCAGCAAGGTAATGCAAATTATAACACGCCCAAATAAAGAGTAGGACAGTACTTTTCTCGTATAACGAGCAAGCGCTGCAAGCACATATTTACAGCTGTTACTATCTTCAATAGGGATGACGACTGGGTAAAAAAAACCGTTTAGTTCGTCATTTAGATTTAATAAGGGTCAATTCTTTCAGTTGTCAATTTTTTAATAAGGGAATAAATAAAAAATATCTTTTCTATACTTTTTGATAATCTACGACAAAGAAAAAAAAGATTGTCGTCATCCCTATTCCATACTATCATATGTATGTACACAACAACCAGTACTACAGTGGTGAGTGTGGTGCTTACGTCTAGGGTTGCCACCTTTTTTGGGATGAATAAAGTATATTTTCGTTTTGGTAGAAGAACAATAAAGTACAGAAATAAAAGAAACTATCTCTGTGGTAGTTCTATACTATTACGATTCGTCTCAATAGACTCTAAACATGCTATTTCTATTCACAGCCTTTCTACAAACAAGAAGTGTTGCTGACAACAATCCATGACACTAGCCCTCTTGTGGGTATTGTGGGAAAGTGTTCCGTGTTGGACTATGATGACTATCTCAAATGTAAGTACAGCGTTTAAAAAGTACAACTATGTTATTTAATTAGTATTATGTTCGAATGATAGATAAGCGAGCAACAAACACAGAATGCAATTTCAAACGATTTTATGCATTTAGATTTCGTTTAAAAATGTATGTAAAAAGAAAACTTGTGCTATCGAAGTTTCCATGTTAGTATCTTTGTTTTTTACTTTTTTGATTCAACATTAAATCTCTTTTAAAATCAATTT
This sequence comes from Anania hortulata, assembly GCA_963576865.1. Taxonomy (NCBI): domain Eukaryota; kingdom Metazoa; phylum Arthropoda; class Insecta; order Lepidoptera; family Crambidae; genus Anania; species Anania hortulata. The sequence goes on along the minus strand of OY756412.1, from coordinate 5,935,468 downwards.
TCCACACATATCACAACAACTGTCATTTAATGACGTATCGGGTGGTTGCCTATCGCTGTTGCGAAGATATTAATCTAAATCATCTCTTTCTATCATAGGTCGTCCGACAGAGATAGCAGAAGGTGATGTGTACGTGTGCGAGTCAGTATACGACGATTCGAGCCGCATAGCGCGCAAACTAAAGGCTGGCCTGCGCAAGTTCGAACACACGAAGGACGTCACTGTCGACGAAGTAAGTGCTTCACAATCAACCATAGGACGTGAGACAGAGATAGACAGTTTGCAATTCGATTGGATAGTAACATAATATTTAATAAGTAACATAATGTAATTTAAATATTTTGCAGCAAGTGGCTCGTGCAAAAAAGAACATAAGTATCATAAAATCTGATTTACTTGATACGCATAAGTTAGTTCACTCACACCACCAATTGATTTCCATCTTTTTTGAGAACTGTCAAAACAATAACATCACTTAACTCAACTATAGCACTAGACTACTGGTATCGGGCGTCACCGTGGCACTAGTATTTCATACATAACTAGCTGTCCCGCCAGACGTTGTCTTGTCCAAATCTTGAATCTATGACATAGATAGATACTCTTTATTGCACACCACACAAAACAAACAGTATAGAAAAAAAAACATTTAAAACAGTACAATTAAAGCGGTCTTATCCCTAGAAGCGATCTTTTCCAGACAACAAATGCTCGTGCTCATCACACAAACATTTGCCCCTTGCTTGCCCGCAGCCGCTGACTTTGATATCCGCGAGAGAACCACTACATCAGATAGTTATCCAATGTCCTAGAATGTTTTTGAATAGTGTTATAAATTTTGTTCTAGATCTACTTCTTCCCGAAGCCGCTGGGCCCGCCCACGCTGGCCTCGTCGCAGGACGTGCACGCCTCCACCACCGCCTTCAGCCAGAAGCAGTTCAACCCCAACGCCCATGTGGACCCCATGGTAACCCACCCACTCATTCTAACCAGACCGCGACAGTCCACTGCTGGACATAGGTGTCTTCACGCCACTGCCCTTGATCCTCGGCTATTCTTTTCAATCCGCTGCCATCAGCTTTGCGTATATCATCTCCACCTCTCACTCGGACTGGAACAAATGTCAGAATGTTCCGAGATTTCTTGTCTGTGACCGATGTTTATGAATACTTTCCTCGAATGCGCATTGTATGAATGAAGCTTAATTTCTGATTTCTATAAATATTATTTATTATGTGCTCCTATGGTGCGTTTGCCAATTCTCGGTTTCCGCTCAAGGGCACATCTACACTAAACTAAAAAAAAAGTTTGTTTTATGATTTGTCAAATGACCTGAATGACTGACAGGAAATAGAAAATTTGCTTTAATTTTGACGCAATCAAAATGTTACCTCGGATATATGTAAACAGAAAAAAAAATGTTTCGTTAATGCCAAGCAGCTTCACCTCACACACGTGCGTGAGGCATAGTATTTTGCGTGCGCGCTGCCCGCAATATATGCGGGTAAGATATTTGTTTTTGATTAATTTCCAAAAATTTCAATTCATTTTCCGGCAATTAACTTGGTTCAAATGTACAGAATGCGTGGTTTAAGGCTTCGTTAAGCTTTTTTTTCACCCTGTATAAATGTTTCAGGACGTGAAGCCCCAGTTCACGAATCTCATCAACACGACCATCGGCAGCCAGGACGTCGAGATGCTTCTGGAGAACTCGCTAGACGACTCCTCGCTCGCCTCGCCCGCCACGCCGCTGTCGATAGGTGGGCACTCATCAATAATGTTTAATCTGTGTAACGGGACTCCACGCTTTGGCCGACGATTATGTAATCACTACGTTCCTAAAATCTGTTAGTGGAGTGTGCAAAAGGGATGTCGACTGGATATAGAAAATGAAATTCTATTTAGTCCGTCAATTACAGTATCAAAAAATAATGGAAATTATTTTTTTCTTTTGTCAATAAACAAAAAAAATACAAAGTTAAGCGAGTCAAAGTTCGGGAGCTCGTGACGTCACTTCTGAGTAAAAATTGTACCAAGTGACGTCATGCGACATTTCAAATCAATATAGGTATCTCTGTAATATTTTAATTATGTAAACAAAGGAAAAAATACGTGTCCAATATTTTTTGATAACCTGATAGACGAAGAAATAAAAGTTAGTTGTCGTCCCTATTGAATATAAAAAATATGTGTAACTCCAAAACCCTTTTAGGGGATGATTTAGCTGCCCAAATACTACAACTATTTGTATGGAAGCAACATCAAAATACAAAAAAAGATTTCCCATAAAATGATATAACGTGACCAAGAAGTTAATATGGAACATAGCTTTTTTTCCCATAGAAAAATAATAATGTTTGAGCAGCTAAAACATTCCCTTAGAGGTTTTCTGATGGGCACTTGGAATTTGTACATATTAATGGATATTTTTTTATCCGATAACTAGTCGCCATAGTACAAGGTTTGGCTGGCTGGTGGCTATGTAATTGGTGTGATTGTTAAATAAAAAAGAGTTATCATATTTCGTGAATACTATCCAGGCGGCAACAGCAACCCATACAACCCGTCCATGGCCGCCACGCCCAGCCAGGAGCGTCCCACCAGCAGCACGGCCACGCCGGCCAGCAGCAAGAAGAAGAAGGACCAGAAGCAGAAGATCGTCACCGGCTACATACTTTACTCGAGCGAGGTGCGCAAGGCTATCGTAGCGAACAACCCCGATTGCACATTTGGTGAGTGTTATTCTTATAGATAGTAAAGATAAGTAAATATTCTTTATTGAAACACTAAAATAAAAATATACATACAATAAAAAAACTTAAGGAAACACTAATCTGAGAAATATCAGAGGTTCCCAAACTAAGCTAAGCCCGTATCTTAGGAAGAAAACCAGTTGTGAAAACAATTAAACGTAGTAAAATAACAAAATGTATTTGGCGTACGTGGAGGATTCTACTATAATTTGACAGATTATAGTAGAATCATTTCCACTATAATCTAGTAGTTTTTAACGAGATAATAATCGTATATATATACCAAAAATTATATGTAATGTAAAATAAGATGCCACATGTAAGTGGCAGTTGAAAGACTTACATTAAGTTCGTTGAATATTCCTAGCCGTATGTGGTATTCCTACCACAGTGTAGAACCATACAGTGGCCCAACGACTTCGCCCGAACTACATCATGCATTCAATAGTCGTGTATGTCATTTAGACTTGCCCACCACCTGCGTGTCTGCGTTAGCATATAAGCGTCTCCCTCGGATGACTGTATATATTTTAAGACTATGGTAGATGATATTAAAAAACTTTTTGATAAAATTAATACTATCAGACGTTACTTTACCAAATAATTACGGAAGTTTAATTATTTTGCTCAAAATTTCTTTGGGCATTTTGCATATTTTGTATGTGTTTGTCTACGGAGTGTGGGTGCAGATGTGATTGGGGTGCTTCATCATTTCAGCCATAGAACGTCCACTGGTGTACATAAGCCTCTCCAAATGACTTACAGATTGGCCGTTTGGATGCGGCTTGCATCCAGCGTCTTCCTACAACTTTTACTACGTCGTCTGTCCACCTTGTGGGTGGACGTCCTACGCTGCGCTTGCCGGTCTCCATTCCAGAACCTTTCTGGCCTATCGGCCGTCAGGTTTATATGCTGTGCGCACTGTTACTTCAGCTTGCTAAACGTTATGCTGGCACTTCACGTGGCGATAGGTATACAAACGTTTATCTAATTTGTCAAATGTCATTCACGTGTAGACACACACATTTGCCAAATTGGCATAATTTGGCAAACTTGACAAACGCCAAATGTCGTTTCCATCGCGAGTCGGTTTTCCGTCGCACATCAAAGGCGGCCAATAGCCAAATGTTTGTGTCGTGTGTCCACACTTGGTTATTGCGGCAGTAGTGCACGCGCTTTCGATCTGTGCGGACGTGTCCTTCTATTAAGAATAAGATCGAGGAAAAAAAAGGAATGAAGTGATGAATTGTTTATTGAGCTTAATCAAATGCATAGTTGTATTGTATGTATTTAGAATCTGCAAAAAGAATTCTAATGTGCTTACGACTCAAATCAAATAGTGGTTGGAAGCTTTCTTCATCATCATCATCATCATCATCATTGTTATCAGCCTTTGGAAGTCCACTGTTGGACATAGACCTTCTAAGCCTTCTAAAGATCGCCACAGCGAGCAGCCTTTTTTATCCAGCGGTTGCCCGCAACCCTGACTAAGTTGTCAGTCCGCTGGGTGTGAGGCGGTCTGCCCACGTTGCGTTTAATGTAGCAAGCTAGCTAATAGACAAATAATATGTAGGTACAGTCCGTTTTTCTTTGCTTATCCAGTATAGTAAACAATTTTCACATTCCTATTTAACGAAATTATTCATTAAAATATAAAACTTATGACACCGAAATAATGACCTACCTACTATTGTAACTCTTACAGTTAATTAATTTCATACACTGATGTTCTGTACTGAAAATTTACAATATTAGAAAACTAAACAAAAACTGACATAGAGCACGCAAGCACGTCCACCTTCGTCGGCACTTACTCATTTATGAGTAAGCCAACATAAACATTTGCAATGACATTCGTCTAATTTGGCATTGGTTACCATGTGTAGATGTGCAGTTTGTGATATTTGCCTATGTGTCAAAGCTTTGTCAAACTAGACGAATACGCCAATGCCAATGCCTACCGCCATGTGCAGTGCCAGCATTAGGCTATGTCAGCAACTTTTGTTCGTTTACGGGTCTCCTTATTTCTGATTTGATCTCGCAAAGAAACACCGAGCAAAGTAATTTAATTTTCATAATTATTTATTAAAGTTGGTAAACAACAAACTTTACTTACTTATCTTAGAAAGGTGTTTGGTTTGGGTAAGTATTACCACTCCCTTATAATTTCTGTTATATAATTAGGCAATATTTTTTCCAATCATGGCATGTACCCATTAGCTTCTTGTCTGTTTTCTTTCAAAAACCTATTTATCTGATTTTGTGTTTAAACTTTGTTTTTTTATTTTAAATAAATTGTCTGATAATAAGAAAATTCGTTTTTATAATGATTTAAATTAGTATTATGTCCAAAATTTAAGAAACGACTTTTCTTACTATTTTTATGTCACGTCAAGATAAAAATTTATTCAAAATTATCGTTATAATTTTGAATTTAAAATTATTATTGGCACATTAAATAAACGTACTGATCCTAAATCTATGTAAATTTAGCATCCAAGGACTCAAAACGTTTGAAATTAGGTAGGTGTGTTTTTCTCTGAATAGATATACAATTGTAGTGTTCTAATGCATAAAGGCCTTGATATTGGGTGAAATTTAGACGTTATAGAGAATAGTTCAGTTTGTGTCTAATTAATGTCTAATTAACTAAATTTAGGCGATAACATTGAATGCAATGCATGATATATTTTTTTTAGTAACTTATTTGTATTTATTGTATAAATCTAATAAAATATCCATCTTAACATGCTTATATTATTAGATAGAACTTTATTTCATGAATATTCTTATATCCTGCACGCCTTTTCTATCGCTTAGTTGCTTTTACATTGGCATCATACTGAGAACAACCGATAAAGTATTTGAAAAGTCTAAAAATTTAAAATCATCTACGTATAGACATAAAAAATACATTATATCTTACGTTACCTATGTACACAAATACTGGCCTTTTCATCTACTTAAATAATATATTAAAATAGGCGGCTGTGTTGTGTTTTTAAAATAAAAATATATTATACGCGTTCTTTTTGATTTCTCATAATTATAACCAACGATGCTATAACGTAAAAGAAAGAGTTTCTCAAAAAAAATTTCTCAGTCACACTGTGTTTGAGTTATACAAGTTATACAATTGAATGGAGTTGATGTAACTATGACAGATAGCGCCCTAAATGTTATGCATATGCCTCGGCCTCCGGCGGCCGGCGGCGGCCTCGCCCCGCCTATAAAAGGTAAAAACTTTAGAAGCTGCCACTTGTCATAAGACATCAAGTGCAAAGAAATAGTTTTTTAAAATAAAATATTAATAAAAAAGGGATCCTTTCGAAAAAATCTTTTAACATGTCGTTTGTTCCCTGAGGCGGCCCTAATTATATCCTCAATTTATGGAAAATCTAAAATAACACGTTGTATTTCTAGTTTAATCATAAAGATTAACATCTAAAATGTCCGTCATTCTCTTTATAACTCTATCTCTCACTCCCAAACTCGAAATTCTGTAAACAGCGAAGGCTTTAAGACATTATTTAAAATGAAAAAAACAATAGATTTCAACTTATATTGTTAGAAATCCTAAAAAATACTAACATAATAAGTTTCCTAAAAATTCTAATTAGTCAGTCAGTTGGATTAACAGAAAATATTGGACACGTATTTTTTCTTTTCTCAATTAAACAAAAAATAATACAGATATAGTCCGTTAAAGTTCCGCGTGACGTCTCGCCGTGCGACACTTTTTTAGCACAGCGTGGCGTCACATGCACCCGTTCCCAAACTTTGATGGGCTTTTGATTGACAAAAGACAAAATATGTGTCCAAAATTTTTAAAAATTCTCTAACTGACGGACTAAATAGAATAATATTTGTTTGGTCCAGGAAACTAGCCTAAATCACAAAAGTTGCATGACATTCGTAACAAACCGTAAAAACTAAAAGAACAAAAAAAATGATTATGAAATGTATCGTCAGGCGAGATATCTCGCATCGTGGGCAACGAGTGGCGCTCGCTGCCCGCCGCCACCAAGCAGAGCTGGGAGGAGCGCGCGGCGCGCTGCAACGAGGAGACCACGGCCAGGCTCGCCGAGGAGATGAGGGAGTTGTCTCAGCATGTGAGTTCACCTGCTGAGCCATTGTCAGGTGGTTGTAGGGTTCCGTACCCGAAGGGTCGAAACGGGAATTATTAAGACTCCACTGTCCGTCTGTCCGCACTCACGCAAAATCCGCGTGCATTTCTTAGGATTCGGCCAGTATAACCGCGAGGTTGGTATGGCCATGGGTTTGTCCGTCTGTTTGTCTGGTACCAGTGCTGTCTCAAGAACCGTGATAGATAGAAAGTTCTGTTACCGCTATAACAACAAATACTAAAAACAGAATAAAATAAATATTTAAGGGGAGCTCGCATACAACTAACGTGTTTTTTTGCCGTTTTTGCTCGGTAAATAACGGCAACAAGTAGACTTTTTAAACATTTAATATGTGTCTTGTGTTGTATAGATAATGGAGCCCTTCGTGCGCGAGTCCGACTCGCACTTGGCCGGTTTTTTTTACTCTTTCTGTGTATTTTTTAAATCAAAACCCGCGACGTCTTTGTAGGGATGCTGTCGCGCGTTTACTTGCGCTTAGATGCATTTTCACATAAACAAGTTGAGCAAGGGGTCTGTTATAAACTATAAAGAAATGATATAACAGATAACAAGAACAATACATTGAGGTAAAAAACAAATGGTTTTATTGACTAATTCGAATTGGGACACATAAGTTTATTAAGTGATAGCTTCATCACTTAATAAACGTCTCACTACTACATGGCGGCTATAAAATAAATCTATGTGTAATCGTTAACTAACTATTAACAGGGAACGAAGAGTAAATAACGGAAAAAGGGTGCCATGTCAGTGAGACATTAAAACGGTCAGACAACGCCGTTGGTCGTGACCTCGTCACATGTAGTGCCAGGGGCGTGCATTCCATACAGGCTATTATGCAGAGCCTACCTTCATAAAAAACCGACAGCTAACCATAATTATTAATTACGTATTCAACAATAAACAATACATATTCTGTAACCATTTTGTCGTCTACCTGTACTTATTCCTTACTAAAGCGCGCAACTTAGATCGTTTCTGTGCAATTTAACCAATGTTAGGCTGTCGCGAGATCGCCTACTGTTTCACGCACACTTACTCAATTTTCACTCACAGCCTACCCCCATCTGAAACCAATGCACGCCAGTATGTAGTGCCAGGGGTGTGCATCCCATATAGGCTATTATGCAGAGCCTACCTTCATAAAAAACCGACAGAACAGCTGACTATAATTATTAATTACGTATTCAACAATAAACAATAAATATATTGTAACTATTTTGTCGTCTACCTGTACTTATTCCTTACTAAAGCGCGCAACTTAGATCGTTACTGTGCAATTTAAACAATGTTAGGCTGCCGCAAGATCGCCTACTGTTTCACGCAAACTTACTCAATTTTCACTCACAGCCTACCCCCATCTGAAACCAATGCAAGCCCCTGTGTAGTGCATAATGGAGTCGTCAATACAGAAAAAAAATTGTCTTTTCTGTATCGATGTAAAATCGCGACAGTATCTCGTTTACATAGATTCGCTCTGGGATGTTAGTACTAGTACTAAGTAACTCAATGGTGGTGTTCTGTCATAGTTGGCGGCTTCTTTGACAATTTTTAATACTGTAAAAAACAATACATATTATTTAGCTATAGCCATGGTACAAACTATCAAAATAAATATTTAGTTTAGTTAATTATTTAACGTGTAAAATAATCTACCAAGTATGTTAACAGACTCCGATGGAGAATACGTACGAATGCGCGTGGGACAACTGCGACTACCAGTTCGAGGAGCTCTCGGACTGCATGGAGCACTGCATCGGGGATGGTGGAAACAGTATGTATTTATACCGTCTTTTTTGTTTCTTATATGGAAGCACAGGCAAAGCTAAAGCAGATGGCGCCAGTGTGTTTGGTTTGTCAATCATTGCCAACAATGTCAACACAGTGTCCACATAAATATGAAGTTTGTCATTTTTTGTGCTCGCTAGATAAACACAAAAAGTATTTGCCAATGACTATAACTAGTCTAAACAATAACAGAGATCCAATTATTTTGTTTATGTTCAGACAACAGCTCGTCCACCTACCACAAAACGTCAAATTTTCTCAATTGATATTGATCTCTACGTGTCGGACTTAAAGTTGAAAATCGGTTTAATGATCTCTAACTTTTTGGGTAGTTTGAACTGCCGTTATCTGTACTTATTATTGTATGTGTTTGTCGCCAGTCTGATACACGTTTGACAACTTAGCAGAACCTACGTAGTAAATAACGAGCAGACCAAACACAATGCGACACCTATCGGGATAAAAGTGCAGGGCGCTTCCTTATTAAGCAACTTTATATTTCTTTTACTATTCGAAAAGTTCAATAAGCGAAGCAAAAGCGATTTCGTTGCGCGCTCGCTTCAAACTCGCGGCGTTCTCGCCTCGCGTTGAATTCGCTCAAAAATCGCATTTTTTTTCCAAACATTATTATGAATAGTTTGTTTAGTATTTTATTACTAAGACTGTAACGTTCTATTTTATTACACGCTGCTAGTGATTGGAACATTTATTGAGACTAAGAAAAGTAAGCTAGAACGTGAGTATGGTATTCTGTTTCATTGCTTCATTAAATATAGCGCGACGATAAAACTAATATAACTGATAAATGCACAAGGGTGTAGCTTTAGATTTCACGATTCCATTATGCATCCCTTCTGTAACCAGTACAGGTCTATAATTCTTAAAGGTTTTTAGTATTATGTGACTAGTAAAAAACTAGTGCAGTCTATGGTACCTACGCAGTTTGAAAGTTAATCCGGCGGGTGGTAGATGAAATCTTGCCTATTTGATAAGTTTGAATGACCCCAAGATTAAATCCCAATAATATCGACGTTAGTTCTATAAGTTGGGCCAAGATAACATGATTTAAACGAAGCAAATTAATGTCATTTCTTATGGGATTTCACTTTCACTCATTTATCAATAAAGAGAAAACATCATCATTATTGTTACAGCACCAAAACTATAAAAATCTTACCTATTAAAGTTCAATGTAATTTTTTTCTATTTTAGATTTGTAATTCTGGCGTCTGGTGTAGTTTAAAGTAGAATCATCCCCTAAAAGATCTGATCGGTTTTTATTATGCTACTAGTAAAAATGATTGTCTATGGCCGGATCCAGTGTCTGCAAAAAATAGATGTGATGATCCAACTGTTATATCTTAGCCATATTTGCCGGTAGTAGGCATGCTTGGCCTTGAAACACTGACCAGAAATAAATAAGGACTGGCTCTCCCATACAAATGACAGCTTGTGGTTCCTTTTATTTTCAGTCGCGTTAATATAATTCCATTTTTTGGATACACGAGAGTACCGTTTGTGATCGTAATGTTACTGGGAGCGGATCGACACTGGATTGCGAACTTTGTTAAATTACGGGAATTGGGCCACTGATATAAATATGGACTGGCTACTATCAAATTAAATTCATGCTGATTTTGGCGCTGTAGGCCGCTGCATAGGGAACTAAATTAGTAATGGCCGTAAGATAGGAAGTCAAATATAATATACGTCAAAAAAAAATCTCGGTACCATCACATGTAGCGCTTTAAATGGGCACACAAAATAATAATTTGCCGTCATTTGTTGGAACAGCCAGTCCATATTTATTTCAATCGCCTTGAAATAAGTTAGTCGATCGCTGCTGTATCTCCTGTTTCCCCCCAACATACTCCGGCATAGCGGGCCACGTGCAGCAGTACTACCGCGGCGCGTTCAGCGAGTACCCGTGCCTGTGGCGGGCCTGCGCGCGCGTGCGCAAGGGGCAGGCGCCCTTCCCCAACCTACCGCGCCTGCTGCGCCACGTGCGCGACTTGCACGTCAACAAGGGCAATGGGAAGATGATGGCCGTGCACGAGCGGTCTAGGTGAGGGACCTTATACATTACAGCACTTCCGCAAGGGGCAGGCGCCCTTCCCTAACCTGCCGCGCCCGCTGCGCCACGTGCGCGACCTGCACGTCAACAAGGGCAACGGGAAGATGATGGCCGTGCACGAGCGGTCCAGGTGAGGTACCTTATACATTACAGCACTTCCGCAAGGGGCAGGCGCCCTTCCCCAACCTGCCGCGCCTGCTGCGCCACGTGCGCGACCTGCACGTCAACAAGGGCAACGGGAAGATGATGGCCGTGCACGAGCGGTCCAGGTGAGGTACCTTATACATTACAGCACTTCCGCAAGGGGCAGGCGCCCTTCCCCAACCTGCCGCGCCTGCTGCGCCACGTGCGCGACCTGCACGTCAACAAGGGCAACGGGAAGATGATGGCCGTGCACGAGCGGTCCAGGTGAGGTACCTTATACATTACAGCACTTTGATTAATGTTTAGTGACCGGAGTACAAGGCCAACGGGAATATAATGGCTGTGCACAAGTGATCCAGGTAAGGACGACCTTCTACATTTCAGCAATAGGACGGCCACTGCTGAACATAGGCCTATCATACATCCTTCGGCCGCCTGCAACCTGCAAGGTTAGACGAAGCCGTTGAATCCAGACCGCTTCCAACCGGCTAATCTGGAAGTTATTGGGGAAGCCCTATGTTTAGCAGTGGACGTCCTATGACTCTAAAATTTGTTAGATATTTTGTATGATTTTTTCTTGATTCAAAGTTTGTTTGGTTCCATAGTAAAGAAAGATCGTTTACCTTGTTCATAAGCTGTAGATTGAAGAGAATACTAAATAATGTATGGCCACAAAGACCCCTTTTTTGTGATTTATTATTTTAATTAATTTGTTATTGTTACAGAAATTTCCAACCATCATCAAAGAAGCCACCAAAAACATACGCTGCAGCATCTCGTAGTGGTGTTTTGTCACCCGGAGGTATGTTTATATTTTACTATCATCGTGATGCCCACGTCAGTCCACTTCTGGACATACGCCTTTCCCGCAGCACGCATTGAGCCCAATCGTCGGCTATTCTTTTACATTCTACCTTGATCTTATCTTACTAAAGAAAGAAATAGAATATTTTACCTTTAACAATACATAATAAAAATAATATCATATCATACACATTTTAATCGTACAGCTTTAAAGCTTAACTTTAAAGGTAGAAGTGCATGTTCAAGTGGTACGTACCTACCATTAAAAAAAAAACACTTCAAAAAATTTAAAATAATATTAACACTAAGTACCTAATCAGTTACTTTTGGAGTTGGTGCAAATGAAAACATTCAAACTCATCGGTTAGCACCGACTCCAAAAGTAACTAATTAGGTACATTGGACCTTATTTATTACTAGCTGTGCCCAGGGCTTCGCCTGCTTGGAATACGGTTTACCACACCTTGTAGTCGCTTAGGAGGTGCATTAAAATTGGTTCAGCTTTCACGACAAAAAGTAGCCTATGTCCTTGTAATGTACTGCGTGTTACACGTCTCACTGGCTCGGCAGCCCACGGTATGCGCAGGCGGCACGTCCGCTCTCACCAATGGTTCTCGCAGTAATGACGCGCGCTCCACCACACCGAGAGCACGAGATAGTCGTTATATCTATTATTATAGTTATAATGTTGCACACAACACTACAGTCCTTTTCCAAAATCGCATCTCATTGATCATCATTTCAGCCACAGGACGTCCACTGCTAAACATAGGCCTCCCCTAGGGATTTCCAGATTGGCCGGTTGGAAGCTGCCTGCATCCAGCGGCTTCCTGCAACCTTTATCTGCAGGTCGTCTGTCCACCTTGTGGGTGGACATCCTACGCTGTGCTTGCCAGTACGTGGCCTCCATTCCAAAACCTTTCTGGCCATCCCATCGGCCGTCAGTTCTGTATACTATGTGCCCCGCGTACTGCCGTTTCAGCTTGCTAAACCTGTTATGTTATATCAGCAGACCTTCGTTCGATTACGGGTTTTCTCATTTCTGATTCGATCTCACAATGACACACCGAGGATAGCCCTTTCCATAGCACGCTGTGCGACCTTGAGCTTTCCTATGACGCCCACAGTGAGAGGTCACGTTTCAGTTCCATGTTTTTTTTTTTTATGATCTGTCTAAGGCCTAAGTTATACAATAAACCTTAAGAATATTACAATCTAGCCTAACTAGACTAATGAGTAATTTAATTTTGACCTAATCTAAGTATAGTTGATAAGTTATAGCTAAGAACGTGTCCATTAACACTTTTCTTATTGTCACTAATAATATTAAGGGGAAGACACATTGTTCACAAGTCTTTAAAAATAGCAGAGAGCTATACACACTATCACTGCACTAACTCAAAAGGTTTTGTTCTTTTAAGTCTTCTCACTATGTCCGTGCTATCGAGGAGCTGGATTGCCTCGACATTCACATGGTGATGAAGTCTCTTTTCGTGAGCTTCTGCATACTTTTTTATAACATTATCTACAAACTCCATTTGAAGGTCCCGGTGGAGATTGTCATTTCTTATATACCAAGGTGCCCTTACGATGTCCCTAAGTACTTTGTTTTGGAAGCGTTGTATGATTTGAGAGTTGCTTTGTTTGGTACAGCCCCACAGCTGTATACCATAGGTCCATACTGGCATAAGAACCTGTTTATACAAAGTAAGTTTATTTTGTATTGACAGGGAGGAGTGCCTCCCCAACAGCCAATATAACTTTTTGTAGCGAATCTCTAGCTCGGCCCTTTTTTTCTTGACGTGAGCTTTCCAGCGAAGCTTTGTGTCGAGGGTCATGCCCAAATACTTTGCAGTATTTTCATGTGGTATTTTTTGGCCATTAATTAACACCGGGTGGTACTTTGGGGTTTTATTTGTAAAGTCAATATGAACTGACTTAGTCTCATTGAGCTTGATTCGCCATTGTTTTGTCCAATCATATACTCGGTTAATGACAGTTTGAGCATGCTCTGTTGCTGCTTTGTGACTCTCTCCTATGGTCATAATGGCAGTATCATCAGCAAACGTGGCAATTGTGCTGTTTTCTATTTCAGGAATATCACAGGTATAGAGAAGGTACAGGACCGGACCTAATACACTACCCTGTGGTACACCAGCATTTATTTGTTTTAGTTCAGAATAAGTATCTTCTTGTCTTATTCTAAACACTCGGTTTGTTATATATGACTCTAGTATTGCTGTAAACTGCTTTGGTAGCATTTTGCTAAGTTTATATATTAGACCTTCATGCCACACTTTATCAAAAGCTTGTGCGACGTCTAGAAATATAGTGGTGCATACTTTTCTATCTTCCAAAGTTTTCTCGATAGTATTAACTATTCTATGGACTTGATCTATTGTGGAATGCTTTTCCCTAAATCCAAACTGATGATCGGGAATAAGTTTTTTTTTCTGTATAATCAGTTTTAGTCTTTTAAGTAATAGTTTTTCAAAAAGTTTTGACATGATCGGAAGTAGTGATATAGGTCTGTACGATGCTGCTTCGTGTGGTGGCTTTCCAGGTTTAGGAATCATTATGACTTCCGCAACTTTCCACAGATCTGGGACATACTTTAGTCTGAAAGCAGCGTTTATGAGCGTAGTGAGTTTCACGATTGCCTTACGTGGTAGGTTTTTAAGAACTTCTCCTGTGATTAGGTCATACCCAGGAGATTTTTTCGGGTTGATGTTAGTCTTGATTTCAGTATGTACTTCTCTAGGCGTTACTAATTTAATTTCTAAGCTTTCTTCGGATAGTTCATTTAATAATAAAGTTGTACTAGTGTCACTCTCGTTTGGCTGGAAAATACTTTCCAGGTGTTGAGCAAATCTTTTGGCCTTTTGTTCTTTATTAATAGCCCACTTGCCATCAATTTCTCTAATTGGAGGAATAGCCTTTACTGGTTTGTCCATTTGCTTTGTCACCTTCCATAAGGAGTAGTCTGTACTACGATCACTGGTCAGTTGCTCAATCAATTCTTTACTAATAGTATTATTAAATAATTGTATTTTGCGTTTGAGTTTTTTCGTAAGCATATTTACTATACGTTTGTCTTCGGGAGATCTGGTTTGGTGCCATTTTTTCCTCTGTCGACGCTTGTCAGCAATGAGTTGTTTAATTTCTCTGGGGTATGTTGGACCCCTAATCTTTCTTATGGATTCAGGAGTATTCTGCCAGGCTGACTGCTGAATTTTTAATATAAAATTTTCAACTTCAAAGTCTAACTGCTCTGGAGTTTTTAATGGCACTTTGAGATCTATTAAACTATCCAACTCAATTTTGAAACTATCCCAGTCTGTGTTTTTATTTACTAGTCTTACATTTATTTCCTTAAGCATAATAGTTTCACTTAACGTTAATAATATTGGAGAATGGTCTGAACTCATATCATAGCTGCTTTCTATTTGCAAGTAATTACTTGATATATTTTTGTAGATAAAAAAATCTATTAAATCAGGAATTTTATTTCGATCAGTAGGCCAATACGTAGGCTTTCCAGTAGATAATGTTTTACATTTCAATTCTTTTATGGCACTCAAGAGTTCTTTACCTTTAGTAGTAGTTAGTCTAGAGCCCCAATGTATGTTCTTTGCGTTGAAGTCACCTCCTATGATGAACTTATTACCGAAATTTTGTAAGAATTCTATGTATTGCTTCGTTTTTATCGAATGTTTTGGTGGGCAATAAATTGAAGCTATTGTAAATGAGTATCGTTTCGTTTCGATGTTGATGGCAACAGATTGAATCGCTTGCTCTTCGAATTTGAACTTTTCATAATGACTTAGATTATTCTTTACAATAACGGCACTTCCACCTCTAGCGCGGTTGTTGGGGTGCAGTGCATGATAAACGTCATATCCTTTGAATGTAATATGCGATTGTTTAGTGAAATGCGTTTCTGATACAAGGCATATGTCAATGTTTTGTGTGTCTAGGACTACTTGTAACTCATTTTGGTCTTTGAGTAGTCCATTAGCATTCCAAGCCATAATTTTTAAGTTGTTACTCATTTTTTTGGTTTAGATGGAGCAGTTTTAGCATTATTTTCCAGTTTTTTTAGTCGTTCATCGAATGAAGACATATATTTTAGGATCTGATCTAATTTTGCATCACTACCAGTAGGTACATTTGCATCATCATTATGTACGTTCAGGGTTTTATTAGATGTTACTTGTGCATAGGTGATTTTTTTACTTACGGTGTTTGTTGGAGCTACAATAACTTTGTCGTTTGATGATTGTGGTGCCTGACGGACTTTAACAACAATTTTTGTATTCTTTCGTTTAATGCTCTGCATCTCCTTAGCTACTACACATCCTCTATAATTGGCAGGATGTTGTTCACCGCAATGCACACATTTTGGCTTCTCTTCTGCAGGTTTTTTACAGTCTTGAGTAAGATGTTTTCCAGTGCACTTTACACACCTTGGTTCTTTTGCGCAATATTTTTGGGTATGACCATACGCCTGGCATCGTTTACATTGGGGGACAAGGTTTGTACTTTTCCATGGGTGTATTTCTACTTTACACCCTAATATGGACTTAATGCGATATATTTTATCAATATCTTCAGTGTTGCTGAATGTGAGCATAAACATATTGAGTGGTTCCTTATTTTTCCACCGCAACTTGTTAACAGCATCTTCGATTTTGAAGCCTTTGTTCTTAAGATCTTCTATGACTCTGGCTGGTTCACACGTGAAGTGAAGTTTCTTTGCCATTACTCTTATGGGTCTTTCTTGTTTGTTTTCGAAAGAGTGCCATAGAATTTTATTTTCGTCCATAACACCAAGAGCAGCCCTGTACTCTTCTTCATTTTTCGTGTTTACTTTAACACTTTCACCTTTTAACATTTTTATAGTAAATGAGTCTTTTGGCAGTTTCTCGGACAGGATATCAAAGAAAACCTGATAATTTTTAACACCATCTACTATTATTGGTGGCGGTGAAGGAATTTTCTTTATTTTTACCTTTTTATTCTCTTCGAGACAATTAAGGGGTTCTTCCTGAATTTGAGTGGGAGAAGTATTCAATTTTCGTTTTTTGCGAGATTTTACTCTTATCCACTCAGTTTCCTTGGCTAGCTCTTCTTCGTCAGTGGTATATTCCACAGGTTGGGGAGAGCTTTTTGAAGGGACTTCTTTATCATTGAGTTTTTGCTCCATTAAAGTTTGCAACTGTTGTTGGAGTTGCTCTAATTGACTCTGCAAATCATTGACAACGCTTTCCAGGCGTAACCGGTTCGCTTTCTCATCGCAGTAATGTTTGTAGAGAATGTGTTCAGTCTCTGTTTTTAATTTTATGGGACTTTGGGTAGCCATGGTTAATTAAAATATAAGTAACCAGTGTGACTTAGCCTTAACAATTACTTGAGTCGTTGTTTAGGGCTTGCGTAATAATAAGTGGGTCATCGCGGACATCGCGTCTCGGCCGCGGCGACGGCGATGTTATGATTTGTCAGCACTTCACACACGTATAGTACGCGATCGGCGCGACTGCTTTCAGCAAAAATCGAGACTCTACTGTACAGTTCCATGTGGTAACACACTTGTAGACTCGCCTTTAGGCTCTGCGGTATTTTGTGTAGTTTCCCGAACGCTGCCCAGCCGAGTTGGATTCGACGATTGACCTCCTTTAAATCCATCTATATGTATACTAAAATTCGCCAAAATTAGTTTAGCAGTTCAGTTGAAAAAACGTAACAGACAGACGTACAGACAGTTACTTTCGCAGTTGTAATGTTAGTACTAACGGGTTGTTCCCCAGCGTCCCTATCGGGCATGTCCCCCCTGGCGCGGAACACTCCGTCGCCGGGCGCGGGCGCGGGCGCGGGCGAGGCGGCGGGCGCGGGCGCGGGCGCGCGGGCCGGACTCGAACCCCTTTTCGTGGCCGCCCCCCCGCGGGCGCAGAGGGTCACACATTCGGAGGCTTACATCAGGTATGGCTACCTGCTGGGGCATCGCCGTCATCGTGACGTCTGTGCTCGAGACGCGAGCATACCGGACTTGATGTCGCTATCTTTGTGGTCACGGGTTCGATTCCCGGTCGTTCAATGTAGAAAAAATACTTTTCTTTATTGTCTCGGGTCCGGGTGTTGTGGTACCGTTGTTGTTTCTGATTTTATGTTGTTGTTTTATTCTGTTGTTTTATTTTTGATATTCTTTATTTCATAGTTAAAGTACAATTTATCTTACAGTAAGTATCCACACATGTAATTTTTTAAGATAAGAGAAATAATAACAACTGTGGCCTATAGTAGGATAAACCTGTGTTATAGACAACAGGACTCCTCTCTTCAGTACAGTGTTAACGGAAGTGTCTATAAAGCTATTTTACAATTCAATTTACGATAATTTTAAAATTATAAAAAAAACAATGATTAGGGTTGCTGTGTGGGTGTGTCCCTGTAAGTATATATTGTCTCGGGTTTGGGTGTTGTGGTGCCGTCGTTGTTTCTCATTTCTGTAATACAAGAGCTT
Source organism: Anania hortulata (assembly GCA_963576865.1). NCBI lineage: Eukaryota > Metazoa > Arthropoda > Insecta > Lepidoptera > Crambidae > Anania > Anania hortulata. The sequence continues at coordinate 5,917,237 of OY756412.1, read as the reverse complement.
TGGCTACTTACCATAGGATCAGAGCAATGTATGTGATGTCCAATTTATTATTATCATCTTCATTCCAGCCACATTTTATGCTAATATGTTAATATTTTTTTCTTTGGTTAAATATTCTGTTAGTTTATTATATATTTTTATTGACATATTGAAGGAACTTGAAGAGGCTAATTTAAGGCGGGAAGTGGGAATTGTTTGTGTGTTTTTATTACGGAGGCAGTAATTAGTTTACACCTTGTATAGACTCGACGATCGATAGCCAAACAGGCTTTGACGATTTAATTGTGTGGAACCATATTTTGAATTTACTAGCGTAATGCTAAAGCACTGACAAAAAGTATGACTGACTGGAGCGCTGTCCTCGGTCGCCGTCTGTCAAATCGTAATGAAGTTTTTTAAAATTAAAAATACTTGTTTATTTACGACCAGATAAGTAAATCTATGCTTGGGTGCTTGGGTTTTCCAGTAAACTCATAAATGCCGATATACAGGTGTCCTGTAACTCGAGGACAATAACCTTGTAATCACATATGGTATATGAGGTATAGGTACCATATGTGATTACAAGGTTAAACGACTTTTGTTCTATGACTTGCAAATTTGCATGAAAATTTATCGACTTTCCATTAAAAAATTACCAAACAGCCGATTGAATTTGTTTAGAAAGACAAAAATAAATATGCATATTTTTAATTCATAGAATATCAGTTGTCACCATTCTATACAGAATATGTGGTTACAAGGTTATCCTTGAGTTATGGGACACCCTGTATGTATAACAGTTTGAAGTACATATTTGACTTTTTAGCATAAGGACAGCGCTCTTAACCTGTCAAGCTTTAACCACCCACGTGTGACCGCTTATCAATAAAATATTAATTGTCTCGTTTATGTGGCCTGCGAGGTATAACTTTCTGTTTACTTTATTTTCGTCTTACAGATACATCGAGGGTCTGCACTCGGAGCAGAAATATATTACTCCGTGGGAGAAATCCCTAACCCCGATGCCCGTGAACCCGGACCCAGCTCAGTTCAACATGCACAAACTGTCCACCACCAACTGGATGACCGACGATGCCGTCAACGGGTACTTAGCCCAAGACAAGAGCCTGGCTGAGACTGACATACAGAAAATGGACCAGAACTCGAAGCTTCTGAAAGGTTTGTGCGCTTTGAGAGATTTCATGATGCGGGACGCGCTCTCCATTTATAAGAGTACTTGATGACGGCTGAAGTAATGAATGACGCCTTGAAAGTGTATGTAAACTTGGATTATTTATTCGAGATTATAAATATTAACTAAGACATTTAAATATAATGATGTGATTATTAACATTTGTAACATTCGTTAACTAATAAATGTCAGGATGTCAGATAGATGACCAAAATATGTCAGACAACTGCGCCGTATCTACCGCTGATGGGATTTAATGATAAGACGTGTGTAGTTGCCGAATGCTTTAATTGCACTGATTTTACATAGCATTGTCAAAATGTAGGTCAGGCGCAGCTGGCCAAAGTGCATCGAAATAATGCTAACTACACATAAATATCATACAAGTAAAATGTTCGAGTTGACTCGTACATATTGCCAACTACTAAGAATATCAAAAGAAATAAAACAATTAAAATGTAAACTGTCAAAACAAATGTAAGGATAATAAACAATGATAACAAATGTTTAAGGTTCAGGTAAATCTTCAAATTTAATTGTCCTTGTCAAAGTTGGAGAAGTGGCCCTATCTACACTTAACACGGATCCACTTATGTCACGCCCTATCGACACTGCTGTGTTCGAACGACGTTCATAGTCACGCACTGCACTGACACTATTGGCACTGGCACTGACACATTGGCTGCGCCCCAGCTCGAGGATGGCAGGTCGCTCTCCTTGAGCGCGCGCCGACACGCACCGACCCTTCAGCTTGCAGCCGATGTAGATTCCGACGACCACTGTCAGCATCGCCAGTATAGCATAAATAGTCGAGTAATGTACAGAACTACTGTCTTGTAGTTGCTGTAGATCTTGTGATTTCAGCACTTCTATTCGCTGATTAATCTCGTCAAATAACTGATCATGATTTTCTAAGTTTTCAAGCACGTTGTCATTCATAGAAGTATTAATCATATCGTTAAGAGATGAGGTATATTTGCGTATAGCAGGTATGTCAATATTTTTCTGTAGATACATCTTATTTGTGTAATCATGTTGAGCATGTATCGTAAATATGTCCCCTTTTATAACGCAACCTTGACCGATGTCAATGACTCCGTTTCCCTGTAGGTACTTTGTCTCGAGTCCAGCTGGGCACAAAATGCGAACTGAGCATTCTCGGCAACACGAGTATAACCAGGCGCCAGACGATTGTAATTTAATCCATCTGTCGGAACAATGCCTTATCTCTGCCCGACAGTAGGTTTGTTTGTCATTGTTTTTAAACAATCTCATATCACATAGTGATTGATCAAAGTGAACATTATAAATAGGATGATTTTCATAGCATAATAATTGAGAACTTTGGAACTTTATGCATGAATCGATGTCATTGTCATTGATAGGAATAATCATATCCTTTTCCATGTTGACAGCAATGTAAGTTGTAGATGGAATATTATAAACCGTTCTGTCGTCTTTTATCCATGGAACGGCTATTATTTTGTTAAGTTCAAACTGATCGTGACTCAATAATGGTATTTTAATTTCCATTATTAGGTACATCTTTGTGACTTTAACGTGAACTTGTAACAGTTGATATAAATCTCTTATGTTATCAGTAGGTATCACCAATTCTCCCTGTAGTTGACCTGATATTAAGTTTAGCTGATCCTGCAGTTGATTCGGTGATATTAGATGTAAGTCAAGCTGCCCGTGATATATGTTAGTTATTGTGTCAATTAGCGTCTCTTGAATTCGTCTCAAGTTAGTTATGATTACGTCAGTTGACAAGGCTGTAGTGATGATGTAAAACATTTTTAGATGATTAGCGTTGGCTAATTTTACGTCATTGATCTCTTGGGACATGTTCTTTAGAAGTTGATTGATGTATGTAAAATGATGATTCATAATAACTTCATTACGTTTCAAAATATTGTTTTCAGCTTCCAAAATAGAAGTTTGGTTCTTTAACATTTTGAACAGATGATTTTCCGTTCTTTTCACGGCTTCAATGTCTTTCGTGTATTGTTCTGCAAACTTATTATCGAGCACTCCAAACAAGGAATTAGCAATGTTTCCTATTGCGTTAACTAAACCTCTTTTTACTCGGTTTGCTACTTTTGTCTGTAATAAGTTATTGTAGTGTGTCATTTCGTTTAGTTCATGGTCAAATTGCGATAGTATAGGTTGAAACGTTATGTCATTTTTGCAAACACTTTTTAAATGATCTAAGTAATTGTCAATGTCAGTCATGCTTTGCCAATAATTTGTCATATTATAAAAAACTACCATCTTCCATTGATCCTGAATAACTCTCATGTCAGCCACTTTGTCAAAGTATAGAGTCGTGTTAGTCCCTATAGAGGTCACATTACTTATTTGTTGATACGACGATGTAATATATGTCATAAGCAACATAAGTGCCGCTACAAATAAGTTAGGACGTTTTCTGGTTCTTTTACTAGGCCTTTGAGAAGTTGGTTTGTCATCTATACGGTCTGTGTTAATCCGATCCTGATCCTCGCTGTCACATCCTTGGTGCACAGAAAGCTTAGTTAATTTAACAATTGGGCGTTTTATCACACCATTTTTTGTCTTTAATGTAACTACGCGAACGTGCCCATCTTTACCAGGATGAACCTCGATAATCTTCGCCAATGCCCACTTAGATGGAGGCATATTATCTTCATTGATCAACACAATGTCATTGATTTTTAAATTGGCTTGATTATGTTGCCATTTAGTACGCTTTTGTAAATGATGCAAATACTCCGCTGACCATTTTCTCCAGAATGACTTATGCATTTTCTCAATCATTTGCCAGCGAGTGTGTGTGCTCATGGGCTCCTCTGGATCAGATAATGGCGCTGAGAGCAACGGACCCCCGACCAGGAAATGCCCAGGTGTCATAACATCATCTTCAATGTTTTCCGATAGAGCATATAAGGGCCTTGAATTAAGGCATGCCTCTATTTGTGTCAATAACGTATAAAACTCGTCAAATGTCAGTTTTTGCTCTCCTATCACCCGTTTGAGGTGATGTTTGACGCTTTTGACAGCACTCTCCCATAACCCGCCAGCACTGGGATTTGATGGAGCGTTGAAATGCCATGAGACGCCCATACGGCTTATGTCAGTTAAACATTCGGTGTTAATAACCTTTAATGCTTCCTTGTATTCTTTTGTTAACACCTTCGCTGCGCCGACAAAATTTGTGCCATTATCAGAGTACATGTGCTGTGGTACTCCGCGTCGTGCACACATTCTCTTGAATGCTGCGAGAAACGCTGCGGCACTCAAATCTGCGACCAGCTCTAAGTGTACAGCTTTCGTAGCAAAGCAAACAAAGACGGCTATATAACCCTTAAGAGTTTTTATACCTCTTCCTTTATTTGCTTTCAAATCAACAAACCCTGTAAAGTCGACGCCAGTGTGAGTAAAAGGCTTGGACGGTGTCACTCTAGGCGCGGGCAAATTAGCCATTAATTGATTTTGACCTTGTGCCCCAAACCGCTGACATTTTGTGCATTGTCGAATTAGCTTTTTTACTGCCCGGGAGCCACTTAGGATCCAATACACATCACGACAGTGTGCCAGTGTAAGGGATGCACCCCCATGCAGTGTGGCTTTGTGTGCTTCAGTAATGATAAGCCGTGTCAAATGAGAGTCATGAGGTATTAGCATCGGATGCTTCCTTTCGTATGTCAATTGTGACTGTTGTAGTCTACCCCCAACCCTCAAAATGTCATTGTCATCCAAAAATGGATTTAATGTCAAAAGAGAACTTTTTGACTTAAGGTTTTGTTTGGCCTTGAGTCGTGCAATGTCCTCGCCAAAATGCTGAGCTTGTACAGTTCGTACTATCAGCTGAAGCGCTGCTCGCATTTCATTCGCCGTAAGGTGCTCGCTTATCGGTACGTCCGTATTAAGTCGCGTGCGCGCAATAAAACGTGATACCCAACATATGATCCTTACCGCGTGTGTCAATAAACTGTGTTTATTTACTATGTCAAGTATAAGAGGCGATGATATTAATTGGACAGAAAGTGCTTGTTTGCTTTTAGTCTCAATTATTGGAGGTTCACATCTTTTTACTTCCGGCATTATGTCATCTTTTAGCCATGCAGGGCCTTCCCACCACAAAGAGTGGTTAATGAGCTGGGAAGGTGCCATTCCTCGCGTGGCACAATCCGCTGCATTATCCTCGGACTTCGTATGTCTCCAGCTAGATGCTGGCATGGTGTCGGTAATTTCTTTTACACGATTAGCGACGAATGTTTTCCATCGCGTGATGTCACCTTGCAACCATCCAATCACTACCATACTATCTGTGTATCCATATATTTGTATATTAATATTGTCAGGTACTGATGTCATAATTTTCTTAATTAATTTTGTCAACAATACTGATGCACAGAGTTCTAATCGAGGTAAACTGATTGGCTTTTTAACGGGTGCAAGTTTTGTTTTGGCGGCTAGTAGTCGAATGATAACCTGGCCACTGTCATCTATGGTTTTTACATATACCGAGCATGCTAAACCCTTTTCTGATGCGTCGGAAAACCCATGAAATTGGATAGGTCTTTCCGTATTGCCAACCCATCGAGGTATATCGAACTTGTCAATGTTTTTTAAATCATTTCTCAGCTTTTCCCATTCGCATTGTATGTCATCAGCTATGACGTCATCCCAACCGATTGGTGACGACCATGCCTGTTGAAACAACAATTTTGCTTTGATAGTAATTGGCGACAGCCATCCCAATGGGTCAAATAATTTAGAAATATCTGATAACATCATGCGTTTTGTATATTTTGTCGTTTTTATGTCAATGTCATAGTCAAGTTTACTTTGAAACTTAAACGAGTCCGTAGTTGGTTCCCATCTAAGTCCCAAGGTTTTAGTCGACTCTGCATGTTTAAAGTTCAATACACTCGGGTTTAGTTGTTCTTTAGACAGATGATGTAATAGCTCTGGTGAGTTACTAGACCACTTCCGTAAGTTAATACCTGCTCCTTGTAACATACCAATCAATTGTAGCTGAGTTTGTTTAGCAATTTCAAGCTGATTATGACCTGCCAGCAAGTCGTCAACATAAACATTGTTTAATAAAACATTTGCTGCTAACGGATACTTGTTGGCTTCATCTTTTGCGAGCTGTTTCATAGTTCTTAATGCCAAGAATGGAGCTGCCTTTGTGCCATACGTCAAAGTACATAACTGATACTCTAGTATGGGGTTCTGTGGAAGGTCTCTCCATACGATCTTTTGTAGATGTTGATCGTTTTCATGAACCAGTATCATGCGGTACATTTTTTCGCAGTCTGCTGAATAAACGAATCTAAATGTTCTCCAGTTTATTAGCAGGCCTTGAATGTCATTTTGTAACTTAGGTCCGCACTCCATTAGGTCATTTAAGCTGTAACCTGATTTAGTTTTAGATGACGCATTGAAGACCACACGCAACTTGGTCGTAGTAGAATCTTGTTTATGTATGTCATGATGTGGTAAAAAACAGCTTGGCTCCTTTTTGAAAGTACATTTTTTCATATGTCCTAGAGACAAATACTCCTCCATGAACATTTTGTAATTGTCACCTAGTTGTTGATTTTTTGCTAGTCTTGGTTCCAATTGCTTAAATTGGGCAATGGCTTTTGGTTTAGATGCACCAAGACGCTGCTCAAACTTCTCTGTCATTGGTAGGCGTACCTCGTACCGCCCGTCCTGCAACCTCCTGGTGGTGGACTCATAAAAGTCCTCACACCACTGTTCACGTTCTGTCAATCTTGTCACATTATCGGCCACCTCCTCTATCTCCCAGAACCTGGATATATCTTCCGTGTTGTTAATTACAACATGGCAGTTAAAGGTAGAAGATACGTTTCCAGATAGTATCCATCCCATCTGGGTCTGCTGGGCGATAGGTTGATTTGGTTCTCCCCGTAATAATCCACTCATAATTATTTCCGAATATACTTTCACGTCAAATAATATGTCAATTGGCTTTGATATGTGATATTCGGGGTCAGCTAATTGAATATTCTGTAGGTACGAATATTCTTTCTTAGGTAAAGACGTATTTGGCAAGTTATTAACGACTTTAGACATAACGAGGGCCTCTGTAATGAAATTAAAATTGTCATAAATAGATTTACATTCCAGAGTTACCTTTCCCTTGCCTTTTTTAGCCGCAATACCTACTCCACTGACGGAAGCGTTGATATGCTGACGACGCAGTCCTAATAGTTGCACTGCATTCTCCGTGACTAAGGTTATTTGTGACCCTTGGTCGAGTAAAGCATTTAATGTTACATAGGACCCGTCTATTGCCTTCACGCCTACCTTTACTGTTGTCAATAACATTTCTTCATTCTCACTGTCAACGTGATTAGCATTTTTTTGCTGGTGCCCTGTAGGGCGAGATGTAGAAATGTCAATTTTTGAAGTTGATGGCTTATTACAAATTGCATCATGTAGCAACGTGTTATGTGCAGCATTGCAATTTTTGCATCGATGCACGGATTTGCAAATACCTAATTCATGTGTGTACAGACAGTTATTGCAAATGTTATATTTCGCAACAGTGTCAAGTTTTGCATCCGGTGACATACTTACAAACTTCCTACACTGGTATAATGTATGATCAAGATTACACAATGGACATTTTACCAATTTAAAATTAGTATGATATGCCCTAGTAAATGTAGGTTTTTTAGAGTTAGGATGCGATTTATTAGATTGGTTACCGTCAATTTTGTCATTTTTGTTTGTCAAAGTCTGTTTTTGTGTCATATTAGTTTGATGTACTTTCGAAATAGGTTCTAGTGCTGTAAATTTCGCTTCTAAAAATGTCAATAACTCCTCTAAATTTGCTAATTCTCTTGGTTTTTTCCTCGATTCCTGGTAGTCTCGATAGGTCTCACTATCTAACTTCTTGCATATGAGATGTACAAGAAGAGGGCCCCAGCTGTATGTGTCAATGCCAAGATTTTCTATAGCATGTATGCATTCTTTGCTGATGTCATGTAACTTTTTGATCTCATATGAGGTTTGCTTTTGGATAACTGGCTGATTCAAAAATACTTCGAACTGTTTAGTGAAAAGAAGCTGTTTATTGTTATAACGTTGGCATAGAATGTCCCACGCTGTGTCATAATTATCAGCCGAAATATGGAGATGTTGAATCAGACGTTCGGCTTCACCCTTTACTTTACTCTTCAGGTGCTGCATTTTCTGGGACTTACTTATGGTATTATTAAAGTGGATAGCTTCTTTGAACAAGTCATAAAATGTAGGCCATTGTGTGTAATTTCCTACAAATGAGGGAATTTCCATCTTAGGTGTGGATTCCTTAAGATGGGCTGTGGATGATATTTTTTGATTTAACTTCCTCTTGATTGTTCTGAATTTTATGTCATTTTGGTTATACTCTTCATCATAACCAGGATCAGCCTCTTCCAATAAATTATCTATCTGCCAATGTAATTTATCAATAGTTTCCCAGCGCGCCTGAATGCTCCTTAATTCGTCCTCTAACTCCCACTTTTCATCTAATTCATCCAGTACACAATACTCAATTTGCCTTAAGAATGCCTTGAAATTCGTCTTTTGCTGACTCATAAGTTTTATCAGAATAGAGGTAGATTCAGTTTGCTCCGAAGTGGAACACTTAGTGTCAAAAACAGCATCTTTTTGCTTAAAGTTCGCAATTAAGTCTCTCGTGGCTTGATAATATTCCCGAACCTGCTTATACATGTCTCTTGTAAAGTACTCGTGGGATTTATCTACAAATGTCAAAAGTTGTGTGTGATTTCCTTGGAATTCTTTCCAATGATCGTCCAATCTCTCCAATCTCTTAGCGATGTATTCTAACGTTTTTCTGTCACTAGAATCTTTCTTAAAATTGGCGTTAATTTGCTCAAAATAAGTGATAAGATCCTGCTGATTTTTAATAAGAGCCTCCATTGCGGTTAATGATCAGTTATAAAGTAATATGGAACAGTCTTACTTGTTTGCTGCTGCTGTCAATGCGCCTGCTGATACCTTGGCGATGCTGAGTAGTACCACCGTTACCAGGTAGCTCGTTGCACGCGCCGTCCAGTCGTAAAGCCTTACAACTCACGACTTGACGTGGTCTGCCGCCCTGTTGTCAAGTGTGCCTCGCACTGCGAGACCGCTGGTTATACTTGTCACGATGTATTCAATCCCTTGGATGAAGGATTACACACCCAAAAATGTCACGATGTCAAATGTACTGTATAGCACACGTGTCACTGGTATACTTCACTAAATTACGTACACGAGTCACTCCCGTAACGCTAAGTTCAGCAAAGTATTCTACCGCCGAAAGGTCCCGAATTAGAACTCCCCGCGCGATAGATCAAACTCTCGAAGGACCATGTAACATTCGTTAACTAATAAATGTCAGGATGTCAGATAGATGACCAAAATATGTCAGACAACTGCGCCGTATCTACCGCTGATGGGATTTAATGATAAGACGTGTGTAGTTGCCGAATGCTTTAATTGCACTGATTTTACATAGCATTGTCAAAATGTAGGTCAGGCGCAGCTGGCCAAAGTGCATCGAAATAATGCTAACTACACATAAATATCATACAAGTAAAATGTTCGAGTTGACTCGTACAACATTGATTTGACCATGACTTACAAAATGATGCACTATTTTTCCTATTGATTTTTTTAAATAAACGCGATGGTTTTAAATTGCGTAAAATTTTGTGAGCAATGGCAACATTCAGTGCAAGGTTAGTTATTCGAGACAATGAAACAATGACAATGACTCTTATCTATAATAAAAAAAAAGGAAAATTCATCTGATCAAAATTATTTTTAGAAGGACATTGGTTGTTTTATAATCTCAAATTGATGGTCTGAGTTTAGACACGGTAATCATGGCGCTTTACAGCAGTATCTCAATTCATGCCCTTATTGACGTGCTCACACACGCGCAAATATAACCTCCAAATGTGTTTCGGAAACGCGTCTCACAAGTCGGTCGTGTCGTGCGTGATGTGAGAAAGTGTAACCGAAAATTCAGGCAATGACAGATTATTCTAGCTTCTACTAATATGTTTACCGTGTTAGTTTACGATGGTAATATTGTAGTGTTTAAGAAGAATATTGCGTAATGACGAAAATTATGAATACTATATAGGATAAGACTAAAGTTGAGTTAAAGAATTGTAATAGAATTTAGAAGTTTTCTATGTAAGTTAAGTGGCAATCATGTATTTTTCATTAAAATATTACGGCTTTTACTGTCAATATTAATAAAATAAGCAGACGAAACTTGTATTTTTATTTTCTTTCCTATTAATTATCTGCATTTATTGCTAAAAATCTAACAAAAAAAGGTTAGGCATTCAAGGACAGTGCACTGATCGATCAGTGCTTAGGCATCTGACAGGATAAAGGTTCTATTAAATAAAAGCATTATGTTACGTGTAAAGCTTATATTTAGTAGTATGTTATAGTAAAATATAAATACAATGTATTGAATGGCGTAAATATTTCGGCGCGCGATACAATGAAGCTGTTTAGGCAGACTCCACTTCTTCCTTTATAAGTCTGACTAGGTCGTTGAACTTGGATCCATCGAATATTAGTACCTGAAAACAATAATATCAATATACTATTTTTGTCATTGTGGTTTCAATTCATTAGTCTACGAAGTATGCACAGTATCGCAGGGCAAAACGAATCCATTCTAATAATAATGCGAAAGACACTTACACTATTGCCACAAAACCATTTGATGACAATTGATAGATATTATCTAGAACCCTTGGAAAGACAAGCAATTTTTTTTTAAATCTACTCCCTTAATCATTTAAATAGATAACAAGCCATATTCCATGCGAGCGATGCTGCGGGCATGGCTAGTTTATTATAGTCTGCGTGCGAGCTAGGCCCATTGTTGGTATGGGATGCGGGAGGGGGCGAATTGAACGTGCATTTCATATGCGTCTCTTTCTCACTTGACAATCTCATGCATGATGCAACCCCGCGTCAGGCACCTAAAGTGACTAAACTATAATAATTACTGTTTTCTATGCTTTTTCTAGACAAAAACATAATGTAATGTATAATGTGAAACATAAAACTTGCTAACACATATGGTGTGTGTGGATTGGACTTTATATCTTAGGAAAATACACAAAGACAATATTGTCTTTCCACTTCAAACGGGTGGAGGAAACATAGGCGACGGCAATTATTAAATCTTAACATTATTTTTACCTTTCTACATGGTGTCAAAGCCCCTCCTTCATAGTCCCACTGCGATAAATCAGCCTGTTCGGTCACATCCACGTCAAAACTGGCTAGCGCTTCGTCTGTTATGGGCTTTTCTTCCTGGTTGGCGAAAAGGACCTCTGATGCTTCATCTGGGTAAGAAATTATTATTTAAGTGATGTGAAGCTCCTTTCCATCACATAGACGTATGACTGTTATGTCATCTTAAATATCTATTTAATTTACTTAAGAGTAATCAAAGAGAATGCCACATAGTAGAGACTACACTTTCTAATCATCTTTCATATCATTTTAGCCATAGGACGTGCTGAACATATGCCTCCCCCAATGACTTCCAGATTGACCAGTTGGTAGCAGCCTGCATCCAGCAGCTTTCTGGAACCACCAGGTCAATATTCATAGTAATTTAAATACTGATCGAACTATCGTCTGACCAAAAGTGCAAGGACATTAAAATCCATCAGACTGTCAGAATATCAATGATCAACTGTCAAATATGCTTATGTCATTGGTTAAAAATGTTAATCATTTGCAATGGGTCATTATCAAATGTTGCACAGGTTGCAGAAAACTTATTGGGCAAACTTGTGCTCCCAAATAAGTTGTTTTCCACATATAATTTTTCTTGTCACTTGTGTTCATTGATTAGCATTAGTAATACACCATGAAAGTTATTAATTATTATCAGATTTAAGTCAATAACGTAATATTATGGAGTTTACGTATTATTACCCGGTAACAGAGTTAGTAGCATCATAGATAAAGTAACAGTGTTCTGCCCTAAATTTGAAAATGATTCAGATATTTAAAATGTGAAACTAATACAATGAATACGGACCTCCAGTATTGTAAGTTTTGCTAATCCAGATGAGATACTGGAATGTGTATGGCATGTTTTTTCTTACTGCTTTCTCAAGCTCTGACTGAAGTGATGCAAACAGTGGCACGCTGATTGCAGCTGGAATGTTTAGGATCCTGAGAACAACAGATTTAGACTATCTACATAACCGATTGGTAGATCCTTTGACATAGCTCCATAGATTTGCAAGTGATTTTGTGATGAGTGAGAACCATATGATCATTCTTTGTACCTGTCAAGTATATCTTTTAATGACTTGAATACCAACTAATATTACACAAGCTCTGGTTAATTTAGGGCTAGATAATAAAGGTGATAAATAAAAGGATTCAATAATATTATTACTTAAGTATGATAACCTGTTTCAAGTTGCTGGGAAAGAGTTCAACAAAGAGTAGATGACTCTGGGCAAAGCCGAGTTATGGATGAAGCTTTGCCCAGAGTCATCTTGGCTTCTGGCTTTCACCATAAGGTGAGTAGTAAAATCAGTAGCAAATCTCAGTAGTAGTAAAGTAACCCATAAAAACTCAAAGCAACTTACTAAACAACAACTAACAATATTCAAGATTTTAAATAATTGGCTATTGCTAAAGGCCACAGCTTAAAACTTAATGTCTGAAAAATGCAATTGTCTTGAAATTTCGGAATTTTTATTAGTAAGCACAAAATGTTCCACTAGTGGCAAGAAAGGCTTTAATAGTCTCCTGTCTGATGTATCACATATGATACATAACAATGGTTTTGCTCGTTATCTACTCTTGGACAGGTAACTGGTTAATATCAAATGAAAATTAGGACTATACCTTTCATTTATAACAAAACCAACTTGTGACGCCTCATCTGACAAGATCTTTTTGATAAGTGCTTTTGTTTTGTCATTTGCATTTTCCTCCGCCAAGGTTGTCAATAAAGTTCTAATTTGTTGGATACATTTTTCTTCCTGAAATTAAAAATTTTATGTCATCAGCAAAAAGTAACCGAGCACATACTCTATACATAGAGCAGCAATACACATCCACCATCCACCATCCATCACCATCTTTCTCCGAAACTAGTTTGTGATTTTTTACTACAATTTAGTATGAAATGGTAGTAAAATGTCAACTCTTGCCCATACAAAAACAATACAGATAAATATTAAAAAATTGCAGTAATTTTTGTTGAATAAATCTTAACACATTTCAACTCTATAGGGTAGGTATGTGCTCCATGGTGAAAATAAACAAGATTTTTTTACATACTTTTCTTTTAGTAATATTGATGATGGTCGTAATCCCAAATACTCCATCACTACCATCATCATCATCATCATCGTCTTCCTGTCCATTATCCAAACATTGTTTCACTACACTGCCAACATAGTTTTGAGCTGAAACCAATCATAGTGTCTAAAACCACCTTTACATAGTAAAAATATGCCTTATTAAAGAATTTTGACGAAAACTTTTATAGGACTTTGTTCATACAACAATAATTTGTTAGCATATAAAATTGTATTATAAAATAAAATAACTCACAAATTATAATCTCGGCCAGACCACCCAAGTCCACATCGGACTTCAAGAACAGTTGACGCAACAGTTGTTTGATGCCATGGAAGTCACAGTCCTCAGGGTTACGTCCCTCGAAGTCAGCTTGCAACTCCTAAAAACAATTACACTTAATAATTTATTGTCAGTAATGGAAAATAGTTATCAGCACATTAAGCACAATGATGTTCCCAGTGGTTCAAAAGCTAGGTGTTACTAAAAATCATGTGTAAATAATCTTGTAAACAATAGTGAAACTAATTGAAAAAACTTGTATGTAACAAAAAACAAGAAAAAAGTAATGTGGTATCACCATAATTCTTGACTGGACTTTACCACAGCAAACTGGAAATCATTACAGCCGCGAGACTTTATGACTCATTGTTTCGTTTTATTACGAAACCTGAGTCCAAATTATTCCATTGATTTGTGCATACAAATTACAACAGGGTCGTAGATATTTTATAAAAGATTCCGCAATATTAGGAAATTTTTATTAAACTATTCTGTAAATTTAAAATCGACGTTTCGTCTACGATACAATTGCAAATCAAAGTGATAATTTTATTGGAATAATAAATAAGGCACGCCATGTGTTTTTAGGTTATGTTTGTAACATACCTTGTCGCCGATATAGTTTCCATCGGAATCAAAGTCCGAATCCTTGTCGCTACCGGAGTCATGTTCATCTTCGCTTTCACTCTCCTGTTGCACAATATCCTTGTTCCTCTTGTTAGACATTTTATTTTATATAAAAGCCGACAAGTACAACACGCAACAACAACGCACTTCGCAAAATTGACACTCAAATTGACAGATGAAAAGAAAACAAAAGTTTGACATTTCAAGAATAGTGTCGCCAGTTGCAATAAATAGTAATGTAGTAGTAGTGTCAAATAACCGTCATTAATTAAAAACCCGTTTCTATTAACGTTATTTTGATTTGAATTATAACTTAATGTTACGATCTTCTCTATCCAAGGCTTTGCCAACCTCTACGAAATTTAACACTAAAGTTAAAAAAACTAATATTATAAAGCTGAAGCTTGCTTGTTTGGTTGAACGCGCTAATCTCAAGAACTGCTGGTTCGAATTAAAAAAAATATATTGGATAGTCAATTTATTATGGAAGGTTATTATGCTTATATGCTATATAACATCATGCTACGACCAATAGGAGCGGAGAAATAGTGTTAGTAAGGTGAGGGCAAGTGCGCCTTTCCAGCAAAGCGTGCCTACCCTGAATATGCGATAAACTGCTATTAAGCTGCATGGTTGGTTATCATCGAGTACAGGGTATGTGCTACATGTTGGTTATACAGGGTTATTTGTAAAACATTAACAACTCCATAGGGGCTGATTCTGGTGCTCAAATACAACAACTTTTTGTACGGGACCAACATCGAAATCGCAAAAAAAAAAAGGTACTTAACTGTTTCATACAAACTGGAGACGTATTTTTGAAGCATTAGAAATGAATCTTGAATTCGAACACGAAAAAAATTCGTGTATAAAAATAGTTTCTATTGCCTCCGATTTTACGCATTTTTGAATCGCTCGAAATAAGTGTCGCTATTAGATTGAAATCTTGTAACTATTTTAGTTTCACGTAGAAAATATCATAAACCATAAAGCAAAAACTCACTAACGAACGTAAATAAAAAGTTATTATGTCAAATTTCTGTCAAACATACGTTTACTTGTCAATGTAATTCTTCCGTACTTTCTACTAGTAGAAAACAAAAACGAGTGGTCGTTGCAGAATTCACGGAATGAATTTTCAAAAATAGTGATTTTAGGAATTCGCATTCGAATCTTGCGATTTCATATCCGGATTGGAATTCGCATGATTCGAAAATACGTCTCCTGATGATGTCAGCCGGTCGGCGGCTTTGTATGGTGAAGTGTTATTTTTTTGCTATTTCGATGTTGGTCACACAAAAAGTTGTTGTATTTGAGCACTAGAATCAGCCCCTAGGAGGTTGTTAATATACTAAAAATAGTACCCTATTGTACTACTATTGTAACACTATTGTAACAAGCCATTGTAACAAGTAGGTACTTGTTACAATGGCTGGCTCTGATCATGTACTTCGCCGAAAGGTGCAGGCCACCGGAAGGCGCACTTAGCCCACCTCCCCTCTCAACGTGTGTGATAATAATTAAGTATTTATCTTTTCATTTACTAAGATTGTATTTTATTGCTTGTAAATGTTGAGCAGCAGTGTGAAGTAAGACCACGCTGTTTTGATGATCTAAAACAAATGATAGCATGTAAATAAAATAAAAAAATAATTTATTTACTTATCAAAATAAGGATTCCAGATTAGATTGGAGACCATTTATAAATTTTTTCTGAGCAATATTGCTAGTTACCCATAGATAAGCATATGTACTAAATAAAGGAATTTATAAGTACTACGTACGTACTACGTATACTATTAAGTACTACTACGCAGTACTACGTAGTACCTACTTAAAAAATCCTTGATTATATACAGAATACAGTTACCGTGGTATAACTCGCTAACGACATCACGGTGAATCCGTATGTAGTGACGTGGACTTCCTTTTGTGCTCTGAAATTGAAAAAAAAAACTACTTATGCCACAAATTTGTCAGGGCGGGTCGTGCGGCGAGTGCTACTTGCGCTGTTACAAAGCTCTCTCTGCTTATAAGGAAAAACTTAAAAGCATAAAAAGCTAGTTAGCTTTTTATGCGAGCTTTTATAACTGCACCAATACATGGTCCTATCTATTCATCTCTGCGCTTCTCCAAAATCTGCTTGGGCACCGCCGGGGCCGCCTTAGTTACGGCACTGCTTTTCCCGCGTTTACATTTAGACTAAGAATAATAAAATAATGATTTAGCACAAGTTAATAAAAATACTTATCGACAAAAATTACATCTAAAGCGATGTGTCAAAAAGGTGTGCTCCAGTAGTCGTCGTGACCAGTCGTGACCATTACTTAGAATGCGCTACGCTTAATCGTGACAGCCAGTTCTGTCTTTACCATAAGGGCACATGGGGCCTGTGCCCAGGGCCCCCGGCCTTACGGGGGCCCCTAAGCACTACAACATGTTTGTAAACTAAGAAACACTGTTAACTAAAAAGAAAGAAAAGGGGGTCGAAGCCTATGAAAAAAATGTAAAAATTTAAAACTATGCTTTTTATGAAAAAACTTTTTGGGATTTATGAATTCATACCAACAGTATTTTATTATCACTTTGCAATAGGGCCCCCGAATCCTTCAGTGCCCCAGGGTCCCGGAATATGTTAAGACGGCCCTGGTGACAGCCATGCCTGGGACTTTTTACGTCGCTGATTTTCGAGGCCTTGCACAGAATCGGTTGAAAGAACCCGGCAAGCCCGGCCATCGACCTAATGCAAACGCGCCACAGACAGGTTGTGTGTTCAGTAGCGCAGAGTGGACGACTAAAACATTTAATTGTACGATTGGAGTACTTACAACCTACTCCGACCATCCGTAATTTTGTAAGTCGTGTCTTTGTGATTGCGACCTATTAAAACTTACAAAATTGTTTAAACGCTCGTTTGGAGGTTTTTAAAAACTTCGAAATGCTATACGCTGATCTAGTAATTTGTAACCCGGACTGCGAACGCGGCAGTCGTGGGTTCGAATCCCACAAGAGCTAAATGTGGACGTGTGTGATTTTTTTGGCCCTAAGTCCTAAGTAATACTTGTGAATGAGTGAGAATATGTAATGGAGTGTTCTAGGTATGTTTATCAGTTACGTCAGCATGTTTCATTTTTAGCTAAATATTGGATCTAATTTAAAAAAAGAATAAATTTATCAGTACCTATGGATCATAATCAGTATAGAACTTCTGATTTTATTTGAAGCTTTGTACCATCCGCTGTAGTACAAGGCTTCTGATACGCCTTCACTCTGAAATAAAATTAATATTATTAACGATAAATTAGTTGTAAATGATTTTACAAATAATTATCAACTACACGCATCACCCCTTAAATTAATTACCAGTTCATAAAACCATAACAACTGACCATAAACTTATACTTTTAGGTTTAGATTAGCTTATTAGAGCAGTCAAAGGGTCCCGGGTTCGATTCTCAGTTCGGGTCAATTTAGAAAACGATCTTTTGTAAATTTGTTCGGGTCGAGTGTGCTGGGAGACGCCTCTGGCAAATTGGCAAATGGCATTGTCTGGTGGTACCACGCAACACAAGAATGTTAATTCCTTACTTCGAGACCAAGACAGTTGGTGTGTCCTTATCCTTCCTTATGTATCTCTCCTACGCCCTCCTTCTGCGTTTCCTTGCTGAGTGCCCGCAGTGCCACGTATAGAGAGAGATGGAAAAGTCTTGCAAAAGCCGCAACCAACTCAACAGACCAGGGCCGGATTTTAAAGTGTGGAGGCCCTGGGGCATCTAAGAAGTGGATGTCACGTTTTTTTTTAACAGATGAAAAAACGATTTCCACAGTTTTCAATCTTTGATAGACATATAAAGGATGTATTTGTTCTTATCTAAAAAAACGAGTTATTGTTGATTTGTGGAGGCCCCTTCTTTGTGGGGGCTAGAGCCCCTGTTGCCCTGCCCTAAATTCGGACCTCCATACAGACGATCCATAACCACGACCACTGCGCCATGAGTGTACGACTAAAAAGAAGAATCACTCATACGGGAAAGGTACGCCGGTCCTTTTGGAAAGCGACTGTATGGATACAGATCCAACACAAAGAGTACTTACGTATATTAAGATACGACATTGTGTTGGGATTTGTACACCAAGCGGATGCTATCTCTGTCTGCACTATTGAGAAAATACAGCCAAAGACAACACCTCTCAGGTGAAAGGACTGTTGCAGATAAGATAGAAACTATACCAGGTCTATGGAAAAGAACTTGATGGACTGGTTGTCGGCTTGATATCAACTGTCTCATCTCGATAATCAGAGCAGATAGTGACCGCTCACTAAATGGGCCGCCCTAATAAAGCCCGGCTGTAGAGAGGTGAGTCTGCGGGGTGCAAGTTCCCAGTTCCAAGTTCCCACGCACCAGTCAGCGGGCCCCCGGCGTTTAGACATTTTACACTTCCAACCTGGGGCACAGCTTCTGATGCAACTCGACTCTTGGCCAGCCAGTAAAGGCAAGCACAAAAGGCGAGGGCCAAATTAATACGGGCCCTATGGATTAGAGGGTCAGAGGTGTCGCCATTCAACTACAGCTTGCCACAGTTGCCACAGGCTGCCCCTGCGGGGTTATTACTCGTATGTATCATCATCATTATCATTTCAGCCGCAGGACGTCCACTTCTGAACATAGGCCTCCCCTAATGACTCCCAGATAGGCCGATTGAAAGCGGCCTGCACCCAGCGGCTTCCCGCAACCTTTACTAGGTCGCCTGTCCACCTTGTGGGTGGACGTCCTAAGCTAGGCTTGTGAGTACGGGGCCTTATTTCTTTATGCTCCATCGGCAATTAGTTCTACGTGATATGTGCCCCGCCCACTACTTCAGCTTGCTAATCAGTTGGGCTATGTCAGCGACTTTTGTTCATTTACGGATCTCCTCATTTCTATTTCGATCTCGCAAAGAAACAACGAATATGTATATTATTATTATATTCTGTGACCATACTTTCAGTATTGATTTAGAATTTAGATGTTATTCCGATATAGCCTAAGATTAAAATAGAAATGAGCAAATGTTGTATTATCCTGCCGGATCTCCGGGCAGCCATGCTATGAATAGAACGCTGTCGGTTTAGGACCTAGGAATTCGCTAGATTATTTTATGAACAAGTATTTATTTGGGATTCTGAGATTCTCTCATTGTTATATATTTGTAAGTATTTCTTTTTCTGATATTAAAAGCTAAATGTAAAGAAGCTAGTGTTAGCACAGAATAAATATATTTTAGTAAATTTTAGGGTACAATAATATGATACTATAAAAATATATATAATTTAACGCAGAACTTATTAGTGTGTAAAAATTTTGTTATAATTTGCTTTAAAAAACAGGGTGTTGATTTTGTGTCGATTCGATTCTAAGCTATTAGACAAGACAGTAGCATTTAAATTATATGAATTCTATTTAGCCGAATGGATGAGCCTAACGTTTCATTAATCAATTTTACTGCAAAACAACAAACTACAGAAAGATGTTTAGGGATATTCAATAAATCTAAAGAAAGGTTAGGTACAGTAAAATTATATTACCAAACGAATGTTTTCTGCAGGCCTACTATTATAGTCGTAAAAAGATACACGGGAAGTAAAAATAGGTTTGTTTGTGACTTTACTATGGAACGACTTAGCAAGGTGAGTCTTTGAGATGAGAGTAGATGGCTAAATCTGTAACAGAAAAAGAGTCCAACTAAGCTAGAACTAGTTCGAAAGCTAAGATTTATATTTTTATTTTTGAAAAATCATTTTGTCAAGCTTAAAGTCAGTTTTTATACCAAAAATTTTATAACAAATGACGACCTTCGTAGCCGAGAGGCGAGCATACCGGACTT
The DNA here is from genome assembly GCA_963576865.1 of Anania hortulata. Lineage (NCBI taxonomy): Eukaryota > Metazoa > Arthropoda > Insecta > Lepidoptera > Crambidae > Anania > Anania hortulata. Next base: position 5,896,908 of record OY756412.1, on the reverse strand, counting down.
GGTAGATAATAGATAGATAGGTAGGTACTCTTTATTGGAGATCACACAAGGTAATTACACATGATTTTTATAGAGACGTACTTTAGGCGGTCTTATCGCTAATAGCTATCTCTTCCGGACAACCTTCAGGTAGTCTTGGTGCTATCTCTGAGTCCCGGGTTCGATGCCCGGTCGGTCAATGTAGAAAAATAACTTCTCTATATTGTCTCGGGTTTGGGTGTCGTCGTACCGTCGTTGTTTCTGATTTCTGTAACACAAGCTACTTATCATAGTATCATAGGATTCAGTCCACTGATTCAGAAAAAAATCATACAAGTTCATTTAGTAGTTGATTGATGATGATGAAATGATGAGATAAACCCATCACATATTCGTTGGACTTTAAGCCATAACACACACAACGGAGTAAGTTACGAAGTTTATAAGTACAATGTGTTGTTTGTGACTGTACTCATCTTATGACATCTTAATATGACACTCATATTTTATGATTTTTACCGAAAGTAAAGGCTTATTTTTCATAACTTCACGTGGGTTCTATACATTTGTGATTACTTTTGAGCTATTCACATTAGGGCCTATACCTACTCTTGAAGTTACTGCCTGGGGCCGATATTTTCCAATCGGATAAACTCTGAAAGTGGTCTGAGTTTTTGAAGGTGAGTACAGTTACAAACATTACATTGTTTAAACTTCGTAACTTATTCTATTGTGTGTAATATGTATGTGTTTTGACCCCATCAATTTCATCTACGGAATGAACTTGTATAATTTTGAGAACATATTTCAGTGTGTTTGTTTTAATGTGTGCAAAGTAAATAAAATATAAAAAAATATTTTTTTTACTATTTACATTACACATAATATTTATTTGCAAGACTCAGTCCTCTACAACTCTATTGATTGGTGCAATAATACTGTTTGTTCTATTTCCAGCTCAAACAAATACTAATAAAGTGGTTATAATTTCGATTTTAATAAAAAACAGTCTTAATTTTAAGACCATTTCTCTAGTTCTAGTTACGGATTTGGCCTTGCACTTAATCTCAGAAAATCACAGGTAAGATGGGTATGTATAGATTAGTTATCTATAGTTATCTATCTGTAGCACTGTCCTTTTCTCTTTCACTTTGAATGGATTAAAGAAATTCAGATTGAGCGTATTTAGTCTCCTAAACTAAGAACCCTTAACATAGAACACTACCTATCCTGTCTGTACCTATGGTACAGTAATTTAATGGCTTCAGTGTGGTAGGGCAGGAAATGTTAATTAAATACCAAAGTAGTTATAAAAAAATTGTTCAGGTTAGGTCACTGCGCTGGCTACAAAAGAACTCTCCCATACCGTTTTGTCTTTTCGGTGCTTTAACTGAGAACTACGAAACGGCTTATTTCAATAACGATCTAGGCCGCTTTTGTTTCAGCGTTTCTATTACCTAACGTTAACGATCTCGGGATGGTAACTAGGCGAATAATTTCAAACAAAGATAGACTCACCGATTCTAAGAGCCTTTGTCCGTACCAGCACAGCAGCCATGTTTGCGAAAGGGCAGTCGTCAGGAACGATTTGTACACCATTTCATTCCATTTCTCCACAATCTAGATTAGAAAGATAGAAAGTTTAAATTGTAGTATCTAACCAGTGATTACGATGGTCCCTAAATATAGGGTTGAGATTTGCAGTGGACTAACATTTTTACATGTATGTAATTTTAAAAAATCCGTGAAAATCAATAGTGAAGCAACAACTTCGCTCACTACTCGTTACAATTAACGACAGTCTGGTCTAGTGGTTCGCACTCCGGACCACAATGCCTGGCGGTTGCGGGTTCGAATCGAGCAAGGGCCAAATTTTTGTGTGATGAGCACGAGCCTTTGTACCTAAGTCTTGGATGTTTATAAAGATATTTAACTATGTCTATCCTTTAACAAGACGCCATAGTACAAGTTATACTTAGTTTGGGGCTAGATAATTAGTCTACAACATTGATTCCTGGCTCCAATATCACGGCATTCGCTTCATCGCAAAACAATTATGTTAAATCACATGTGAAAATAGCCAAAGCTTTCAATTGTCGATCAATCTAATCTGAACATCAGCCCTGAATTCGACCGAAAAATTTTGGTTTCAATTATTCGGATACTTTGGAGCGAAATTATTTCGATGTATAGAAGTTCATTGCTACTTGTTAGTTAATACCTATGTTTTGAGTTTTTGTACTATGGCGACTAGCTATAATATATCTTAAAACATGGCGTTTAAGACTCAGCCTGCCTAGCATGAGAACTAAAACACGATATGATATGATATGATATAGCGATATATCGACACAAACTGTAAAAATATGATAGTTAAAGCCGCCGTTTTGAATCGCCGTGCCGGTTACGTTACATATTATGATCGCTGTTTCGATAAAAAATCAAATGGGGATAGCCCCCATCATATTTTTACAGTTGGTGTCAATATATCATATCGTGTTTTAGTAGTCATGCTAGGCAGGCTGGCGCCAGTTTAAGCGGGTGTTTTTTTCGAAATTTCAAAGTTGTAGAAATTGTTAAATATACTGATATTACTGATGGTAGCAGCTCATTGCTCTACGTACCTACACTAAAGCAAATACACAAATCCATATGTATTACAAATTACTGTTTGATTGTTTATCCTTTTCGAGTTTCCGTTTGTTGACAAACTGCTTGCGATAAATCTTCCATGAATTGTGGTACTTATGACGTATGGTTACTGAATTAAATTAAAAAAAATTCCCGAGGCGAGTTGCTAGTAGACAATAAATTCATGAGTTACTCACGACACAGCAGAACCCGCAGAAACAAATGATTATAGAACTGTTGAAAAAGTTGACTAGAAGTGCGAAGCTGAACATACTCTCCACATCTCCTGCGAGCCTGGTAGAAAATATAAGAGAAAAATTATGAATCTAAAAGGCTTATCATGGACAGGGTTCTCAGCATTGCTTTTTTTTTAAACACTACATATTTTATGGATGCTTGAGTTCTTAAAGTAAACAAAACCTGGTTCTAGTTTTATAAAAAAACATGCAAAACATGGACTTCACATAGCACTACTAATTAATCTCTAGTTCTCTAGACCACTAGATAAAATTGTTTCCATTGACGTAAAAGGCATCGAACCTCATAAAGACACACCTAAAGATGCAAGTACCTAAAAGTAAAATAACGTTGTTTTGGTGAACTGAATATCGGAACAAAGTATATCAATTTCGACATTTCTTCAATGAGTATTTATAATTTGTAATTATTTTATCTGTCGATTGACGTTTGTTTCATAGGTGTAGACCAAAATAACGTAATTTTTGGTACTTGCAATTTTAGTCATGCCAGGCTCCATACAAAAAAGTTCGAAGTCTTTACTATTTATGATCATCTGTTTTAAATCGCCCCTTGCATAGGTCCTGCGGAGTCCCAGGGCTCTGTGGAGCACACTCTGGGTGTCGCTGCTCTAAAATATCTAAGTAAAAGGTGGTTTATATCAGCAGCTAATAGTTATCTAGTCAACGGCAGAGCAAGATACTACAAATGACAAACCAACTCATTAAAAATTTAACACAAAGGTGGGTAATATCAATTGAGAAAAATTATGTGGTATGGATAGATAGATTTTCTTTATTGCACACCATACAAAGAAGTTACCACTGACATTTACATTAGGATGCACAATTTAGGCGGTCTTGTTGCTAAAAGTGATTTCTTCTGGACAACCTTCTATAGAGTCCAGTGTGGTATCTTAACGAACTGTTGACTAAACTTCTAAGACAACACAACTTCATTATGTACTTTGTCTTTCTGTAATTTGTTAAACAAAATGAATGTAAAGAACCCTGTATACGGTTTCGGTCAAAGCTAAAAATCAGCTAAAACTCATTTCTTGACTACGTTAAGACGTAATCTTTAACAAAGCTAGACTTAAGCTTGTGGCACGTTTGGGATTGATACATTAAGAGTCCAATGTCTAAAGACGTCAAGTCTAGAATCATTTTGAACAAGCACAAATGTCTCAAGTGTCTGTCTATCACACGTGTCAGGCATAAAGGTGAGCACTGACCGGGTTTACGGGGCGTAATGTAACATCCGCAGCGAGCGTTTACTTTACGTCGTATGCTAAAATCCGACAAGCGGTCCGTTGCTTGCATTGATTCGTAGTCTTCTTTCAGTGCTCGCTTTGTCAAATGTTACGTTGCGTCAGTTGAGGTGCTTGTAGCTCAGTGGAGGCAGCGCTTTAGCAGTGGAAACCAAAGTTAAATCACCTACGCCGTGGTTGTGATTGGATGGGTGACCATTCTAGAGACATTTATCACAATTTAAGTATCTCCGGGTTTCGGAAGGCATGTTAAAAGTTGATCTCGGCTAATAATGCTTGATACTAGTCGTAAAGCCTAGTTTGAGGCTTTAGGAAGGCTTAATAAGATTTGACAGCAAGGTTAAGTCACTGGCCTTACAACATCCCTCCACCTATCCGCACTGGGGCCGCGTGGTGGTGTAGTATGACCCAAACCACCTTATATTTGAGATGAGGTCTGTGCCCTGCAGTAGGACGTATAAAATCATACCTCAATATCGCTTGATATTAGAAGTGAAGCCTAGTTAGAGGCCTTAGGACGGCTTAATAAGATTCGACAGTAAGTCACTATCCTAACAAAACCAATTCGCACTGGGGCCACGTGGTAGAGTATGGCCCAAACCACTTCATAGTTGAGGTAAGGCCCGTGGCCTTCAGTGGGATGTATAAAGGCAAACTTTACTTTTTACGTTACGCCACCTAACGCTGGTCCGTTCTCACCTTAAAACCATAAATGAACTAGACATATTATAATATTTATATATACCTGATTAAAGCGTGATGCCTTCGTATAATGTCAGTCAGCAGCTTTTGATGTGTGCCCTCCCACTCTGCCTCGCTAAGCGACTCGACTGCTGATTTGTTGTTGAGGAGATGATCTTCACTGTAATCCGCTTCGAAAACACAGGGTGACTTGTAAGACCAGGATTCGCTTTAACAGGATGTTTTGCTTAGGTAAACAACTTTTACTATAGAGCAAGTCTCAAAAAAATAAGTGATGCTCCATATATTATTGTCGAGGTAAAGGACTATTTTGTATGGAGACGCGTTTTTTTTTTCTATTGATTCCAATTTGGCACCAATATCCTCTTAAAGCTATTAGCTCATCTTGCCAGCCATCCTGTATATTAACCAGTTAATATTTTGTTTATAATTGTAATCTTACTTTTTCCTTAAGAGTCTCAAAGACAGTCAGTAAAACCTAGTTTCAAACCTTGAGTGCTTCGATCAACAATACACTAGATAACGCCTTACTTATTAAAACAGAATATACTCAAATATGGCATCGTCTTACTATATTATTGAGTAGAAAAAAGGACTATAAAATAATTAAAAATTTAGTTCTAACATATACCTTAACTGCAAACGTTAAGGCGCAGTTTTGTTTGTCTCTATATTTACACGCGTTCGTCAAAATCCGGTGTCATTTTATTTTGGCACATCTGCAGCTCGGTGTTTCTTTGCGAGATCGAATCAGGAACGAGGAGATTCTTAAACGAACAAAAGTTGCTGACATAGCCCAACGGTTAAGCAAGCTGAAGTGGCAGTGGGCGGGGCACATAGCACGTAGAACTGACGGCCGATGGGGCAGAACGGTTCTGGAATGGAGGCCACGTACCAAGCTCCAAGCAAGTACTACAAGCGCAGCGTAGGACGTCCACCTGCAAGGTGGACAGACGACCTGGTAAAGGTTGCAGGAAGCCGCTGGATGCGGGCTGCTTCCAACTGGCCAATCTGGAAGTCACTGGGGGACGCCTATGTTCAGCAGTGGACGTCCTATGGCTGAAATGATAATGATGATGATGATGACATCTGCAGCAACTACTCATTATAAAAACAACTCTTAAGATCTAAGAAATAAAGTACAGAATAAATTATTCAAAATAACACCCAAATTTAAAGGAGGCGTTATTTACTCGGCTGATTCTGAGTAGCTGACCGGTTATTTAATGTATTCTTGATACAGACAAAATCTTGAGCAATTATTTCTATCATTCATGACTGACGGTAGAGTTAAACATGCTACGAGTGACTACGAAAAAGTTTTCATAGCTTGTCGTAGCACTACTACTACGTTTTCATTGCGTGTGTATTACGGCTACGGCCAGTATTCTGTTTCGTTTTTATTTTAAGAGTATCTTTATGTCACGAGTTAAAAATACTCAGCATTTTACTCAATTTTAAACCAATTTAAAAAATGAAAAGGTTCTCAATTTGACGAGTAAATGTAATCTAAATGTATGACGCATTTAACATGTCGTATTTATGTGTTGAAGTTCGACTCATATTTATATAGTTTCAATGTATGTAGATCCATTTATTATGAATTGATCACACTAAAAATTGCATTATTGCCGACCACTCGATCTCATTATGATTTATTTATCCTATTTTAGTTAATGACACTATAGCTTTTTGTAAAATGTTTTTTTTTGTTTATTTATTTTTATTCTATTTATAAACTTTATTGCACAGACGTAAAAAAAATTTACATATGGCGGATTTAATGCTGAAACCATTCTCTACCAGTCAACGATGGTGCTATACAGAGATGGTATGGGGCAGTGCAACAAAAATAAAAAGTTTAAATTATTGAAAATAAATTAAATTCACAAGAATCATCATCATCATCAGCCTTTGGAAGTCCACTGCTGGACATAGCCCTCCCCTAAGGAACACCACAGTGAGCGGCTCTGGGGCATTTACATCAAGCGGTTACCCGCAACCTTGACCAGGTCGTCAGTCCACCGGGTGGGAAGCCTGCCCACGCTGCGTCTTCGTGGTCGCCACTCAAGAACCTTTCCACCCCAACGGTTGTCAGCTATGCGAGCGATGTGACCTGCCAACTGCCACTTTAGCTTTGCAATTCGAAAAGCTATGTCGGTAACTTTGGTTCTTCTACGGATCTCCTCATTTCCAATGTTATCTCAAGCCAAGCATACCTACACAAGCACAAGATGCAATAAAAATGTTCTTGTAACAGAAATAACGAAATTAGTGGAAGAAAGAGGGCCACTAACGTCACAAACACCATAATTGACTACCGACATGTTTCTGTTGCTCACCCAAAGGATAGTCTTTGACCAGCTGCTGATCTATCCGCACGTAGATCAGCTTCTTGATCCTGACGGATAGCAAGTCGAACTGCGTCGTGATATGGCTGAGAAAGATGCAGAAGAGCAGGTCTCCACACAGCATGAACCAGATGGTAATTAGACCTGTCATCAAAACATGTCAGCATGTTTTGTACCTGTCAGAAATGTATGTATTTTTTCCATAAAGTACCACAGACTTTTGTTTAACTACTTGTACACTTGTACAAGTAGGTACGGGTAGTTTAAGGATTTTTAAACTATAAATTTTGAACTTATGAACAGTATTATAAGTTCAAAATTCCTATTTAAAAAACCCTTGAAAAAAGGATTAGGTATAAAGTAGACCTTTTTATTTCAACGACAAGAGCGCATGGACTTCATAACCTGCCTAGCACTTACTACATGTCTTACTTTTATAATAAAATTTAAACGTTATCATCCAAAGGTGTCTAAGCTACTTGAGCAGCTTCTTCTACACAACCTAACATTACGGTAGTAGGGCAAATCTAAATTTTGGTACAGCATACAGTCCGGAAGCGGAAAAGTAATACAGATGAGTTTTTTTTTTAGTTTTTTAATCTCACTTGATAGTCTTTTGCAGGCACTACTGACGTTTAAGTCTTTTCTGCAGTCATCATGGTATCTAAATATATCTCCTTTCTAAGCCATGTAGACTTATCCCCGAATCAAATTCTAGTTTTATATGCCTTTGCAGGCGTCATATTAAATCTTTATACATTTAACAGGCTCGCAATAAACATTTTACTTATGAATTCAAAAGCATGACCAAAACACAAGCCAATTTACTAAATAGGAACCATGCTACAAATTTTGATATAAGACCTGATAGAAAATGATCGTAATAATTCAAAAGTACACTTAGTACATTCCTCGTCGAAACCCAAGACTTTTACCACTCGAGCAATATCTTAGTGTAGAACTGTAGTATAATAAAGGTATTCTAAAAAGCTTTTTGTCGTAAAAACTTTGACACAGTATAATATTTTTTGCGACTTGAAATAGCTGTCTATTGCTTACATACCAACCAGCTTACCTTGATTTTTAAAATATTCATTCGTTTACTCACACAAGCCATTGGCATATCAAAATTTATAGACTGGGAGACGATAAAACAAATTTTCTGGTCATTTGTACCAAGTATGGCGACCCTTCAGGGGTCTAATTACGTTATGACGAAAAGGAAAATAATAGTCATAACGCTGGTACCGGCGGTCCGATCGTGTGAGCGTTAATCTAACGTGTCGGATAAATTACAAGAGTCGAACGATTTGGACCACAAAAATTCTTGTATTCGTCATTACGTAATTAGACCTCTGAAGATTTGCCATACTTAGTACAGATGACCGGAATCTTGTGTTACTATCTCCCGGTCTGTTATGAAAAACTCTAGAGATAATAATTTGATAAAGCATCTTTACTAATTTCCAAAAAGTTATTCGCAGGTTGTGTGTGCGAGTATGGGTAGGTTATAATAGCGAATGTAGGTTTTTATTCCCATTTTAACTCTCACCATGCCACGTCTGGAAAGCTAGTATGATCTCATAATAGATCCTCGCGAAGGGGTCGAAAGGGAACCAGTAGAAGAAGGGCAGGATGAGCGGCACGTCGTAGCCCAGGGTACGTTTGAGTATCTCCACGAAGGGCGGCGACAGAAAGATGACTAGGAGGGCATTGTTGCACCAGTAGTAACCTGGGAAAAATAAGTAGGTGTCATTTATCTCTGTGTGATACTCATTTTTCTTTCTAACGCTTTGTGCCTTTTCTGATGGTGGTTGACCAGAATCCTACGTAAACGTAAGAAGCGAATTTATGACCATAAGGATGTAAGTCACCACCGGTTTAAGTCGGCCAATTGATGACCTCCGTAGCCGAGAGGCAAGCATACCGGACTTGGTGTTGCTATCTTTAAGGTCCCGCATTCGATTCGTAGGTCCCGTAGGTCAATGTAGAAAATTAACTTTTCTATATTGTCCCGGGTCTGGGTGTTTCTGATTTCTGTAACACAAGTGCTTGAAGCTGCTTATCATAGGAACAGAGCAATGTATGTGATGTTGCTGCAATATTTATTTAATTTGGTTTTCTCTATCTGTTTCAAGCTATCGTGGCCGCTATGTGTTAAACTCATCATCGTTATTATCTTTGGAAGTCCACTGCTGGTCTGGACAAAGGCCTTCCCTATAAACAACAGCATACAGTAACAGCGAGTGGCTCTAGGCCGTTCGCATCAAGCGGCTTCTCGCGACCTTAACTAGGTCATCAGTCCATCGAGTGGGAGGCCTGCCCACGCTGTGTCTTCCAGTACGTGATTGCCACTCACCATTTATCTCGCTTTGTTGATCTTATCTCGCAAAGAAACGCCAGGCATAGTTCTCTCCATAGCACATTGGGTGGCATTGAGCTTGTTTAAAAGTATCGGTCTTGTGTATTTGTGTTAGAGTTAGGAGTACTTGTGTTAGAGTATCGGTCACTAATACCTGCGACATTCGTATTACCTTGAATTACGTAGTTCAGCTGTCTAAGCGCGGTGCTGATGATTGCGTCCTCTTCAGCCGTGACGCGTCCGCGCGGCCACATGGACCGCAGTTCGCTCACCAGGTTCTCATAGACAGGCCGGTAGTATACTATCTTGTATGACTTCGCCATGGCTTAATGGAACAGAAAAAAATCAAGACTTTATGCCCTGACGCTATACAGTTCAAGTTTTTGCTTAGCCTACTTACAAGATAGAAAAATAGAATATTAATTAGAAGGAGTATTGAACACGCTTTTGTTAGATTTGTTTGTACAGACAACAGCTCGTCAACCTACTACAAAACGTCTTTACTCAATAATATTGATCTATACATGTCGGACTTAAAGTTGACAATCGGTTCAAGGACTTTCAACTTTTTGGGTAGGTTGACCTGCCGTTGACTTTACATTACGTATTCTGTGGTATGGAAAAGGATTTTTTGCGATCCAATGGTAGTGTCATAGAACAAATAATAAAATACTTAGTGTTAGCGACGCGAATACACAGCAATCTAGATTTAACTACCCTTGTTTGCTACTTGATTGTTACTTAACTTTAGGTTTAAAAGCGCGGTTAGCGCGGGGGGTGTGAGGGGAGCGGGAGAAGGCGCGTCCGCACAGAAAAAAATACGAGTCATTCTCGGCAAAAGAGTCAGTCTAAATCGGGCCCCACACACGCCGCACGCTCATCGTCGCTAACAAAAACTGTGTATATCTACCCTGCCTACATTTTGAAAAATATAACGTCAATTTGCCTGAATTCCGGTGTTTTTCTCAATCATTATACTGCACACGTCTACAACGCTAACACTTAGGACATTAAATGTGTATTATTTTGTTAAGAATCTTAACCATCTAATGCTTAGTTGACATATTTCATTCTACAATATGGAAACGATATTAAGTACTCGTTTATGCCCAGCCTGTTAAAACCGCTGAAAATATATGTAAAACAAAAAATAAGGTCACAATTACGCAAATGTTAATGGAGGTCATGTCGTTGGTAATTAGCAATTTGCTCAATCCGTGATGTTTCACGTTGAACCAATGTTGATTGCTACATTATCAAAACTGTGGTTTTACGGATCTAAGAGCTTTTATTAAACGTCATGTGTTAGTAAGATAAATTGCTATATTTGTTACATTGGCAGAGAAACATGGGAATACTTATTAGGGTCAATATATTGTATGATGGTGGATATAAATGTCATTATGATAATGATGTTATTATTATCACAGGGAAAAGCGAATATTGATATTGTTTTTCTTATAGTAAAAATACGAGTCAGAAAAAGAAGTTGTTAATCAAATACCATTATACTATATGTTTAGTAAGTCATTTATTTGTAAATGTTTATAACCATTTTATTCTGGGTTATGTTATGGTGTTTGTGGGATATAAACGAGAATGCTCATAGAACAGGAAACGCGTATCAATCTATCACAAAATTTTAAATATACACAATAATTTTCCATTTGAACTAACCAAATGTGTAGTGTAATAGTGTTGCGTCGAATAAGCCGGTAGGAGATCATTTCAGCCTCCAGCCCAATACGTAGTGTCGCAGCGAAACCAAATATACGAGGTTGAGGTACAGACCTAACAGCAGGTAACCCACGCAAGGCATCATTCTGAAGATCTCTATGGCGTCCTGGAAGGAGCCGCCCCTGGCCGTCTGCACCATGTTGATCAGCTCCAGCCACGTTACCACGAACAGATTTATAAACTCGAACCAGTAAAACACGTCCCAGCAAAGCCTGGGACAAAGTAACATTTATAAATACAGTGCAGCACAATCAGTGATGTTAGAAAAAATTATAGGTATTTTGTAGGTATCGACTACAAATATCCCTGAACATAGATGGGGGTGATTTCGATGGGTACTGGTATGAGGTACGTAAAATACTTATTTGCCTAAAACTACAAAATATCGCTGAACATACGTAGACTTTAGATACTAGGTGAACTAGGTCTTAGGACAAGGGACCTAAAACAAATTTAAAACATGATATTTTCAACCAAATATGATTCAGTGAGGTAAATCGATTGTTTAAGAGATTACTACAGCCGCGAATTACATTTTGAACTGTAATATAAACCAAAGTAGCTACGAGTATTTGTAAAAAAATGCTAATAATTTTGAATCTCCTATAAATTATTACTTTGTACGCCGCTTCCAACCGGCCAATCTGGAATTTAATTGGGATAGGACAGGACAAGTCAAACTGTATATTCCTATTGTAACCGATCTGCCCACTCTAAGGAAGTCGATATTGCGTTAAACAAGACGTGCCGTATTATTATAGGCTGCCTTAAGCCTACCCCATTAAACAAACTCTACCCGCTTGCGGGTAAGGGCCTATAATGTTATTATTGACGTTCATAAGTGGAAATTTTGTCCTGAATTGAATAAATGATGTTTGACTTTTGACTTTGGTATAGCGCCACCTGACGTTCGAAGGGATGTTGCGTGTGCCATAGAAAAGTAGAAGCAAGAGACTGATCCTCGGCATCCACTTCATGGCCACCAAGTACCCCAAGCTAGACTGAAGAGCCGGAAAAGATTCCTGAGACTGACCGAAGCCATCACACCACTCAGCCTACATAAGCTCGAATTCAGCTCTGGTCCCCCAAAATTCCTTCACCTTTCAATTTTATATCGCCGTTTAAACACCTTCCTTCTGGGTATAAACAGCCTTAGCCAGCCTGGAAGGCGTTAAACCGTCTTCGTACAGAGGTTGGCCGCTGTACAAATTTTGGTAAGGTGGGTTATGAGGACCGATCGGCAAAGTGAATGTGATTGTGGTGCGGACCCACAATCTATGGCTTACCTTCTTATGCCCTTTGTATCCCTACACCTGCAAGAGGGATAACCTAAACAGAGCGACACAAAAAGCCGTAGAAGTTGCCAAGTTTTGGTCGAAGTCCGTCTAGAGGCGCCATTGACACGACAGAAGAAGAGTGTAACCCGAACTCTCGCTAAAAGGACTGCTGTAGTACAATGAAAGTTTAGCTGATGATGGATACACTTTAGCTTGACTCAAGCAAGTGTAAGTTTTTGATGCATGTTATAATTAAGTAAGTGGGTTACACGTAGTGTGCAGTGTTATTGGCAGAACGTAGGTAATCAGGTTAATTGACACTAATAGACGTACTATAACTCGCAGCGTGTCGTCTCGTAAGTGGATAGATGAACAACATAGTGACAGTGATATGGCCCTTCGTTGGAGATCGGGAAAAAGGCAATTGAAAAAACACGACTACCGTTTTTTAATTATAATTTTTATTTATATTTTTTTTTACAATTCGTTTACAAAAAGTACATTTAAGCATATACGGTATATTTATTATTGTAATTACCTTTCAAAATCTTTCGTATTGATATCCCAATATGTTTTTTATTAAATATTATTGCAGGTAGTAAAATTTAAATTGATCCCCTGGGTATACATTAAATGTTTTCAGTGCGGTAGAAACAACAATAGAAAAGCCATGTTTTCGTATAACTATCACTCATTAATTTAGAGGACCTCTCCGAACACTTACCCCTTCACGTGACCACGAGTAGGCTCAGTAAGCAAAACGATTGTTATGCTATCTAAAGGAAAACGCGACATTTCAAGAGTATACAATACGTCCCAAAATAAAGCCTTGCTTTGACACCGTTTCAGGAACTACATATTGGCTAGGGATGAGAAGGATACTACCAGCATTTGTTACGGAAATAATTATAATGGTAATTGACAACGCAGAAGAACACAACTTTCAGTTTAGTTTGGTAACATGTTCTGCTACGAAACTTTCGTAGCATAGACAATAGTGACGATTCGTAGCATAGAATATCTACTTTTAAGGAGATACTGATGCATTTAACTGATATTAAATGTATGTATTATTTCAAATTATCTAGCCATAGTACAAACTCTGCATAATTTGGGGCTAGATAATTAATTGGTGTAATAGTTTCAGACTCAGAAGACTTCAGGCTCAGATCATTAAAAAAATCTTTCTATGTTCAGAGGCCTAATTCCCGTAATTTGTCAATCGTCGCAATCCGGCGTCGATCCATTCCCAGTAACATTACGATCACAAACGGTATTCGTAAACTTTTTATTTGACGTAATATTATCAAAAGTATCCCAATACGACTGAAAATTGAGCAAAAAAAACGAACTTGAACAGTGTCTTTCATTTTCAGTCGCATTACGAATTATAATAGCATTTTTTGGGTTTACGAGAATACCGTTTGTGATCGTAATATTACTGGGAGCGGATCGACACCGAATTGCGACTATTGTCAAATTACGGGAATGTGCCTGTGAGGTTTAGAGTTTTTATTGTATTTTGAATGTGGGCAAAACACCCCCGGGGATAGTTGTCTATTATGGTTAAATAACTAACAAATGTTCTAAGTCGATAATGTTTCTATTATTTACGAGGTTCAGACGATTTTGCCAGGGGCACTCCAAGCACATCCAGACTTGAGCCAATTGTGACGACCTCCGTAGCCGAGAGGCCAGTACGCCGGATTTGATGTCATGTCGCCATCTTTGAGGTCCCAGGTCTGATTCTCGGTCGAGTTAATGTGGAAAACGAATTGTTCTATGTTGTCTCGGGTCTGGCTCTTGTGGTACCGGCGTTGTATCTGATTTCTATGACAGAAGTGCTTTAGGTACTTACTATAAGATCAGAGCAATGTATGTGATGTTTTCTAACATTTATTTAATTATTTAATAAATAATAAATCAATTAAAATTGAAAGCAATTTATTCTTTTGAACTAGTTTCTTGTAAGTACAATTTTCTATAAATGTAGGCACATAGTTATTATTCAGTACTTACTTGATAATTTTAGGGTCATTGATGGTGACTCTCAGGCCGACCAGTTTGAGCACCGCCATCGGAACAGCGTACGTGCGGTCGTAGTCTTCCACGGAGTACACGCATTTCTGGATCAGGATGATTGCATATAATTAAAAAATTTTTTTTTGGACATTATCATTTAACAAATTGATCTAAGAAAGCATGGAAGTGTCTACATAGGATATGTTGCATAATGTAAATATATTGACGACGATAACGTAACGATGACCTTACAAAACTAAATCAAAATATATTTAAAAAATAAAAAAATAAAAGGATCGATTTCTGCTTTTTTTGGACGTATCGCCTTTAAAGAATTCAGCTTAAGCTTTAACGAGCGAGAGTTAGCGAGTGCGCGACGCAGCGAGACCTCAGGCCCCATCCATACTAACGGGCTTGGTCGTGCCTGATTTTTCTGCTCTAATAATATTTGTAACTAAGCAGTGTACCTGTCATAGTTATCCTTTAAGCCTTGGCCACATAACCGGCGGTACGCGACTGCGACGCAACGCTAGCGCGATTTTAGTGTTTGTAATGTACTGATCCCTGTAAAAGACAACACACACCACCGTCACGCTTGGCCCGACGGGACCCGTCGCCGTCCCGCCGGGCGTGCCTACAAACGGGCGCTACGCGACGCCCTGTCGTCGGCCGTAAGTGGGACGGATAGATGTTTTGTTGGATGGTAATCGTAGAGATAGGTAAATCGTAGTCACGTAGCGTTCTGTATTTGTTTATTTTTACAACTTTTTAGTGATTTAATAATAGATTAGTGGAAAATTTTAACGTTTTATTAGGAACGTCAACGAAACCGTCACGCCCGCATTGCAGTGTGACGTGCACGCCGCGCTGCTGCCTTGTCGCCGTCGCGTACCGCCGGCTGTGTGGCCAAGGCTTAATACTGTATTTAAGTACCTATGCCGATCCGTTATCTAGTCACCAAAGTACTAGGTCTGCTTAGGTTGAGGCTATATACTCCAAGTTAATTGTTGTCGTTGTTAAAAGAATTCATATGATTAAATTTCTTTGCGGGACCAACATCGAAATCTCAAAGTAAAATCCTGTTTCTTATGAGATATTTTTCTTCCGCGTACGTACAGTAACTCGACGAACAGACTATAGTTAATATAGATAATTTATTGATGACGACCCTCAACATAGAGGTAATACGACGAAAGAGGAGCCTTTAATAAAGAAAATTAAGTCAAGCAATTTTCTTTCGTCTCCTTTCAATATTCCTTCATTTTCCTAAGTCGATAATGTTGTTATTATTGCGTTGGGCTCGTTTGTAAAGACACTTTGTATTTACCTGCTTCTCGATGTCTTTACCGTTAGCTTTTCTTGAGCAACAGTTTTTTAGAAAAGACGACATGATCAAACACTTGGGGACATACATGTGGTGCTTACCTCGGCCTTATATAGGCGCCGTTTGAAATACTTTTTAGGAGTAAGTAAGCAAAATATTTTAAGTTGTCTTTTGTTTCTAATAAAGGAATTAACATGTGTTACGAAATGACTTAGCATTAAAAATTAATTGATGCAGTGGCGTTGAGCTCAGAGGCTTAGCAACGCTAGGGAGTGGATTGAGAAAGAATCGTAATTAGGGAGTAGACACGAGGTGTCACACTAGCTAGATAACGCGACCTTTTAAATATTGTCATTATATTTAACTAGTGTTTTAAAACCACTTTCTATAGGCCAGATCTAGGAGTGCTGGGACGTCTACTAACATCTTAAACTCATCAACAATTTAAAATAAACTATACGGAACCTTGCCATGTCAAAATATAACGTGTGACAGTAAGTAAATATGTCACATTTTACATCTTTTAAAAGTTGGAAACTTTTTTGGAAATCAGTTTTGTGGGCGTTACGTTTCGTAACATAAACTAACATTATAACTTTTAGTTCTTACTTTCAAGGTAGGTATCAGAACAACTACCACTTTTATGTACTTGTTTCTATAACTAAACTTTGATTCAAAAGTTAGAAAACCTAAGAATACCATTTTCATTTTAATGTTTCTATTGTGAAGTAATAACAACAACAAACAAAAAACTGGCAATAAACGCATGCCATTAAATTTTCAAAGAAATCTCTAATGGAATTCTAAAACAGAAATACTTGAAGCTACGAGGAATTTCTAATAAAACTTACCCTTCAACAACATTAAATAATTTGGGGTTTGTGAATTTTACATGTCCATAATGATGAAAACATATTATTCCAATAACGTAGCCGAGCAATCTCTATGGCAACTAGATAACAGACAAACTTAAAATAATTATCATCATCATCATCTATACGGTCAATCCCGGTTG
This sequence comes from Anania hortulata, assembly GCA_963576865.1. Lineage (NCBI taxonomy): Eukaryota > Metazoa > Arthropoda > Insecta > Lepidoptera > Crambidae > Anania > Anania hortulata. The sequence continues at coordinate 5,880,001 of OY756412.1, read as the reverse complement.
CGTCCAAAGCCATTGCTTTGGAGCCCAGGGTCCGCTTTCCTTGATTTGCTCCTCCACTTCGCGCGATCTTGAGCGTCACTAGTTGTGAGATCATTGGCACGCATGTCAGCCCTCACAACGTCAAGCCAGCATTTCTTGGGTCTACCCCTTTTGCCAGGACCTGGCGGTGGCGACATGGTCAGGCATTTGTTTCCTACGTAGCTTGCCGGTTTCCGCAAAACATGGCCGTACCAGCGTAGGCGACTCTCCTGCAGTTTGTCTGCAATATCACGGACACGAAGGCTACCGCGGATGCGCGAGTTCCTCACGCGGTCCTTACGCGTGACTCCGCACATCCACCGCAGCATATTCATCTCTGTGACACGCAGCTCCTGCTTGTGTCGCTCAAGTAGCGGCCATGCTTCGCTGCCATATAAAAGGACAGGCCTAATAATGGACTTATAGATCTGTCCTTTAAGCTTAACCGGCATTCTGGGGTCACAAATGACACCAGTCACCTCTCGCCATTTGGCCCACGCAGCAGCAATGCGTGCTTTGACGTCGCAATCGATGTCTCAAACTTAAAATAATTATCTCATCACGTAAACATTTTGAATTCGAAGTCTAAGTAGTAATAACTAGATCAAGCAGTCATATGAAAAACTCTATACTACTAAAAGTTTTCCACTTTCACGGAAGACGCCATAAACAATTTAGTAAATAATGACGACCAAGCAAGAAATCATCATTATCATCATTTTAGACATAGGACGTCCACTGCTGAACATAGGCCTTATATTTCTTATTATATGGTAAAGGTGCAGGAAGACGCTGGAGGCAGGTCGCTTCCAACTAATGTCGAAAATTACTAAGGCCGTCTATGTAGCAGTGCAAACTCGCTTACCGCCCGAAGGGATGTTTCGCGTGCCAGCAAAAACAGAAGCAAAAGACCGACCCCCGGCATCTACTTCATGGACACTAAATACCCGAATTAGTGAAACCGCAGAGCTGAAAAACGTAAGACTGACCGATGCTATCACACCACCCATTCTACAGATGTTCGAATTCAGCTCTGGTTCTCCAAAACACCTGAATTAGTATTCACCAAACAGAACGCACGAACAGCCTTGGCCAACCTGGTAGGCGCTAAACCGTCTTCGTGGAGGTTAGTAACAAAACTTGGTAAAGTGAATGAGGACCGATGGCTGTGTGGATGTGACTATGGTGACTATGGTGTGACCAGAAACAAAATTAGAAGTTGCCAAGGTGTTGGTCGAAGTTTATGTAGAAACGTAACTAACACGACGGAAGAAGAAGCTGGTGAATAAATTATTATGAATGTTTAGAAGAGTAAACCTTTTTTAAGCTCTCGAATAATTGTGCCTGAAAGTGTATATGAAATTCAATGACGTACAATTATTGTTATGCCTTAGTAGCAGCCGCCGCGAAATATTGCAATCACGTTCTGGATCACTCCGCGAGATGGACTTCTCTTGTCGTCTGAAGTTATTTGCATCTCGTTTTTCATGAGAGTTGTTTTGTTTTTTATTTAACACAATTTCACAATTACGAGCAATTAGAATGAATTTAAAGATATTTAGATTTTTTGTTTTGTTTAGTTATGTATGAGAGCCGGAGTTTTTTTTAAAACTCCGGACTACAAAGCCAGCGGTTGCGGGTTCAAATCCCGCAAGGGGAAAATGTTGAAAAACACAAAGGGATGAGCACGAGTATTTTACCTTAGTCATGGATGTTTATAAAAGTATATGACTATGTTTATCCGTTATCTAGTCGCCATAGTACAAGCTTTGCTTAGTTTGGGGCTAGATAATTGGTGTGATTGTGAAAAACGATTTAATTAATCATTCATTTAAAGGAACGGTGGTGGTCGGAGTTTCACCTTGCATCATAAGGTCATAAGTTTGAATCTTAGCACGTAAAGTGCAGCAGTACTACTAACATTTAACTCTAGTTATTGCCCGTGACTTCGTTCGAGTATGTGGCGAGATAGATGTCGCTACAGTCTTTAGTTTAATCTATGGTTTTGCAAAGAACACGCAAACGAAATCGCGGGCAACAGCTACTACATAAATAAATATGTGTACTTGAAAATGTCTGTAACCTAAATATAAAAGAATGACGTCATAAAAAAACATATTAATACAGGAAGTCCCTGCTCTGAACCACCCTCTAATATTTGGCTCGTAATTTCTTCAAAAAACTGAAAAGCTAAAAATAATATCAACACATAAGTACCTAATCAGTTACTTTTGGAGTCGGTACAAACGAAAACATTCAAACTCTCATCGGATAGCACCGACTCCAAAAGTAACTGATTAGGTACTTATGTGTTGATATTATTTTTAGCTTTTCAGTTTTTTGAAGTCGGTTTTAACGTATTATCTGTACAGATAACAGCTCGATAACCTACCACGAAACGTCAAATTTTCTCAATTGACATTGATCTATACATGTCGGACTTAAAGTTGAAAGTCTTTACAATGACTTTTAATTTTTCGGGTAGGTTGACCTGCCTTCGACTGTACTTCTTTCTTTATAACTTTAAACCAGCATTCCTTGAGCTGATGAGTTATGGTATGGCGCGCACGTATCGGCCGGCTCACTCTAGTCTTAGATGGAATTTTCTTGTCGGCCATCATGATTTGCATGCCTATCGTTTGAACCACATAAACTTTGAACACAGGTGAATATTTATAAAAAGTTTACCTAAAGTGAATAGCGGGTGGAGCACATCGCAAGTAGAACTGACGGCCAATGAGACATAAAGGTTTTAGAATGGACCGGCAAGCGCAGCGTAAGATGTTCACCCACAAGGTTGGACGACCTGGTAAAGGTTGCAAGAAAATGCTGTATGCAGGCCGCTTTCAACCAGTCAAAAGAACTATTACAAGAAATCACGTTATTTATATTTATGACAGAAACCATGACATCTGACAAGAAATATTTGTTAAATTGTTTATGTCAATAAAAAAATGTTTTATTTGCAATAAATAATGTTATATTTAATAATGTTATGGGTGTTATTAAAATTAATGGTTACCTCCTATATTTATTTAATTGAAACTGTAACATTATTATATATTATATAAATGTAACTGATGCATAATAATAATTAATTAATTATCAAGTCATACTATAAAATTACAATAAACCCTAGCAATCGTACATCTATAGATCCTTCCGTATTTTAAATGACATTCTGTCTCTGTCAATTTCTTTGAAGTCGATAGGGACCTCGTAAATCCAGTGGTTTTTAGGGTTCCGTAGGTTAACCAAAAAAATTATATAGTCCTTACCGAAAAATTAGTCTGCAGTTTCAGTAGTCGCAGTTGCGGCCGCCTGTGTCCTTTGACTGAATAAATTAAACGGGAAAATTGATTTTACGTGAAAGTTATCGCTATAATTTTATTAATTAGCTGAGTCACAAAACCGTGCCAATTTATTGTTTCATTTATATTTTAGTTGCGTGATATTCAATCTATTTATATAAAATTTGCTATATCTGATAACCTATTAGGTACAAATTTCGAGACAGACGAAAAAATACTTATTTCATTTATTTTGAGTGATAAATCCTAATCAATAAAAACTTAAGAGTGGAAGCTAAAGTTAACTGCCGAACACTGATTTCATCCCCTATTTTTTCTGCAAATGTTTACTATAGTATTTTAGAAGTGTAAGCTACTTATTCGATAAAAAAGAATCATCAAAAAAAATTCACATTCGTCGAAGATATTTCATCAAACATTATCAGGGTATTTCCCAAAAAGCACCAAATGAATTTCGATAAAATTTATACGGGAAACCTCATCTACCAAATAAAAAAAATATCATGAAAATCTATTCATAATTGGCGTATTTTTTTTATCGCGTAACATAAATACAAAAAAACGTCTAGTAAAATTGAGAAACTCCTCCTTTTTTAAGTCGGTTAGAAACAAGGTAATACGTGGTAATAATCCAGCGACCCGACTATAAAGCCAATTTTTTGTAAGATGAGTCAAGCGTTAGCACCTAAGTCATAGATGTTTAAAAGTGTACGTATATCTATGTGTGTATTCCTGGAGCGCGCATTGTGTGAAGCTTAACTTCTGATATTGGTATGGGATGGATTGGGGATAGATAAAATAATTGGTTTGATTGATTAAATTTATAATTAGTTTGGTAATAATCTTACTTACGTTAATATCTTTTAAATTACAATTTAACTGTTTGTTGAAAAAGATAGTAAATGTTATGTTATCATTTCCAAAAGTTTTACTTAGCTGAGACGCCGGCATAAATTAGTGTTTTCCAATTTATACCTAGCCAAATAAACAGTGCTACAGAACTGATAAGACGCCGTTCGTCAGTATTTGTTCTCATAATATGCATTTATATTTTGGAGTTGTCCAGTATTGTATAACGACTTCCTTAATTGAGTTTTGAGGTGTGGGCCGCACACTCAAGATTAGTCGGAGGACTCGGGGGCAAGCGGCAATTGATTATGTTGAAAATAATAATAATCATCATCATCATCATTTCAGCCATATAAGGTCCACTGCTGAACAAAGGCCTCCCCCAATCTTCATCGGGGACAAGAAGCGTGTTGTAAGAGTCGACTAATTCCTGTAGTACGAGACGGGCAGCAGCGTTTGCGAAATCTTATAAAAAAACTGCGCTCGCCAACCCACCTGCCAAGCGTGGCGAGTATTGGAAAATAATAATACTTTACCTAAATACACCTACCATTTCATAATCTTGAGACAGCAGTAAAACCCTGATAAACTAGAATTACCATCTTAAACTAAGTTAAAAGTATTTATCTACTTCTTCGTTCGCGTGGTCTTTGCAAAAGCAAATTAAGTTTAAACTAAACACGATGCGATCGAAGTCGCGGGTAACAGCTAGTGTTACATATCTGTTTTTACATTCAAAATTTTTGCCAACTGATGAGCAACATTTACAGGTAATAATCGCTATTTATTTATTTTGGGAAGATTTACAGTTTCAATAATACAGTAAATTAGTACAATATACTGTGGTTCAATACTAATTACAAATCTCCACATATGAGTAACCAGACAGAACAGGATAAGTTTAAATGAGGCAACTAAGAAATAAATAAACTTAAAAATAATAATAAATGTAACAGGCTATCGTCAAAGTAACCATAGTAATAGTTATTTTGCATGCCTCGGATACCAAATACTTTTCTGGGATAAAAGTATCTTATCTGCTACTTCAGGCTATAATTTATTTCTGTTCCAAATATCATCTAGATCGGTTCAGCCGTTCTGGCGTGATTGAGTAGAAAACTTCCATCCGTCCAAACTTTTGCATTTATAAAATTTGTCAGATGGTACCGTATACTACTTTGTAAAATTCGACTGGTAAGCTAGTTCTTGGCACAGAATAAGTACCTAAATAGTAAAATCTCTTTCCTATGTGATTCTCGGTAAATAGCTCAGTTGGAAGAGCAGTCGACCGACTTGATAGATAACGAAGAGACGAGCCGATTCCCACCGAAGGCAGTCGATTTGTTCAAGTGTAATCTTAGATTTTAGACAATTACAAGGGCTGCTATATATGTATCCGGAATAAGAAAGTGAAATAAAGTTATAGCATTTATTGCTTGCTTTTCAAAATATTCCCCATGATGATCTATGCACTTTTGCAAATGTTGGAACCAATATTCGTAGCACTTTTCCATTCGGGTTGAGGTATCTCCAAAACGTGAATTTTGAACACATCTACAGTCTCTTTACGGCTCGAAAAACGTTTAGGGCGACCTGCTTTAAATTCGTCTTTGAGCAAAGACCGCCCACAATAATTAAACTCACTAAACCTGTGGTACACAGTAGTTTTCGATAGTGCTTCGTCCCCAAAAACAAATGACAGCTAGAATATAATATCAATGAACTACATGAAACAAATTGTATTCTTCAGCCAAAGAGTTCCATTTTTAAATGTTCTAATTAAATTTTTATTATTGTTCTGTAACTGGCCAGTTCCGGATACATAAATAACAGCCCTTGTAAGTCATTAAGTTATTTATTTATTGCATGTATAAATTCTTGTTATTAAATATTGAACTAAAACATAATTCCTGGTTGCGTTTTTAAATTCATTTAATTTATCAATCAAAGCACCTTGATTGAACATCTGCCCGTTTAACTGACTTAATTGAACTGGACAAATCACCGTCGTTTTTCTTGCTGACGGTTTCAGTGTTATTCCCGTATTTAGAAACAACACCCTATTAGTCGCGTTTTCAAACTAAGCTTTAAACTTTTTATCAATAAATTCGTTTTAACTTACCGATAAAAAAAAAATTATCCACAAATTTAACAATTTGTAATGTTCACCTATGGAAGTCCAGTGCTGGACATAGACCTATGACGTCGGTTGTCAGCTTTGCTAACGATATGGCCTGCCCAGCCCAGTAGTCCCAGAGTGTAGTGCCCAGAGTAGTGTTTTCATCATCATCATCCAAATGTAGCAGTGTTTGATCAATCCAAAATGTGTTATGCGAATTTAATATCTTCAATTGAATTCGGTCAAAGACAAATGTTAACAAAAGAATTAAGTCTGGGTACTAAGTATTAATTAGGTACTGCATTTGTAATACGGGTCATGGCAGTTTAGTCCGCGTCTTTTTAATGAACGCCATTTTTATTCCTTATTTTCATTTCGTTTCGCGGTATTCAATGCGGAACTTTTAAGGCAAACAAAATTGTGGTCAATTATTTTCGTTATCTATTCTTTTAACGTCCATCTTTTTTATCCTGGATTTCCTTAAAGTAAACAGACGTTAAGTTAGAGGATAAAACATAAAACATTGGTAATAAATGTGATAATAAATAGAAAATATTTGGTTTGTGCGACAGCGAACCTGCTAACTGCAGCAGTTAGGTACAGATAACAGCTCGTCAACCTACCACAAAACAGCCAATTTTTTCAATAAATTGATATTGATCTCTACATGTCGGACTTAAAGTTGAAAATCATTTCAGTGACCTTTACCTTTTTGGTGGGTTGACCTGCCGTTGACTGTACAACGATGTGCATTTGTCTACTCTACACATATTGTTTATAGACTTTCACCATTTTGTAGTTAACATTTATTGTATTCCCGGTTATGTCTACCATTTATAAGCATTTTTTATTAATTTTATACCCACGTCGAGTTAGCATTTTTTTTTTCTAAGTTACATTTTCCTGTTACACAGAAAACTTTTGCTAAAGCAACACTATAAATGAAAAAATAATAATAAACTGATCGGGTAATCGGATGGAACAATTCACATAAAACCAAAAATATTTTTCGTAAAAAAAAACATTTTCTTAACGTAGGAAGTGGTTTAGCAGTTTCACCTTTCCACTGCTGATACACTTATAGCTTGTTTTTTATCATGGAACTTATTATATTAAGACAAAAATTATTTTACGTTCCATAAAAAAACGGCGCTAATGACCGCGACTTCGTTTCTTTTGGTCTTTAGTGTAATCATAAAGGATTTTCCGTACAATTTTTTTTTTTCGTAAGAACCTTCTACGTATTAGTAAACTTAAAAAAAAAGGATGGGAAATGGTTCGGTAAAATTTTAATAAAAAAAAACAAGATTCTTTTTCTTCTGCCAGTATTTTATATCGGTAGTGTGCGCTCGCGTCGCGACTCGCGTGCTGTCCCATTGTCAATTAATACGACACCAAATAGAGAGGCAATTGTATTGGCTCCTTGTAGGGCTGCCTAACGGCCAATTACTGTGGCCTCGCGACTTGCCCGAAATTATCCGCCGAACTGTTCCTTGGCACGACAATTTTGACATTTATTAAAAGGATGATAGACAATAATCAAATTATATAGTTTTTATGAGCCGGTGGAACGCGATTATTTCATAAATTTTTATAGTGACGACATTATTTTTATCGAAAGATGAACCGCTAAAATAATTAGTTATTGATTTCAAGGTAAAAAAATCGACGAACTTATTAAATAGTTTAGTCGGATCTTGGCTCCGACATTGAAGCTCGCCACTTGTCCCTATAATTACTAATTATATTGTACTTAAACGAACAAAAGTCGCTGACATAGCCCAACGGATAAGCAAGCTGAAGTGGCAGTGGGCGGGGCACAGAGCACGTAAAACTGACGGCCGATGGGGCAGAAAGGTTCTGGAAAGGAGGCCACGTACCGGCAAGCGCAGCGTAGGACGTCCACCTACAAGGTGGACAGATGACCTGGTAAAGGTTGCAGGAAGCCGCTGGATGCTGCGGGCAGCTTTCAACCGGCCAATCTAGAAGTCACTGGGGGAGGCCTATGTTCAGCAGTGGACGTCCTATGGCTGAAATGATGATGATGATGATGACTTGTCCCTATCCCGTGCCAGATCCGTTCAGTTTAGTTTACGATCTCTAATTTGTCAAACAGCCTTATGAAAATAAAAAAAATTTAACCCTTCCTTGGCAGTCGGGTAAAAAGAACACGAAATTATACGTCTGTCTTAGGGTTACCCGCAGCTCAGTTCAGTTTAAGAGATCTTATTCTTTGTTTTTCAGATCTTAGGTAACTATTAAACCTTTGAAGATTCATAAGATACTTAAAACTGACGGGTTTTTTTGCGGTTTTGTGTGTATTGCCTGTGTGTGTGTGTTTATGTGTATGCCTAGTGTGACTGGCGGCCGTGACGATTCCTTGATGCATAACTATTATATCTATACAACACACAATTATGTTCTTAATCTGTTCTCCACGCGAAACCTAATATTTATTTAAGTAATATATATAACGCTGTCTATTCATTAGTTTACGTACTGTTTATTGTCTTTAAGTTTATTTCTTTTTATATTTAATATGCATATTATTTATTTAAGTTTCGTCGGCTGTCCGTCCGTGTACCTCACTCAGCGGGGCCTACTGAAAACCAGCGTCGCGGCCTACTCAGGCCGTGGCTCAAGCTGAGTGAGGTCCCATTATCCCGGACATCACAGGCACATAGTGGCACCGCTTGGTTTACTCTTTTTTTCTATTAAAATTTTATTTTGTTACTTTTTTTTTATTTTTTATTTTTAATTTAAATAATGTTTGTGTCTTTTACTGTTTGTGTGTGATGTCCAATGTATAATAAATGTCTTTTCTTTCTTTCTTTCTTTCTATTGTAATGATTGTTTTGTAAAAATTATGTCTTATTTTGAATCAGAATTTTTCCCTTAAGTTTTAAGAAGTTTTCCCTTATTAAGGGTTCCGTTTTAATAAAGAAACTCTAAAAATAATTGACTCGGACATTTCGATTCGTGGAGCGAACGCATGAGACCGCGTAACAATATTTAAAACTCAAATTCAAACAGCCTAGGTGAGAATATTTTTTTATAGAAACAAAACTAAAAATCCCAATATCGTACCAGTTAAGATGTTTACCCGAGCAAATAAAAAGCCGAGGTAATATCATTAGATACATTTACATTCAAATTACAGCTTTTACTGCCGTGATCAACAAAAGTAACTTTCAGGGAGATTTGCGTTTCCACTGCAATTCGGAAGGGGAAGGAAGCGGATCTTTGTTTAACGTTGTCTCTTTCTTTGTTTTGTTTCAACGAACAACACCTGCGAGTGCCGATACTGTTAAAATATAAGGTTCTATTTCATTTAATTACTTCTATTTAAAAGGGGATTCCAATACTTAAATACAAAAACTTTTACTGAAGGATACAGCTGATTGACTATCTATTATAGCAGGGGTTAAAATCTTTTTCAAGTCAAGTGAAAAAATACTGAACTTGTAAGTGCGCCTTACAAGTTCAGTATTTTTTCACGACGCTCTACCCTAGCTAGCTATTTGAAATTGATTCTCAGTCAAATTAATATGACGGGTGAGCTAGGTGATCTCCACAAAGTTTCTCTAAGTGGGGAAAAAGGCTTGACACTGCTACTCTCATTTCTTGTTGCTTTATAGGTTTATAGGTACCCACGAAATATTATAGTTTCGGATAGAGGATCGACTCACGGCGGTAAATACGGCAAATACCCCCCCTCTTTACTTTCTACGGCGCACCAGCCTGTAGGTGGACGTCCTACGCTGCGCTTACCGGTACGTGACCTCCATTCTAGAACCTTTCTGCCCCATCGGCCGTCAGTTCTACGTGCTATGTCAAAATATGAATATTAAAAAAATATTGGACATTTATACTTAGCTCTGATAAGGTAAGAAGCCAAAGTACTTGTGTTATAGAAATTAGAAACAATGACGCTACCACAAAACCTAGAGACAATACAGAAAATTTCGTTTTTTACTTTGACCCGACCGGGAATCGAGCCTGGAATCACAGAGATGGCAACGCCGAGTCCAGCGTGCTCGCGTCTCGGCTACAGAGCTTGAATTAAATCAATTAAAATAATATTAATTTATCATTTCAGCCGTCGGACGTCCACTGCTGAACATAGACCTCCTCCAATGACTTACACGATCGGGGGGGATTGCCAATACTCGCCACGCTTGGCAGGCGGGTTGGCGAGCGCAGTTTTTTTTATAATATTTCGTACGCAGACGCTGCTGCCCGTCTCGTATTACAGGAATTAGTCGCCTCTTACGACACGCCTCCTGTTGGCGGTGGGGAAGTGTATTCTTTGAACGGCCGTCCCTACACATACACACACACACATTTTTTTTTGTGTTTCAACCATAAAATTGTTTGAGCACAATAAACCTTCCTTTTTTCTTCTTTCGATTGATAGCGCGAAACATTGACATTTACGTTGACATTGTTTGACAAGACCGAATACGCTGGCGCCTGTGATTAGCTTTGCCTGAGCTTCCCCATTGTGATTGACTAACAAACATTCCAACTTTCACATTTAGCCAGGGCAAACGCAAACGTGGACACTTTATGTCAGATACAAGCTACCGATGAATATTTGATTTCTATAGAACCAGTATGAAATCATCCACTCCTTGCGCATACGTAATAATTTTTTGTGTCCAGTTGCTACCACTTAACACATACTCATGACGATCAACAAGTGTTCGGTGTCGGTAACTGGAAACTAAAAGTCGTCAGTTGACGACACATTAACAAATTTCCTTACAATTGTACTGCGTAGTCGCACAAACAGAGGAGTTGCATTCGGTGTCCGTCTCCTGTCGCACACAGGTGACGGACACAAGCCACGTACGAGTACGTACTACGTACACTGAACGGGTGGCGCACGAGCTACAGGACACAGTAACTACGGTACCGTGTGATGGTGTGCCATGTCGACATTTCGGCAACAAAAAGTGTCTACATTTGCGCAGCGCCTTAATATACTCGTATTAGAAAAGTTGACAGACAAACTCTAAGTTCCGTTATCTATAAAATCTACGTTTAAATAAAAATAAAAGGCGCATAAAGAGCCATACGCGTCTGTAAAATGAATCAATAGTGTTTGAATTAAACTGATTATTCAAGTTTTGTCCCTAGTTTAAAAATAAATAATACGTACTCAAATTACCACTTTCCTGTCTACGCTGCTATTATTAAATCGGTAGTGTTATAGGTAAGTTCTTTTCCGGGTAGGTATCCAATATTTGGGCTATATTAAGTTAATTGTTGTTAAATTGTTGTTTGTTAACAACTCGTGAGAGATTTGAGAGATACAATCTGTCGAGTCTTTCTTGAGAGCGAGAGAGATAAGGAGTCAATAGAATGTATAAGTAAATTTAAAAAAAACGCTTTAACAATGCCTACATATTGTAGTGACGGTAAACAAAATTTTTATCTGTTATTTACTAGTTTAGCAAATATGGGAGATGTATTTTCTATTTAGGAAAAGTATAAGGGGAAATCCCAGAACTCTGGTAATTAAATCCACGACTGATAAACCGAGAACAATTACCGTGACGATAATACAGCTCATTTACTGCTACTGGCACCTGCAATAACTTAAAGGAAAGCAACCAGGCACTTGCATTTCAGCGTCAAATTTCCTTCTATTTTATAGAACCTACGCAATTTAGACAGCGAATAATCCGAGAGCAGTCGCTATCGCATTACGTAATAGCGCCGTGATTCGCGCCTGCGAACCCAACCAATCCAGAGATATGAGCCAGCCCAGCGCGAGTCAGTTTAACGCTCGCCACGCGCTGAGCTAGTCTGCTCCTAGCCTTATAATGATGTTTGGCAAACAGAACACAAACGCGCGAATTTCGAATTTGGAATAAGTTAACTTTTTTTTGTTTTTGTATTCAGTGGTCAAGGTTTAACTGGACTTCAACCATACATCAATAAAGTGCGGAAATGTTGTCAGTTTAGTGACCTGTTTGTGTTTGTGTAACTAAAAAAAGTTTTTAACTTTAAATCACTTCGAAGCAGTTTAGTATCCGAGGCGTTAACAAAAAGGTAAGTGTAATAATAACAGTTTTTTATTTACAAATCACGCCAAAAAGGAGAATCATTTCTTATTAAACAATGTGGAAATAAAAATTTTCCTTGATCTTCAAAGGCACTGCTTTAGAAAGTGGGTTAAGGTAGTAAAAAAGTATTTTCACAAGGGAACTTCAACGTAGTTGTAGTAAAGAGGCTTCAACATCAAAATAGCTAGATACATAAATATTATTGTATTATATTTCCTTGCCTTATCAGAAAATTATTCAGTACCTACTTAACTATAAAGATTAGCATTCATCTCGCTCTCAGTTGACGTCTGCCGTGGTTAACATACACCACGGCAACCGTCAACTGAGAGCGAGATGACGTCTGTTTACATGGTTTTCATCTATATCATTGCCATCTGAACAAGTAATGGCAATGATATAGATTCCTCGCGACCTTAAGTAATGTTTCAGGCGTCAACACTTTTGTGGTGGAAAAGTACAGTGTTTTTAACTACCCAGAAAGGGCTGAAACAATGTTTCTATTCTCTAACAGGGTTAATGGAGAAACAGTTCAATCTACCTCAAAATGTCAAATTTTTAAGGATCGGTTTTTAACATAATGTTCAATAGTTAGATTTCAATACCACTTTACAATAAACACAATTGAAAAAAAAAATTTTTTTTTGCTTTCACAATAATGCTATAGGTAGTAATAGTTAGTTAAGGTAGAGGTTCCAATTTTTTTTCAAATTAAATATACTGTTTTGTGGTAAGTTTTTTATAATAACCAATCATTTATTTCAGGCATTGTAGTAATAGGCCCATATTAATACCTTACAGAACAACATACATACAATAGGCTAGTTTCCTAAAAAAAACTGATTAGTCCGTCAGTTGGATTAACAGAAAAAATTGGACACGTATTTTGTCTTTTGTCAATCAAACAAAAAATTATTTAAACATAGCCCGTTAAAGTTCCGAGTAACGTCACGCCTTGCGACACTTTTTAGCAAGGCGTGACGTGACGTGCTCACTTTGATGCACTTTATCTTCGTAATTTTTTGTTTGATTGACAAAAGACAAAATATGGGTCCAATATTTTTTTATAATCTAACTGACGGACTAAATAGAAGAATATGTTTTTGACCCAGGAAACTAGCCCATTATAAAAAATACCGTTAGTATATTTATGATGAGCTGTTGACTACACTACATGAAACCATAACCTATTAAAATGACTTAAATATGTTTTGACTGCAAAGTAATAATAAATAAGATTAAAAACAATTTGGGCCTACAAGAATACACCTAACTTCCCATACAGATGCGATCCTGAACACTTGCCGTATCGTCAGGATATTCTTGCAGCACTTGGCTTAGTCCCGTCGTGAGACTCATAATCTTCCGGGGCAGAAAACAATACAATTTCTCTTACAATAGTTTAATAATTATTAATAATAAATACTAGCAGTTCAATTTTTTATTTTATTTTTATTTATTAATTTGATAAGTTCACCAGCAGTTATATTACAATAACATTCACTTACTATATTAAGGTAAACATCGCTTGTACAAAACTTAATAAAATTACTTAGTGGTACTCCTGTTCAACAAAACAATTAAACAGTAAATTGGTTACGCAGACATTTTTTAATGTATGGTGGTATTTCACAAAAAAATTACAGACCGCAGGATCCGCTAATGTTTTTTTTTTTCTTAAATGTGGCTTGCATGCACTTGCATAAACGTAGCCAGTGTCATATTCGACTTTGACATTTTACTTTCTGGGATGAAGAGTTAACCTATTGCATGCCGAAAGGGCGTATGAGATCGCGTTACAAAAAAAAAACAATTGTCTTGTGTTGCTGGGCCTAAGTGAATACTCCTTACATTTCTGTCACTCCGGAAAGTTTGAAATTCTGGACATGTCTGGACTAACCGGCTATTATGTCAACACCACAAAAGAAGAATAATAATTTGTAAGAATATGGGCTGGATAAACGATACGACGTATCTTTTACGGCAGAGGAATCGCATCAAAGCGTTTATGGCAACTTTAGTGCCGCAGACAATGGCGATCGCAGCCAGGGTCAAGTTAAAGTATTATTATTAAGGATTATTTATAATATTTTTCATCATTTCAGCCTACTATACCTTCATTTTCAAACATAGGCCATTTTTTTTGTCTGACAACCAATGTGTTCCTGCAACTTTTATTAGGAACCTCACCTATCTCTACTATAATCATGAGATGGTAGATACCATCTCATGATTATAGTAGTAAAAAAATAACCTTATTTTAGATGGCAACACTAATGGCGTAATGACGCGATGATTCATTGTGAACACAAAGGGTCCCGGATTCGATTCCTGGTTTGAGTCAGTTAGCAAACAAACTTTTCTAAATTGGCTCGGGTCTGGGTGTGCTGAACGCCCCTAACAACATCCATTGTCTAGTACCTCGTAAAATAAGGATATTAATTCCCTACTTCGAGACCATGAAATTTTGTGTGTTGTCAGACGCATATTGAAATATTATTTTTTCCTGAATTTAGGATTTTGTTAGTAAAAATACAAATAATACCCTTGTCATTCTGTTCATTACTCGTTCGGTATCACGACATTCGCCACTCACCCGTCCTTCCCATCCTACCTCAGATAAATTGAAAAGTCAAAACATTTTTTTTTTAACTTGGCTGTCGATTTCTAACTCTGCCCAGTAAAATTTTAAACAATAGCATAGTAAGTACTTATCTACTGCTATAAACACATTAAGTCCCACCTCTTGTGCGTCATTAATGTCCGATTAAAGACATTCAAACAAGAGTTTTTAAGAGCGTCGTCCTTTTACACGGAAAAATAAAAACTAGACCTAAAATATTAGATGGTTTTTTTAAACTTATTTTTAATTATTTCTTTACGATTTGAAATAATTCAGCAAGCGGAGGAGGAGCTGAACCTCTTTTCCCTTTGTCTTTTCTTGTATGTTTTTTTTTGTGCGATCATAACCAAAATACCTTTTAAAATGTAAAATGTTTCTGGAAAAGATAAATGATTTATTATTTTTTATTATTTATTAAATGTTTATCAAAGATGTAAGATACAAGATACTAGACAACGCCTTTTAAGGACTACTAATACAGCTATAGGATTATATAAATAAATCGCATTTACATTCAGCTTAGATTGCTATTTGCGATCAGTTCGTTTGATCTGAGCAAATAATGATCCCAATCCCTCCGGACAATGCTGACTACCGACCAAAAACGGTCACAGTCCGAATCGCTCAAAAGGGAGGTGGGTGGTGGGGAGTGTGCTTCTTTAAATTATGTAAAATTCCCGACTTTTGCAGTTTTCAACTTTGTCGTTGAAATATTAATTACTGTAGTTAGCAGCTTCGTCGGCGATATTAAAGTTTCATAAATTATTTTTCTACGCGATTTAATATTTTTCTCACGTAATTATTTAGGTATCACGAAATCTATGACCGTACCATGTAAGTATATTTGGACTAATATGTAGTTAGTGATAGAGATGGTAGAAGAGTATCTACCTACGCTCCTTTGATTTAGAACATTTAGGGCCACTTTCACCACTTGCTGATAAGTTTCGGATAACCTATCTGGCACTTATTTTGACAGATAACCCATACAATTCGCTGCCAAAAAAGTGTCAGATAGGTTATCTGGAACTTATCAGCAAGTGGTGAAAGAGGCCCTTAACTGATAAAATACTTAGGAGATACTTATCTAAATATCTTTTTCTTCTTCAGCATATGTGTTTGGTCCACTGTTAGACATATTAATGCCTTGTGAAGCTCTCTTCAGCCAGCTCTTAGAGCAGCGATTTTTGTCCAGGTCGGTTCTGCCGTTTTTATAATATCATCCGACTATATAGCTGGTGGTCTGCCCACACTTAGTCTTCCTGTGCGGGGTCTTCAGAACAAGACCTTGTGACTCCATCTTTCATCGTCTCTACGGCATGTGTGTCCTGCCCATTGCCATTTCAGTTGTGCCTTTTTTGCCGACGTCGGTTAGTGTGGTGCGCTGGCGGATAATGGAGTTTCGTACTTTGTCACGTAGAGTGATTGCATTGAGCGTTCCATAGCCCTATGGGCCACGCTAAGGCGTTGTAGTAGTCCGTCGTTAAGCGTCCCTGTCTCGCAAGTGTTAGTCATTACAAAAAAAAAAAATGATACGTGCTATATATAGGTATATACGTAGGTTTGTACGTTGTTCTCGAGAATTGAAAAATCACTCTTTTTATAACTCACTGTCAAACTGCACGTGTGTGCAGTGAAGTGTTGCACACGTTTAGTACAATAACGTTTTCAGGCGGTTGTTGGGGTTGCCCTGGCGTCACAGCGCCTCGGTGATGTGCGTCGAGTTCAAGTGATATCATGAGTCATGACGGCTTCCACGCCGTGCTGCGTAAGGAAGTAGCTTCTCTCTGGGAGCGAGGGAACACTCTCCTAAAAGTGGTAGCAGATAGGATGGACTGTCCTATCCTTGCTCATTGGATGTCATTGCAAGTGCAATCCATTAATTTTACTAACATAGTTACTAAAGTGTCCTAAAGTTACGAAAGTAAAAAGTAAAGAAAAGTATGTTTCATCATCATCATATCAGCCTATAGCAGACCACTGCTGGACGTAAGAGCGCCACAGAGGTCTCCCTTTTTTCATTCAGCCACTGCCAGCCATCTTTCTAAGGTCTTCAGTCTACTGAGCTGGGGGGCGTCCGGCACTACGTTTTCCGAGAAGGGGTCTCCTCTCGAGAACTCCTTTACGCTACCTTTCATCGGTTCTGCGGCAGATATAGCCAGCCCACTGCCACTTCAACTTGCGACATTTTTGGACTATGTCCATTACTTTGGTTTTCTGCCGGAAGACCTCGCTTCGTATTTTATCCCCTGAGTGACGTGTTTGTATATTATATGGATTTAATTATTTAAATTAATTGATTAATATTTTCATTTCATGTGTTATAAAGGTATAGGTGTCAGTACCTTGTTTGTACCTACAAAATGATTATTTGACTTTTATCTCACCTAGTAGTAAGTAATGCTGAGGTCTAGATGTATTCTCTCAACTACTGCTACTAATTTGTATATCCTTTAACTAATGTTTATTAATTTATTTTACTATGGCACATAATATACGCTTAAAATATAGGTAACTATGGTACATTTTTAGACAAGGAGTTCCCAAAGATACAATAACATTTCAGACCTTATCAAACAGGATTATACAACTAGATATAAGTTAGTTAAACATAAAATTATTTGAAGCTTCCAATTTCCAAATAAAGATGAGTCTTTATCTAAAACAGTGATCCATCGTATAAAATCCCGCACCATCACTTCAATTAGAGTCATGTATAAAGAAACTTAAATGTTTTTTTCATACGCCAAAATTAAAGACAATGACTCTCTGTTTTATCGTCTTCATTCATCATGGTCTTATTACGTATTTTGTTATTACCCTCTTAAATCCATACATAAATCTCTAGCTAAAGCAACAAGTCGGTTGAGTACGACCACACGACTTAGAACTTTTAAAATAAGTTAAAAGTAGGTACTGTTTTTTAGAATCAAGTTATAATAAAGATACAATTTAGTTTTTTTTTCTCAACTTAGTGAGAATGTTAATAGATTTGAATATATCAAGTATTCTTGCATCAATTTAAGTGTATTGCGCCTTTACAAAACCCGCAAACCTAATAAGTTTTAAAAAAACTTTAACGTGTCTCATTTAATAAACATAAAATTATAAAAGACCCAAGAACCCATTTCAGCCAGTTTTTTTTCTTCTATATATTTAAAAATAAACATTAATTGTTGAACGATAGTGGAGATTATTGTAGATGTTCATAAACATTAAAATGCCTTCGAGAATGCTGAAGAGCATTGTAGGTATTCTGAAATATTATAGAATTCTAGAAAAGTATTCTAGAATGTTGTTTTAAATTAGAATTAGAATAATTAGTTTGATCTGTAAAGATATATGATGTTTCGGTATATCTTATATATAAAATTCTCGTGTCACAATGTTCGTTCCCGTACTCCTCCGAAACGGCTTGACCGATTCTCGTAAAATTTTGTGAGCATATTGAGTAGGTCTGAGAATCGGCCAACATCTATTTTTCATACCCCTAAAGACCAAGCAGACGAAGTCGCGGGCAACAGCTAGTATTTAATAATGATTCTAGAATATTGGAAAATTGGCTTTGCCTAAGCAAAGCAAAAATTATCTACTCACCGCCTTGTTTTTCCGTCGTCTTGTCTGTCTGTATATGCTAACCTCAAAATTTTGTGTAAATATATTAGTACGTTTTCACTAGTATAATGGTTTATTTATATTTCTCAGCCGTAGATACTAAGTCCTTACCCATGCAAAACTGGGGCGAGTCACTAGTAAATATGTAAGTAGACTGATATATACATGTTCTTTCTGTGTTATCGTTCTATACACAATTAAGCCAAATTATTAAGGTTATATATTTTCAGGCCAGGCTTTACAAGGTTCTACTAGACTAAGGCGTCTTAATTACATTTGGGACCTCAGGCTGTATTTACCTGTAAATGCTGTAATTAGAGTAATATTATTAGGTAGGTATAATATACAGGGTTACATTTCAAAGGGGGGCCAAATCTTTAGGAGTGACTCAGAATCAGTAACTATTTCGAACTATGAAAAAAAAACAGTTAATTATTCCTATCCGCTGTTAAAAATCGTACTGGTGGATAATTTAACTGCGTAAGGTCCTTGTAGGCTCGCCGTACCTATGCCTCTGAAGTCTGATGAATGTCCGCGCGGCTGTCGTAATCTCTCTATTGACTTTATTTTCCGATATTTTAAAGCAATTGTTTTTCGTAACATACTATTATTAAAAATATTATCGATTAAGACGCTTCTTTATATTGTTTCTTAGATCTTATTTTTTTAATTTGGCACCCCTTTGCAATGTAACCCTGTATTTGAAAAAGAATTAAATAAATAAATATTTGACAACAACCCATACATTGCTCTGACATGGTAAAACTACATGGTAAGTAGCCAAATAACTTGTGTTACAGAAATCAGAAGCAAAGACGGTACCACAACACCCAAACCTACATTGACTCTACATTTACCGACCGGGAATCGAACCCGGGACCTCAGAGATAGCAACACCAAGTTTGTTATGCTCGCCCTGCTACTAAGGTCGTCAAATTTATGTAGTTATTTCAAAAGAAAAGCGTAAATTGCTCGATAGTCTATGACAAAAAAAAATCAGTACTCATCCATGATGTTGTTATTTGCCTGACGTTTCGACCGGGTTACACCAAAAAAAGGTAAAATATGTATCTATTGCTGATCGCGTTAATTCCCGTTTTAGTGTGTGTGTATGTGTATACCCCAAGTGGTCCCATTTTATGTTTTAAGAAAAAAAAAACTGAGGCAGAAAATCTTGGCCATATGTGAACGAATGAAGCGTTTCATTACCGGTTTTTAAAATCAATGGGTTTTTGCATTCCGGTTTTTAATATTTTCTGCAAGAATCGAAAATAATTACAAGATTTCAATTTAGTAGCAACACTTAATTTGAGTGATTTAGAAATGCGTAAATTAGTACTTAAGCAGTAGACAATAATTTTATACACAAATTGTTTTCGTGTTCGAATTCAAGATTCATTTCTAATATTTTAAAAATACGTCTCCATGCCCCCGATTCAGAACGTTTTGATAACTACTTTTCAATTGGTGAATCACGTGACCCTAATATTATTATATCCTATACGAGTAGTGTCCTATAGTGTATAAGCTTTTTAGCCATAGTGTTGTGTTTGCTCATTTAACTAAACAATTCAAGTTTGGACCTTCCAAAACTAAGATTACTTCACGGGGCAGTATGAAAAGGGAGGGTTAAACATTTCTTAAAAATTTCAATCTGTTTTTTTGCCAATTTGTTCAAATTCATGGATATAACCTTACAAAATATAGTTGAACATTTATGTTACACCAAGTATTAAGTACTTACTATCGGAGTGCAAAGTCGCAAAAGGTTCTTGCGTTATTTTAATTACACTTTGCTTAATACTTATAGTAAGTGACCAGCAACGGGCTTTGCTTAGTAAGTACAGCTCGTCAACCTGCCACAAAACGTCAAATTTTCTCAATTGATATTGATCCCTAAGTGTCGGACTTAAAGTTGAAAATCGGTTCAATTCCTTTTTAACTTTTTGGGAAAATTTACCTGCCGTTGACTGTACTTTATTTACTTACCCTTTATAATAACAAGAAAATGCGCAATCTGTCTTCTTTGCGGACATAGAGAAGCCAAAAAGTGTACTTTAACAGTAGTACTTTTTCTCAGGGAACTTGAAATAAAAATCTACACTGACTTGACTATTTATATTTTTGCATTTCCAACCTAATGAGAAGTTTCTCAATACAACTGCATTTTTAAAATCGTATTCACAAATAAATAATTTGTATGGGCGGTTTGTTTGTTTTCTTTGATATGATAATCTTTTTTCGGCGTCGAAGATTTCTTTGAAATCTATTTTCAGAGAAATTAGTTCAGTAACGTGGCGCAATAATTGAGTTTTACGTATTCATATCGGTATTCATCCTATAGTCGATTATGTAGTAAACTTTAATTTAACATGGTAAAAAAACTTAAGCTTTTGAACCATCGTTGTGTTACGAGGTTACATCGTTGTACACAAACCACCATTTTGGGGGCATCTCCCACCACATCTAGAAACAAGCTAAATAAGGAAAATGTATTTCCTAAATTGATCTCACATGACACATGATATAAGAGGAAGGTATCTAATGAAATAGAACCAATAGGCTAGTTTCCTGGGTCAAAAAAAGATTATTCTATTTAGTCCGTCAGTTAGATTATTAAAAAATATTAGATCCATGTTTTGTCTTTTGTCAATCAAACAAAAAATGACGTATAAAACGCATCAAAGTGAGCACGTGACGTCACGTCTTGCTAAAAAGTGTCGCAAGGCGTGACGTTACGCGGAACTTTAACGGGCTATATCTTCATATTTTTTTGTTAGATTGAGAAAAGAAAAAATAAGTGTCCAATATTTTTTGTTAATCCAACTGACGGACTAATTGGATTTTTTTAGGAAACTAGCCCATTGCAATATGGATCATAGCAATGTTAATGCTAATTTAAGGCTGTGGCACATTAGGGCTGGCGGCATAGCAAAAAATTTAGTCTTACGTCTCTTAAGCTTTTCAGAAAAACGGTTGAGATGTCAGAGGCTTTCTGCGATGCGGTGCGGTGCGTTACGGCCCGCCCTAATGTGCGTGAGCCTTGAAACTCCTGTCATGTCAGCCTATTGCAGTCCACTGATGGATGTAAGCCTTCCCCAAAGACCACCATAGAGCACGATCTTGTGGGAAAAGTGGGAACTTTTCTCATCCAGCCACTGCCAGCCATCTTCCTAAGGTCGTCGGTCCATAAAGTTGGTTAGCGTTGTTTACTACGTTTGCCGAGGCGTGGTCTCCGCTCGAGAATCCGTTTACTCCTTTCATCGGTTCTACGATTGAACTCCTAATCCAGTGTGAAATCCGCCGGACTAAACAATCTGCATTGCGAGGTTAATCCACGCTATATGCTACAGTCTGATTGGTAATCAACCAGCAAGCGTTGACGCGTATGTGCTAGTAGCTAGAGATACAGAGGTTGCACATTGCAGTGCAAATTGGTTGATTGGTTTTGTGCGATCGTGTGATGTTTTGATGATCGATTAGTTCGCATGACCTGGCTTAAAGACGACGGTCTGGTATGGTAGTTAGCGTTTCGGACTACAAAGCCAGACTATTGCAGGTTCATATTTTGATTTTAATTTTTTTGTGGCAGCTAGTAGTGACTGAGTTTGTTCCGGCGTACTTTTAAGCACTTGCCAGATTATCTGTGTCTTGTCTCGAAGCGCTGGTAGGGCCCAAAAAATAAGTAGACATGTTCTGCCCCATATGGGCCAATAATGTTACTAATGACGTTCGTAAGAGGCAATTTTCTGTCCTAAATTGAATAAATGATTCTGATTTTGACATTTTTGAAATCCTGCAAGGCATAATTCACAAACATTTGTAGGTACCTACTTAAGTCATGGATATAAAAATGTACTTTTAATATCCGTTTTCTTGTCGCCATGTTTCAAGCTTGGCTTAGGGCTTAGGGTTATACAATCCCTACTTTATCGATGGAAAAAAAAAAAGTATATATTTTATTTTAGAACGATTCATTATTTTTTATTAATGGTAATTTTTTTGATTTTATTTTAAATCACCACTGCCTGTTTTCTGCATTAGGATATTTTACTTGACATAAATATTTTTTGTGTTTTGACAACAACACAACAACAGGATAGAGAACGTAGTCACATCTAGTTCAAATGTATAACGTATGTATGCGTAGATGGGTGACCATTCTAACCATATTTAGTGACATTGACAAGCATCTCCGTGCTTCGGGAGGCACCTTTAAAAATTGGTCCCGACTAATATCGTTTGATACTAGTCGTAAAGCCTGGTCAGAGGTCTTAAGGCGGCTCAATTAACTCTGAGAGTATTATTTAGTCTTTGGCCTTTGAACACCCTTCCACCAATACCCATATTATATCACCTCATAGTTGAAGTGATGCATGTGCCCTGCAGTAGGACGTATATAGGCATATTTATTTTATTTTTTTACCTATACGGGTAACTTTTGAAACAGCCTTCTATAAAGAGGTGAATGAGTTAATCAATACAAAGCTTTTTCTTTAACATCGAAATTTTTTGTTTTTCTATACGAATTAACGCTCTACCTCAATGCTAATGTACAAAGCAGCAAACATGTTTTTTATGTTCTCGATGTTTTCTTTATACTAAAATTTATTGAAATTCGCCTTCTAATTGTTTTAAAAGTAGCCCTTTAATTATGCACTATTTTGAGTTTAAAATGTGGTCCCACTATTGTTTTCTAAAAGTTTTTTTCATCTAGAGCAGTTTCTACAAAACAAAGCTCCTATAATGTGCCGGTATATCGTAGAAAAATAAACAAACTAATTTGCATATTCCTAAAACCTAAATCCTATTATGTCAGTGAAGTATTGTAGTTTTCTTTGGAGACTGGAGCTTTACTGGAAATTCCTTACAACACATTTTTATTTCGCTTGACGGCTCCACAGCGGTACTAACCTAAACAATAACAGCCAACTCATGTCATAAACTATTATAATATTATATAACTATTAACTATATATTTATACTGCCCTGACTATATTTAATAAGGGGTATAACGGACTACGACCTCTACATGTATACAAATATGAATGTTACTTAAATATAGCGCATATGTTTTAAACTTACAATAGTACCTACGTATAACTTTGGTAAATTGTTGCGGGGGAATATCTCTAAACTTAATTAAAGACCACGTTCGTCAACAAAGTCGATGAGTCTGAACATAGACCTCCCACAGTGACTTCCAGAATGACCGGTTGAAAGTGGCCTGCATCCAGCAGTTTCCTGCCACTTTTACGAGGTCGTCTGTCTACCTTGTGAGTAGACGTCCCACGCTGCGCTTGCCGGTACGTGGCCACCACTCTGGGCCTTCTGCCCCATGGGCCGTCAGTTCTACCTGCTATGAAAACTATCTTGCTACATTAATTACATTATAATTAAAGTAATTATCCACCTATCAATATTTTTATTTAACTTGGTAGCTAAGTGAAAAAGCTATAGTTTGACCACCTTAGGTAGCTGCGCAACGAGATGTTTGCGGCGGTAAGATGCGCTACTTGCACTGGACTGAGGACATAATTGTGCACATTATAAAAAAACCTACATCGCTTGTGGTCAAAATATTGTAAAACGCATTAGCTGTCTTATTCACAAACCTGTGGCAGTATTTCCACTG
Source organism: Anania hortulata (assembly GCA_963576865.1). Taxonomy (NCBI): domain Eukaryota; kingdom Metazoa; phylum Arthropoda; class Insecta; order Lepidoptera; family Crambidae; genus Anania; species Anania hortulata. Next base: position 5,855,757 of record OY756412.1, on the reverse strand, counting down.
AACCATAAATATTGCAAAGGATTTCGCTTCGAATATTCAGCGCTCTAAAGAGAGCGGCGGAAAACGAGTTTTCATTCAATTTATGGTTTAATTTGATCTTCTGATTTGCTTGTCTTCTGAAAGAACTAAAGTTAGCAAGCAATATTTTGGCTAAGAGGCTTAAATAGAAGCGATATTTGTTCTTGTTGTGGGCCCTGCGAAAAATAAAAAAATGAGTAGCAAGTAGTATAAGATAAGCTTGTAACGAGTTGGTTTGTTTGTAACTAGTTTGAACTTTCACGGCTAAAACGAAACTACTATAGAATATGGCTAATGAATCGTGTCCCTATATTTTTTTATTGTGTAATAAGCTGACTAAAAAGCCCACAATGAGGAGATAAATTTATTCGACGTTTGTATAGGTAATATTTTTTATGAAAGATTATTAATATAAGATATTTAGGAGCTGAAACCACTGAATTAAAATCAGCGTAGCCTGTCATACCTGTTCTGTGGTTGAGACGCTTTTATTTCGTTACATATAAGATAGAAAATATAAGATAAAGTTTATGGCCTAAATAGGGGCTTACCATAATCTCTATTACTTGAACCTTATTTCGTTGTTTCAGTATACAAGGTTGATTCATTGAGACATTGGTTGATCATCATTGAAGGTGGGATTGAAGCATAAATAAAGTCACACTCATCTCTACAACAAAATATAAACAAAATAACCAATCGGCTGCTACTATTTGTATAGGAAATAGGACTTTTTTTTAAATTTCTATGTTTGTCCCATAGAAAAAGTTGTTGCATTTAAGCATGAGAGTGTATGAAAATTCACCGTGAAAAGTTTGACGTAAAAACACTGCTTACGTACTAGACGACCTCCTGAGCCAAGAGGCGAACATGCCAGACTTGTGATGTTGTCTAATTTTTAACTTTATAAAGAATACATGAAGCATAAGATTTTTAAATTAACGAATAAATACAGTGGCAATTGTTGCGCGCGAGCTGATTTAATTTAATCTAAATGCAGGCAAGTCTGAGTTTATGGTCTATAAAGTGTCTGTAGGTACTTAATCACCATAAGCTGGCGTGAAATTTTGTGGACGTCTAAGCTAGGCTCTGAGGACCTAGAGCAATTATTAGTTTATTTTTATTTACTATCTAGCTTCATAGTGTTTTGTAACAATGAAATTGACTCATGGAATACCTGAAATTAATTTGAAGTTTTGAAGTAAAGAGTTAAAATTTTTAACACCCAATTTAGAAAAGTTGGTTTTTGAATAAACCCGAACTGGTAATTTATTTATTTATTTTATTTATTTAAAAACAAGTTACATTAAAAGCTTATATCTAATTTTATCTTCACAGTGTAGCAAAAACCAACTTAGGTTTTACCGTACACCGTGATTCGACATCGAGCGTTCGTAAGATCATTTTAAAACAATACAATACAAATTATTATGTGGCATAAACTGCACTCAAACTCATGTTCAGGGAATAATAAAATGCAAATATATCAATAAATATTGGACAACATTACATACATTGCTCTGATCCTGTGATAAGTAGCTTAAGCACTTATTTTACAGAAATCATATAGAGAATAAAGATATAGAAAAGTTTTTTTCTACATTGACCGACCGGGAATTGAACGAGAGATAGCGACACCAAGTCCGGTATACTCGCCTCTCGGCTACGGAGGTCGTATATAACACAACTAGTTGAGATCCTGGGTGACGTTAGGTACCTAAGTGGAGCCAACTTTTAATGATGCGGTTTGGGTGGTGACTAGGCAGTTATTTCAGAAAGTTGGTTTTACTCGTTGCTACGCGCTGTCTGACGACCTCCGTAGCCGAGAGGCGAGCATGCCGGACTTGGCAACACCATTTCTGAGGTTTCGATTCGATTCGATTTCCGGTCAGGTCAAAGTAGAAAACTTTGTTTTCTATATTGTCTCAGGTCTGGGTGTTGTGGTACTGTCGTTGTTTCTGATTCTTCTAACACAAGTGCTTTAGTTACTTACTTTAGGATCAGAGCAGTATGCGATGTTGTTCATTATTATTATGAGGACCTCCGTAGCCGATCAGGCGGGCACGCCGTACTTGACGGCGCCATCTCTAAGGTCCCGGGTTCGATTCCCGATCGGGTCAATGTCGAAAACCAAGTATTTATATTGTCTCGGGTATGGGTGTTGTGTTACCGTAACGTTCTTTCTGATTTCGTGCTTTAGCTATTTTGATACATTAGGATCAGAGCAATGTACCTATGTGATGTTGTCCAATATTATTATACACATATTATTAGTTTTAAAAAAGGTGTAAAGGCCGTAGGAGCAAACGATTCCGTAGCTTAAGCAAACGTAACGTAACTTAAGGTTTTCTAGAAGAGATCACTTTAAGCGATAAGACCGTCTAAATTGTGCATCTTTCTGTAAACATCAAGTGTAACTTCTTTTTATGGTATGCAATACAGAGTATTAAGACGCCCTCGGCCAGTTCAAAGTCTGTGGCTAGATGCTGCACTGAACGCTGATTAAGGATAATTTGATTCAATGGATAGGAAAAGCTAGTCAGTAAGGTTTGTACCTACGGATTACTGGGTATATGAGTGAGCTCAGCTTAGGAATCCTAGGTACATTTTTATGTAGCAGTCGGCGCTCTTGCCTAGTAGGACCATCTGCTTTTTTACTTGATTTAGATGGATATCTAAAAAGCAGACGGAAAAAAATAGCAGAGGATCTGGCCCAGAGGCGTTCATTTTAGGAGCTTATAATGATAATAATCCCTACTAATATTATAAATGCGAAAAAAACGCTGTCAAACAGACAGAGTTCACGCAAACGTCTGAGCCGATTTGATGAAATTTGATACAAAGATAGATTATAGCTATTCATCGCGAATAAAGACTTAAATAAAGGATGAAAATTCAAACCATAAAAATTTTTAATTAAACATTTGATAAGATTTAAATTAATATTTGTTGTAGTGTTTTGAAATTTCGACCTGGGTGGGGATAAAAGTTCATATGGAAGTCCAAACAAAGTTACGCTTATACGCCTAACCCCGGAACCCAGAAGTGGTAAGTACTTTATTCCACGCGAGCGAAGCCACGGGCTCAGCTAGTATAAAAATATATATTAAATCTACGCGGTACGGCTACGGTAATAGTCTAAAATTTCAAGGACACAATGAATTTCAAAGTCTTTTGTTTACCTACTCACTGTTACAAGTTGTTGTACTTAAAATGTAGTTCAAAGTTCTTGAAACTTTGTCAATATTCCTAAACATAGGCAATTTTCAGTTTCTAAAGTTGATTTCGTTTTACACGCACCTTAATAAAGTCTAATAACTTATATCGGAATTGTTTTACTAATAACCCAATAGGTAAGTTCAAACGAAGCAGTGAGAAGTTGTTTTCCGCTTAAATAAGTTGAAATTAATCTGGTTCTGGGCCCTTAGGAAGTCTTTTAACTTACAAATAAAATGTTGTTAACGAACCAAGAAACTTGGACTTGAAAAATGTTGAAGGAAAAGATGTTTTTCAATTTTAAATTTGTATTTTCTAAGCGTAAGCAAGGAAGCGTAAACATCTTAGTCGTAGCCGCAAAGCTACGTACGACGTTTTGGAAATTAGCACAGTGGCGGTCAGGCCGCCCGGCCGCAATCCATTGTATTTGACAGCCGCCTGCGACTTGGAGCCCCTAATAGGTATAAACCTAAACCTTATTTAATCAGTCTTGTTTTTACGTTAAACTATTATTAAACAAGGTGCAATAATACTGCTTTAAGAGATCATAGCGGTACCTAACCGCCCCTAGGATTAAATTTTCGAATAACATAAGTAAATAGGTACCTATTACCAAGGGGTCTCGATAAATGAAAAAATAACTTTATGCCACCAGAAGAGAACACATTTATTTCTTCTGAAGGCTTGAAATAAAGAAAATGTAATAACAATAGTTGTAATTTTAAGGATCCGATGATTAATCTTGTTTTTATATGTAGACTATTGCAATAAATAAATAAATGTAAAGATGAGAAGAAGGTACGCGTAATGTTATTTATTTGAGATATTGTTTCTGCAAGAAATTTGGGCATAACTTTGGCTAGGCGGTTTAATAAATGTTTCAAAGTCGTCTCGAGTCGAGGTCAGACAAATGTTCGATAGGTACTTAAATCGCTTCCTATAGGAAAATGACGAAAACAACACATTATTGGACATACTATAAAAATAAAAATATGCACCAAACAAAACTCTAACTGTCATGGTCTCGACGTAAGGAAATAACATCCTTGTGTAACGGTGCCAGGTGCCAGACAGTGAAACCAATTTAGAAAAGTTCGTTTTTTAATTTGCCCGAACTGAGAATCAAACCTGTAACCCTTCTTGTTCAAGCCGAACCACCGCAACAATACCGGTTGTGGTGTAATCAGCATATTTTGTGCAATTATAAAGGACCGGTTCGCTGGCTCCATGCAGACACGATCTCTGAATCTAATTATAAGTCTAACTCATTTTCTTCTGAATGAATGAAAAACCGGCCAAGTGCGAGTCGGACCCGCGCACCGAGGATTTTTTTTTTAGTTTCAGTCCTAGGTAGTTCCAAAATTTATTGTTTTATTTTCTATTTTTGTGTGAAAATCTTAATGCGGTTTACAGAATACACATGTATTCTATAAGAATGGTACTGTTGAAAACTTGATAAGTACATACTTATCAAGTGTCAACAGTACAGATCTTATAGTTTCGGAAAAAAGTGGCTGTAACTTACGGACGGACAGACAGACATGACGAATCCATAAGGATTCCGTTTTTTGTCTTTTGACTACGGAACCCTAAAAAGACAGACGGTTTTAAAACTATTTAACTTCGAGAATTAACTTTGTAAACAGCATGTACCGTAACTATCTTACTAATAATATAAATGTTAAATTAAATTAAATCAAATTGACGCTAAAATATTTAATAGGCACTCCAAAAATGAGTTTAAAATTATTTATTTAAGAAAAAATATTCTACACTGTAAAAACGATATACCTAATAATATGAATGTTAAATTTTGTATGTTCGGTGTTAAACAGAGGATAATTTTATCCCGTTATCCTCTTCCCGAGCGATAGTTAAATTCATTTCTATTTGGCGTATTCGTGGCCGCCTCAGTAAAAGTACCATTTCCATCAAATGTCTCGTTTCCGGAACTCAGAAGAGGTCGCGAGCAAAAGCTAGTCCGATACAGAGACAACTCATACCTAAACTATGTAGGTACGCATCGGGAAGACGACCTCTAGTGTCGTTGCTAACTCACATCACATACTGTTTACGTACGCGAAGCAGTTTCTGCAGCAATACTATTCACTGATCAGGGTAACCTTTTAAGTCTCGTATCCCGTACAAAAGATCTAATAAAAGGAATGCAATTGCAAAAATTCAATGCTTTTATCTCTTTTAAAACCTAATTACATAGAATCCTTTCGGCTTTTCTTCAGTTTAATCGACATGTTGCTACTGACAAGTGATGGTAAAACGTTTAGATCCAAGAGTTCAATTCACAGCGTTTTTAGTGACAAGGTATTGTAATGTTAATAAAGGTTTTACTAACCTGTGACAAAGTGAACATTTTAATGCACAATGCTAAAGAACTCTTCGTTGTCATGGGTTCGACGTAACAAAATACTCGTTACATCTGTGTCTTACGAGGTAGCAGAAATGTATTTTATAAGAAGCGTCTACTTTGCTGGTAGCCCTAATAACTCTAATTAGACAGGTAGAAAAAGTTTATTTTCTGAATTGACCTGATCGGGAACCAAACCTGAGATGATGCGAATTACCGCCCCACTAGGCCTATCGTGTATCATAGGTATTAGAGTAACTAAACTAGTGTCGAATAACTGTCTCATTCATGACAGATATTTGAATGACGGTTTCCAAAATCCAAATCACACATATAACTAGCTCTTGTTGCAGCGTGTCTGTCAGTTCGTCAATTAGGAAGTTTGTATCACAGAACAAATAATAGCTATCCGTATCAGAAGTTAAGCACCGTACAATGCGCGTTAAAGCAACGCACACATATGTAGACATCGCTCACGAACACGAAATTTCGGAACGCTCAGCCTGCCTAGCATGAGCACTAAAACACGATATGATATGATATAGCGAAATATCGATACCAACTGTAAAAATATGATAGATATAGCCGCCATGTTGAACCGTCGCCACATATTAAGATCACCGTTTTGAGAAAAATTCAAAATGGCGGCTAAATCTATCATATTTTTTAAGTTAGTGTCGATATATTCGCTATATCATATCATATCATATCGTGTTTTGGTAGACATGCTAGGGGGGCAGGGTTGAACTGACTTCATGCGCGTCTACCTATAATGTGCCGTTTCTTGAGCGCGCATTGTAAACACATATTGTAGCTTAACTTCTAATACTCGTGACTATTTATTATGTGTTTGTAAGAAGTTAAGATACTGTTAAAAAGTGCCACAAGTTTACTGTGCCCGTAATGTGCGGAATCAGGGACATTTTGCACTCTGCTGAACTTTCTCTTTAATATCTTGTCCCGCGCACGACCCTAAACTAAGAAAAGTTTACATTGCTTTTTATTATAATAAATGTTCTTGTAAAATAGAGATTAATAGGGATAGCGATTGTCTAAAATAATATATTATGCATCCCTGAGTATAAACTAAGTTAATTAATAACTTAAAGTACGTTTTTTTTTACAAAAACTCAGGAATACTATGTTGGCCATCCAGACAATGGGTCGATGAAATCAAGGCTGTAGCATGTTGGTTATATACGAGTACAACAGTATATACCTGGTAATACGGAAAAATGACACGGTTAAAAGAGTCCTTTGTCAAATGAGAAGCACGTAGAGGCGAGGCAAGATTAATTACTAGACAAAATAAGAAAAAGCGGTAACTAATAATATAAACAACTTTTTATTTTTTTAATCTTTTGACTCTTACATTGAAGTTATAGGGCATTTCCGTTACTATAAAAACAATTTTTATACGAGACGAGATACGTATAAATTGTTTTGTGTTATGATATGATATTTGACAGTACCACATTTTTTGTCAGATATGAGTATTATCCATTCATTCGCCATACTAACTTGTGGGTTTAGTAGATGTTAAATCAGAGATACAATAAAAATAATTTTTTGCTAACGAGTTTAAAAATATTTATAGGTAGACTTCTTTATTTAAGTGTTATTGCATCTGCGCCAGCAGGAGTCAGTACTTATTACCGCATCATTATCATCAGCAGAGGCTGATGAAAGAGAGTCCACTGCTGGACATAGGTCTTCCCTATGAACGCCACGGCCGTTTGCATCCAGCGGCAACCTGCGACCTTGAATAGGTCGTCAGTCCACCGCGTGGCCTGCCAGTTTGTGGTCGCCACTCGAGAACCTTTCTTTCCCAACAGGTGTCAGTTCTGCGAGCGATGTGGCCTGCCCAATGCCACTTTGCAATTCGAAAAGCTATGTAGGTAACTTTAGTTCTTCTACGGATCACCTCATTCGGATCTTATCTCGCACTACTTATTACCCCAGAGAAGGTTAAAAAATACTGGCATAGAGCACCTAAACCAACAAACGTACACCAATATAACATTTAATGGAGCTTATAATAAATAACATTAGCTCGTTAGCGGTAATATCAAACAGAATGAGACCGTTTGCAGTGCAAAGGTTATTTATTGAGGGCGATACGTCTGTGGATTGAATTTATTAGTGCCATCGCAGCTTGTTATCCACACAAGTCGTATTGTGTGGTTGTTGATTTGTTCTTTATTGTTTTCAGAGAGAATCTAAAAAAACCTTGGTATGGTATAATTTGGTTTGTTATGATCACATTATGTGTATCTTTAACAAAATATTATGACAAATGGTGTAGGTGAAAACATAGATGTACTTAAAAAAACTGTTGGGGTATATTTTTATTATGTATGCTACTTTGATTTAGACAAAAATACTAATTTACTTCTGCAAAGAAGCCTCAATAAAGCATACTTGCCAAATTTAAGGATATAGAACTACCTACAATAGTAATGATTTGATAAAACGTTTTTTTTTTGAGAATTCTGTTTAGTCTGAGTGCAGAAAACATAAAAATATGTTGCTGGTTTTGAGTTATTTTGTTTCTGTTATTTCATTTAACAATTGGTTGACGTTGTCATTTGATTAAATACCAGCCCCCCTAGCATGACCACCAAAACACGATATAATATAGCGATATATCGACACCAACTGTAAATATATAATAGATATAGCCACCATTGTGATTCGCCGTGCCGGTGACGTCATGTCATCGTCATCAGCGTTGTTATGATCGTTGTTTCGATAAAATTTCAACATGGCGGCTACATCTGTCATATTAAAAAAAACAGTTGGTGTCGATAGATCGCTACTTATATCATAATCGTGGTCATGCTATGCTGCAGTTGTGCATGCTATCAGCCATTCAAATTGATTGATCAGCCTCTAGCCCATCAATAGAATCAGTTGGTTGAGTTTTCCATAAGGAAATCGCTTCCTCTTATTTATTAGGCACACACCAGCCCCTCGATTAAAAAAAAACCCTGAGACAACGAATTGACGCAAACGATAAATCACGTGAACCCCATTATAAATAGTATCGTGTCACGTGGTTCATCGGTTGACAATTTCCAATCGAACAGTTCCATAAATGAAAATAAGTCACATGATTGTTGAGTTTGTCCGGAGCGCGAAACACTATACAGACGGTGAGTCTTAACAAAGTATCTCCGATTAGTAAGATATTATTTTCTTTAAGGCCGATTGTTGGTCTTATAGAAAGTAATTACATTTAAGCAGCGAAATCACCCCTTAAAATTTACAAAAAAATAACACCCGGCATAACAAGCTTTGAATTTCAATAACCCAGCGTTACTTAACCTAAGCACTTAATAACCGTAATAAGTAGTTAATGAATATTGAATCGAGTAAAGCCGAGTGTTTACAGAATCGCTAGGATTAACCAAGCTATCGGATTAAAACAATTTTGAGCGGATCTAATGACTATTCAGGATTAGCTTCAGCACTGAGAACAGCTACGGAAAAAGTATAAAAAAGCTCTTCATACATCACCTATTTCGATGTATTCAAATTGGCGATTTATTCAGCTTCAATGCAGCAATACAGTTGCGATTAGTGTTTAATAAGTTCAGTATTATTGTATACCAGCTGTTGCCCGCGACTTCCACTGCGTTGTCTTCAATTTAAATTAGAAACCTTCCCCGGCGTGCGAACAACAACTCACCAAAGATTCATCACAATTTGTCAAAGTCAAAAATAATTTATTCAATTTAGGACAGAAAATTGCCACTTGAGAACGTCAATAATAACAATATTTGCCCATTTGGAGCCAGAACATGTCTTCTTATTTTTTGAGCCCTACTAGCGCTTCGAGACACAAGACACAGACAATCTGGCAAGAAACACAAGACACACACAATCTGCTGAAAACGCCGGAATAAACTTAGTCACCACTAGCTGCCACAAAAAATATTAAATCAAAATAAACATGTAGATACATCAGTTTCTAATGCAAGCTGGACTGACCGTACATTCTCGTCATCAAGATAGTCTTGAATTTTATAATACTTCTTAGACATTATGGTAGTTTTGACATGTGATTTAAATTTATTTATAACAATGGTTTAAGAATGCAAGGACAATAATTGATTTATTTTAATAAGTCCTCTGGGTCGGGTCCAGTAAGATGAACTCACTAACTTCTGCTCGCGATTATAAAGTCGCTCTGTCAGCACAGCGTAAGACTTCAGAATGAACCTAAAGAGTAATTTTGATAAATAATCATAAAGGAATCCTAAAGGAATACAAAAAATTCGATAAATTGTTATGTTTGCTTAGCTAGACCAATTACGTGCGCCGAATTTCAGCTAAATCCGCGGGCTTGAGTAAAAGACATACAAACTGTCACATTTGGAAAAGATTCTTTAACGTATCGATAAATTACAAAAGCATATTGTCATTACTCGCACGGCTCTAGAGCCGCTCGCTGTGGCTTTCTATAGGGATGCCTATGTCCAGCAGTGGACTTCTAGATAGGCTAATGATGATGATGATTAGATGTTTGGACGTGGTTGTATGGTAGTCAAGCCGAACACACGGAGGATCACCGTTTAGGACGTGCTTCTGCACTTGTTTAATTTACTAACTGGAAATTACAAAGCTATGTTTTTCAAAACCACTTACTTATTCAGTGTTCAAGGGATTACGTAGTTAATGGAATTTGAGAAATAAGCTCTTTTAGTAAAACTGACTCACATACATAACTAACAGAGGAGGGTATTATATTTTGGAATACATAAATTATAAATCCTTTGTTTGATATCGCTTAAAATGTCGGTTTGCCGTTAGAAGGCATAATAATTGATCCGACTATTGTGTCTATTCACGATAAGGTAATCTAGATGTACAGTCAATGGCAGGCCGACCCACCCAAAAAGTTAAAGGTCATTGAACCGATTTACAACTTTATGTCCGACATGTATCAACATACCACAATTTTTTTTTAAGTTGATACATAAGTATCAACTTACCACAAAATTAAAAAAAGACATTTTGTGGTAAGTTGTCGTGCTCTTGTCTGTACATACACAATAAAAAATTAAAAATCGAACACCTACAAATATTGAAAATTAATGATTAAGTACTTGAGCTTTAAATATACTCGTAATAAAAATATTTTTAAGCGAATAAATATTGCTCAGGTCGTGAAACTGAATATTAATAGTTTCCAATAAAGGCTCTGCATATTACTATTCTATTTCATTACTCGTTGTAATAGCCCTGAAGTTAACAACCTTAAATTCAAACTAGTTTAGTGTTCATATTTTAACATTACGTAAATTTTAAAATGCGCTTTTAGATCGATACAGTCAGACCCCTCACAATGCCTGGACTACTCTTATGGGTATAAAAATAAAGGTTACTTTCGAATAAAATGTGCTCATTCACATTTTCTGCTCAGCAGTGCATCTTTGGGTATAAACATAAAATTTTACGACATGGAACTGAAGCGATACATAGCACGAGCACACAGCGTAGAAAAAAGTTAAAGAGCATTTCAACGAACTATTCATTATCGTCATTTCAGGCACAGGACGTCCACTGCTGAACATACTTCCTGATTGGCGGGTTGGAAGCGGCCTGCATCCAGCTTCCTGCAACCTTTACTAGGTCGTCTGTCTACCTTGTGGGTGGACGTCCTACGCTTCTCTTGGCGGTAAGGCACGGAACTATGAATCTTCTCAATAAATAAACATTCTCCAGTTAGGATACCACTTATCATGGTCACATAGTAAGGATTTAAAAATCTTGTGTTATGAGGTACTAGACAGTGATTTTTGCCAGGAGAGTCTCCTAGCACACCCCTGACCTGAACCAAGAATTAGCAAGAAATAGAAAATAAGTTCGCGTTCTATGTGAATCCCAAAATAATGCCGATTATAATCAACACTTGATACTAGTGAAATAAAACCAACAATGTATTGATTTGCAACTTTATAATTTATAAATAATTTATAAAAAATATTTAAGTAAGTGTTTCTGAAACCTAATTTATTTAAACTTTATTGCCATTCACTGCCAGTCGACCATTTGGCTAAACACTTAATCGACTTTAAAGATACGTTTTCGCACCTATTCGAAATAAATGAATGAAAAAACATGAATCGCACACGCAGCCAGTGTTCCCCCATGAGTGCTCCTACAGTAAATTCAGAATCAAAAATGTTCGTACGATGACGCACGACCTAAATTCGTACGATATTGCGTCTAAAGCCGCACGATGGCTTGTGAGCAGGCCGAGTGGTGACAAAATAGACAGAACACCTCCGTATTACAGACAAGTATTACTCGTACAATGATCGACGTTGCCGATTAGTCTCTAGTCAACAATTTCTAATGCTAGAAAAGTGACGTCCAAATTTTCTTAAAGTGCCTTGTGTTAAGAGGTATCTGAATCACCCCTATGTATGTCCTACGATATTTCGTAGTGTGTGCATTTATGCATAAAATAAACAGCCTCATAACTTTAATGGAAGTTACTACAAAATTGACCTATTTAAATTTCAACTTGAAATTTTAAATGTAAACTGATAATTTCTTAGTTTCTAAGTAGCTTAAAAGAATGCGCTAGACTCTAAGCTTTTATAGTAATAATAAAACAGTAGTACTTCATAGGCTTCATAGGCTATTTTTAAAAAAGTTACTCGAAAACGACGAAAAATCATAGAACATACATAGGGGTGATTCAGATACCTGGCAACACGAGTCACTTAAAAAAAATTTTTGGAAGTCACTTTTCTGGCTAACCTGTATAATAATAATAATATATAATAATGAATCTCCATTTCCCTTGGTCATTGCATTACGCGTAAACGGATGAAACAATTTCGCAAATTCTTTTTTTGGTGTGTTATTTATAGTCAGGAGAAGGTTCTTATGAAAAAAAATAGAGAAAGTTGCGCAGAAAATCCTCTAAGAATAAACTAAAGGCCACGCAAACGAAGTCGCGGGCAACAGCTAGTCTCTTACAGCTAATCTTTCACAACAGTACAATATCGTATTTCAGTGTAAATAGATCTAACACACCTTTTTATTATCATACCTGAAAGTATAGTAATTATTAGGTACTTATTTCCTGCTATGTATTACACATACACACCTACACTTAATTTGAAGCGGAGGTATTTTTACTGTCACCTTTATTATCACGTCCTCCAGGAAGTAATAAGATATCAAATGCCAGGTGCTGGGGTCGTAAAACCACCACAAGGGCAGAATGGTTCATGTCAGGACAGTGCCAAAACTCGCTATCGTATTATAGACTAAGAGAACAATTTTACCTATAATATTCTATTTTTAATTATTGTTAACGACATGAATTAAACAGACTATAGTTAAATTTCATACAAACTACTTTAGAACCAAATTGGCAGAGCAAAAGCATACCGAAATGCCTCCGATGAAGTCATTGGGGGAGGCCTGTGTTCAGCAGTGGACGTCCTATGGCAGAAATAGTGATGAAAAGCACACTGAATGCAAAAAAAAAAACTTATAATGGCTCCCTTGTAAAATTTTAAGGTGCATTAGATACTAACTATTGACACGTGCATTAGATACTAACGATGTGTGCCGCGTAACTTTTAACTTAACCGATATTTCTTAACTTAAGTTAGATCTAGGCTAAGTTGTATTTTAAAAATAATTATAACTTATCGAAACCGTGTCAAATAAGGCATACCATTTAAATTTCATCTGATTTGAACCAGCAGTTTCATTAAGATCTATTTCTCGTGATGCCTTGATGAGATTAATCAATGTTAACGTATTTAAATTCGTCAAATTGTTAATGTAATCCACGTGTCAATGACCTTCATGTAGGTAGCTATTTTTAGAGTTGACTCCAGCGAACCGAACCCTCGAGAATATAATTCATTTGATATCCTCTCCGGTGCGGATTGAGGAAGCTACGTGCGTAGCATCGTAGTCGTAGCGCTGTAGCTTCGTAGTCTGCTACGAAGTAAGAAGTTTTAGAAAATTTAGATATTACTCATCTCGATGCCGGTACTTTAAATTGATAACTTTAACTTCCATCCATATTACAGCTTTTTAGTGTGTTAATATTAAAATATAAAACAAATTGTACGTATAAAACACTACTTTATCAAATCTACTGGATATTTTTCTTGAAAAGACAATGTTTAAATAAAAATTAAACATTAATTTTAAAATAAAATTATTATTGTAATCCAAATTACACATACATTTCAAATTGATACGATAGCTAGAAGTAGTAATTAACTTGACTTCCAATAGACGTTATAGTCAGTTAGTACCAAGGAGGTTTGACGACCTCCGTAGCCTCCTATCTCTGAGGTCCCGGGTTTGATTCCCAGTCGGTCAATGTAGAAAAATTACTTTTCTATATTTTCTCGGGTCTGGGTGTTGTGGTACCGTCGTTGTGTATGATTTCTGTAACACAGCTAGTTATCATAGGATCAGAGCAATGTATGTGTTGTTGTCCGATGTATATTTTTTTAAAGTAGAACTTATGAAAGATTGTTAAACATTTTTTTGTAAAACCTATCACTAAAACAAAGCTCAGGAGATCTAGTGTAACCTTTACCTTTTCACTCATGTAAAAACACATTCGGAAGTGGAGTAAATAGAGTAAATCTGAAGGCTTTTTCGATTTTGGCCTCAACCCGTCAACAAACTGAAAGCGTGTGTTCTTCACTTACACGGACGACTTCCCATAACTCCAACCAATACAATGAGAGACAGAATCAATTTGTTCTATCCCGAAAACGGGACAAACATCCGGATGTGTTGAACACGATTTGAGAGGCTTTACTAGATAATGTGATAGAGTCTGGCTGCTATCAAACTTGTGCACTGATGTTATAAATGATAATTTAACTCATGAAATGAAATTTCCTTTGCTGAACACATGATTTTTTATACGAGTACCATGTTTTGACTCGAGTTTTAGAGAAAAAATAAGTTTTTAAAGCTTACAATGATCGCTTGTAGCAGTTCATTTGAACTTTTTTTTCTGTTATACAACATTTTACGTCCTATACACTAGTATTCATTGTAGGGCCTCTATACTTGTTTAACGATAAAGTACTTATATAGAGTGCAATAAAGTCACCACCTCATAGTTGAGTTGTGGCCTGTGCCCTGCACTGTGACGTAAATAGGCATACTTTACTTTTTACAATACAATACAACAATACAAATAGTTAACAAAACCAAAGCTACCAAATAATTTTTTATGATTATTATGATGACATGGCTGTCAGCAGAGCTCGTGATAGGCACGAAATACAAATTAATATATTAATGAAAAGATATTGTTACAGTATTGATTTACAACGGCTCCCGTACTAGGTTTCATCTCTATCACGGGTGGCCCGGAATTGTTAACAAATCATTGTTTAATACACAGCACAAGTGAGCGGTATCCAAAAGTTAAGTTATTATACATTTTAACAACAATGTAAAATAGGACAAATTCCTTTTATAAAAAGAAATATTAAAGAGCCGAAGGCTCTCTGTTTGTGTGTGTTTTTGGCAAAAATAGTTTTTACTCTATCCGAGGGTATCCTTATATAGGCGTCGACCAACATCATTGGACATATCTGGATCGGCTGAGTGCAGCACCCTATGATAGGTAATGGTAACGCGTAAGGTAATGTTGCGTAATGGTAAGCAACTGAGCCAATCCATAGAAACCTCGGTAGGAAATCTGAAGGGCTTACGAAGCATCACCTTGAGAACAGAACGTTGTGCCCTTTCAAGAGATATCATGGTAGATTTAACTTAATAATTAACTTTAAATAAGTTAATATTATAAAAAAGTTAAAACCAATTTAAAAAAACTAAAACGCTAAAAATAATCTTAACACTTAAGTACCTACTCAGTTAAATCAGCAAATTTTTATTATAGTACCTTTGAAGTATAAGCTATTCATTAAAAAAACCATCATCAAAATCGGTTTACATTTGGCAAAGATATTAGGTAAAATAGATACTAAAATCAGTTGGCGTGGTACGGAGTTCATGCAATGTTTGATGATTTTCTTACAGATTCCATCATCAGAATTTAACCAAATTTATATGGGACAATTCTGAAAGTATTACCTTTCAAACAATAAAATAATTATCGAAATCGGTCAACGTAGTAAAGAATGATCGCTGAATATACATTTTTTTAAAAAGATTCCGACGAATTGAGAACCTCCTCCTTTTTTAAAGTCGGTTAAAATATATATGTACTATACTGAGGTAATTTATGTAATTTCGATCAGAAAAGCGCCCAAACGGCCAGATTCTGTAAGATCTTTTCATTTGACAGGCGATTATCGCGATCACGGTATGCAATAACCTCACTAGCTACTCGTATGTCCTCGGTATTCAGCTGCCATGTTTACGAGCCAAGTGGAGTGTCATTATATCAGTTATCCGATTTGGGGTTAACTTGCATACACTCAGGGACTTATTAAAAGCGATGATCGAGGACCTCTCAGATGTTCAGTGCCTAGCTAATGTATGAACGGAGTGACCCAGTTTTAGATGGATCGTGGGAGCAGTGTTTTTTTTATTAAGTTGGTGTTAGGTTGATATTTATTGCCTTCTGGCAGGCGACATGCACATGTGAATGCAAATACTATGTTGTAGGCGGAACGTTCCATTCGGACGATAGAGGAGCGAGAATTTTGCGAATTATCCTTCTGTTTTAAAAAAGGCATGCCTTAGTTAATGATAACTATTCAAGTCACCTAAAACTGTCATTTTAAATACAATTCTGTTCTGGAATGGAGGCTACGTACCGGCAAGCGCAGCGTAGGACGTCTACCTAAAAGGTGGACAGATGACCTGGTAAAGGTTGCAGGAAGCCGCTGGATGCGGGCCGCTTCCAACCGGCCAATCTGGGAGTCACTGGGGGAGGCCGATGTTCAGCAGTGGACGTCCTATGGCTGAAATAATGATGATGATGAAATACAATTATAAACTACTAAAGTAATCTTACTAATATTATAAATGCTAAAGTTTATATGGAAGGATGTTTGTTACTCAATCACGCCAGAACGGCTGAACGGATCTTTTGGATTTGGATTTGGCATAGAAATTGATTATAGCCTGCAATAGCAAATAGGACTTTTTATCCTGAAAAAATGTACAGTTCCCGAGGGATGCAAGATAACTGTCACTATAGATGGCGTTTCTTACCGTTAGATGTCGCTGTTCAGATGGCAAAAGTTTTCGAATATGTAATATTTTTTGTAACACAAGCTGTTGCTCGCATTCTTTAGTTTAAAGTAACTATCGTTTTGCAAAGACGCGAACGAAGTCGCGGGCAACAGCTAGCATCGATAGATTGATAGATAGACGACCTTCATAGCCTAGAGGCGAGCCTATCGGACTTGGTGTCGCTATCTCTGAAGTCCCTGTAACACAAGTGCTTTGGCTACTTACCATATGATCAGAGCAATGTATGAAATGTTGTCCAATATTATATTATTATATTGACTGAGTTTGTTGCGCCGTTTCTTCTCATCACCAGCCGATATGTATTCCCGAAGCGGTGGTAAGGTAAAGCTATATTTTGGGACGTATATAAGTGCCCGGAAGAGGGCCTATATACTGAATAAATGAGTATTAAGGAGTATTATTATTATAGACAGATATACTTACACTTTGTTACAAAACAAGCTAAAAACTAAATACAGACAATATTGTACAGTGTACTACATAATTTATAAACTCATAAGCGTCTTGTCATCTACCTTCAGCTTTCTCAAAGTCTTTAGCAAATATTGCGGCCGCTAATTTGGCTGAAACTAACTAAACTTGTTAATTACTTTTATGAACATTACAGTTGGGCTGTAAATTATTGTTAAGCAGACTGTGAAATGTTACACAAAACACAGTTACCTACCTGAGATAAAAGATGACCAATTAGGTTTGCATTATATTCAACAACTTTTTGTATGAGACCAACATTAAATTCCCAAAATAATTTTCTATTTCATGCAAATGGATGTTTAGTATGAAGAAGATGTTTTTTATTGAGATTTTAGAGACTTTGCAGGCTGCCTTGGACGATCCCCCTTAAGCAGTAGGGTCTATAATAGGATAATTCAAATAACACAATTCTGAAAGGGGTAGATATTGCATCATATGATAAATCATAACATCAAGGTCAAAATTTTAACATCAATTAGGTAAATATACCTTGATAAATACTTTATAACCTTGATAAATACCTTGGTAAAAACTATATTAAGCGTTAATTTTGCTTATTTTTGATTATATGCTTATGCTTGTAAGTTAAAAAGATCCAATAAGCCATAGCACACAATAGAAAATAGAAAAAATAATACTACATGGAAGTAAGTTACAACGCGCCTACCAGATTAATTAATTTTCATTTTCTAAGAAGATCTTTTGAAACCCAAAATGCGGACTTTCACTTGCCTTTTACTTATTTAGAAGATTCAAATCCGAACATAAAAGCGGATTTACACTTAGTAAATCTCATCTGATTAGTTTGTCGCTATCCCTTAGAAGTTACGAAGTAGCTCTTCTCAATGTCAAGTTCGTCGTTAAGGAAAACAGTGTTTACCAAGCTCTCTTCGGGAGTAATTTCCTCCCGAATGCAGATAATAACATACCCTGTATCAACATTGGCTAAGATAGATAGACACTTTATTGCACAAAAACATTAAGATTATTACATACAAGACACAGTTATGTACAATCAGGCGGCCTTATCGCCAAAAGCGATCTCTTCCAGACAACCTTAGGGCAGAGGAAATTAAGTTTTAATACAGTGGGGTAACGTAGTGCGAGAGCAAAAGAGTGCGTAAGTCAAATAATCAAAAATAAAACAATACTTACATATAATACACAAAAATAGCAAAACAATAATAGTAGATAAATATATGATATACGTACATAAACATACATAAATAAAATACAACTATCTACGCGAACCGGAACATGTATACAACATTAGCACGATAGGAAAAAAGCTTTGACCCTAACCTAACCCTAAGATGAGACGCTAAACAAGAACACTGGCACCGCCAATTTAATTCAATTGAATCATTGATTGCATGCTACTATGGTGTAGTAGGTACATAATGCCATTTGGAGTTATAAAAAAAATGTATTCTAATGTATATTTTTTTATATATGGTACGTGATGTGTTCGCCAAATGTGAACTGTTTTTTTTATTTATCTGACGACCTCCGTAGAGGCGAGCATACCGGAGTTGGTTTCGCTCTCTGAGGTCCCGGGTTCAATTCCCGGTCGGCCAATGTAGAAAAATATTGTCTCGGGTGTGGGTGTTGTGGTACCCTCGTTGTTTCTGATTTCTGTAACACAAGTGCGCAGGCTACTTACAATAGGATCAGAGCAATGCATGTGATGTTGTCATACAATACATACATTTTATAAGCTTTTATTTTGTCGAATAGAGATTACTTTAACGGTATTTCTATAAAAAAATAATTCGAAAATTTTACAAAAATCAGTGTTGTATTTGAGCACCAGAATCAGCCCCTAGGAGGTTGTTGATGTTTTACAAATAACCCTGTATACTTTTTTGTTTTCCTGTTTGATTATTTAATGTCCAAAATATATTTTTAATAGCATGAATACCTTAATTACTAACAATTTAAGAAAACCAGCTACCATTTACATGTCCACGCATATCGTTGTCAAAAAGCTTGTTTCAAAAATGTATACCTATTTAAAATTAATTAAAAATTACTCACTCGCAAGAATGTTCCATAAGCATACAAATACTAGCTTAAATGTAAGAAGAACCTATAGTTATTGTGGTACTCATCAAGTAACTACAAAAAAGTATCTTTAATTATAGAAATAATATTAATATTTCACTTGCAAATCATTTCTTAAACTGCCTCAGGTGGAAATCAAACCCTAACCACAAAACAAACCTCATTTCCAATGACAAGATCGTTGTCAAGGAAAACGAAGTTTATTACGTAAGCTTATTCACTGACGTGATATTTTGACGCGGTTTTCCTTCGCCGCGAAAATATTAAGTTATTAGGGTTCCGGATCGCTAAAGAAAAAATTATAACCCTTGGGCCTGAATTCCTGTTCCAGGGGTGCAGTGTGCACACACAAGGGCGTCGCTAAGGGGGTGCAGGGAGGGCCAGATGCCCCCCGTAGACATAAAAAAATCAAAAGCCCGTAGAGCTTTATACATTGGTATTTTTACTGTTCTTATTACAATTTACGTAGAGGTAAGAACACTACAAGAAGCTTTATGGGCTCAATACTCCACCCACAATTTACACTTTCCTCACCTCTCATTTTTAACAACTTGCCCCCCTGTGGTCCATCGGCTGGCGACGGCCATGTGCACACACACAATATATTTTTGTACGTGCGACCGACGCAAGCGACGAACGTCAGTGTAAGCAGAATTCAGGTCAAGCAAGTCTGTCAACAGATACCATTTTTTCCTAAGACATTAGAGATAATGTTGTTACACTTGAAAAAAAATAACTGCCTCTGATGACAATCAGACCCACGACCTTTTCGCTAACCGAACAACTGCCAACTAATTGAGCTACGGCGGAATTATTTCGCTATTAGTTAGTTAGCTGAAGCTCTAGCGTTGTTTATTCCTTGTTTTAGGTCCATAGTCATTTTGCAAACAAATTTTTGACATAATAACTAGCATTTCACGAGAATAACAAATACTAGTCCCTTAGAATTATATAAAACTCAAGTCAACTTGATTAAAAGGTCATTTATGTCACATTTTTTCATATTCGCAAACTCACATAATATTATCAATAACCTATGCATATGAAATAGGTATTTCTCGTCTTGCAGCACATTATTACGGTATTACAAATTGACAGTTTTAAGACCATTTTTATGGTTTCGTGTATAGCCAAAACGGAACCTTTATTGTTGGCTAAAGAGCCATGTCCGTCCGTGCGTCTGTCTGTCTGTCCGCGGCTTAGCTCAAAGACTCTTGGTACTAGAGAGCCGTAACTTCGCAACTCTGCAATGGTATTATTAATTACTCCGATAAGTGATTAAATAAAATCATTAAAATTTTTTTTTTGGATCTCGACACGGTTTACAGTGGGTAAGTTGCACGCGAAGGGTATGATGCAAAACTACGGAACCCTACATTGCGCATGACGCATCCCTGATCCGATAGACAGACATTCCAAATTTAGGTTGACTGGATGCGGAAGGCCTAAAAAAGACGCAGCTTTACAGGATCCTATATTCAGCAGTGACAATAGGCTGATTAAATAACTAACATTAAAACATTAAGTCTTTTAAGACTGGACCTGGTACTGAAACAGCACTCACTTTAGGCTCCGTTATTTCGATAATCCCAAATGTAACCATCGAATATTGTGATTTAGGGCCGTTCAAGTATTCTGTGAGCATCAAAAGGATTTACATCACATTGCTTATTTATGAGGACAAGAGAGTTTGGGCGTGTGATTACTTCAAAAAATCGATTAACAGTGTAATAGATATGTAGTAGATGAAGTTTGCATTTTTATCCTCTCGACCACAGGTAAAGAGTTATACAATGTTCTCGTAAGCTTATAGGAGTAGTAGTTGAGAGAAATTGTGATTTATTTAACCTATTCTGCGAGATTGGGTTATATAAATCACAATTTCCTAATACTCCGGTCCAGTTGACGTATTCGAGGGTATAATCATTAAGGTAAGAGTTCGGTTGTACCTATGGATTTATTTATTTGTATACAGATAGATAATCGGCAACTTACTACATCAGCCTTGCGAATACGATTATTCTAAACGGGTACAAAATACGTACGTAAGAATAAACTATTGGTATCGATTATCTATCTAGGAAAAGGATCCTGATGTACCACACTAAAAGTTTAGTATTTCTCACTTCGGGTCCGACAGTAATTTTGCAAAGTGACTAGGCTAGTTTCTTTTATGCCATCCTTGATAAGGCTTTGTAAGGAAAAGGGCTACCCTATAAACTCTGCTATAGTAGGTACACACGCTGTGCTAGGCCTTATTTTATAGAGCCTTTATGAAAGAAATCCTGCAAGATGGCAGACAAACAAAATCTTTTTTTGTTCAACTAGTTTAAATCTTTTCTGGAAAAGATAGAGCATATGTAGCCTGATTGTATTGATTGTAAAAACCCCCTAAGTTTTGTGCAACAACGTGTCTTTTAGATCTTTCTAATATATTTATGAACCGCTTATGAGATAGCAAAAATAAAACTACAATGCATTATTTGTGTATACATTACATATTTTTTTAAACTACACATTATTTTTTAACCGACTTCAAATAAGGGTTCTTGATTCGTTGAAATCTTTTTAATTTTTTTTGTATGTTTAGCGATCCAATGATAGAATAACGAATGTTAACATGTTAACCAATTTCCATGATCCTTCTTTTTTTTCGAAAGAAAACATTCGGATATAAATTTGGTCAAGTTCTGATGATGGGATCAATACGAAACTCATCAAACATTGCATGAACTTAATACTACGCCAACAATTTTTTCGTATTTATGATACCCAATTTCTTTTACAAATGCGAACCGATTTTGATTATTCTTTTTTTATTAATTAGTGTATAGCTACTTCAAAAATAGATTATTAAAAATTTGCGGAAAAAAATCACCCATAAGGGTGGAAAAGTAGAGGATAAAATTAGTGTTCAGCAGTTAACTTTTCTTTGCACACTTATGATTCGTTTTAATGAGGATTTATCACTAAAGAGCTAATTTATAAGTAATTTTTTTATAAAAAAACAACTTCAAAAATTTGAAAATATAAAAATAATAATAACACATCAGACCCAATCAGTTAATTCAGGAGTCGGTGCCAGCCGATGAGAGTTTGAATGTTTTCGTTGCACCGAATTCAAAAGTAACTGTCTGATGCGTTCCTAAACCATTGCTCAGATTGCGATGAAACTTTAGTGTTGTGTACAATTGAACTAAAGACTACGCGAACGAAGTTCCCTTCAACGCAATTTTATTATTATATAGATATTATTATTACATATTTTATTCTATGACTTAATTAATTATTTGACATTGATGACATGCTATTATTGATTGTTTATATTCTATCTAATTTAATGGTTTTGTTGTTTTTTATATTTTTTATTATTGTTGTTGTTTAATTTTATATTATTTGATGATGCGGTGTCCAAGGCTCCCGCAGAATACCAGTGTCGTGGTCTATGTGACGACTAATGCTGAGCGGGAGATCTTTTTGGCACAGACCATTCCTGTATTTTGTAATTTTTAGATTGTTTTTGGTGCCAAATAAAATACTACTTACTTACTTACTTAAGTTGCGGGCAACAGCTAGTACATAAATGAAATGTAGTTTTAATCCTATTTGAATTATTACCTCAAATAAAGATTATTTATTTAATTACACTTCACTTTTTTCAGAAATATACAAGGCCGTTTGTTTAAGCTCTTTCAATTCTTCTCTCTCAAAGCTAGTGATGTTAGCGTCTGTCACATGCCAGCTAGACGCGCTGATTAATGATAATATAAACGGGCCAGAACACACTGTTGAAATTTTTAAAATATCCATACTAAGTAATTGATATTTGTTTAATCCGGTAACTTGTATAATATCTTTTTCTTCTTCTAGGTATTACACGATACACTATCGGAAGAAAATAAATGAAGGTGCATACTGAAACTCCTGAAACAACCGATTACTTACTCGTTAAAACAAATATACATACATGCTTGTACAATTTTAAGTCACAAAGTATAATTTATATTTCTAATAGCATCTGCAAAGACCTTATTTACATGCTTTTTTTAAAATTGCTAGCTTTGGTTCATACATCAACGCCATTAACGGTCATAAATCAGACCCCTGTATTTGATCACTGGTGTATTTACGGTAGGATAAAATGGATTTGCGATGTTATTTCAACGTTATATACCGACATATCGGTCTTTTCCTTTCATCGAGCAGTCGAGTCGAGCAACCCTATAGAGTAGAAATGCCATTTATTTTGTTTGACATCCATTTTAGAGCCGGCAAGAGTTGATAAGACTTAAAATTAAAATAAATTGTTTCCACAAAAATTATCTAACCCCAAACAAGCGCGTTGTAGGTACTATGGCGACTTAACGAATAATAAATATTCATGACTTAGGCACATGCTCGTGCTCATCAAAATCATTTGCCCCTCCGAAATTCGAACCCGCAATCGCCTGGCTTTATAGTCCGGAACGCGAACCATTACACTAGACAGTCGTCGGTCGTTGACTTGTCAACTTTCACCTAGTTAAGTGAAAAATCCCTGATTAGTTTCAGAGATAGAAGGTCCGTATTACTGGTCTATAGAGTTTAAGGTCCATAGGTCCTTAAGCCAAATCACTACTTACTACCGAAACGGCTCGTTAACTACAGTCATTTCGATAACCGCGGTCAGTCGGGCAGAAAGACGCGGAATCGTATAAAATCACAATCTTACTTAATATTATAAATGTATTATAATTTATATAAATAGATAGACGACCTGGTAAAGATTGCAGGAACCCGCAGGCCACTTCCAACCGCCAAACTGGAAGTAATTGCGGAGACCCTATGTTCAGCAGTGGACGTCCTATGGCTGAAATGATGATGATGATCACGATTATAAATGTGGGAGTTTGCATGTTTGTCACTAAATCACGCTTTAACAACTTAACGGAACCAGCTGAAAGGCACACTTAGATATTAATAATATTTATCCCGTCATGTATTTCCGTATGATGAACATTCATTCCTCTTTGGTTTAATAAAAAAGACTACGCAGACGAAGACGCAGGTAGAATTTAGTATAGAATATTATTACCTATGTCGCGTGAGTGACCACGTGATTTATCGAAAGCTTGTGTCATTCCCATGGTGGTCGGTTCGCTTTCAGTTTTTCCCCTGTTCAATGTTTACCCATATCCCTAACAGAATTGCAAACGCTTAGATAAAATCGGACAAAGAAAGATAAAGGATAGCATTCCGCTGTTTCAATTTCTTTTAACGCGACTAACTGCATTCCGGAGTCACTTTTTCAGTCTCACTATTTCTTTATTCAAATCGTTTAAATGTCATCTTACAATGGTAAGTGTTATGCGAGAGAGGTCCAATAAAAGAGCGTAAAGCTAAAATACTTGAACAAGTATCAAATTCTCATTTTATGAAGATTGTAAAAGTATTCTACAATCCATTTTTACACTAACTTGTACAATAGATATTTTACGAGAAATAATATCTGAATAGAAATAGTTTCTGCCTTTTTTAACTGGCTGATAATGCGTTTAAATGCAGTTAGTCCACCATTTGTATGTTATTTTGGTAATAGACAAGAAAAATTGGGTCACACGACTCTTAGTTTTTTATCTTATCTTTGCTAATTTTATTATTTTTAGTAATAAAACAGTCCTAATAACAACCAAATTTTGTTTGATGGCGTTTAGCATACCAAATATATTCACCATAGTAAAATAAAATATTTTCAAAACAAATGTCCGATTAGCTATAACGATAATATACAGGTTGTCCCGTAACTCAAACACAACCTTGTCACCACATATTCTACAGGGTTACATTGCAAAGGGGTGCCGAATTTGAAAAATAAAATCTAGGGAACGATATAAAGAAGCGTCTTAATTGTTTTTTTAAGCGTTTTATTAATCGTATGTTACGAAAAAAAAAAATATTAAAATATCCGAAAATAAAGTCAATAGAGAGATTCGAAAGCCGCGCGGTCATTTGTCAGAGGAATAGGTACGGCGAGCCAACAAGGACCTTACGCAGTGCACAAACAGTGCAATTTTTTCATGAAAGAGATAAATTATCCACGCGTACGATTTTTAACAGCGGATAGGAATAATTAAATGTGAATTTTTTTTGTTGTCTACATCTGGTTCTGAGCCACTGTTAAAGATGGTACCCCTTTGCAATGTAACCCTGTATACATCACGGTAAACAACTTTTGTTCTATGACTTTTAAAAATATGCATATAATTTTGTAGTTTTTCTATACTAATTCAGTCGGCTGCTCGGTAATTTTGTATTGGAAGTCGATAAATTTTCATGCAAAGCAAAAGGCATAGAACAAAAGTTGTTTACTATGATGTATAGAATATGTGGTTACAAGGTTACCATTTTTTTAACACCAATAGACGAAATTTACGTGAAAAAAGTTATAATGTCGCTTAAAAATACGCAATCTGAAGGTTACGATGGTATAAATACGAATATTATTAGATTTTGTAAAGACGAACTCGTTCAGGTGTTGACTTATTTAGTAAACCTATCATTACAAACGGGACAATTTACTAAAAAACTAAAAGTTTCAATCGTCAAACCATTGTTTAAAAAGGGTGATAAAAGAGATATTGCTAACTACAGGCCAATATCACTACTACCTATATTGTCAAAAATTTTTGAAAAGGTAATGCACGACCAGCTGACAAACTTTTTTAACAAATTTGACATAATAAAACAAAATCAATATGGTTTCCAAAAAAATAAATCGACAACGCACGCGGCTTTTGACTTAATAAATGAGGTTCTACATAGTTCTAATATGAATGACTATATGACTGTAGTATTTCTTGACATGTCCAAAGCCTTCGACTGTGTTTCTCATGATCTACTGTTATTTAAACTTGAACGTAGTGGCATCAGGGAACCTGCACTAAGTTGGCTAAAATCTTACCTTACGAATAGAACTCAGTATGTTGAGATAATGCAACTTGACTCAAACTCTGTAACTCGGTTTCGTAAATCCGACCTTAAAACAAATATGTGCGGCGTTCCACAAGGGAGCGTGCTTGGCCCGTTATTATTCTTACTGTACATAAATGACTTGCCAAATATAACAGAACATAAGATTATACTTTTTGCCGATGATGTATCTATTATTGTTAAGACTGATAAATCCGCTTTATTGGACCAGCACAAAAATGACATTAAACATACGTTGACATCAATAATAGAGTGGCTTGACAGAAACAATCTAAAAATAAATTTATCGAAAACCAATCTTGTTAATTTTAATAATTTTAGAAATCAATCGGTTGACATTAATTTTAATGGACAAATTCTACAGAATGCTGATAATGTAACATTTCTAGGTATAATTATAGACCCAAAATTAAGCTGGAAGGATCAAATAGAGAAGATTCGCAATAAAATAAACGGGTTCGCCTTCGCACCATATAAATTAGCTAAGGTTGCAAATGTAGGTACTGCCATAACAGCTTATTATGCGTATGTGTAGTCAGTTTTGAGATATGGTTTGATAATATGGGGTAATGGCACTGACGTCAAAAATCTATTCATTGCCCAAAAACGTTGCATTAGAGCCATCTGTAACATAGCACCAGATATATCCTGCTTGCCGTATTTCAAATCACTCCAAATATTACCTTTGCCATGTCTATAATATATATTGGAAATAGGTGTATTTGTCAAACTTAATACTCATATTTTCAAACAAGCGAAGGAGATATATGTAAGATCAACGCGAAATTGTAATAGATTAGTACTTGAGGTAGTCCCAAAACTCAAAGGTTTCAAAACAATGCTTACGCCATGTGTAAAACTATTTACAATAAAATACCAAACAGATTTAAAGAACTTCCATTTCGTGCCTTTAAGACTTCGTTGCGTACTTGGTTGTTAGACAGGGCTTTTTATAGTATAGATGAGTTTTTAAAATACAAAGAACCCTAACAAAAATAAAAATAACTGTTGACATTGTTGCTATAAATACCTAATTTAAGTATTGATGATTTATTTACTGTTAATGTTTGCATGCTATGTTGTATGGCTAAGTAGGTCATGGCACTGTCTCAAACCAAAGACCACATTTTTTTATGTACTGTAACCCTACTTAATAGCAAATAAAGATTTTGTATTTCTATTTGTATTTGAGTTACAGGACACCCTGTCTATGTTTTTTTTAGATATTCATGTTGATCCCTTACATATTGTAAGTTGTTGTATTTGCGCAACAGAATAAGAAGTAGTTAAGTTCTTTATTTTACTCCTCATCAATTCAATTTCACTTTACCAAACGACTTCAAACAAGTTTGAGTTCTTAAATTGACTATTTTATTAGCTTTTAAAAATAATAAAATAAAGATCTTGGAGAAAATTGTCTAAGTCATCGCGCCATCACTTTCGAGGTCTACCTCTCGAACGATGTCCGTCAGTAGGCAGCCAGTGCGTGACGACTTTTGTCCACCTTTTAGAATCCATCCTATGGACATGACCCGCCTACGCCCACTTCAACCCTGCAGCCTTTTCTCCCACCACCACCACCGACAGGGATAAGTGGAGAGGTTTGGGGGAGGTCTTTGCCCAGCAGTGGGACAGAAATGGATGATAAAAAAAAAGATAAGATAAAAAAGTTCTGTAAAACGATTTTTAAATCATATTTAATTTATAAAAAAAACAACGAAAAACGAATTTTAACTTTCTAGGCATAAATCAGAACTACTTTGCTAAGCAACAGATAATAGAACAGGCCCTCCCCACCCAATCCTGAGGGAAATCTAATTGAGTCCAGAAATACGGGACACTCGGTTTTTACGAGCGCCTCTACTTTACAATATCGACGTCTAGCCAGAACCTGTTTACAGTTTT